>OZ018322.1:60015290-60685290 GCA_963969495.1 Ceratothoa steindachneri
GAGTCCTTCGCCAAGAAACGGTTCTCACCCTTCCCCCTTGTTGTTCAGAGGACAACAACATTAGAACAGCCCTTGTTCTTGAGCCTGTAGACAAGAGACGGTTCTCCCCCCCCCCCCCTGTTGTTCAGAGGAGAACAACGTAAAACAGCCATTGTTCTTTTTAATCCGTTCGCCAAGAAACGGTTCTCACCCTTCCCTCTTGTGTTTCAAGAAGAGAACAACATTAGAACAGCCATTGTTCTTGAGCCCGTAGACAAGAGACGGTTCTTACCCCCCCCCTGTTGTTCGGAACAGAACAACGTAGAACAGCCATTGTTCTTTAAGCCGTTCGTCGAGAAACGGTTCTCATTCGCAAGACGCCACGTCAGGATCATTTAATCCCCCCCCCCCCCTTCGGCTGGAACTCGCCAGCGGACCGAAAATTCCTTCACGTCGCCTTCCACTGCACCAGTCGTATAAAGTTACGTAAGCCAAAACGTTACCTTTGAGTATTGAACCCTTTTGTCAATTCTATCCTGTGCTTTAAATGGTTTAGCGAACCATCCCATCCCTTTAACTCTATATTTGTTTCACCTTTTCAAATCCTTTAATCCTCGGATTAGCCCGAGTCTCCACGACCCTTTCCATTTTCTGTTTATTTCAATATTTTCCGTTTTGTGTTTGTTGATAGTTATTATTAATAAAACTATTTTATTAATGATAGCAATATTATTATCCTTGAGCTCAGTTCCACTTCTTAAGCATATCGAAGATACATAATATCGGCCCGCCAGACAATCACGCACTCTTAAGATAATTAAAGAAGTTCCCTCAACGAATAGTTATATATAGTATATCGTCGGGAGTCCATTCTACGAAATATATATATATATATACTATTTAAATTTGGTATCAGGTGTGTAAGGTTTAAAGCTATATCTTTACAAACACTGGTCTCAGTCGAGTAAAGCATAGTGTTATTTGTTAAAATAATAGAGTATAGTAGTTCCCTATATATATATATATATATATATATATATATATATATATATATATATATATATATATATATATATATATATATATATATATATATATATATATATATATATATATATATTTATATATATATATATATATATATATATTTATATATATATATATATTTATATATATATATATGTATAAATGGCTGTTCTAACGTTGTTCTCTTTCTGAACAACAAGGGAAGGGTAAAAACCGTTTTTGTCAACGGACTCAAAAGAACAATGGTTGTTCTAATGTTGTTCTCTTTCTGAACAACAAGGGGGAAGCCTTGTGGACTCAGCGTCACGAAGGTTCGAACCTTGGCACTCAAAAGACATATATATATATATATATATTTATATATATATAAATATATATATATATATATATATATATATATATATATATATATTATATATATATATATATATATATATATATATATATATATTTATATATATATATATATATATATATATATATATATATATATATATATATATATATATATATATATATATATATAAATATATATATAAATATATATATATATATATATATATATATATATATATATATATATATATATATATATATATATATAATTGTGATAAAACGGGTTGAAAACGCGTTAATTTCAACCCCTATCACATATTATTTAAAACCACGATGCTCCCACGTGCATCTTCGCTTCGAAGCTTGGCGCCTTATCACAGCCACCGGATGTCAATGTTTAAGCAAGGAGGTTATCGTCCCCCCGTTCGCCCCCATACGCCGACCTCGCCATATTGAGTTAGGCTTATGGGCAGATAAGGCATTGTTCCCAGGCTTGGCTGTTCATTCCTTCGAAGCTCCCACTCCATTGTCCCCCACCCCAAGGGAGTGTCTCGACTATTTAGATGGAAACGTTACCACTAAGATCAGATTGCAGATCCAGATTTTCGTCGCGAAACATCACCACGACCCTCTCTCACTTTGTGCGCCAAGGGACCTTGACCTCGAGATTCACCATCACTTGTCCAGAAGGAGGACAATATCCCTTGAGTGCCAAAGGTTTGAGCCTTTCGTGACGCCAAGTCCTCAAGGCTTCCCCTTCGTTGTTCAGATAGAGAACAACGTTAGAACAGCCATTGTTCTTTTGAGTCCTTCGCCAAGAAACGGTTCTCACCCTTCCCCCTTGTTGTTCAGAGGAGAACAACATTAGAACAGCCATTGTTCTTGAGCCTGTAGACAAGAGACGGTTCCCCATCCCCTGTTGTTCAGAGGAGAACAACGTCAAACAGCCATTGTTCTTTCTAATCCGTTCGCCAAGAAACGGTTCTCACCCTTCCCTCTTGTTGTTCAAGAAGAGAACAACATTAGAACAGCCATTGTTCTTGAGCCCGTAGACAAGAGACGGTTCTTACCCCCCCCCCCTGTTGTTCGGAACAGAACAACGTAGAACAGCCATTGTTCTTCAAGCCGTTCGTCGAGAAACGGTTCTCATTCCCAAGACGCCACGTCAGGATCATTTAATCCCCCCCCCTTCGGCTGGAACTCGCCAGCCGACCGAAAATTCCTTCACGTCGCCTTCCACTGCACCACTCGTATAAAGTTACGTAAGCCAAAACGTTACTTTTGAGTATTGAACCCTTTTGTCAATTCTATCCTGTGCTTTAAATGGTTTAGCGAACCATCCCATCCCTTTAACTCTATATTTGTTTTACTCAAATCCTTTAATCCTCGGATTAGCCCGAGTCTCCACGACCCTTTTCCATTCTCTGTTTATGTCAATATTTTCCGTTTTGTGTTTGTTGATAGTTATTATTAATAAAACTATTTTATTAATGATAGCAATATTATTATCCTTGAGCTCAGTTCCACTTCTTAAGCATATCGAAGATACATAATATCGGCCCGCCAGACAATCACGCACTCTTAAGATAATTAAAGAAGTTCCCTCAACGAATAGTTATATATGGTATATCGTCGGGAGTCCATTCTACGAAATATATATATATATACTATTTAAATTTGGTATCAGGTGTGTAAGGTTTAAAGCTATATCTTTGCAAACACTGGTCTCAGTCGAGTAAAGCATAGTGTTATTCGTTACAATAAAAGAGTATAGTAGTTCCCTATATATATATATATATATATATATATATATATATATATATATATATATATATTATATATATATATATATATATATATATATATATATATATATATATATATATATATATATTTATATATATATATATATATATATATATATATATATATATATATATATATATATATATATATATATATATATATATATATATATATATATATATATATATATATATATATATTTATATATATATTTATATATATATATGTATAAATGGCTGTTCTAACGTTGTTCTCTTTCTGAACAACAAGGGAAGGGTAAAAACCGTTTTTGTCAACGGACTCAAAAGAACAATGGTTGTTCTAATGTTGTTCTCTTTCTGAACAACAAGGGGGAAGCCTTGTGGACTCAGCGTCACGAAGGCTCGAACCTTGGCACTCAAAAGACATATATATATATATATATATATATATATATATATATATATATATATATATATATATATATATATATATATATATATATATATATATATATATTTATATATATATATATATATATATATATATATATATATATATATATATATATATATAAATATATATATATATATATATATATATATATATATATATATATATATATATATATATATATATATATATATATATATATATATATATATATATATATATAATTGTGATAAAACGGGTTGAAAACGCGTTAATTTCAACCCCTATCACATATTATTTAAAACCACGATGCTCCCACGTGCATCTTCGCTTCGAAGCTTGGCGCCTTATCACAGCCACCGGATGTCAATGTTTAAACAAGGAGGTTATCGTCCCCCCGTTCGCCCCCGTTCGCCCCCATACGCCGACCTCGCCATATTGAGTTAGGCTTATGGGCAGATAAGGCATTGTTCCCAGGCTTGGCTGTTCATCCCTTCGAAGCTCCCACTCCATTGTCCCCCACGCCAAGGGAGTGTCTCGACTATTTAGATGGAAACGTTACCACTAAGATCAGATTGCAGATCCAGATTTTCGTCGCGAAACATCACCACGACCCTCTCTCACTTTGTGCGCCAAGGGACCTCGACCTCGAGATTCACCATCACTTGTCCAGAAGGAGGACAATATCCCTTGAGTGCCAAAGGTTCGAGCCTTTCGTGACGCCAAGTCCTCAAGGCTTCCCCTTCGTTGTTCAGATAGAGAACAACGTTAGAACAGCCATTGTTCTTTTGAGTCCTTCGCCAAGAAACGGTTCTCACCCTTCCCCCTTGTTGTTCAGAGGAGAACAACATTAGAACAGCCATTGTTCTTGAGCCTGTAGACAAGAGACGGTTCCCCCCCCTGTTGTTTAGAGGAGAACAACGTCAAACAGCCATTGTTCTTTTTAATCCGTTCGCCAAGAAACGGTTCTCACCCTTCCCTCTTGTTGTTCAAGAAGAGAACAACATTAGAACAGCTATTGTTCTTGAGCCCGTAGACAAGAGACGGTTCTTACCCCCCCCCCCCTGTTGTTCGGAACAGAACAACGTAGAACAGCCATTGTTCTTCAAGCCGTTCGTCGAGAAACGGTTCTCATTCCCAAGACGCCACGTCAGGATCATTTAATCCCCCCCCCCTCGGCTGGAACTCGCCAGCCGACCGAAAATTCCTTCACGTCGCCTTCCACTGCACCACTCGTATAAAGTTACGTAAGCCAAAACGTTACTTTTGAGTATTGAACCCTTTTGTCAATTCTATCCTGTGCTTTAAATGGCTTAGCGAACCATCCCTTCCTTTTAACTCTATATTTGTTTTACCTTTTCAAATCCTTTAATCCTCGGATTAGCCCGAGTCTCCACGACCCTTTCCATTCTCTGTTTATGTCAATATTTTCCGTTTTGTGTTTGTTGATAGTTATTATTAATAAAACTATTTTATTAATGATAGCAATATTATTATCCTTGAGCTCAGTTCCACTTCTTAAGCATATCGAAGATACATAATATCGGCCCGCCAGACAATCACGCACTCTTAAGATAATTAAAGAAGTTCCCTCAACGAATAGTTATATATGGTATATCGTCGGGAGTCCATTCTACGAAATATATATATATATATATATATACTATTTAAATTTGGTATCAGGTGTGTAAGGTTTAAAGCTATATCTTTGCAAACACTGGTCTCAGTCGAGTAAAGCATAGTGTTATTCGTTACAATAATAGAGTATAGTAGTTCCCTTTTGTTTTCCGATTGCTATCCCCTTTTTTTTAAACTTAAGAAGCTGGAGTAGCTCAACGAACTGTTATAATAATTTGTTTGTGTTTTTTTGTGATTTTAGTCAGTGGTTATTTAGATCGAGAAACCAAGTACGAATAGGTCAGTGCCCATATTTAGGTAGGCTAATTTTTCTCTAGAAGGCATAATTCTTGTTGCAAGGAATTTTAGTTGGTTGACTAGTGCGCCCTCAAGTGCAAAGATGACTCAGTTTGAAATCTTTAAAGCGCAAGGAGAGTCCTTGGGACTTTCCGGAAAAGAACTAATTGAGTACGTTCAAGAGGAGCAAAGAAAAGAACGAGAAGAACAAGAAAGAGAAAGAGTAATCCAACGAGAAGAAAGAGAAAGAGAAATCCAACGAGAAGAACAAGAAAGAGAAAGAGTAATCCAACGAGAAGAACAAGAAAGAGAAAGAGTAATCCAACGAGAAGAAAGAGGAAGAGAAATCCAACGAGAAGAAAGAGAAAGAGAAATCCAACGAGAAGAACAAGAAAGAGAAAGAGAATTTCAACGAGAAGAAAGAGAGGAACGGAGAAGACAAGCTGAGCTTCACCATCAGATTGAATTAGCTCGTGTTGAAGCAGAGATACGGTCCGCCAGTTCCCGTTCCGATGCCCCCTCCCCCCAATCTATCACTAAAGCTCCCCAATTTCGAGGATGGAGAGGATTTCGGAGCATTTTTAGCCCACTTCGAAAAGATCCTCGAAATCAATAACATGGATCTGGAGGCTGAAGGTGTAGCCAGATTACTTCCCCTGTTAAATTGCAAATTGCGCGAAATTTTTATATCTTTACCATCTGAGTGTACAATTAACTACAGCACCTTAAAAGCTGAGTTATTGGCCGCTCATAATATGACTCCCGATTTCTACCGCCAAGAATTTCGAGGAGGTCGCATTAAACCCGGACAGACGTTCCGTCAATTCGGATACATTCTTCAGAGGAATTTTAAATTTTGGTTATAATTCCCAAAGGTTGATCCGAACTACGAGTCCTTAACAGACTTCGTGTTGCGAGATAAATTTTTGGCGTCTCTCCCGACGGAGATCCGCGCGTTCGTCAAGGATCGTCGGTGCCAGACCTTTAAAGAATGTACCGAACAAGCGGATGTCTATGCCGCAAGCCATAATTTATACCCAAAGGAGAATCGAACTTCTCACCAATCCCCCTACAAGGAAAGAAGGAAGGATTCGCGCCCCTTCACAGGAAAGCCGTCGAAGTTTCCGAGCCCCGTAAAACCCCAAAACTTCTTTCCCCAAAACCAACAACGGGACTCCAAACCTCCCGTTAAGATTTCTCCTCCATCTCTCTTCCCGAAGCGACCAATCATATGCTTCACCTGTGGTGTAGAAAACCACATGAGCTGGAATTGCCCAAAAAATTCTAGGCTTAAAAGCGGACCAGCCCACCAAGTTCACCAGATTAATGCAACCCCGGCTCCCCCGGTGGTGCAGACCCAAGCAGAAACTTCTTCCCCTCCGTCAGGCCACCAGGTCAATTTTGTTTTTGATAAAAGTTCATCGGGAACTTTGAAATTTGAGGAGGGCAGCGTGAACGGCTGTCGAGTATCGACTCTCGTCAGGGACACAGGATGTACGTGTTTCATCGTGTCCAACGAACTCCTCCCCCCAGTGGACCCTAACCACAAAAAATTTGCGGTGGTACATGACTACCTTGGGCGGGCGAACCAATTCCCCGTCGTTAGATGTTACCTGCAGTGTCAATATTATGATGGCTGGGCTGAAGTCATTTCAGCACCCATACAATTCTATTCCGTACTTATAGGACAAAGCCCCCAAGGAAGTTCCGACCCTGTGTCTCAGGCCGCCCTTCCTCGAGGCCGAGCTAAGAAAGAAGCCCAGGAGCCCGTCCCCATCAGAACCCCGATATCGTCCGATTTCTCGGAGACCCCTAACCAGGACTTTAGGACGACACAAAAGGAGTGTGAATTACTAACACCCTTAGGCGATAAGGCCCAAGACAAGGACACGGAGACTGTCCGTGGACCCCAAGAAAAAAAAGAACCCCCAACGCGCCCATGGAGATACCTTCTTAGAACTGGACGAAACATCGGCGCTTGAAGAAGATTACCCCGCGGAGTCCCTTAATGTAATACAGATAGTGTGCACCCAACCTGATGCCGATTACCCTCCTCCTTGCCTACCAGACAAGTCTTTGGAACCTTCTGACCTGGATATTGGCGCGCAGCTGACACCACATCAAAAGAGTCAGCTAAAAGAACTATTTGAATGGAGTCACCATTTAACCACCCTATTAGCTCTTTTCGAGTGACTGCGCGAAAATGGCCTCAACATTGGCCCCCGCAAATGCCATTTTGCCCACGAAACCATAAAATATTTGGGTTTCAAAATAGGACAAAGCCAGTTGGGTCTCCAAGAGGATAAGATTAAGGCAATCGCCGACATGCCCCTCCCGATTATAAAGAAGCAATTAAGATCGTTCCAAAGATCAGCTTCGTACTATCGGTGATTCGTTCCGAATTTCGCTGCAATTTCGGCGCCCCTCAGCTCCCTTTTAAAAAAGAATTCACCCGATCGTCTACGTTGGAATGATGTCGCTATTTCCCATTTTAATCAGCTCAAGAGTAAGCTCATTTCTGCCCCCATTTTAAAGTTGCCCAACCCGGACAAATCCTTTGGGATTAAGACAGACGTGAGCAACGAGGGCATTGGAGGTGTACTCCTTCAGTACGAGGATGACGGCACGAGTCATCCAGTTGCATATGCTAGTCGTCAATTATTACCACGCGAAAAGAGATATGTCACTATAGAAAAGGAAGCTCTATCAATTATCTGGGTCATAGACAAATTCAAGATGTACTTGATAGGTAAAGAATTTCAGATAGGAACCGACCACCGTCCGTTAGCCTATATTAGGAATGTGCGACACTCCAACGGCCGCATCATGCGCTGGAGTTTACTCTTGCAAGAGTATAAATTTAAAATAAATTATATAAAAGGTTCCGATAACCAGGTCGCTGACGCACTCAGTAGGAATGCGTTACCGAATAGCGTAGAATAATTGTATTCATAGGATTAGTATCTCAGTGTAGGTATATACCGTCTTGTACGACTTGAATTAAGATTGTCTTGTATTATAATTAGTTAATGTATATGTCTGAATTTTGTAACGCTTAATGTCTATTTTTTTTTTTATGTATATATATTTGTACCCATTAATTACGTATAAATTATTTTGTCCCATATGTACTATATTTATATCATTTCATTGTTCCATGCCTTTTTTTTGTATTAAGTTGTATTAAAGGTTATTTTCCCTGTAATCTGAAGATCAAAATAATCATATGTATTGAGGTAATGCTAGTTAGGTGCAGGAAGGTATGGTTGGTACAAGAAGACGAGTTCCCCACAACGTAGCTCTATCGTTGTCACTTCTCTCTTTTTTTTCGAAGTGACAACTTCCCCCGGAATGGAAGGGTGTGATAGAACGGGTTGAAAACGCATTAATTTTAACCCCTATCACATATTATTTAAAACCACGATGCTCCCACGTGCATCTTCGCTTCGAAGCTTGGCGCCTTATCACAGCCACCGGATGTCAATGTTTAAACAAGGAGGTTATCGTTCCCCCGTTCGCCCCCATACGCCGAACTCGCCAGATTGAGTTAGGCTTATGGGCAGATAAGGCATTGTTCCCAGGCTCGGCTGTGCATTCCCTCGAAGCTCCCACTCCATTGTCCCCCACGCCAAGGTAGTGTCTCGACTATTTAGATGGAAACGTTACCACTAAGATCAGATTAGAGATCCAGATTTTCGTCACGAAACATCACCACGACCCTCTCTCACTTTTTGCGCCAAGGGACCTCGACCTCGAGATTCACCATCACTTGTCCAGAAGGAGGACAATATCCCTTGAGTGCCAAAGGTTCGAGCCTTTCGTGACGCCAAGTCCTCAAGGCTTCCCCCTCGTTGTTCAGATAGAGAACAACGTTAGAACAGCCATTGTTCTTTTGAGTCCTTCGCCAAGAAACGGTTCTCACCCTTCCCCCTTGTTGTTCAGAGGAGAACAACATTAGAACAGCCATTGTTCTTGAGCCCGTAGACAAGAGACGGTTCTCACCCCCCCCCCCCCCCCTGTTGTTCAGAGGAGAACAACGTAAAACAGCCATTGTTCTTTTTAATCCGTTCGCCAAGAAACGGTTCTCACCCTTCCCCCTTGTTGTTCAAGAAGAGAACAACATTAGAACAGCCATTGTTCTTGAGCCCGTAGACAAGAGACGGTTCTCACCCCCATCCCCCTGTTGTTCGGAAGAGAACAACGTAGAACAGCCATTGTTCTTCAAGCCGTTCGTCGAGAAACGGTTCTCATTCCCAAGACGCCACGTCAGGATCATTTAATCCCCCCCCCCCTTCGGCTGGAACTCGCCAGCCGACCAAAAATTCCTTCACGTCGCCTTCCACTGCACCACTCGTATAAAGTTACGTAAGCCAAAACGTTACCTTTGAGTATTGAACCCTTTTGTCAATTCTATCCTGTGCTTTAAATGGTTTAGCGAACCATCCCATCCCTTTAACTCTATATTTGTTTCACCTTTTCAAATCCTTTAATCCTCGGATTAGCCCGAGTCTCCACGACCCTTTCCATTCTCTGTTTATGTCAATATTTTCCGTTTTGTGTTTGTTGATAGTTATTATTAATTAAACTCTATTTTATTAATGATAGCAATATTATTATCCTTGAGCTCAGTTCCACTTCTTAAGCATATCGAAGATACATAATATCGGCCCGCCAGACAATTACGCACTCTTAAGATAATTAAAGAAGTTCCCTCAACGAATAGTTATATATGGTATATCGTCGGGAGTCCATTCTACGACAATAATATATATATATATATATATATATATATATATATATATATATATATATATATATATATATATATATATATATATATATATATGAGGAATTAAACCACATTCTCCGAAGACAATTTAATTCAGAACAGTTTCGGTGTATCTCACACCCTTTTTCAACTGACACTGGGCAGAAAAAATATAAGAGAAAAGCATAACACAAGATCCCCTCTTTTTCCCCCAATCCCCTACTTGTGGCTAATCTGGGATGGGGGGGTTAGGCCTAAACATATTGAAGGGCTGACATTTTACCATTTTGTTTATTTGCTCTCTTATTACAAGATTAAAAGAAAATTGACCCTCAGATAGATTTAAATTTGGAACTGACGATATCAAGCTCGATTCTACGATTCTTCTCTTAACATAGTTAGCCGATTTAAATACCATTTTAATTCCATTGAAATCGATCGTATGATTCTTGTCTCTAACATGGCAAAATATTCCACTGCTTTCGCTGCCCACTCTAATATCTCTTTTGTGTTCATACACTCTCTTGTCTAGATTTCTCTTCGTTTTCCCTATATAAACTTTATGGCAATCGTTGCATGGTTTTTCATATACTCCTATGTTAATATGTTCTTTTGGTTTTCTGGCAAAGATCAATTGGTTTAAGGAGTTATTATATTTAAAGGCTAGATTAATACCCGCTTTTCCAAATATGTCCTTTAAACTATTTAATTTATTATTAAATGGCAATGTTATACATTTGTTGAAATCATTAGTGCCAGGAAACCCAAAGAACATCATAACATAGGAGTATATGCAGTACTATGCAACGATTGCCATAAAGTTTATACAGGGGAAACGGGGAGAAATCTAGACAAGAGATTGTATGAACACAAAAGAGATATTAGAGTGGGCAGCGAAAGTAGTGGAATTTTCTGCCATGTTAGAGACAAGAATCATACGATCGATTTCAATGGAAGTAAAATGTTATTTAAATCGGCCAACTATGTTAAGAGAAGAATCATAGAATCGAGCTTGACATCGTCAGTTCCTAATTTAAATCTATCTGAGGGTCAATTTTCTTTTAATCCTGTAATAAGAAAGCATATAAACAAAATAGTTAAATGTCAGCCCTTCAATATGTTTCGGCCTCCCCCCCCCCAGATTAGCCACAAGTAGGGGATTTGGGGAAAAAAGAGGGGATCTTGTGTTATGCTTATATGCACTTCTCTTATATTTTCTACGCAGTGTCAGTTGAAAAAGGGTGTGAGATACACCGAAACTGTTCTGAATTAAATTGTCTTCGGAGAATGTGGTTTAATTCCTCATCTTTTCTTGCGATATTGCATTAATTTTCATCATATATATATATATATATATATATATATATATATATATATATATATATATATATATATATATATATATATATATATATATATATATATATATATATATATATATATATATATATATATATATATATATATATATATATATATATATATATATATATATATATATATATATATATATATATATATATATATATATATATATATATATATATATATATATATATATATATATTATATATATATATATATATATATATATATATATATATATATATATATATATATATATATATATATATATATATATATATATATATATATATATTTATATCAAATAACATAGTTTGTGTAGTTATAGACGATGTAGATTTAGCATTCTAGCTAAATAGACTCTATTAAACTAAAAACAAATAAGAGATTGCAGAAGTACTAGAATATATATACATACATACACTACACCCCACATACAAACATATATATATTGTAAGAAAAATGGACCATAAATTCGCCGGGCTAGCCCCCACAAATCACACTCACACACGTGTGCTGAGCTTATTACCCCAAAACTCCCTAAGACGCGGGGGAATGGATCTTCCCCTCCCCACCCCCGGGTCCTTACCCGATGCGAGATGGTCCCAGACACAATTGTTCTCAAGTTTGCCTCGCAAACATTTCCCTCCTCAAAATGTTGCGCGGGGCTCCCTTAAGGCGAGAGGACCAATTTGATTAAATAGGCTTAAAACCGAGCCTAGTTACATAACATAACATAATTTCACGGATGACAAAAGTCACAAGGGCCTATCAAAGGTCATCCGCATCTGTCAAAACCCACCCACAAAATGCATCCATAGGATTGTGTCAGATCATGCATCTACAATATAAACAATCCAGAGGATTGTGTCAGATCATGCATCTACAATATAAACAATCCAGAGGATTGTATCAGATCATGCATCTACAATATAAACAATCTAGAGGATTGTGTCAGATCATGCATCTTCAATATACAATTCGAACCATACACAGGAATGTATCAAAAACAAAAAGCATCATCATACTCAAATAACTTGATAAAATCCAACTTATCCATCTCCGAACATATTTTAAAAAGCTCAATCATATCTTCCCTCACACATCTTCTCTCAAATGAGAACATATTTATTACCCTCAGTCTATCTTCATATTCAAGGTGCTTCGGGAAAGGTATTATTTTTGTTGCCCTCCTTTGTGTCAGATCATGCATCTACAATATAAACAATCCAGAGGATTGTATCAGATCATGCATCTACAATATAAACAATCTAGAGGATTGTGTCAGATCATGCATCTTCAATATACAATTCGAACCATACACAGGAATGTATCAAAAACAAAAAGCATCATCATACTCAAATAACTTGATAAAATCCAACTTATCCATCTCCGAACATATTTTAAAAAGCTCAATCATATCTTCCCTCACACATCTTCTCTCAAATGAGAACATATTTATTACCCTCAGTCTATCTTCATATTCAAGGTGCTTCGGGAAAGGTATTATTTTTGTTGCCCTCCTTTGTACTGACTCTAGCAGGTTGATGTCATGTCTAAAATGTGGTGACCATGCTTGTATACAGTACTCTAAATGTGGCCTAACATACGAGTTGTAGAGTTTAAGGATAATCTCTTTACTCTTGTAGCTAACTTTCCTGTTAATGTATCCTAGCACCCTATTTGCTCTATTTTTTGCCTCAATACACTGTTTTGAAAACTTCAGTGACCTCTCTACTACTACGCCTAAGTCCTTCTCATCCTTAACTGAATCAGCCAATGCCCATCCATTTCATAGCTAAATTGTTTATTATCCCTTCACATGTTAAGAACTTTGCATTTTTTAAGGTTAAAAGTAATCTGCCACTTCTGAGCCCAAGCTAATAACTTATTTAAGTCACTCTGCACTTTAAAGCTACCGGCCTAAAGTTATTTGGGTCCTCTTCACTTCCCTTTTTAAAAATTGGCACTACATTCGCTAATTTCCAATCATTAGATATTTCTCCAAACTCTAGTGATCTAGTATATATCTTCTCAAGAGCTACTGTAATACTATCTGCACCTTCTTTAAGTAACTTAGAATGAATGTTGGCTGTGTCAGATGACTTACTAGTATTTAACTCTAATATGAGCCCTTTAATTATTTATCTGTTCACATTAACGCTATTCAACACTACTTCCTTTGATCTAGAATTATCATCAATTAATCTATCTTGATTAAGAACCTCTACTATTTCCTCATCAGATTCTTTCAAAACCCCCTTCATATCTAATAGGCCCTATTTTATCACTGTTAGATTTGTTATTATGTAATTCTAGAATAGCTAAAGAATTTTCTTGGATCTGTATTATTATTTTGAGCTAAATTAATTTCTGCCGCCCTTTTGCTCTTCTTAATAATCTTATTTAGCGCATTTCTGGTCGACTTATAATGATTTAAATTGTCAAAAGTACTTTCTCTTTGTAATCTATGCTATGGCCTTTTCTTCTCAGAAATTTTCCCAACTATCTCCTGATTCCACCACAACGGCTTCCTACATTTCTTCCTAATAGTCTTCATTGGAATACACTGCACCTGGACTATGTTTAGTATAGTCTTAAAAGTGTCTCATATCTCATAAGTATTCTTCTCCCTGAATTCTATATCACACCTAATCCGATTTAGCAAGTTTCATAATTTATCGTAATCTCCCCTATAATAATTTGGAGTTATTTTGGAATTTGTTGATGTTCTTTCTACCTTTCACTATTCCCAAGTTAAAACGAACCATTTGATGATCACTATTTCCCAATGCTTTCCTCCCTGACAGTTAATTCCTGAACCAAGTGATCATCATTTGAAAGAACCAGATCTAATTATTAACAAATTGAGTCAAAAAATTATCCTCAAAGCATTCTATAAACTTACAACTTGCTCTATCCCTCTACAACTTGCTCTATCATATTTTCCCAGTCCACAGAATTTAAATTAAAGTCACCAAGAATAACTGTTTCTACTTCACATTCTTTCCTATAGTCAGGCTGTCCAGATGGTCTGTAAAAGGCTCCCAAGTGTATTATCTTATTTTTACTGACCCTAATATCTATCCACAGTGACTTAACTTCTTCTTGCTTTATAGAATTATTTAGATTTGAAGAAATGCTATTTCTGATATAAATAATCTACCTACCACCCGTCCTATCTCTCCTTTGACTAATGTACATATTATAACTCTCTAGTTCAGATTCACTCACGTTGTCATTAAATTTATTTTCATTAACCCATGATTCGATTACACATATTGGTAAACCTGAAGATCGGCTGCGCGCCCCAAAAAGTTGTTTTTTTCAGCCGAAACGATACTAAGTTGCGTTTATGTTTCGTTCACCCGCGCATGAATATTCATGTGCGTTTGGTTAAATAAAAACGTTTAAAAAAGTTAGAACATTATTCTATAAACATTTATGATTATATACTGGGAGGCAGTGCCCCCCAGACCCCCCGTTATTGATTGAAACTCAGGATCATCGTAAGGGGGTGGCTCGCAGTGATATCATCCCCACGACCAGTCCCCTTGAATTTACTCAAAAAAAGGTGAAACATATTGGAACAGGGACTAAATATTTTGCGTTCCATCGGTCGCGCCGCCGATCTTCAGGTTTACCCACATATTATATCGATATCTCCATCAATAATATAATTAAATAACTCATCTTTCTTATTTCTAAGTCTACGAGCATTGAGATAAAGACAACCCAGCCCTCCTATTCTTGAAGCACCTCTTTTAGAATGTAATACCTTCCACTCTATCTCCTCTGCATCTCTTTCCTTTCCCTGCCCCACCCTGTACTCTTATATTTCCCTGACCACTATCAGTAACTAGTTTGCCGCATGCAAAGTATACTTTTCAAGCAACGTATATGCAGGTAGTGACTTGATATTGTACCTTTTAAAGTAGCCTCCATTCTCCGTTTTCTGTATTGTGGCTTCACATAAAATGGGTTAGATATCGCTAAGAAATCTAACTCTATCCACTGTATTTAGTACCAAACGCAGGCGGTTCGCCGGGTCAGTGCAATACTCGTTAGTAAAATATATGGCTATCTTAAAGCCAACCAAATTCCCAGGATCCACATCGGCAACAAGCTTAGCTTACTCAAACTTGCTCCTTCTGAATAACTCAAGGAAATTTAAGCTACTCCATAGGCCGGTTGTGATCGAGTCCCAAAGACGTAGTGTCTTTGTTATAAGTTAAGGTGGTTGACGGAAAAGGGCAAGCTCAATTCTTATCCAAGTCTACACAAAATAACTAATACCATAATTAATAAATATTTACATTTTAATTAACACAATATAAATAAATAGATGAATATAGCCACATAGATATATTGGCTCTTTTCTTTGAGAGAAACATGCAGTCTTGGGTAACTGATAGAGCTGGATAAGATCAGTATTTCACCCAAAGGTTACTTGAACAAATATTCACTAACTACTAAATAAATAGACTGGTTCACACTCAACACTTGCACGACAGACTCACGGTCAAAAGGACGCAGCATCCCTAGCTGTATTAGTTATAAATACGTTTTTTGAAGAACTAAAAACATCGTAAATAAATCACATTTGCCTTATTTGTGGTTTGGAAAAACTGGGGCCCCTAAACAATTTAACACGGACATGTCTTTCAAATTTCATCCTCAGCCACTTTTAAACGCTCATTCATTCTAGCCATTTTCTAACTCCCTTTCTAATTCAAACAAACCCCCTTCTAAGCCTTGAAGCCCTTTCGTCCAAGTTTTCTAAACGAATAGTAAACTAATTTTCAACCACGCAGTCTAAATCTTCGAAAGAGGGTCTAAAGTCCTACTTAATGTTTCTAATTGCAAAATTCAAAATTCTAGTGAATATATGCACAAAATAGTAATTAATATTCAAGGCCTCAAATCGAGGGTAAAACGACAATTTACAGTGGATAAAATAAAAACGGGCAAGACACTAATTCACGGAAGCGTAACGAGAGGTATTGAGCCAACCAAATCCATATTAAAGGCATACTCAGCATCCTTTAACATTAGGTCAACATAGTTTTTTTCTGCTTAAGCTTTGGAAAATTTTCCAGTCAGTATAGCAAATGTC
Organism: Ceratothoa steindachneri; assembly: GCA_963969495.1. NCBI lineage: Eukaryota > Metazoa > Arthropoda > Malacostraca > Isopoda > Cymothoidae > Ceratothoa > Ceratothoa steindachneri. The sequence goes on from OZ018322.1 coordinate 60,032,012, forward strand.
ATGATAGTGTATCAATACTTCCGAAGTAATTCCTATTATTATCGCGAGATGCAAACGCTAAACACCTATCACAGTGACCCGCTCTGCGACGGGTGCATAGAGGATCGACTAAGCAGGCTGTCAGCATTAAAGGTCACCACTCCCTCCCCCGGTGACCACGCATCCCATCAGCATAGCGGCTCCACTCTTTGCTCGGCGTAAAAATAATAGACAATGAAGAGAGAATAGTAGAGGGTAGGGTGAGGTTGTTAACACCCACCAGATCAAACAGGAGCTAAGCTTGAGGGACATTGCCGACCTCAGCCGCGACCGTGGATGAATGGATGGGAGCTGGTCAATGAATGTTCTGCCAAATTAGACGCTGACCTTGAAAAATAATGGGAGAGGCTCCGTAAAGAAAGTGAGAAAGCAAGGTAATGTTTCTTTTTTACTCCACGTGTGTTGTATTAAAAACGTGTTTATATTCTTGAATGTGATAAAGTGTAGAATTTAATTCATATTTTTTTCGGTTCTTTTATTAATTAATTAATTGAGCTGCTGAAATTTATCTTGGAAAATAATCTAGATGATGTTCTTAGTGAAATTACGAAACTGATAAAAATCCTCTTGACAATTCCCATGACTACATCAGAGGCAGAACGCTTCCTTTCAACACTGAAAAGAATAACAACTTTTCTAAGGAGCGAAATGAATCCTGAAAGACTAATAAATGCACTTGCAGTGCTTTCAATGGAGAAGAAATTCCTCAGTAGTCATCCAGATATCAGGGAGAAAATAATTAATCTTTTCGCGCAAATTAAAATAAGAAGAATGGATTTCGTTTTTAAATGAATGGGTCAAGCTTGAACTGTAACAATTTAGGTTATTAGTAAGTAAAAAATATTTGATTTTGTTCTGTTTATGATTTTCTTTTTATATCTTTATTTCCTTTTACACAATATTAAAACAATGCTAAAAAAAATTCTGATGCAGCATCCCCACTAATTTTAACTACGAGCCGCCACTGAGAAGGGCACAAAAAGGGGGGGGGGGAGAAAGGGAACGTACCAGCTCCCCTAGAGTTCGTCAGCCCAGTGACGGGGCCTTATCTATTTGTATTCAGGCCGGGGCGCGCTTCCCTCCAGGTACTAGATGTAACAGTCTAACCCCTGCGGGGTGCAAAGGAGAGAGAACATTGTGATGATTAGATAAGTGATGTTTATCGTGAGAGTGTGGCACCTGTTAGAAACTAGCATGGGACTCCCCTCAGTCATAGAGACATCGGTACCTGCGAGGCCACTTCACAATATGACCATGATAAGCAAAGTCAAAGCACGGATATAAGAAAATGACCTTTCAATAATAATGAGTTCTTAATTTTGAGTACCTGTAGTCTATGTAGTCTACTTGAACAGAGAGATTGTCAGCATTCGTTCTGGGAGACGCCTGGGAGATGTGAAAGACTCCATGGAGATAAGTTTTAAATGGCTATTTTAGCCTCCATTGTTGTCCTCATTCTTGACTCGTCGGGTCTCGCTATATTTACGATTGAAACGTCTTTTAGGACTATTTAATTATTCTGGTGGACCACCACAGTCAGGCTCGATGCAGTGTGAATGTAGCAAACACTGTTATACCATAGCTACTTTGCCGTTTAACTGACAATTTCACCATATAGCGTGCCCCCATTTGTGGGGGGAAATCTTCGTGTACTTCGAAGGCAAAATAGAAGATTAATATATCCAATTCGTTTTGTTGTTGTTTTTTAGGGCCTGTTAGATTGGTCCATTGAATACAGTTGTTACTTGTAGGTAGGGGTGAAGGGCGTCCCACAGACATGCCCGAAACAGAGTGAAGGCGGGTATCTCACAGTGTGCATTGCAGTTTGACTAACAGAAATATTGCTTATTTTATTATGTATTCCATTTAGCCTTCCATGACTTTTATTCACCGCGAGGAATTCGGAATTAGAAATTTGTATTTTTTAGTACTCGTAGTCAGTACTCATTGGTTCCTGGGGATTAAAATGCCCCCACGAATTTAAAATGGAAGTTTTGCTATTTCTTAAAGTTTTTTTTAACGTTTCTCGTATGCTAGATCTGAGTACCGATAAAATAGGGAGTTAATCTCCCCCCTCGGAAAGAAATGGTAGGAAAGTCTTTTAGGAGATTAGAGCGATAGTGAATATCAAGATGTATGAGAGAATGCTGGTGCCAACGTTGGTGTTGCAGTGAGTTTATGGTATGGAAGGAGAAGGAAAGATCTCGAGTGAAAGCAGGACAAATGATAACTTGAGAGAAATGTTTGATGTACAAATAATAGATATAGAGAGGGACGAGTGGATAAAGAAGGTGATTGATGCCTTTGTACTTAAGGCATAATCGGATTGAATAGTTTTAGTGGCTTTGATGCGTGCCGACCACATTTAGTGGAAAGCGATTGATGATAAAGGATAAAATATATATTAATTATATTAGGACAGGCTTAATCTTAATAGGTGCCAAAATGTATCGAGCCTTAGTAAAATGCAAAAGGGATACAAGCTCATTGGCCTGACGAGAACGCGATTTTCTCGGTTCTCAGGACACTATAAATCATTCGTTATTTCATAACGAGTTAAATTTTGCTGTTAAAATAGTTCTTTCACATATATTTTTTTCGTTATAATGTATATATTTTTTTAATTTTAACATTTTCAAACGGCAACTGTCAGAGGGTGGAGCCTTTTACATTTTTTTTAAACAAATGAATGTGTTCGTAACTTCGTATGTTCAACGAAAGTTGTGAATCAGCCATGTGGCTTAGTGGCTGGGAAAAGCCTTGCTACGAACGGATGGAAGGTGTCAATTTCAGGAATTCTATCACTTTAAGAGCATACTTCAGTTAATGGTGAGCGAATAACTCTTTATTTAATTAGGTGCTGATTAATAAAGAAAAGAGTAAGATAGTGAATATTTTTAGATACAATCAGCCTTTCTAAGTGGTGTCCTTTTAAATATTTTAATTAAAGTATGATGCTTGAGACGTGGGACACTTTTAAAACTACTAAACATAGTCCAGAGGGATACTGTGGTGGCAGTAGCAATTTATCCGTGTTAAATTGCTTTTGGACATGTTGATTGCAGATACTTTCACATGACCATCGGAGTAGGCAAACAGTTCTCTTGTCTCTGGGACAAGGTTCTTTCTTATGTAAGTGACAACACCCCCATGGCTTCTGGTTGTTCTATCCATTCTATGGAGAGTATAGTTATTTATTTCCTTCGGCATCTTTCACCTCTTTTAGGTGAATTTCTGTGAGGAATATAAACGTATGGTCCTGATGAGGTCTTTCCTAGAATTTTGAAACAATGTAAGGATGTGTTAAGTGAGCCCCTAGCATGCATCTTTAGAAAATAATTGGAGAGGGGCATTGCGCCAGTGGCATGGAAGAAAGCCAATGTGATACCTATATTTAAGAAAGGGGATAAAACAAATATGTCTAATTACAGACCAGTAAGTTTGACATCAGTGGTAGGGAAAAGGATGGAATCTATTATAGCAAGGAATATTAGAGATCACTTGGATAAGCATAAATTGATAAAAGAATCACAGCATGGCTTTAGTAAGGGTAAATCCTGTCTGACTAATTTGCTATCTTTTTATGGTAAGGTGTATGAAGCAGCAGATAATGATGAAAACTATGATATTTTATACTTGGACTTTAGTAAGGCTTTTGATCGAGTGCCACACTTACGGTTTCTGAGCAAAGTTAAAGCACACGGGGTCGATGGCAGTATATTTAGGTGGATTCAGTCATGGCTTGGTGACAGACAGCAAAGAGTTAGTATAGATGGAGTTAAATCTGAGTGGGGGTGTGTTAGCAGTGGAGTTCCGCAGGGATCTGTTTTGGGTCCCTTGCTATTCTTAATTTATATTAATGATCTTGACATATGTGTAAGTAGTGACCTGAGTAAATTTGCTGATGATACTAAGCTAGGTAGGGCCATTAGGGCTGATTCTGATGCTGTTGTAATGCAGGAGGAATTGACCATTCTGTCCAATTGGGCCGAGAAATGGCAAATGAAGTTTAACATAGACAAATGTAGTGTACTTAGTATAGGTAGAAATAATCCATTAAATAGTTATAAATTAAATGGGAGAATTTTAGAGAGGACCGATTGTGAGAGGGACTTGGGTATTTTGGTAAGTTCAGACCTTCGTCCTAGAAAGCAATGCCTAAATGCTAAGAATAAAGCTAATAGGATATTGGGATTCATTAGGAGGAGTGTAAGCAATAAGAGTGCTGAAGTCATTCTAAAACTGTATCTGGCGCTAGTTAGGCCTCATCTAGACTATGCGGTACAATTTTGGTCACCATATTATAGGAAAGATATTGATTCGCTTGAGTCTGTGCAGAGAAGGATGACAAAGATGATTGGTGGGCTAAGGAACTTACCTTATGGTGAAAGGCTCAGAAAACTAAATCTACATATATTGGAAAGGAGAAGAGTCAGAGGGGAATTGATTGAAGTCTTCAAATGGGTAAAAGGATATAATAAAGGGGATCTGGGTAAGTTTTTTATACTTAGTGAACATGACAGGACACGTAGCAATGGGTTTAAGCTTGATAAGTATAGGTTTAGGAAGGAGATTGGGAGGAATTGGTTTACAAATCGTGTGGTAGATGAATGGAATAGGCTCACTAGACATGTGATAGAAGCCTCCTCTCTGGGTAGTTTTAAGAATAGATTAGATAAATATATGGATGAAGCTGCTAGATGGGACTGACTTTTTTATGCACATATGTATATATTTTTCTAAGGAGTGGGAAGATTATATTTTGCGGTTGCATGAATGGACATAATCCTCTGGATGCATTTTATGTATATTGTAGATTAGATCTGACGAACTCCTTAAGGGTGACAATGTTGATGACTTTTCTCTGGTAAGAAATCTTTTGTGTGCTGACTGGAACAGGAGCTGCCAAGTGTAGGCCATGAATGGTCTTTAGCAGTCTCCTTCTTTTCTTATGTTCTTATGTAATGCAGAAAAGCATATCATGGGCAAATTTTGAAAGCTATATACGCTCGTTGTTGCTGGGGTGTTCGAAAGTTTATCGTGTATAATTAGTGAGGAAAGTGTAATTCCTAATATATTTATATTATCTCAGGTATCAAAATGGCGTCACCGAGTGTTCTTAAGCAAGCTCTTCACGTGCCATCTCTAGAAGAGACAGCTAAAGTCCTCCAGAGGGGTTTGACATCCAATTTTGCTGATGTCACTTGTGAAGTAGTAGAGTGCCCAGACCTCACTAAACCCCCTTGGGGTTTAGCCGCAAAGGGCCTCACTGGGTCACCTCGAATTGGAGAAATTGGTGGCGTCCGATTTTTGTGCCCGCTGCCCCAAACCAATAAGATCTATAACTTCAAGGACATCGCCAATCAGGTAGAATTACCTGATGCCTTGATAATAGGAGCTGGGGCAGGACCTCACGAATACGCGGGCAAGAACTGCGAAATGATTCCGAACTTAAAGGTTGGTGGAGGTACGACGATAAACGAATCGAGAATCGCCAAGACAACCCCAGCAGATGAATCCTGCCTCCTGGAGAAGTTACCAGTTGGCGAAACGCGATGTTCCATCCTCATGAACTTCTTCGCTAGTCGAGGGGTAACCGGGCCAGTTATCAGAGTCCACGCCAAGAAACGAACAGGTACCGACAATTTTGTGGGCTGTATGAGGAAGGCGCTGGAGAAAGAATACGGGTCTCAGTCAGTGGGAATTGGGGGTACATTCCTAATGAAAACGGGAACTGCGAAAATCCACGTAATGCCGGAATTTTCAAAAATACCTTTGACATCCGAACCAGCAGTGGAGAAGTGGTTGAAATTCTTCGATATGAAAGGACCGATGGTTTTCATGTCTGTGTTCGTTTCTCGTGACCCAGGCTTAGAATTCCGAACGGAGCATACCCATGGGTATAATGTTACTGAGGGAGGTCACTACCATTTTGATACCACTCCGGATCAGGTTGAATACGAAGGTTACTTTTGCACCGCGGACTTCATTTACCGGATCGATAAACCATAATTTGAAATTTCAACCTACTTTGCATTAACTTCTTGAAATATTCTCGTCCTCGCTTAAATAAAGGAACGAAAGTATTTTACTAAATTTTTCTTCTCTTTATTTTAAAATGAAATAGCTTTCGAAAGGTCAACTTTAGCCCAGACAGCTTTAGTGCTATAAACAATTATTTGTAGACATTTACAAAGAAGCGATTTTCTTTGAATTCAAAAAAGGAGAACAGCTGTAGCTCTCAAAGGGATTCAAATCTAAGTTACTAATAAATAATAATAAAAAGCGCGCATGGAGAGAGGACTTACAGGGAAACGATTAGTCTACGGCCTTTAGAAACAATGAAGATCTTCCAAACATGAAGATGGAACCAGTGTCTGTTTTATTATATCTTAACACCACACAATAGATGATCATTGGCGTGATATTTAAAAAGTAAGAGATAGGAGATGGAATTTAAAGGTGTAGTAAAAAGTTAGGCCGCCAAAAGGCAGGTAGGGGTAGAGGGCGGCTAGTCCCCGGACCGATCTAAGTTAATTTAAGTCATGGGAATATTATAGAATAGAGGAGCGATTCCCACGCCCAATCACAGAAGGGCGAGGTCGAATTCAATCGTCTTCTACGGGGCGCAGTTGACATCACTATGGTGATATTTTATTACCATAAGACATTGTAAATCTTATAAGTATCGCACCCCAACGCATCTATGCTGATTTCCAAGCGATTTTTTTTTTGCTTAACACTCGCTCGTACTCGGAGGTCTATCCAGATTCCAGGCGTGAAAAGGATAAGAACAAAACAAAAGAGCGAATTAATACAAAATCAAATAAATCCCACCAAAACTCGCACAAGCAAAGCCAAAGATGTAAATGCGAAAGAGCGCTTTCACGCCCCTGCAGGAAGGCTACGCCACGGACCCAGAGTCGCAAACTAGATTGAAACTACCTGCACTTCCCCCCTACCCTCTCCATTTTACTCTGGAACTCTCGATACCCGCCCAGTGGATGCTGCGTTAGATTTCTGGCGTCACGGTGTCGCGTTCAATCTCAGCGTATGGGATTGGCTGCCTATTTCCCGCGGGAGATAGCTGCCACACACAACGTCGCTATCATTTCCCTTCTTACCTCTACCGCACGTCCACTTTCCCATCTGTCCCAGAGACCTCCCAGTAAGGTTTTCATGGATATCCATGACGCGGAGGACCCCTCCTCCCCCACACCATCCTTGGGGCCACGAAGGGTTGGTGTCAGACTAATATTCAGATCTCCCCTAATGAGAACTGAACCTTGGTGCTCGAGTTAGCCAGCGATCGTCATGCTGATCTTATTGTGAATTTTATTATCCGTTCGGGATACCTAACTTTATATATCTTCTTTCTTAGTTAGTGGCTAATTTCGTAGGATAGTCGCAGAACACCTTTCCTCATTTCTGGTTTGGGCCAGAGGGGTTCCCCCCTCCCCTCCTTTTTGAAAGAGGATCGGTGGTAATTTATTTTCCACATATTTTCACCTCATCTTCACTTTCCGTACAAACTTTGTGGCGGACATTTCACTCGTTGGTTTTCGCTTCCCATCCAATCTCTTTTAGCCACGCCAAATTGGCCTTCTTTGTGATGGGGCACTATGCGGTGAGGCATCCCGTCCAGTCTGAGTTCACCCCGTGGCAGAGAAAGTCCTTAGCGCGCAACCCTCACAAACCCCCTCTATGCACACCTGTCACGCACACAGTATCGCCACTTCTCTTCTCTCAAACATTGCCACATAATCCATTTTTCAAGCAATCGACCAACACTTGGCACTTCTTCACATTCACACTCTTCCCCGCGTTTCTTCTCCTCACACGTCCTCAGAGCGGCCAATTCCACCTTAGTTTCATCACACCTTCCTCACGCCATATCCCGTTTCCACAAGTCTCTCTCTCTCTCTCTCTCTCTCTCTCTCTCTCTCTCTCTCTCTCCTCTCTCTCTCTCTCTCTCTCTCTCTCTCTCTAACTGTTCATTTACACTGCTCTCGCCCCCCACCCACCCACCCATTCGCAATAGGGTTCTCTTGTAGACTGTTACACCTAGTGCCTCGACTGGCGTCCCCTCCCACCCCCAGGCTCTCTCAACTAGATTGACACTACCTGGGCTTTACTCATTTTAAACATTTCATTTGTACCTCCTTTTTGTGGCACTTTCTTTATAATCATCTCGCCTATTCCTGCAACTGGCGTCCATGTTCGCACGCTAGTCGCCGATCAGCTTTCGTCTATTCATCACTGATCGGGGCCGGGAGGCTGGTTCGTCCCTTGCTTGGTTTCAGTTTGGGTGGCGGTTTTTAACATACCCGCACTTTTCACACCCTGTTCTCGTTCGACTGCACCCGAGTTTCCCAATAGCGCAAATGTTGGGGGGGTGGTTTTACTAACTTATCTTTTACCCCATGTTACGTGGTGGTGTGGGGAAAGGTAATATAAAAAGCAAAAGTCAGTCTTCTTAGAGCTTATCGAAGCCCTTAAAAGGTTCGAGAGAATCAATGACGTCATATCACACAAAGCGTAACACGATTCCACTCTGTTGAAGGAAGGGGGGGGATGATATAATCGTCTCTCGCCATCGCTTCATATACCTACCAACTTAGGTCACCACCAATCAAAAGGTATTGAAGAGCTGAACAAGTAGAACAGGAACGGATTAATTGCTTTTTGACCCCCAGATATGGAATAGATAAATATAATTTTGGAAATCGTCCAGTATAATAATCTCAAGAACGCGGTGAATCAAACTGGGGAGCTCTTCGGTCATAACTCGTCCTTCAAGTGGCCTATTTTATTTATCTGCTACTCTACCCCCCTCCCCGTTAAAGCAAATTTGGATTACTTTGAAGAAGAAAAATCTCAAGCACCAAGGAATATTAATTCAAACACAAGAAAAATCTCAATTTAAAAACAAACATAAAAGTTATGGTATATTTTAAGGATAGATATAATAATCTTTTACATATAGCAGTGACGTAGCACAGCCATTTTATATATATATATATATATATATGGGTGAGAATGGGAGGGGGAAGTAAAAACCCAGAAAGTACACTGAAGTTCTTTATTGACGTTTCGCCTGTTGGCTTCTTCAGAATTGAACTAAACGAAGAACGTGAGATCTCTCCATATATATGCAGCAGATTTATCCCAGGTTACTCTGGCTCGACCCTCGTAGTCTTCTCTGGTTGGATTTGTCCAGCCTTAATCTTTCTGCTTCGTGTCTGATGAATCGCCTCACACCATTAGCTAGCCGAAAGAAACCGTCTCGGTGATTAGTTGACCTGTCCGAAACGATATATGTAGCCTCAATTATCCTCCTCTCTCTTCTCGCTAACCCTTTGTGCATAACTCTAATTCCATCCCAATTAGGCAAGTGACCGTATTCATCGATATGGACCACCATGACATTCGATGTTCTATGAGACATTAAAACCAGGATTAGTGAACATAGAAGAAGCGGGTTGTGAAGACAGGTGCAGCGCATGGCAGAGCCCCGCTGACTTCAAACAGAGGGGATACGGCGTGGAAACCGAGCCCCTCTTGGTACTTGGAGCCATCCGTATACACTGGTACGGTTCCAGCGTGACTCCCGATGCTGCAGAAACTTTGGAAGCAGAGGCGCGGCCAAAATAGTCAAAGGTAGTACCCTCCAGGGTGGCTTCATGGGCAGAACCAAGGACGCCACAGGCTAGAGATCTATACCGAGCTCTCGGAGTTTCCTATCCCTAAACCCAAAGGGCTTAGGCTATCAATTTTTAGTAAAAATGAGGGGAGGGGGGTTAGTGGTTTGTGTTTGAATTTTACGATTCTATCGTGGCGCAACCAACAAGAACATAAGCACCGGAATGCCAAACTAAAGCGTATATGCAATGAGGCAAAGAGGTAGTTAATGTGTTTAAGAGTAGTTACTTGCATAATGTGAGAGAAACAATCGGGGAATTATGTCATAAAAATGGCTAACCTCAAGGCAAGGCTAAAATACTAAAGACGCGGCCTGGGCCGCATTTCATTGACTAAAAAGGAGAGATCAAATAGAATAAGAATGGATAAAAGAGGATAAAGATATGAAAAATTGCTAAAACATCAAATGCAAGAGAAGAGAAGCCAGCATCCTCCAAGAATTGTGCAATTGCGGTCATGACATAGGGAGGAATCCCCAAGAACGAAAGCGAGTCGGGAGGAGATCAAGGTATTTTCTTTGCTAATTATATTAGCGCTGGTAGGTAGGTAAAAGATGCTGTCCCGAATTGCAAGAATGGAAAATCTCGAAAGATGCTGGTTCTCCATTAGACATTAGATGGCCATGGGTAAGGCGGCGACATTGGTCGAACGCAGGCGGCACAGCATAACTGCATGCCGTCTGATAGAATAGTAATATGCCGACCACGGGGAGGCATTGCTCCGAAGTTGGAGCAGATGAGGATGGCTGTGCCTATGCCAATCTTTCTTCCCATTCCTCCTTGATCAACTTACGGATGAGGGCGATATAATCAGGGAAAAGATGGAGCAGTGTGGAGAGCTGCAGCCTCTTAGCTTCTGAGTTGGCCATTTCTTTAACTTGTATGTTTGAGCGGCTTAACTAACAACAAAACGACAGAGTACGAACGTGTGGTCAAAAGATGCATTGTTTCCGGAATTTCTTTGCTCACAGTTCTGCCATAAATTTTTGACTAATCACTGGAAATCGGTGTTCTCCTGTGGTGAATGTTTTCGTGCTCTCGAATAAGGCGGTGCAAAGCCGAGATTAAAAGTTGAGCTTTGGGACCACTCAAGGAAAGATTCAACTGAGGATTGAGGCGGGTCCATGGTGCAGCGCGGGCGCTCTCTACAACGCAACGGAGAGGGAACGATATCCGAACGTCTGTAAGAGGTGTGGTACACGTAAAGTATAGCAGTAAAAGGCAAGGGGAAATGGCGGAAGGAAGATTTTTTTTTTTTTAGGAGCTTATCTGGCAACTACACACTTGAGCATAAGTCGCCGAAAAACACGACAGCCTAGAACTAGGGTACTTTAAAAAAAAATATATGAAAACATAACGATATAAATTGGAAAACTTAATCAGGAAGAAATCTCCGGCAGCGGGAGGAGGTTCCTCTCACCCCAGTGCAAGAGAGTGCAACCTACAAAACAACAATATCAAACGAAAAACAAAAAGAACCTTAAATAAAGGGGAGAAGCCCGGCCTCCCCCCAAAAGTCAACAAGTCCACAAGTCAATGTGCACGAACTCGTCCCGAGCACAAGGGACAGGCGGTAGCGACCCCGCCCATCCCGGTACCGAGACAAGTATCGTGCGCGAAGATCATCCAGACTGGGACATTCGACAAGAATGTGCCGAACAGTCTGGGGGACGACGCAGGCGAGCGCTCCATCAAATAGCGATGCGTCACAAGAGTGTGCCCGATTCGGAGACGACAGAAAGCAACCTGAAACCGCCACGGCATTGATGGATAGGTCCATGGGAACAGTCGCGGCGCAATGGCACGCAACTTTAAATTCCCTTCAACCGTCTCCCATCTTCTTTGCCAAGCAGTCCGAAGAGCTGCCCGTATTCCTGCCATGTAGTCGGTGTGAGGAAGAGCTAAACGCTGGTCCGGTCACAGAGTCCTCGCGGACTCTTTAGCGCCCTCATTGGCGCGCTAATTCCCCGCAATTCCTACATGTCCAGGAACCAAGCAGAAGATAATCTCGACATCTGTCCGGCTCGCCAAAACCGTGGCTTCACGGATATCGCGAACCAGGAGATGCGGAGATTCCAATGCCCCGAGAGCACTCAGGGCGCTTTGTGAGTCGCTATAGATCACAATCCGGTCTCCGAACCGGGCACGTCGCGTAATCTCCCGAACAGAGTGGTGTATTGCCACCAACTCGGCCGTGAAGACAGACGCAGCGCCTGGTAGAGCCCCGCTGACTTCAAACAGAGGGGATACGGCGTGAAAGCCGACCTCCTCTTGATACTTGGAGCCATCCGTATACACTGGCACGGTTGTAGCATGACACGATGTGTGCTCCAAAAAGGTCGAACGCAATACTCCCGGCGCAGTATAAGCTTTGGGAGCAGAGGCGTATCTACAAATAGCCAAATGTGGTACCCTTTAGGGTGGCGTCCTGGGCAGAACCAGGGGCGCCACCGGCCCGAGAGCTATATCTACCTCTCGAAAGAGTTTCCTGGCCCTAAACCCCTAAACCCTTTGCTAAACCCAAAGGGTTTAGGGTATGACTGGCGTCTCTCAGGGGCAGATGCACAATCGAGATCAGCTGCGGGAGCAGTGAGAGCTGTTGGCGACTGAGGGAGGTGCCGTGCTTGCGCGTACAGGCGAGTGATGCACTGCACGCGGCGCAGAGCAAGTGGCATCTCCCCAGCATCGACCAACAGGCTCTCAATGGGGAAAGTGCGGAAGGCACCGGTCGCAAAGCGAAGGCCGGTGTGGTGGATCGAATCCACCTTCCGCAATAAACGCTCGGCTGCGGATGCATAAAACTCGCATCCGTAGTCGAGCTTCAAGCGAACAAAGGATCGATAAAAAAGTGAGGCAGTAGCCCTATCAGTGCCCCAAGCGCTGAACGTCACGGAACGAAGAATGTCCATGGCGCGGGTACAAGAGACCCTAAGGCTGCAAATATGAGCCTCCCAGGTGAGGCGTCGGTCGAATACCAGACCAAGGAAACGGTGCGACTCAACCACATCCAGGCGCACCCAATTAAGAAACAAATCTGGGTCAAGGTGAAGCTGTAGATTTAGCGACAGTGAAATCATTCGGGCGGCGCTTATAGCGCATGTAAGCAGAACGCTTCTGTTTGAGGGCCGTCTCACACTCGGCCAACCACGATGGGAGTGGTCGGCGTGCAAAACGGCCAGACGTCCTAGGAATAGTAGTCAGGCCCACGGCGATGAGGTTTCCCGAGAAGAACTCAACGGCCTCATCTACCGACCTAAACTCCTCGACTGAGATAGAGAATTCAGTCATTTCCTGAAATGCAGGCCACCGCGCCCGCACCAAGCACCACCGAGGTGGGCTCTCAGGCAGGAGTTGCCCTGAAAATGATATTTGAATGGAAAAGTGATCACTACCATGGAGGTCATCGACCACCCCCCAATCAAAATCAGGCTGTGCATTCGAAGAGCACAAAGATAGGCCAATGCAAGAAAATGAAGCGGTTCTCGGACAGAAAACTAAATCTACATACATTGGAAAGGAGAAGAGTCAGAGGGGAATTGATTGAAGTCTTCAAATGGGTAAAAGGATATAATAAAGGGGATCTGGGTAAGGTTCTTATACTTAGTGAACATGACAGGACACGTAGCAATGGGTTTAAGCTTGATAAGTATAGGTTTAGGAAGGAGATTGGGAGGAATTGGTTTACAAATCGTGTGGTAGATGAATGGAATAGGCTCACTAGACATGTGATAGAAGCCTCCTCTCTGGGTAGTTTTAAGAATAGATTAGATAAATATATGAATGAAGCTGCTAGATGGGACTGACTTTTTTATGTACATATGTATATATTTTTCTAAGGAGTGGGGAGATTATTTTGTGGTTGCATGAATGGACATAATCCTCTGGATGCATTTTATGTATATTGTAGATTAGATCTGACGAACTCCTGTAAAGGGTGACAATGTTGATGACTTTTCTCTGGTAAGAAATCTTTTGTGTGTTGACTGGAACAGGAGCTGCCAAGTGTAGGCCATGAATGGTCTTTTGCAGTCTCCTTCTTTTCTTATGTTCTTATGTTCTTATGTAAGGCATGACAGGCGAGTGATAGTTAAAAGGGTCGGGAGATAAGACGACCGGAGAGTGGCGAAATGAGGGAATTCTAGTAGAAGATTGGCAACCGATTGGTCCCCACCACAAAAACGGGACCAAGGGCTGATTCGAGCATCAGCCGAAACAAGATGACCGTGGGTAAGTCTTGTGTGGCCGATGTGAACGCGGCAAAGGGCCACCTCTAAGGACCGTATTCTCGAGGGCCAAGAGCGAACACTTTGTGATTTTATATAATTTAAATTATGATCATCCATTCCATTCGTCCTGCCACAACTGAAAAATATATTCTCTTAGAGAGGAAAAGAAATCTCGAAAAGGTAATGCAGAATAATCTGGGGATACAGAAAAGGCTGAGCGGACCAGCTGATCAGCCCTCTCATTACCCAGGACCCTAACAAAATATAACATATCGGAACGCATTCTGGACCATTTTTTTTTTTTTAAGAACTCATCTGGCGACTGCCTACTTGGGCATTAGTCGCCGTATTCAAACTGGCCTAGTTCTAGGCTACTTTAAAATAAAATTAAAGAGAAAAAAAAACAACACCCCAGAAGGAGGAAAGGAAGCAAGCTGGTGCGTCGGGGAGAGGTCCACCCGGCGTAGGAGCGTGCAACTAAAGGAAAAAACAAAACAAAACAAAAAAAACAAACCTTGCCTAAATAATAGGGAGAAGGCCAGCCTCCCCCAAGAAGTCAACAGGTCAATGTGCACGAATCTGTCCCGAGTACAAGGAAAGGGCGGTAGCGACCCCGCCCATCCCGGTACTGGAACAGGTATCATGCGCGAAGATCACCCAGACTGGGACATTCGACAAGAATGTGCCGAACAGTCTGGGGGACGATGCAGTCGTTGCAATAGGGCGAAGGCGAGCGCACCATCAAATAGCGATGCGTCACACGAGTGTGTCCGATTCGGAGACGACAGAAAGCAACCTGAAGCCGCCGCGGTATTGGGGGATAGGTCCATGGGAACAGTCGCAGCGCAATAGCACGCAACTTTAAGTTCCCTTCGACGGTCTCCCATTTTCTTTGCCAAGCAGTCCGAAGAGCTGCCCGTATTCCTGCCATGTAGTCGGTGTGAGGAAGAGCGAAACGCTGGTCCGGTCGCAGAGTCCTCGCGGACTCTTTGGCGCCCTCATCGGCGCGCTCATTCCCCGCAATTCCTACATGTCCAGGAACCAAGCAGAAGATAATCTCGACATCTGCCCGGCTCGCCAAAACCGTGGCGTCACGGATATTGCGAACCAGGGGATGAGGAGATTCCAATGCCCCGAGAGCACTCAGCGCGCTTTGTGAGTCGCTATAGATCACAATCCGGTCTCCGAGCCGGGCACGTCGCGTAATCTCCCGTACCGAGTGGTGTATTGCCACCAGCTCGGCCGTGAAGACAGACGCAGCGCCTGGTAGAGCCCCGCTGACTTCAAACGGAGGGGATACGGCGTGAAAGCCGACCCCCTCTTGGGACTTGGATCCATCCGTATACACTGGCACGGTTCCAGCGTGACACGATGTGTGCTCCAAAAAGATCGAACGCAATACTCCCGGCGCAGTACAATTTTGGGAGCAGAGGCGTGGCGACAAAGAGCCAAATGTGGTACCCTCCAGGGTGGCGTCCTGGGTAGAAACAGGGGCGCCACCGGCCCGAGAGCTATATCTCCCTGTCGAAGGAGTTTCCTGGCCCTAAACCCAAAGGGCTTAGGGTATGACTGGTGTCTCTCGGCGGCAGAGGCACCATCGAGATCAGCTGAGGATGCAGTGAGAGCTGTTCGCGACTGAGGGAGGCGCCGGGCTCGCGCGTACAGGCGAGTGATGCACTGCACGCGGCGCAGAGCGAGTGGCATCTCCCCAGCATCGACCAGCAGGCTCTCAATGGGGAAAGTGCGGAAGGCACCGGTCGCAAGGCGAAGGCCGGTGTGGTGGATCGAATCCACCTTCCGCAATAAACGCTCGGCTGCGGATGCATAAAACTCGTATCCGTAGTCGAGCTTTGAACGAACAAAGGATCGATAAAAAAGTAGGGCAGTAGCCCTATCAGCGCCCTAAGCGCTGAACGTCACGGAACGGAGAATGTCCATGGCGCGGGTACAAAAGACCCTAAGGCTGCGAATATGAGCCTCCCAGGTGAGGCGTCGGTCGAATACAAGACCAAGGAAACGGTGCGACTCAACCACATCCAGGCGCACCCCATTAAGAAACAAATCTGGGTGGGGGTGAAGCCGTGGATGGCGGCAGAAGTGCACCACCTTAGTCTTGGCCAAATAAAACCAAAACCTGTGCGCTTGGGCTTAGCGAGAGACGCGGTTCAATGCCCTTTTAGAGTCCACGCTCCAGAGTTGGCATCTGGGCCGCGCCAAAAGAGATCGAAAGGTCGTCCACGTAGAGCGTAGCGAGAACATCTTCCGGCAGCACCGAGGTGATGCCGTTGATGCTCAGGGCAAAGAGTGTGACACTGAGGACACTTCCCTGCGGAACACCCTCTTCCTGCTCCTTTGGGCCGGAGAGGGCTCCCCCCACCCGTCCGCGGAATCGACGATCTCGCAAAAATTGAGATATAAACATTGGGAGGCGTCCCCTCGCCCCCATCGTGTGGAGAGTCTCCATGATACCGTATCGCCATGCGGTATCATAGGCCTTCTTCAAATCGAAAAAGACCGTGGCGTAGTGCTGTATACGAAGAAAAGCCTTGCAGACGGCATTTTCCAGTCGGAGCAGAGCATCCGACGTGGAGTGGAACTTGCAGAAGCCGCACTGTGCCCTAGACAGATGGCCTCCGCTGTCCAGGAAAAAGGCTAATCTAACATTTAGCAATTTCTCCATCAACTTGCACACGAAAGAAGTTAGAAAAATTCGGTGGAAACCGGTTGGAGTAGAGTGATCTCTCCCCAGTTTGCGAAAGGCGAGCACAGTAGCGATTCGCCAGGAGTCTGGGAGAAGACCTTCCACCCAGATCCTGTTGAACAAATCTAACAGAAAGGCCATGCCTCGCTCACACAGGTGTCGAAGCATGGCGTACGGGACATCATCCGGAACCTAGGCGGTGTCCGCGCAAAAAGCGAGAGCGAAACGCAACTCACTCACAGTAAACTTGTCGTTGAAGGGGTCTCCGCCTCTGGAGGTAAAGTCCAGTCGGCAGCCTTCCGGGACATCACGACGTGCATTGAATGCTGGCGGAGCAGCATCCCGGTTAGAGATTTCGGACAAAACGGTTGCTAAGGATTCCGCCACGGACGCGGGGTCCGAGATTGCGGTCCCATTCTCCAGGAGAACGGGAGGGGGGGCCTGCGAGAACTTGCCCCGAATCCTTTTGACTCGCTTCCACACCTCAGCTAAAGGGGTCTTCCCGTTAAGTGAAGACAAGTATGCCCGCTAAGAAGAGCGGCGGGCGTGCTTCGAACTATACCGGAACCTAGCCCTAGCCCGACGAAATTCAGCGACAGTGAAATTGTTCGGGCGGCGCAAAAAGCGCATGTAGGCATAACGCTTCTGTTTGAGGGCCGTCTCACACTCGGCCGACCACGATGGGAGTGGTCGGCGTGCAAAACGGCCAGACTTCCTAGGAATAGTAGTCAGGCCCACGGCAATGAAGTTGCAGGAGAAGAACTCAACGGCCTCATCTACCGACCTAAACTCCTCGACTGAGATAGAGAATTCAGTCATTTCCTGAAATGCAGGCCACCGCGCCCGCGCCAAGCACCACCGAGGTGGTCTCTCAGGCGGCAGTTGCCCTGAAAATGATATTTGAATGGGAAAGTGATCACTACCATGGAGGTCATCGACCACCCCCCAATCAAAATCAGGCTGTGCATCCGAAGAGCACAAAGATAGGTCAAGGCAAGAAAATGAAGCGGTTCTCGGACAGTGATGCGTAAACTCATCCACGTTAGGACACCCATCTCAAGCTCTTCGATCAGATCGGCAAGGACTTGTCCCCTGGGATTTATGGAGTAATCTCCCCAGAGAGGATGCCTGCCGTTCAGATCTCCAAGCAAGAGATAGGGCCTCGGCAACCGTGCCAAGTTCCCCGCGTCGAAGTCAGCTGACTGTGGAATGTACGCAGAAATGATAGTATACCTCCTTGTGATAGAACGAGTTGAAGCTGCGTTAATTTCAACTCCTATCCCATATTATTTAAAACCACGATGCTGCCCACGTGCATCTTCGATTCGAAGCTTGGAGTCTTATCACAGCTACCGGATGTCAATGTTTAAACAAGGAGGTTATCGTCCCCCCGTTCGCCCCCATACGCCGACCTCGCCAGATTGAGTTAGGCTTATGGGCAGATAAGGCATTGTTCTCCGGCCCGGCTGTGCATTCCCTCGAAGCTCCCACTCTATTGTCCCCCCACGCCAAGGAGATGTCCTGGCTATTTATATGGAAACTTTACCACTAAGATCAGATTGGAGATCCAGATTTTCGTCGCGAAACATCACCACGACCCTCTCTCCCTTTGTGCGCCAAGTGACCTCGACCTCGAGATTCACCATCACTTGTCCAGAAGGAGGACAATATTCCTTGAGTGCCAAAGGTTCGAGCCTTTCGTGACGCCAAGTCCCCAAGGCTTCCCCCCCTGTTGTTCAAAGGAGAACAGCATTAGAACAGCCATTGTTCGTTTTGAGCCCTTCGCCAAGAAACGGTTCTCATCCCTCCCTGTTGTTCAAAGGAGAACAGCATTAGAACAGCCATTGTTCGTTTTGAGCCCTTCGCCAAGAAACCGTTCTCACCCCCCCCCATGTTGTTCAGAGGAGAACAACATTAGAACAGCCATTGTTCTTGAGCCCGTAGACAAGAGACGGTTCTCATCCCCCCTTTGTTCAGAAGAGAACAACCTAGAACAGCCATTGTTCTTCCACCTGTTCGTCGAGAAACGGTTCTCCTTCCCAAGACGCCACGTCAGGATCCTTTTATCCCCTCCCTTCGGCTGGAACTCGCCAGCGGACAGAAACTCCTTCGCGCCACCTTCCACTGCACCACTAGTGCAAAAGTTACGTAAGCGAAACGTCACCTTTTAGTACTTAACCCTTTTGTCAATTCTATCCTGTGCTTTAAATGGTTTATCGAACCATCCCATCTCTTTAACTCGATATTTGTTTTACCTTTTTTTAAATCCTTTAAATCCTCGGATTAGCCGAGCCCCCACGACCCTTTTCATTCTCTGTTTATGTCAATATCTTCCGTCTTGTGTTTATTGATAGTTATTATTAATAAAACTCTATTTTATTAATGATAGCAATATTATTATCCTTGAGCTCAGTTCCACTTCTTAAGCATATCGAAGATACATAATATCGGCCGCCAGACAGTAACGCACTCTAAAGATAATTAAGGAAGTTCCCTCAACGAATAGTGATATATGGTATCGTCGGGAGTCATTCTACGACATATATATATATACTATTTAAATTTGGTATCAGGTGTGTAAGGTTTAACGCTATATCTTTGCAAACACTGGTCTCAGTCGAGTAAAGCATAGTGTTATTCGTTATAATAATAGAATATAGTAGTTCCCTTTTGTTTTAACGATTGCTATCCCCCTTTTTTTTTTAAACTTAAGAAGCTGGAGTAGCTCAAGGAACTGTTATAATAAATTGTTTGTGATTTTAGTCAGTGGTTATTTAGAGTAAGAAACCAAGTACGAATAGGTCAGTGCCCCTATTTAGGTAGGCTAATTCTATAGAGGCATAATTCTTGTTGCAAGGAATTTTAGTTGGTTCACTAGTGCGCCCCCAAGTGCAAAGATGACTCAGTTTGAAATCTTTAAAGCGCAAGGAGAATCCTTGGGACTTTCCGGAAAAGAACTAATTAAGTACATAAGAGAGGAATGGATAAGACAAGTGGACTTTCACCATCAGATTAGATTAGCTCGGATTGAAGCAGAATTTCAAAGAAAAAAGGAAGAACGAGAAAGAGAAATACAACGAGAGGAACGAGAAAGGGAAATCCAAAGAGAAGAAAGAGAAAGGGAAAGAGTAATCCGACGAGAAGAACGAGAAAGAGAAATACAACGAGAGGAACGAGAAAGAGAAATACAACGAGAAGAACGAGAAAGAAAAATACAACGAGAAGAACGAGAAAGAGAAAAACAACGAGAGGAACGAGAAAGAGAAATACAACGAGAAGAACGAGAAAGAAAAATACAACGAGAAGAACGAGAAAGAGAAAAACAACGAGAGGAACGAGAAAGAGAAATACAACGAGAAGAACGAGAAAGAAAAATACAACGAGAAGAACGAGAAAGAGAAATCCAACGAGAAGAAAGAAGGAAGGATTCGCGCCCCTTCCCAGGAAAGCTGACAAAGTTTCCGAGCCCCGCAAAACCCCCAAACTTCTTTCCCCAAAACCAACAACGGGACTCCAAACCTCCCGTTAAGACTTCTCCTCCATCTCTCTTCCCGAAGCGACCAACCATATGCTTCACCTGTGGTGTAGAAAACCACATGAGCTGGAATTGCCCCCAAAATTCTAGGCTTAAAAGCGGACCAGCCCACCAAGTTCACCAGATTAATACAACCCCGGATCCCCCGGTGGTGCAGACCCAAGCAGAAACTTCTCCCCCTCCGTCAGGCCACCAGGTAAATTTTGGTTTTGATAAAAGTTCATCGGGAACTTTGAAATATGAGGAGGGCAGCGTGGACAGCTGCCGAGTATCGACTCTCGTCAGAGACACAGGATGTACGTGTTTCATCGTGTCCGACGAACTCCTCCCAGTGGCCTCTAACCACGAAAAATTTGCGGTGGTACATGACCACCTTGGGCGGGCGAACCGATTCCCCGTCGTTAGATGTTACCTGCAGTGTCAATATTATAATGGCTGGGCTGAATTCATTGTAGCACCCATACAATTCTGTTCCGTACTTATAGGACAGAGCCCCCAAGTAAGTTTCGACCCTGTGTTTCAGGCCGCCCTTCCTCAAGGCCGAGATAAGAAAGAAGCCCAGGAGCCCGTCCCCATCAGAACCCCGATACCGTCCGATTTCTCGGAGACCCCTAACCAGGACTTTAGGACGGCAAAAGAGGAGTGTGAATCACTAACACCCTTAGGTGGTAAGGCCCAAGACAAGGGCACGGAGACTGTCCGTGGACCCCAAGAAAAAAAGAACCCCCAACGCGCCCATGGAGATACCTTCGTAGAACTGGACGAAATATCGGCGCTTGAAGAAGATTACCCCGCGGAGTCCCTTAATGTAATCCAGACAGTGTGCATCCAACCTGATGCCGATTACCCTCCTCCTTCCCTACCAGGCGAGTCTTTAGAACCCTCTGACCTGGATAGTGACGCGCAGCTGACACCACGTCCGAAGAGTCAGCTACAAGAACTAATTAAATGGAATCACCATTTACCCGCCCTATTAGCTCTTTTCGAGCGACTGCGTAAAAATGGCCTCAGCATTGGCCCCAGCAAATGCCATTTTGCCCACGAAACCATCAAATATTTGGGTTTCAAAATAGGACAAAGCAAGTTAGGTCCCTACGAGAACAAGATTAAGGCAATCGCCCACATGCCCCTCCCGATTACAAAGAAGCCATTAAGATCGTTCCTAGGATCAGCTTCTCCCTATCAGCGATTTGTTTCGAATTTCGCTGCAATTTCGGCCCCCCTATGCCCCCTTCAAAAAAAAAATTTTCCCGATCGTTTACGTTGGAATGATGTCGCTGTTTCCCATTTTAATCAGCTCAAGAGTAAGTTCATTTCTGCCCCCATTTTAAAGTTGCCCAGCCCAGAAAAATCCTTTGGGGTTAAGACCGACGTGAGCAACGAGAGCATTGGAGGTGTACTCCTTCAATACGTGGATGACGGAATGAGTCATCCAGTTGCATATGCTAGTCGTCAATTATTACCACGCGAAAAGAGATATGCCCATAGAGAAAAGAAAGCTCTATCAATTATCTGGTTCATAGACAAATTCAAGCTGTACTTGATATGTAAAGAATTTCAAATAGGAACCGACCACCGTCCGTTAGCCTATATTAGGAATGTGCGACACTCCAACGGCCGCATCATGCGCTGGAGTTTACTCTTGCAAGAGTATCAGTTTAAAATAAATTAGACAAAAGGTTCCGATAACCAGGTCGCTGACGCCCTCAGTAGGAATGCGTTACCGAATAGCGTAGAGTAAGTGTATTCATAGGATTAGTATCTCCCTGTAGGTATATACCGTCTTGTACGCCTTAAATTAAGATTCTCTTATAATATAATTAGTTAATGTATATGTCTGAATTTTGTAACGCTCAATGTCTAATTCTTTGTATGTATATATATATATATTTGTACCCATTAATTTACGTATAAATTATTTTGTCCCGTATGTACTAATTTTATATCATTTCATTGTTCCATGCCCTTTTTGTTTCTTTGATTAAGTTGTATTAAATGTTATTTTGCCCTGTAATCTAAAGATCAAAATAATCATATGTATCGAGGTAATACTAGTTAGGTGCAGGAAGGTACGGTTGGTACAAGAAAACGAGTTCCCTACAACGGAGCTCTATCGTTGTCCCTTCTCTCTTTTTTTTCGAAGTGACAACTTCCCCTGGAATGGAGGGGTGTGATAGAACGAGTTGAAGCTGCGTTAATTTCAACTCCTATCCCATATTATTTAAAACCACGATGCTGCCCACGTGCATCTTCGAATCGAAGCTTGGAGTCTTATCACAGCTACCGGATGTCAATGTTTAAACAAGGAGGTTATCGTCCCCCCGTTCGCCCCCATACGCCGACCTCGCCAGATTGAGTTAGGCTTATGGGCAGATAAGGCATTGTTCTCCGGCCCGGCTGTGCATTCCCTCGAAGCTCCCACTCTATTGTCCCCCCAACGCCAAGGAGATGTCCTGGCTATTTATATGGAAACTTTACCACTAAGATCAGATTGGAGATCCAGATTTTCGTCGCGAAACATCACCACGACCCTCTCTCCCTTTGTGCGCCAAGTGACCTCGACCTCGAGATTCACCATCACTTGTCCAGAAGGAGGACAATATTCCTTGAGTGCCAAAGGTTCGAGCCTTTCGTGACGCCAAGTCCCCAAGGCTTCCCCCCCTGTTGTTCAAAGGAGAACAGCATTAGAACAGCCATTGTTCGTTTTGAGCCCTTCGCCAAGAAACGGTTCTCATCCCCCCCTGTTGTTCAAAGGAGAACAGCATTAGAACAGCCATTGTTCGTTTTGAGCCCTTCGCCAAGAAACGGTTCTCACCCCCCCCCCCTGTTGTTCAGAGGAGAACAACATTAGAACAGCCATTGTTCTTGAGCCCGTAGACAAGAGACGGTTCTCATCCCCCCTTTGTTCAGAAGAGAACCTAGAACAGCCATTGTTCTTCAAGCCATTCGTCGAGAAACGGTTCTCCTTCCCAAGACGCCACGTCAGGATCCTTTTATCCCCTCCCTTCGGCTGGAACTCGCCAGCGGACCGAAACTCCTTCGCGCCACCTTCC
This sequence comes from Ceratothoa steindachneri, assembly GCA_963969495.1. NCBI lineage: Eukaryota > Metazoa > Arthropoda > Malacostraca > Isopoda > Cymothoidae > Ceratothoa > Ceratothoa steindachneri. The sequence continues at coordinate 60,055,267 of OZ018322.1, forward strand.
ACTGCACCACTAGTGCAAAAGTTACGTAAGCGAAACGTCACCTTTGAGTACTTAACCCTTTTGTCAATTCTATCCTGTGCTTTAAATGGTTTATCGAACCATCCCATCTCTTTACCTCGATATTTGTTTTACCTTTTTTAAATCCTTTAAATCCTCGGATTAGCCGAGCCCCCACGACCCTTTTCATCCTCTGTTTATGTCAATATCTTCCGTCTTGTGTTTATTGATAATTATTATTAATAAAACTCTATTTTATTAATGATAGCAATATTATTATCCTTGAGCTCAGTTCCACTTCTTAAGCATATCGAAGATACATAATATCGGCCGCCAGACAGTAACGCACTCTAAAGATAATTAAGGAAGTTCCCTCAACGAATAGTGATATATGGTATCGTCGAGAGTCATTCTACGACACTCCTATCCAGGTGCAGCTGCACAGCCACTGCCTGTAAGGAGGTATCTAAAGAGAAAGGAAAAACAGACATCATGCCGGGTGTAAACCGCGCACCCCCTAGCCCGGCCATCCCGTGGTGGTGGGGTCGCAAGACCCTTATACCCCTGGAGGGCAGGCAGGGAGCACGTGCCTAGCATGGTCTCCTGCAAAACGATAGCTAACGGGGAACGGGACGAGGCGAGCCTCCGCAGCTCCTCCCACTTGGCCCGGACTCCACGGCAATTCCATTGAAGGAATATGTCCTCCAGGCTTAGCTCGGAGGAGACGCGGGGGCCCTCCTTGAACTAAAGACCCTCACGGGAATGGCCGTACTCTTCCCGGGGGCAGAACCCCAGGCGATGTTGGCCGGACAAAGCGCTGTCACCTTAGAGGACTTATTGGGGGAGTTTGGGCTCGCCATGCTAGTCTTTTTCTCCCTCCGCCTTGAGACCTTAGGCGGGCGCTGCGGCTTCGGAGGCTGGGGGCCCTCTTTTTGAGGAACCACCTTCTCCGAGCCACTCGCTCCACCTCGGAGCTTGGGCAAAGGAGCCGAAGCTCCTTTGTTGTTGTCCACCTTTCGGGGGACAGCTTGAGGAACCCCCGAAGATGGCCTAGCGACCATCTTCAGGGGTGTTGCCTCCTATGAGTCTAACGACCCGGTGGAGGCGCGTAGCCTTTTCGCCTTGCGGGAAACGGTCTCGCTGGGGGAATAGGGGGGAGCCCTGGTTTTAGCCGGGGCTGGGTATGAACCCATTTTGCCGCAAGCTTTACTAGTGGAGCGCTCGGGTTGGGTAGAACCCGCAGAAGGGCTCCGAATGGGCGCGGAAACAACCGTGCTCGTTGGCCTGGATGGGCCAGGAGCAGAGGGTGCCTTTCGAACTATTGAGGCATATGACGTCCCAGGCAGAGCTGGGCGCGCCAGGACCAAGTCCTTAGCCTCGCGGAATGAGAGTCCATCCTGGGCCTGAACGGCCAGGATTTCTTTCTCCAGGAGATATGTCCTCAATGGAGTAGTCAACGAGTTCCCTCGCATAAACTACTCCTTTCACAAAGTTCATGGTAGAGTGCGGCGTCACACTCACCGGGGTGCCATGAAGTGTCCGAAGAGCACTTATCTTGGCCGCCTCGGCGGGATTCGCCAGAAGGCTCCCGTCCGAAAAACGGGTCACCTTCGGCTCTCTATCAATTGCACTAGCTAATCCTCTCCTCTGATGGATCATGTTGCCCTTGGACAACATGGTGCCATCAGTGGAGCGAATAACGAGGAAGCGTTTGAAGTCAGCGGGCTCGAAAACGCCAGGTAACCTCTGAATCAGGGGCCCCGATGTCATCGAGGCTCCGCCCTGTGCATTCTTGGTGTTAGTCTTGGTCAGGGGCTCCGCACACGAGGGGGTAGAGGGGCCGGATGTGCCGATCTTGGCTTGGTCGCCTACCAAAGTGGTAGCAGACCCATCCGTCCCCGCAGCCCCCGCGGATGGAGAGGAGCCCCGAGTCTTTTTCGTCTTCTTTGTCTTTTTCTTTTTTGGAGAGGAGGGCGGGGAATGAACCCGCTTTTCACCTCCGCCGGCAGAAGCCCCTAGGCCAGATGGACCGGCCTCAGCCAAGTCCCTCTCCGAAATGGAGAAGGTCCTGGTTGTCGTAGGGGCACCTGTCGGAGGAGATCCCTCCCCTCCTTTTACTGCCTCGGAGCCCTCAGCCATTTGAGGAGGACCTTGCATAGGGGCGGATTCGGGTTCGGTGCTTGGCGCTGAGCCCGAATTCCCCCCCATGGAAGGCCCTACCGTCTGAGGCTGGGTCTCCTCAAGGACCATGTCTATCACAGGAGGGGCCTCCAGTTTGCCATCCCCTCCCAGGACATCGCAGGTCCCCTTGGCAGTGTCGCCAGTCTTGTGTGTGGAGGCACAGGCCTTGACCCCAGCAAGGTTTAAAATTCTTGACAGCAGGTCTTTTGAGGGAAGCGACCGAAGGGGCCTGGCTTCCCTCTCCCCCCTAAGGGGGTTTGCCCTACCAAGCCGCTTTGATGGGGAGCGGCTGGCTAAGGGCTGCCTGCTGGCTTTCTTGGCAGTCCCCTTGGAAAGAAAAGAGGGGACTGCCGCTGGGAAAAGGGAGGTGCCCGAAAGCACCTCCAGAGTAGGGGGTGAGGGGGAGTCCCCTGCACCCTTAGGCGAAGGAGAGGAGTAAGCCTCCTCTCCGGTTAGAGAAATATGGAGGGTCCCCTGTGCAAGCACAGGGAGGGGGACCTCCATTTTTTCGGTGGAACTGCCCGAGGGCGGCTCCGTCGATGAGCAAGGGAGAGTTAAAGGGGTTTGAGGTTTTATTAATTCATCCATGGGCATGGTGACCCTATTTTTGCCACGGGACGCAATAGCTCATCACCTCTTGCAGTTGCCCGCACTGCAAGAGGTGCTTACAGGCCTGGCAGAGCCAGGCGCCGCCATTTCGGACCACCCCTCCCGCCTGGTGGCCTGGCAGTCCATCGGCATGGCGGCTCCACCTTAGACACGGCGTAAAAAAATATAGGTTGTGAAGAGGAGAGGAAAAGGGATGTGTGGAAGGTATGGGTGGGGATGAAGCAGGTTGTTAAAAACCAGCCACCCCAGACCGGAGCTCAGGGGTTAGGGAACATTGTCCCCCACCCCCGATGCGGGACGGTTGGCTGAAAGGAAGGTCAGCATCTACCCTGTGAAATTAGAGGCTGACCAGAGAAAGTTGTGGGAGAGGTTGTGTGAAAAGAGAGGAAACAAGTGTTTTGAAGGAAGGAAGAGAGGCTAAGCTGGGGCCGGACGGAGTGCTGAATCCGGTTAGCACGGCGGCCAGGATGGCAAATCGCCTCGCCCCTTACGGGGGGTAAAAATAGAAGCTGCCAGCGGCAAATACAAGGTTAAAAACTCTCCTGAGTAGGTGACTACGGCACCTACGCCACGGCACTGTTGTATATGTGAGGTCGCATGCTCTAGGAACAGGCTCTTAAGGAAGCAAAGGTCCGCGGATGACTTGTCCAGGATTCACATGCTGGTACAAACTGGGGGGTGGAGCACGCCACTAGGGGTCAGCGATGACGGAAAGGCGAGGACCCTTAGAGTACCCAGGTTGGAAAGATGAACTCCTATCCGGAGGTTCAGGGGGCCGGGTAAGGACGGCAACCTATCGAATGCCATCGTTGACTCGGCAGCATACATGCATCTGTAAATCTCTGATACAGTGGCCGGCTGTACACGGCAGATGTATCGCATGCAGATCTGGAGTCGATGATAGATAGGGCAGGGGGAGCACCCCACTCCTACAGGAAAGGCTGTTGACGGAAGTATGGAAAGCTCCACACGAAACTCACTCCGAGGTTGCGAATCGGGTTTAGAATTTTAAGGGCTGAGGGGAAGCCGAGGAGTAAATTTGGCATCCCTTGGACGAAGGCAGTGAATATTGACCAGTGTTTGACGATCACTGCCCCACAATGTGTGGGGCAATGATAAGCCACATCAAACTTTACTTATACTATTTATATATATGTATATATACATACATCATTCATCTATTTCAGAATGAAAGTAAATGATGCTGCTTCACTTATGGAGTTATTGGATCGAAAAGATGAAATGCATTTGAATATAGACTTTCTAGACGAAGATGAGATAACAGATGAAGATAGTGATAAATCTGATGAAGAGGAAGGGGAATTGCAGCACTTAGCAAGAGGCCTATTGAATGCAGTGTGTTTTGTTTCAAATCAAGATGGAGAAGAGCTTTTGAGGGAAGATGAGGACAATTTGGAATTTACAGCTAAATCAATATCCATTTGTGATACTAAAATAGAAGAAAGAGATTCAAAAGCAAAACTTCAACCGCTGTTTGAACACCTTCAGGAGAAATTCCTGCTCTACAGTGAACTCAAAGAACATACGAGTATGTTAGTCAATAAAAGCATGATACCTTACTTTGGTCGGCCTCATTGCAAGCAATTCATTCGAGGGAAACCAACTCGATTTTGGTGCAAAATATGGGCGCTATGCTCGCAGAAAGGCTATTTACATGCTTTCGATTTCTATACAAGAAAATCGACCTCCAAGTAGACACAGAAGTTGACCTTGGGCTTGGAGGAAATGTAGTAGAACTGATAAACAGAGCCTAGTGCCGGGCAATCATGGTTTCAAAATATATTTTTATAACTTTTTACTGGTGTTCCCCTGATAGAATATCTAACGGAGAAAGGTATCTGTTGTTTGGGGACCTGACGGAAAAATAGGACACAGAAAAGCCCTTTTATTACAAAGGATGACATAAGAAGCCCAGTGGAAGGAATGATTTTACAACAACCCATTGCATACTGATCCAAAAGTGGAAAGACAATAAAGATGCCATTCTATACTGATCCAAAAGTGGAAAGACAATAAAAATGTCATTCTATACTGATCCAAAAGTGGAAAGACAATAAAGATGTCATTCTTGCAATGAACTTTGGACCAAATAACATGGGTTCAGCAAAATGCTACAAAAGGGATATAAAAAGTATGTAGACATTCCACAGTCTACAAATTACAAGAGATATAACAAACACATGGGCTATGTGATGTCATGGATGAAAAGATTGTGACATATAGGATAAAAATGCACCAAAGAGAGTGGTGGTGGCCGATTTTTTGGTACATAGTGTGTTATGATCATCAACGCACACTGTCTCATGGAAGACCAAGGCAAGAATATTTCTTTCCTAGACTTTATTGATAATCTGTCAAACATACCTGAAAACATATGGAATTCCAAGCCTGCAAGGAAGGAAACTATCTCAAAATCTTCGGGTCATTGAGATATGATGGGAAAAACCACTGGGTCATTTATTTGGAAAATGGCAAGAGATGTAAACTTTGTGAAGTTAAAAGCAAATTTTTATGTGAAAAATGTAATATTGAAGAGAGAGATGAAGATGAAGTGAGAGGGCGATCCGAGTGGGGGGGCTTGATAGACTTCTATCGTGCCCCCCATTCATCTGTCTCCTCCCACGGGCAAAATTTTTGGAGTTCAACTAAATATCGAAGATGCCTTTTCCTTTTAAGCTCGGTACCGGTCATTCCAGCGCCACATCTGACCTTGATACGTAGCGGCAGTCAGCCTTGACTCACATTCACGGTGACTGAGAAAGGTCCATCCTGAAGAGTGGATTGTTGAGGGCGTCTTCCAGTCTCCACAGCAGTAATTGGAACTAGCGCCTCCCAGTCTCCAACAAAGTGGTTGGAACTCGCACGTCCCAGTTCCCTAAGCACGGAAGACTTGGTGGGAACTTAAAGAATTCCAACAAGAAAGCGGGCCCGCCTCCCTTTACTGGTACCAGCTATTAGGAAGATTATTGCGGGGATCCTATATATATTTTGAGTCTTATTTTCTGTGTTTGGTTTTGAATATTTTTATTTTTAAATCGTTATTAGATTACCCCTTCAAACACCCAGGTGGCTCTGTTGGAGCGCCAGGGAGTGTGTTTGCAGCCCCCGGAACCTACTGCCAGACTGTCAGAGCTCAATTCAACTCAGTGACGGGATGTCTCTAATTTGCACTCTGTCCGGGTGAGAACAGTTCCTCTTAGTACCAAGTGGAGGTAGAAAAGGGTTGAGGGGAGGATAAGTCATTAAGGTAGTCCTTAAAATCGAAAAAAAGTTTGAAAAGTTCAGCTCCGCGCTCATCATATGATGCCACTTGAAGTAAAAACATTATGAGTGAAATTTGGTTTCATTTTAAAAATATTTAGGGGTTGCACATCGAAGATGAAGTTTTGACATTTTTGTTTTATACCCTAAAGCATTTGTCTACTGACGGTAACTCGTTACCAGTTCAACTTTGCTTTATGTTTAAATAAAGAGCAGTAAAATCCCTGTATGACCGGTGTCGGTGTCTCTAGTCACCACTTTTCTGTGATATAATGGCAACATGTGGCAACTGATAGATGTACAGTGTTGTTCATGTAAATCTTTCTCTTATTTTATTTAGTTATTTTATGTGTTTGTTCTTGTATATCAGTGCTTGTAATATTATATATAGTTTTTTTTTGTTTAAGCCTGTTTGAAACGTGAATTGTTGGAGAATATTCCTAGTGCAACAAATGGAAAAAGAATCAGGAATAGAAAATAACAGACATTCAAATTATTGTAGGCAAAGGGCTAAAACGTAATAAAATGAAGGTATTTAGTTAAAGCTCGGTTATACAATTTATTATTCTATTTCTAGGATAAAATGTCTTCCCGACTACCTTCGGGTGAGGATGTCTACTCCACCACCACATCGACCAAAACCTGCCACTCCGACAGTAATCCACTCTGGTTTCCGCTAGTTGGGGAGATTCGGGATAAAGCTAGAATTCTCACCATCCGAAAGCACAGCATCATTGAGAGAATCAAAAAACTGTACAAGAATATAAAGCATTGAAACAAGAGCGAACAACACGATCGCATCCACAGATCTGTAAGGAAAAACATTTTTTCGAGCAGATAAAGGACCTGTTTGATTTAGCTCAACATAACGCAATGGAAATAAGAATTAAGGAAGGTCGAAAGTTCTTGAAAGCTCAAAAGAGAACCAGGAAGGAGGTGCCACATGGGTTCTGTTGATAAATCCTTAGCCGCTCAAGAAAAGCGCGTTAAAGCAAGATCAGCCAAGGAGTCACAGTGGAAGAAACACGCAGAAATGGAAGCCTTGACATCCTTAACTATGGTAGTTCGAGTCGTCGAGCAGTCAGGGTAGACAAATAAAAAAACCCAGCTCTAAAAAACGCGGGGGTTTGGGGCTTTTTCAAGTGAAATTTGAAAAAACCTGGGTTTTGGGGGCTTTTTCAAAATTATATTTTTTTCAACAAATAAATGCTACTTATCATTATTTTATTCAAAATTCATATTTATTTATAATTGCAACAAATATGTATCAAATTAAGGTTATTTCGCTGATACTGACACATAATAATTCATCTCTCATTCTACAGGTTATGGCTATCATGGGACATGGGTACCCCAAATTCTAGATCAGTGATCTATTCTTACTATAATATAATTATTAAACTAAGTAATTATTAATATTATATAAAAATATATATAGCTATTCTTTTTCTCTGTTATTCTAGTGCGTGTAGCACTTGTTTTTTGAAAAAAACAAACAGAATAAAACCGGGTTTTGGGGCTTTTCCAAAATTACACTTTTCTTTTCAAAAATGAATGTTACTTATCATTATTTTATTTAAAATTCATATTTAGGTTTATAATTTCAACAAATATGTATCAAATTAAGGTTATCTCTCTGATACTGACTAATAATTCATCTCTCCTTCTACAAGTTATGGCTATCATGGGACATGGGTACCCCAAATTCTCGGTCAGTGATCTGTTACTATATAATTATTAATATTATATAAAAATAGAGATAGCTAGAAAGCCAGTATGGTGAAGGCAATGGCGAGTCACACTTCTGGTGAACAGCATTGATACATCCCAGCTCCCTGACTTTGTTTCAGTAAGAACCCTGGAAGTCTTCAAGAAACTGGGAATCAAGTCCGACTTCCTGCAGATGAACCCAGTTACCTAGACGCACAACCCCGACTAAAAGCGAGCACAAGAACTCATCATGGCACTGAACGTGACAAATGATGCAGGTGAACGTAGGGTTTCATTGATTCAGGAGTACTGTGGTAAAATAACGAGAGACGAAGATAAACCTGCTGCAGGTTGTCCAAGCACATCGATACCAATATCCTGACGCAAATAAGGATAACCTGATCGGACAACAATGACTAGAGTGGCATCTATGATAGCCTTTGAGCGGCTAATACTCCCTGAGTGGGAGGTCGATGTGGAACCCCTAAATATTTTTCAAATGAAACCAAATTTCACATATGATGTTTTTACTCCATGTGGCACCATATGATGAGCGCGGAGCTTAAATTTTGCAAAATTTATTTTTTCTTCCTATAGTTAAGGACCACCCTAATAGTCATAGAATAAACAAAAAAAATTAAAGTAGCGCTGAAAAGGAGTGAGGGTAAGCGCACCAACAGAGAGTTCATGTCGAGCCAGTGAAGGGGCTTCCCTAATTTGCACCCAGGTCAGGAGGACATGTAGCTCCGCTAGGTACCAAGCGAAACAGGTGCAGGACAAGGGTGGGGGGAGGGAGCAGAGGAGAGTACAAAGAATTTCGACATTTGTCCCACACCCTAATAATACAGACCTAAACTATTAAAGGGCCAAGAAATATAAAAACCCGGGTTAAAAAATGAAATAGTTATGTACCAAACGAAGGGTGCGGTAATATTTTCTTTATTGGGAAAAGGCCAAAAGGTCTTTATACAATTTTTTTTTATATTAAGGAAAAACAAAATCGGGATTTCAACCTCATGAAAATTACCTGCAACTGGCGCAATTCTTTCTCCGAAGAGCTCTCGCTTGCCTAATGGACAAGGCATTGGACTTTCATGTCTCTGTACCGGGTTCGATTCCTGGCAAGAATGGACACTCCTTTTTTTTGCATGCATATCACTCTTGCCTTCCCGAACCTACTGAAGGGGTTGCCATATCCGTATTCCCATGATGTAGAATGGGTGGATTTCCCTTGGGCCAGGAAGAGCTACAGGCTGACAAAACAGTACTGCCACTGTCTGACCACTCCCGCTCTCCAAAAGGACTGGCCCATGGACTTGAGGAATTGTCAGTTTGATTTTTATGAGAATATCATTATTGGGTGGGGGAGACCTCCTACAGAATTGAAAACAAATAAGTAATTTGCAATGATTTGGTGTCATTTAATATCTTCAAGACCATAGTTTCCCTTAGAATGTACACAAATACTCCTACACATGTCATGTCAATTAATCACGCCATGTCCACTTCGGGGGCAATTACTTACGCCATGTCCACTTCCTATTCCCAAACCTCCACGATAAATGGTATATATTTACCCACTCAATTCTCCAATCTGAATACATTTTATATTCAATATATTCCCCATTAAGGGATTGGATTTGTATAAAAAAATTAAATCTTTCAGAGTACAAAAATATTCAGCCATTCTCAGCTGTTTTGATGGACTGTTCTTTGCCAGTCACAGCCCTTAAGCTCCTCTGGATTCGCATCAGGTTCTTTATCTTGTGGTACGCTCTTGAATTGTGGCTCGAAAGTGTTCTGGGGTTTTCTCAAAACCCAAGGTACAGACTCTGTATCTTTCTCTAGCTTGGGGGGTCTACTGGGACCCTTCCGCAAAGGAGAAGCACCCCAGGCCTTATCGAAGATGATGAGAGGGTCTGTCTTGGCAGGAGTTTTGAGCATGACCTCTGCTTCAACAGAGTTGGAGGCGTTTGAAGGGCGGTTGTTAGGGGAGAGAGAGACCGTCTCGTGGGTGGGATCCTAACGGGAGAGAAAGAAAAGATTTAGTTTAGTTTAAGGGAAAACAAGGTGGCAGCTGCCCGAAAAAAAGTCAGAAGAGGCGTGGGAGACACTCAATAAAAATGGGGGAAAGCAAAGGATTAGAAGAAAACAGTACAACACACATAGACGCACACTTAAATTACAGGCATACAGCACACATTCTAAATACAAGGGCGGCTGGGGCAATAAACTAATGACATGCGCCAGCCGCAGGGGAGGGCACAGGATAGAAGATAAAACAATAAACCTAAACGCAAGAATGGAAAGAATTTATAAAAGGGATAAAACGCCACTTCGTGATAGAAATGTGAGGGAGGGAGGACAACCGAAGGGAGTCCTCTGTTAAAATAAAGCGAAGTCGAGCAGGGAAGGCGACGCCAGAAAGGGTAGGGAAGCAAGGCGGGGACAAACTACTAAAATGTGAGCCACAGACAGCTCGCCACCGCAAAAGGGACAACCAGGGGCCACTCGGCCTCCACCCAAAACTAAATAGCCATGGGTGAGTCGTGTGTGCCCAATTCGCAACAGGCAAATAGCAACTTCCCAAGACCGGAGTCGCTGAGAGCTAGAGGAGCAGGAACGGACAGAGCGTTTAAAAGGGAAAGCTTAGAAAAGGGTAACGAATCCCACTCTCTCTGTCTAAACAAAAGACATACGCCCTGATTACGGGGTAAGAATCCCTAAAGGGCAGAGGGGTTGCATCCGGCACTTCGAATGCGACCGGCAAGCCAACCAATCGGCCGCCTCGTTGCCCGGGACCCCAACAGAACGCCACCCTGTAACGGGAGGCATTTCTAACCAACCAGGAGCGAATACGTAAAACCAAAGGGTGGGTGGACTTAAAAGAACGAACCGCCTCCAAAGCAGGCCGGGAATCGCTAAAAACAATAAAATCTGAAGAATTGATCGATAAAATCAAATTAAAAGCCAAAAGAATGGCCGTCAACTTTGCGGTAAAAACAGATGCTACAGGATGGAGGGCGGACCGAAGAGACTCCGTAGAGAACACCGCGGCCGCCCGAGTACTGAGGTCTGACTTCGAGCCGTCAGTATAGATGGGACGCTGGTGAGCATGAAAACACGCATGTTCAAGAAACATACACTTTAATAGATGAGGGTCAGTAGACCTTCTCGAAATGCCAAAAAGCAGTACAGACGTCAGGAGGGCGAATGCTCCAACACGGAGCCGGCGGGAATGGGAGGGCCAATACCCCGGGAACAGCCAGGGAGGGGAGGATAGTCCCCAATCCAGAACCCCAGGGCCGGAGTAGAGATAGCGGCCGATCAAAAGATGCCGAAGAGGACGAAGAAAAAGGCACTCATGGACTGGGGATGAAGGGTATTGCTGAACACGAAACAGGGATCGTAGGCACATGTGCAGCCGGTGATATAGCAAGGGAAGCACGCCACCCTCAACAAAGAGGCTAGGGATAGGCGAGGTGCAAAAGGCTCCACTACTAGGACCGGCTCCAAGCGAACGAACAGGGTCAAGTATCTTCAAGGCTGAAGGAGACGCTGAAGTTTTTTTTGGGGGGGGAGGGATGGGCTATCTGGCGACTGCCAACTTAGGCATAAGTCGCCGTAAACAAACAGCCTAGTTCTAGGCTACTTTAAAAAATTTGAACAGGAAACAACAATCAAAAGAAATAACAATAACAATAACAAAAACAACTAAACCTAATTAAATGAAAGGGAGAAGGCCGGCCTCCCCCAAATAGTCAATAAGTCCACTAGTTAATGTGAACGCACTCGTCCCGAGTACAAAGGACAGGCGGTAGCAACCCCGCACATCCCGGTACCGGGACAGGTAACGTGCGCGAAGATCACCCAGACTGGGACATTCGACAAGAATGTGCCGAAGTCTGGGGAACGACGCAGTCGTCGCAATAGGGCGCAGGCGAGCGCTCCATCAAATAGCGATGCGTCACACGAGTGTGTCCGATTCGGAGACGACAAAAATCGACCTGAAGCCGTCGCGGCATTGGGGGATAGGTACATGGGAACAGTCGCGGCGCAATGGCGGGCAACTTTAAGTTCCCTTCGACCGTCTCCCATCTTCTTTGCCAAGCAGTCCGAAGAGCTGCCCGTATTCCTGCCATGTAGTCGGTGTGAGGAAGAACGAAACGCTGGTCCGGTCGCAGAGTCCTCGCGGACTCTTTGGCGCCCTCATTCCCCGCAATTCCTACATATCCAGGAACCCAGCAGAAGATAATCTCGACATCTGCCCGGCTCGCCATAAGCGTGGCGTCACGGATATCGCGAATCAGGGGATGCGGAGATTCCAATGCCCCGAGAGCACTCAGGGCGCTTTGTGAGTCGCTATAGATCACAATCCGGTCTCCGAACCGGGCACGTCGCGTAATCTCCCGTACCGAGTGGTGTATTGCCACCAGCTCGGCCGTGAAGACAGACGCAGCGCCTGGTAGAGCCCCGCTGACTTCAAACAGAGGGGATACAGCGTGGAAGCCGACCCCCTCTTGGTAATTGGAGCCATCTGTATACACTGGCACGGTTCCAGCGTGACACGAGGTGTGCTCCAAAAAGGTCGAACGCAAACTCCCGGCGCCGTACAAGCTTTGGGAGCAGAGGCATATCGACAAATAGCCAAATGTGGTACCCTCCAGGGTGGCGTCCTGGGCAGAACCAGGGGCGCAACCGGCCCGAGAACTATATCTAGCTCTCCAAGGAGTTTCCTGACCATAAACCCAAAGGGCTTAGGGTATGACTGGCGTCTCTCGGCGACATAGGCACCCTCGAGATCAGCTGCGGATGCAGTGAGAGCGGTTGGCGACTGAGGGAGGCGCCGGGCTCGCGCATACAGGCGAGTGATGCACTTACGCGGCATCTCCCCAACATCGACCAACAGGCTCTCAATAGGGAAAGTGCGGAAGGAACGGGAAGCAAGGGAAAGGCCGGTGTGGTGGATCGAATCCACCTTCCGCAATAAACGCTCGGCTGCGGATGTATAAAACTCGCCTCCGTAGTCGAGCTTCGAACGAACAAAGGATCGATAAAAAAGTAGGGTAGTAGCCCTATCAGCGCCCCAAGCGCTGAACATCACGGAACGGAGAATGTCCATGGCACGGGTACAAGAGAACCTAAGGCTGCGAATATGAGCCTCCCAGGTTAGGCGTCGGTCGAATACAATACCAAGGAAACTGTGCGATTCTACCACATCCAGGCGCACCCAATTAAGAAACAAATCTGGGTCGGGGTGAAGCCGTGGATGGAGGCAGAAGTGCACCACCTTAGTCTTGGCGAAAGAAAACCGAAACCTGTGCGCTTCGGCATAGCGAGAGACGTGGTTCAATGCCTGTTGGAGTCGACGCTCCAGCGACAGTGAAATCGTTCGGGCGGCGCTTATAGCACATGTAGGCATAACGCTTCTGTTTGAGGGCCGTCTCACACTCGGCCGACTACCACGGGAGTGGTCGGCGTGCAAAACCGCCAGACGTTCTGGGAATATTAGTCAGGCCCGCGGCGATGAGGTTGCCGGAGAAGAACTCAACGGCCTCATCTACCGACCTAAACTCCTCGACTGAGATAGAGAATTCAGTCATTTCCTGAAATACAGGCCACCGCGCCCGCGCCAAGCACCACCGAGGTGGGCTCTCAGGCGGCAGTTGCCCTGAAAATGATATTTGAATGGGAAAGTGATCACTACCATGGAGGTCATCGACCACCCCCCAATCAAAATCAGGCTGTGCATACGAAGAGCACAAAGATAGATCAAGGCAAGAAAATGAAGCGGTTCTCGGACAGTGATGCGTAAACTCATCCACGTTTAGGACACCTATCTCAAGCACTTCGATCAGATCGGCAAGGACTTGTCCCCTGGGATTTATTGAGTAATCTCCACAGAGAGGATGCCTGCCGTTCAGATCTCCAAGCAAGAGAAAGTCCCCCGCGTCGAAGTCAGCTGACGGTGGAATGTACGCAGAAATGATAGTATACCTCCTATCCAGGTGCAGCTGCACAGCCACTGCCTGAAAGGAGGTATCTAAAGAGAAAGGAAGAACGGAGAAATCATGCCGGGTGTAGACCGCGCATCCCACAGCCCGGCCATCCCGCGGTGGTGGGGTCGCAAGACCCATATACCCCGAGAGGGCGGGCAGGAAGCACGCGCCTAGCATGGTCTCCTGCAAAAAGATAGCTAACGAGGAACGGGACGAGACAAGCCTCCGCAGCTCCTCCCAGTTGGCCCGGAGTCCACGGCAATTCCATTGAAGGAATATGCCCTCCAGGCCTAGCTCAGAGGAGACGCGGGGGCGCTCCTCGAACAGAAGACCCTCACGGGAATGGCCGTACGCTTCCCGGGGGCAGAACCACGGGCGATGTTGGCGGGACAAAGCGCTGAAGGCGCTGTCGCCTTCGAGGACTTATTGGGGAAGGTTGGGCTCGCCATGCGAGTCTTTTCCTCCCTCCGCCTCGAAACCTTAGGCTTCGGAGGCGGGGGACCCTCTTTTCGAGGAACCACCGTCTCCACCACTAGGCGTGGGCGAAGGAGCCAGAGCTCCTTTCTTGCTGTCCTCCTTTCGGGGGACAGCTTTAGGAACCCCGGAAGATGGCCTAGCGACCATCTTCAGGGGTGTTGCCTCCTGTGAGTCCAACGACTCGGTGGAGGTGCGTGGCCGTTTCGCCTTACGGGAAACGGTCACGCTTGGGGAAGAGGGGAGAGCCCTGGTTTAGCCGGGGCTGGGTTTGAACCCTTTTTGCCGTCAGCTTTACCAGGGAAGCGCCCAGGTTGAGTAGAGCCCGCAGAAGGGCTCCGAATGGGCGCGGAAACAACCGTGCTCGTTGGCCTGGATGGGCCAGGAGCAGAGGGTGTCTTTCTAACTATTGAGGCATATGACGTCCCAGGCAGAGCCGGGCGCGCCAGGACCAAGTCCTTAGCCTAACGGAATGAGAGTCGATCCTGGGACTGAACGGCCAGGATTTCTTTCTCGAAGAGATATGCACCACATTGCTTCGAAGAAGCGGGATGCGGCTCTCCGCAATTGAAACACTTGGCCATACACGATTTGGACTTCTCGTGTGCGGCCTTGGGAGCAATTTACACAAACTTCGGGTAACCCCGACTTTGCACGTCTACAAGAACGATTCGTATGGCCGAAGCGGTGACAGTAATAGCCCCGCCGCGGCAGTGGCACGAATGCCTTCACGCGGTAGCAGTACCAACCGGCACGCACCGACTCAGGGAGCTTGTCACAGTCGAACGTGACAAAGAGTGTAGGGGTGGGTCTCGAGGCCCCTCCCTTTTTTCTCATCACACGTTCGACCTTGAACGCCCAAGGTCGGCCAACTCTAAGGCGATGTCCTCTATGGAGTATTCAACGAGTTCCCTCGCATAAGCTACTCCTTTCACAAAGTTCATGGTAGAGTGCGGCGTCACACTCACTGGGGTGCCATGAAGTGTCCGAAGAGCACTTATCTTGGCCGCCTCGCCGGGATTCACCGCATTCGCCAGAAGGCTCCCGTCCGAGAAACGGGTCACCTTCGGCTCTCTACAAATTACACTAGCTAATCCTCTCCTCTGATGGATCATGTTGCCCTTGGCCAACATGCTGCCATCAGTGGAGCGAATGACGAGCAAGTGTTTGAAGCCAGCGGGCTCGAAAACGCCAGGTAACCTCTGAATCAGGGGCCCCGATGTCATCGATGCTCCGCCCTGTGCGCTTTTGGTCTTAGTCAGGGGCTCCGCAACCGGGGGGGTCGGGGGGGCAGAGGGGCCGGATTTGCCGATCTTGGCTTAGTCGCTTGCCAGAGTGGCAGCAGACCCATCCGTCCCCGCAGCCCCCGCGGATGGAGAGGAGCCCCGAGTCTTCCTTATCTTTTTGGTCTTAGTCTTTTTCTTTTTGGAGAGGAGGGCGGGGAATGAACCTGCTTCTCACCTCCGCCGGCAGAAGCCCCTAGGCCAGATGGACCGGCCTCAGCCAGGTCCTTCTCCGAAATGGAGAAGGTCCTGGTGGTCGCAGGGGCACCGGTCTGAGGAGATCCCTCCCCTCTTTGTACTGCTTCAGAAACCCTAACCGTTTGAGGAGGACCTTGCATAGGGGCGGATTTGGGTTCGGTGTTTGGCGCCGAGCCCGGATTCTACCCCATGGAAGGCCCTACCGTCTGAGGCTGGGTTTCCTCAAGGACCATGTCTATCACAGGAGGGGCCTCCAGTTGGCCATCCCCTCCCAGGACATCGCAGGTCCCCTTGGCAGTGTCGCTAGTCTTGTGTGGGGAGGCACAGTCCTTGACCCCGGCAAGGTTCAATATTCTTGCCAGCAGGTCTTTTGAGGGAAGCGACCGAAGAGGCCTGGCTTCCCTCTTCCCCTAAGGGGGTTTGCCCTACCGAGCCGCTTACACGAGGGGCGGTCGGCAATGGGCTGCCTGCTGGCTTTCTTGGCAGTCCCCTTAGAAAGAAAAGGAGGGACTGCCGATGGAAATAGGGAGGTGCCCGAAAGCACCTCCAGAGAAGGGGGTGAGGGGGAGTCCCCTACACCCGTAGGCGTAAGAGAGGAGTAAGCCTACTCTCCGGTTAAATAAGTATGGAGGGTCCCCTGCGCAAGCACAAGGGGGGAGGACCTCCATTTTTTCGGTGGAGCTGCCCAAAGGCGGCTCCGTTGATGAGGGACGGAAATTGGGGAGATTTGGGTTTTTGATGATCATACATGGGCATGGTGACCCTCTTTTTTTACACGGGATGCAATCGCGGATCACCTCTCGCAGTAGCCCACACTGCAAGAGGTGCTTACAGGTCCGGCAGTGCCAGGAGCCGCCATTCAAGACCACCCCTCCCGCCTGGTGGCCTGGCAGTCCATCGTCATGGCGGCTCCACCTTAGACACGGCGTAAAAAGATAGATTTTGAAGACGAGAGGAAAAGGGATGTGAGGAAGGTATGGGTGGGGATGAAGCAGGTTGTTAAAAACCAATCAACCCAGACCGGAGCTCAGGGGTTAGGGAACATTGTCCCCTCCCCCCTCAGACCCGATCCGGGACGGTTGGCTGAGAAGAAGGTCAGCATCTACCCTGTGGAATTAGAGGCTGACCAGAGAAAGCTGTGGGAGAGGTTGATTGAAAAGAGACGAAGTAGAGAAGAAATACAGGCTATCTGAAGGAAGGAAGAGAGGCTCAGCTGGGGCCGGACGGGGCGCTGGATCCCATCAGCACGGCAGCCAGGATGGCAAATCGCTGCGCCCCTTACGGGGAGACGCTGAAGAGTACACCTGCCAACCGTAGTCCAGCCGTGATTGGAAAAGTGCCAAATAAAGCGACCACAAGGTGCGCCTATCACCATCCCAAGTGGTGTGGAATAAAACCCTAAGCAAATCAATAGCCTTCGAACAAGATGCCTTCAAGCGACGCAAATGGGGCACCTAAGTGAGCTTGCTGTCAAGCGTTAAACCCAAGAATTTAAAAACGGGGACATATTTAATCGCTGTGGCATCCAAGAAGAGGGAAGGGGGACCAAGGACACCACGACCCCAATAAAAATGTATGGCCTTCGTTTTGGTCACCGAAAAACGGAAACCCTTTAAGACAGCACGACACGGCATCAATTGCCAGCTGTAATCGACGGGCAGTAGAAGGCAAGGGAGGAGATGAACAAAACAACGCCAAGTCATCCACGAAGAGAGAAGACAAAACCCCCTCCGGAAGAGTGGACACCAGACTATTAATGGCAACGGCGAAACATGTCCCACTTAAAACACACCCTTGGGGAATACCCTCCTCTTGAATCCGCAAGCCTGAGAAAGCATCCCCAATACGGCCTTAAAATTACAGGACGATAAAAATTCTTGAATAAAACCCGGTAAAAAGCGCCTCATACTCCAATCATATAACTGACGTAAAACAACATATCTCCAGGTGGTATCGTAGACCTTCTGAATGTCGAAGAACACTGCTAACACCTGATGCCTGGAGAAAAAAAGCCCGTAAAATGGAGTCTTTCAAACAAATGAGGTGGTCAAGAGTACTACAGCCGCTGCGAAAACCGCACTGAAATGGAGAGAGGAGCGAGTTGGACTCCCAAAACCAAGTGAGGCGAACTTGAACCATCTTCTCGAATAACTTACTGAGGCAGCTCGTAAGAGCAATCGGGCGATAGTGACTGTGGTCTAAACCGTCCCTACCTGGATTGAGAAAGGGTAGAACAACCCCCACACGCCAGGAGGATGGATAGATTTCTTTGACTCAAAGCATGTTGTAGAGGTCAACCAAAAGTAACTCTGAGTGGGGATGGAGACGACGAAGAAAGTCGTAGTGGATGCAATCATCACCGGGAGAGGTGGAGCCACAGTGAGACAAAGCATCCCTCAGCTCATAGACGGAAAAGAGAGCATTATATGAGTAGGTGGCGCAAGTGGTAAAATCTAAAAGGCGAGACTCTATGGCGACCATATGATCAAGAAACTGTCGAGGATAGCTACCAGCGCTACTCACCGAAGCAAAGTGGTCAGCCAGAGCTTCGCTGACCAACCGGCCATCGGACACAAGCGAGCCTCCGATGTCCAGAGTGGGGATGGCATGACTAGCGTAGCAACCACGGATCTTATTGACCCGCTTCCAAACTCGAGTCAGTGGCGTAGACGAAGAAATGGAAGATACGTACCGGCGCCAAGGCTCACGGCGGGCACGACGGAGGGTCCTTTGACGGATGGCACGAGCCCGGTTCCGATCGACTCTATTCGAGACGGTCAGGTTCCGCTTATAACGGGAATGGGCCAACTGATAAGCATAAATAGCCGACGCGCAATCCTTCGACCACCAGGTAACTGTGGAGCGACCCACAACAGGGCACCTCCGCGGAACAAAGCGCTCAGCAGCCTCTAAAATATGAGACCGCTGAATCTACGGTATCGAAGGAAACCCGGGAGGCATCAATATAGGAAGCCTCCCGGAACCCAACCCAATTTGCTCGCCGCAGATCCCAACGAGGAGGAAGGGAAAGGCACGGGCCAGGAAGGGCGGCAGACAGGACGATCGGGACGATCGGGAAGTGATCACTCCCGGAAAGGTCGTCTCAAATCGACCACCGGAAATCTAGGAAAC
The DNA here is from genome assembly GCA_963969495.1 of Ceratothoa steindachneri. Taxonomy (NCBI): domain Eukaryota; kingdom Metazoa; phylum Arthropoda; class Malacostraca; order Isopoda; family Cymothoidae; genus Ceratothoa; species Ceratothoa steindachneri. The sequence goes on from OZ018322.1 coordinate 60,074,132, forward strand.
AGTCGGGTGAACATAAGGACAAGTCTACAGCACTAAAAGAATTCGTTTGAACATGGTAAGAAGTAAAATCGCCGGAATTTAAAAGACAAAGGGAATCGGATAATAAGAGGGATTCAACCACTCCGCCCCGGATATTACGGGCAGTATCACCCCAAGATGGGTGGCGAGCATTAAAATCACCAAGAAATAAAAACGGGGTAGGTAACTGACTTGTGAGCTATAAAATCCGGGGGGGATGTACACATAACAAACGGTTAAAAGCTTGGAAATAAAAACCCTCAGGGCAACAGCCTGCAAGGTAGTACGGGGAAAAAGTGGCGCAGAGAAAAGCGAAGATGAAATTAAAAGAGAAGCACCACCATGGAACACGCTCCCGGTCGGGGAGGAATTAAACATCGGCAAGTGCAGAAGTGCCGGGAAGGGGCGAGTTCCAAGCTTATTTTTGCAAAGAGAGCAACAAGGGCCGAAGGCTAGAAAGCAAGAGCTGGAGTTCCTCCCACTTGGGGAGAACCCCTCGACAATTCCACTGTAGGATGACATATAACTGTCGTCTCGACACCAACGAAAACCGTCGAAGGTTCCCGACTACTAGAAGGCCCAGAAGGGGCAAGCGACAAATTGCGATGAGCCGGGGACGCATCCGGCACGGACTTAGCAGCGTGAACGGCGGGAGGCGACATCTGAGAGCCAGACCGAATCCCCAACGTGGAGGGCTCATGGTCCGGAGGGAAAGGTAGATCGAGCAGAGACGGACGAGAACTAAGATGCGAAGATGGAACAGAAGGCAGAACCTGGAGAGAGGGTGAGAAGGCAACAGGGTCAGAGGGTAAGGAGGGAATTGGATCAGATGAAGAGGAAGGAGCACGGTTAGAGGGTGAGGAGGAAACAGGGTCAGAAGGAGATGAAGGAACAGGGGTAGGAGGCAAGGGAGAGGAAACTGGGGTAGGAGACATAGAAAACTGCAGAGGTAAGGGGCAAGGAAGAAGGGACCGGAATAGGAGGCAAGGAGGACGGAACCGGGTGAACTTCCGCCCGGACAATGACATCGGTGATGCCAACGGGAGAGGCCAGCGAAGACCGGGGAGGAGAAGACATCAAAACGGAAGATGCCTCAACAACTGATTCGGGGGCCAAACCAGCATCATCAGAGGGAGCACGCTTGGACTCCGAACGGGGTGAGGAGGAACTCTTCCGTTTGCGCCGAGGCAAAGGAACGGAAGGAACAGCGGGGGCAGACGCCTGGAGGAAATGCCAGCACTCAGCTCGGTCGGTCTCACGGTTCGCGACAGAGGGAGGAACATGAAGAGAGACCAATGGCAAAGGAGAGGGAGCAACGGAGGAACCGCGAGGAAAGACCAAAGGCAGAGAAGAGGAGCAACAGAGGGAGCGCGAGAAGACAAAGAATGAGTGGGACGACCGGGAGGAGGACGGCGGGACCCCGCCTCCCGGAGAACGTCAGAGAAGAGACGGCCGGAGGGGGCGAGCTGCCCCCACACCCTGAGGGGGTCCCGAAGAGCCAGGACCTCCTTCTCAAAAAGGAATACGTGACAAGAACGCGAAGTCGCGCTATGGGGACCTCCACAATTGGCGCAACATTCATGATTCCCACAAGAGGAGCCATAATACGCCAATGCACAGGCCACACAGCGAGGAGCCTGCCTGCAATTGCTGCTCATATGGCCGAACTGGTGGCAATTAAAACAACGTCTGGGGAGCTCGACATAACGGAACACAGAAGATTACTAGCACGAACAAACTGGGGCAGATCCTAACGCTCAAAGGTAACGATGAGCGTACTCGTAGGAACCTTAGCGGGACCAACAGACTTAGAAACCCTCTGGGACGAAAGTTTATCTTTTAGTCTCGAAACATCATATTGCAATAATTCGTTGGAGCGAATCATTCCCTTAACAAAATTAAAGCGAGGGTGGGGCACAACCGAAACTGGGACTTCCGAAAGGGAGGACAAATCCTGCACGGCACAAACTGCTCTCGCGAAGATACCTCAACCACTAAATCGCCACTACCACGGGCCTACATACGGCGGGGCGCACCACAGCGGGACTCAAACTCCTCATTCAAATCAAACACGACCAATTTAGAAAACGGAGACCCAGAACTGGAATTCAGCACCAGAAAATGAGGATAATCGAATTCAGGATCTCTCTCTTCTGCGAAGGGATCTAACAAGCGCGGAAAAGAGACCTTATTGACAGGCGTAGTACGAGAAACTTTTTATTATTACCCATATAAAGTAGAGTATAAAAGAGGGTGCGAACTAGCGCAGCTCAGTCACTGTCTACCGTCGAGACACCTACTTGGAGCGCCGGCCCAACCAGGAGGGTAAGCCCATCGATCCCTGACCCAACCATCGTTTTAAAAATGGCCGGCCAGCCTCGGAAATTTACCGATTGGAAAGCAAAGACTTTCCCCAAGGGCGCCACTCCGGCTCAGGCACCCACCAACCAACACAAGCAGGACCCAGCCATGGGGTCGCACCCCCTGACGGACAGCTCTGATACACCGAGATCGACAAACAAACGTAGATGGAAGGACGATGCAGGGTGAAAGAGAATTGGTACAGAAGATGAAGTAGGGGTTAGCAGAAGGAGAAAAAGAATACCAAGCTGGTGCCGGATGGGGCGCTGAATCCCGTCAGTAGGGCGGCCAGGAGAGCAAATCGCCGTGGCCCTTACGGGGAGAAAAGATTTAAAATGGGGAAAATGTACAGAGGCAGCAGACCAGCCAGAAAGCTTTTCAAAAGCTTCTCAAAGGAAGGTAGTTAAGGGAAGTGGAAATGTGGAGGAGGTACTTGGGAAGATGCGCAACTCTCCTGAACTTGTACCCATTCCACACGTCCCCTGATGGAAGACAAAAGAAACAAAATAGCACAGTAAATGCCCCGGCCCCATACTGCATGCGGATGAAGGGGAAGCGAAATCTTGCTCAACACGAAACACACAATGACCCAAATCAGTTCTACCACTTCGCATTAGAGCAAAATGAAGCTACATCAGGTGTAGTTAGTCCTGATTCAGCTCAAATTTGAGGTGCCTGACATGTAGCAACCCCATGTTTCAGATCTCCTCTTAAATTGTGAAAGGGTAATCAAAAAATAATCACTCCACATGAATCAAACACTAGAGTTGTTACAAAGCACCTATCAGCTGGGGAAAGGTGCCAGAGAGTGATGAGAGGAACAGGGACCTAGCAAACAGAGGAACTGTCATCAAAGAGCCCCAAGTATTCTGCTCTTACACCAACTGTATCGTATGGGAAAATGATTTCAAGGTAGACAAAAAAGGAGACTGATAAAACAAGAAAGGTCATTTTTAACTTTGGAAAAAGATAAATGAAAAGGGTGGATAAAGAGAAATAACAGGAAGAGCTTGAAAGGGTGAAGATGACACAGCAACCAATAGCAAACCTTGGTTGCTGGGACCAGTAGGGTACATGAGGAATCTTCATGAACAAATTTGTACAAATGGGCACAGGTACTCAAAATTATGATCTTCAACACCCTTGAGTAGCTGGATAAAGCAAAAGATAAAAGGTTTTTACCCCAGCCATAAGCAAAAATAAGAGCTATGTGTAATCCAATGTGAAAAGAAATTCAATCATGGGAGGAAAGAAACGAGTAGCCACAACATACTAGAAGACTCCTTGCATAAAAAATGAGCTCCGTAAAAATTTAGTTGTCAGTCTTTGCTAGAACCCTCCTGAGACAGCCTGTTCAGCACCAAGAATAAGCTCATCTTGCAAAGCACAAGTGGGTCAGAAATGAGCAAGCTTCAGCAGGATAATTGAGAACAACCAACGAGGGGATTGCTGAATAACTAGGCTTTGGCATATACTTATAAAGGTATATATACACATTGATATACATTCAAGTACACAAATATGCCAGTTAATTCGTTAATGTGAGCCGAATGGGTGTGTGGAAGGAAGAGGAAGAAAATGTGTTAAAAGAGATTGCAGATGCTTGCAATGTGTGGAACAAAGATGAGAATGAAGTTTGTAGGATTTCGGGGGGAGGAGGGGCATCAGGTGTGAATCATGATGTAGGGGTAAAGGGAGTATGACAGTACTCTTGGGTGGAGTAGCAGGGTGCAATAATTGGGTATGCATGTGTGAGCTCAAGAATTGTGTGAAGTTGAAATTTGTAACAGTAAAAGTGTGTGCGGTTGTATTGATTGTGTAATGATAGAAGAGGCTGACAAAGAAAAGTTCTGGAATAACTTGGGTTGAGGGATGGATGGAAGTGAAAAAGAATTTTGGTTGGAGGAGAAATGAAATGTAAAAGAATGAAATGTGGAATAACTGGAGTTTTGCTACTCTTGGATAATGGGTGGGTGGTAGGGTTCAATGGAGAAAGGAACGTGTGGCAAACACATTCTTTCAACACAAGGATGTACAAATGGGTGGGGCAAGGGTAGAGGGGATGAATATGAAACTATTTGACTACATGATTGTGGTAAATTTAAATTGGTTGGTGTGTGAATGAGATGTGAGGAAGGGAGAATCCAAAGTAAAAGACAGCTGAATCAGAAAGGTTCTCGATAAATAGAGTAATGGTAGCCACATAATAATTCATCATTAATGCAATTTTTAAAAGCAAAATGCCAAAGCAAAACCACACCAAACCATGTAACTTACGCCTAACAAGTCTTGATCAAAGTTCTGTGAAAAAAAGAGGAAAAAATTAAGGTAATAACACGTTTGAAACGAGTCTAGCTGCAATAAAAAGCTTGAATTACATGGAAATCCAAAGGTATACAATATATTAGTCAGTACAAGGTGCACAATTCAGAGAAAATCAACAGATACAAGGATTGCAGGGGTTTGATAAGGTGTGTGAGAGATCTCTAAAAATGAATGAAAAAAAAAGGGGTAGGAGGTAGGAATAGATGGGATGGGATATGCGAGACAGTGTCAATTTTGAACAAGTGTGAATGTCTGAGATGGATTATAAAAAAGAACTGCAGATGTAGCAGATTGTGACCATAATGTTTTAAACGGTAGGAAAATCTCGGAGCGATTAATGTGTCAGTGAATGGCAAAGGTAGAATGTACCAGGAAGATGCATGAGAGTATTCTGGTGTCAATATTGGTATATGGGGATGGGATCAGTGGCGTATTGGGAGGGGGTGGATATTGGGCCATGCCCCCCACCCCCCGTCGGGCATGAAACTTTAAAAAATATTTTGGAAACTATTTCAGTCTTATTTTTTTATTCTAACCTAAATAATATACTAAAAAAAAGTTTGAGCATATAGGGTTCTTTTTTCTAATATTCTACAGTCATCTCACTCGATTAAATTATTCAAAAGCATTGCAATCTGTGCTTTGTTGTAGTTGATGAAAAGCTTAAGTTTGTTGATGAAAAATTAAATTTCATTTTAAAGACTCCCCTATATCTGTTGTTCTCAATTGTTAACAAACGTTCATAGGGTTTTGTGCTTGTATAGTATTTCCTGATTAAATTTATCATTTTGCTGTGAAATTTTATAAAAAAAACAATTTCAGTATGATTTTGATTCAAAAATGCCTCCAGATCGATTCTTCGGTAATCTAGTTTTAAAAAATTTCCAGGGGCAGAACCCTCCGGACTCTCCTTTAGTCACACGCTTGCCTGTCCAGTAGATTGGTCATTATCCTCCCCACCTTTCTACACCACTGATTGAAAAAAAAACGAAATTGATGATTTGAATGATTTAAATGTAATGTCTCATTCTGCTGTGTGAAAATCTTGCTTGGAAGATTGTCAAATTTAGGATGGATGTTAGCTTCTTTTGATTGTCGGAATACGTTCTGAGATATGCCCAGATGTGAGGAAAACAACACCAAATTTCAATATTTTCCTGAGGGCTCTGCAGTTCACATGCCCCCCCCCCCTTCCAAAAAAACCCGGGGAATCCCAGCTACGCCACGGGATGTGGGATTATGGCAGGGAAGAAGGAAAGACTGATTGAAAACTGTGAAAATGGACGATTTGAGAGAGATGTTTGGTGTGCCAAAGTGATGCGGGTTAAGTAATGTTTATGGTGTGAATGATGATGTGACAAAGTGTTCTGTGAAATGGGATGAACATGTATGAAGAATGGATGGAAATAGACTTATGAAGAGAATATAGGAGAGTTGATTATCTGGGTGTAAGAAAGGTTGGAAGACCGTATAAAAACTCCGTTGATTATGCAAATGAGTATTTGAGAGAAAAAGCTAACCAAAGAGCGGTAGTTGTGCATGGAGGATTTGCATGTGGGTGTACTAAGGGCTTTCTGCTCAGGGATGAACCCAGAATGGACAAGATGCTACAGCATGTAGCAGTGTCCCATCATATGAAGGGAGGAATATGAACATTTAATATAGGAAGATTAGAGCCAAGTCTGTTGACCCTAAATGGATGTCAGATAAAATTAAGCATTATATGGGCATTAAATGGGCATTTATAGGAAAATAAAATACAGTGATGGCCAATTAAGGCAGAGATACAATGAGCTAACTTAGGACATTCAAAAGTTACAGTAGCAAAGTGAAATTAAAGTGGTAAATAAGGCAAACTAAGATACCAAAGGTTTCTTTCAATAATACAGAACTAAGACTAGAGATAAAATAGGCCTACATAAAACTACAGATGGAGAGTTTGTGAGTGATAGTGATGCAAAAGCTAGGATGCTAAATAAGTATTTTCTTTCAGTATTCACACTGGAAGATATTCTAATTGTAACTGAGGGGACCTTTATCTTCAGGGGTAATCAGGAGAAATTAGAGGACATTTTAATTACAAAGGAATGTCTCAAGAGAAATAGATATAATTAAATAAATTAAAGCAATGGGCCCTGATTAGATATTTCCTAAGCTTTTGAAGGAATGTAAAGATGTGTTAAGTGATCCCCTAGCATGTCTATTTAGAAAATTATTAGAGATAAGAATTGTAAGAAGGGTGATAAAACAATTATATCTAATTACCGACCAGTGAGTTTGACATCAGTGGTGGGGAAAATGATGGAATCTATAATAGCAGAATCTATTAGGGATCACTTAGATAAATATAAGTTGATTAATGAATCTCAACACGGGTTTACTAGGGGCAAATTGTGCTTGACTAATATACTGTCTTTTTATAGAAATGTATACAATGCTGCTGAAAGAGATGAGAACTACAATATTGTTTATTTGGACTTTAGTAAGTATTTCGACAGGGCCATACTTAAAGCCTAGGAATAGTTAAAACGCATGGGGGATCGATGGAAGGATTTTTAGGTGGAATCAATTGTGGCTTGGTGATAGACAGCAGTTATTATAGATTGGATTAAAGATGAGTGGGGAATATTACCAAGGCAGTTCCTCAGGAGTCAGTGTTGGGGCTGCTGTTGTTTTTGATTTATATTAATGATCTTGAATTAGTTATAGGTTAACAATCTAAAAGATATATAAAAAAAAGGAAGAGGGAGTAAAAACGTAGAAAAATAAATGCCTCTAGAATGCTGTAAAATCATAAGACACGACACGTCAATCTGGTTCTAAAAATGATAAAACATTAAATTTCCTTTAAAAGATTTGTCTCTGATAAAAATTTAAACACTTGATTCATGTTAAAGGTGCACTCATGTACCGAAAGGATGCCCCTCAGAACCTGCTGGGGACACATCCCTTGGCAAATAAAAGGAAAGAAGCCTTTGCCCCACAGTATGGAAACGTAGGCATTCAGCAAATAGGTGGAGTACAGACATTGGTACTCCACAGTGAGTGCACATCGGAGGCTGCTGAAGGCCTTCTATTAGAAAGCCATGTGTCAGACGACAATGCTCAATTCTCAGATGGCATAGAATAACATCCTGAGTCCTAGTAGCGCGTGGCCAGGGGCGGACTGACTGTTTGATGGCATGCAGTTTAGTTGGGGGGGAGTTCATCCCAAGTCCTCTGTCACTGGCCGATCACGTACTCACGGAAAGGAAGAGGAGCAGGGGTGGAGGCTCCTAGAGATTTAAACAATTACTTTTATACCTATGTGGTTACGTACCTAATAGAATAAAACTTTGTGGAACGAGGATAAATAAAAAAGCTACTGTTGGATCTTTAAAACCAGCGGGGGGTCTGGAATTAAAAAGACTAAAGCCTCCAAAGAGCTGAGAGAATCAGAAAATATTGTATAAGATCCCGGTGATGAATAAGTGATGGCATACAGTGCAGCCAGTATTGCGACAAGCTCAGAGGATTTAGATCCATCTGTGTAGATAAAAGTGCTTGATTTGTGGCACAAATAGAGTTCATAAAAGACTTTGCAGAACCGAAGGCAAGAACTTGGTCTTCGGCTCGCCAGCCAGCACCTTGCAAACCCTCACGGGTGGCAATAGCTTGGGGGTACTTTAGGGATCTGATATGGAATAACTGATAATTCCCTGAGTTGACCTGTATCTCCAGTCATACGCAGGGCAAAGGGGAGAGTCAGTGAAGGAAACCTGTCATATGAGGCCACCGAGTGAATATTATAGGTGCACTCATATACAGGTGAGTGGGGGAGCTGTTGCAGCCTGAAAAGTTACTGCAGGTTAAAATTAAGGCGGTGAAAGGATAGTGGAAGGACCCCACTCTCTGCATGGAAACTCCATACTAGGGAGGACTTGAATGCTCCCAAAGCTAGACGCACTCCCTGGTTCCTAATAGAATTGAGCTTATCTAGGTTTGAGGATGAGGCTGAAGAGTACACCTGTGACCCATAGGGTTGTATTCAAAAGCCACAGGGTACGGCGATCACTTCCCCACGAAACATGTAATAGAAGTTTCAAGATATCCATTCTCTTCAAGCAGGATTTTTTCAAGGCAGTTATATGGGTGACCCAGGAGAGCTTTGAGTCAAAGATAACCCCAAGAAATTTACAATGAGGCTCAAACGAGATGGAGGAGCCATACAAAGATAAGGTTGGCTGTTCCCAGTCAACTTTTGCAGCGGTATTCTTGGCAATGATGTTAATGGCCAGTTGCAATTTACGGATGACAAATGGCAGCCGAGGCGATGCTGATAAGGTTGCCAAGTTATCCACGTAAAGAGTTGTCATTACCTCTGCAGGAAGATCAGTAATAATGCTGTTAATAGCCACCGAGAAGCAAATGACTCTCAAAACGCTTCTCTGGGGCACGCCCTCTATCTGATCAACAGGCTCCGATATGACATTTCCTACCCTAACACGGAACGTGTGTCCAGCAAGAAATTGCTGTATGAACCTACGAAGATGGCCTTTGATACCCCAGTCATATAGTTGCTTCAGGATACCATACCTCCAGGTGGTATCATATGCTTTTTCGATATCAAAAAAGACAGCAATGGAGTGTTGTCTCTTTGAGAAAGCTTGTCGAATGCAATCCTCTATCCTGACCAGCAGGTCTGTGGTACATTGTTTCTTTCTAAAACTCGACTGTGAGGGCAAATAAGGTTGTGTTTCTCCAGAAGCCATACCAACCTGGCATTCACCATCCTTTCAAAAAGCTTGCATGGGGAACAAGTAAGGGAAATTGGGCGATAGTGGGTCGGAAGTGTCCCACCTTTCCTGGTTTACGAACGGGAAGTATGATTGCTTCCCTCCAATTGGAAGGAAAACAGCCCTTAATCCAGATATAGTTAAATATATCGAGATGTGAAATGGGTGTTGAATGCATATTCCTGATCATATCATAAGAGATACCATCAAGAACAGGTGCGGTGGATCCACATCTTTTAAGAGCACTTCGAAGTTCAAGAATGAGCTTATTGTATCGTTCATTATCCATACAGGGATCCATGAAGTTCAAGAGGCACTGCTTTTGTATTTTCCAGACGTGTTGAAATTCTAAGGAATAATTGTTAGGGCTGGAAATGTAGCAAATGTCTTTGCCAGGACATTTTAAATTCTGGACAAGTCTCCCAAAAGCTCGCCTGCTTCAACTATATTGGGGGCAGAGAAACCACTTGCTCTGTCCATGAGCTTTTTCACTCTTTTCCAGACTTTGTCTGGTGGAGTTTGGCGATTGATAGAGTTGATGTACCCTTTTAATGAAATTCGGCGAGCCTGGCGGAGGTACGCTGTCGTACTGCCCTGGCTCGGCTACGAGCATACTTATTGATGGTAGTAGGGTTTAGATGGTAGCGACGACAAGCTCGCTTACACTCTGTCACCACTTTGCTGCATTCCTCAGACCAAAAAGGGAGGTACAGTTTTGGAGAGGGGCATGGAAGAATTTACCGCCTGATTGACATGATCATGAAGTTCTCCAGGATCATGTCAATGTTGCCTGAGGGAAATGTCCAGAATGGTGAGAAAAGTATTTAAACTTTGGCCAGTTGGCTTTCCTGGTGTTCCACCTATTGCCCGGTGGGGAAGGAGGCATGAGGTCAGAACAACTGGGAAGTGATCGCTTCCTCTCAGATCAGGATCCACCGACCAGCTGTAATCTGCTCTACAATCTGAGGAACAAAGTGACAAATCTACACAGGTAGAGCTGTTGGTCTGGACATGGAAGGATGTTAAAGTGTCATCATTAAATAATGACACATCCAAGGTCTCCATAAATCCCACAATCAGATTTCCCTTGGGGTTGTCATCATAGTCTCCCCAAAGGTGGTATCTTGTATTAAAGTCTCAACTAGTAGGAATGGGGTCGGGAATTGGGAGATGAGATTGGCTAATTTGTTAGCCAAATCTGAAGCAACTACTCCTTCACCAGGAGGAAGGTACAGTGAGCAGACTGTGTATAAACGATTGGTATACACACGAATCGCCATTGCTTGAAGGTCTGTTCTCAACGCGATTGCTAAGTGAGAACAGTCTTCACGGACAAAAATAGCCGAACCATGAATGGGTTCTGGTGGATTCTTAAAATATCCCACATAGTGGGTGATATTGGGTAATCGACGAATACCCAATTGGGTCTCCTGTAATTCTATACAGCAAGGGTTGTAATCATGAAGCAGGAGTTTGAAATCTTCCCATTTGGAGATTTCTTGTAGATTCCAATGAACAATTGGAAACATATTCATCGTTTAAGGGTAATTAAATTTTTCTTTGCACCTGGTGAAGGTGACTGGGGTTTTGAACCTTTTTGATTTTTAGGTGTAATTAACGCTTGAGGTATAAGTAGTTTGAATATTTGGGGGATGGCTCTTTTATTAAAGGGCAAAGAACCATCTGTCAGTTGTGAATATGATAAGGTGTTTTTTGCTGGCAAAGATGCCTCCGAAAATATTGAGTCCTCTGTACTGGTAGGTAGTGATGTCGAGAGAGATGGTACAGAGTCATTCTGAGAGGTGGTTGGTGGGTCAGCTGGGGTGGGCGAAGAAAACCCAGAAGGCTGGTTCTTCTCTTCCAAAAGGGCCACAGCCAAAGCTGGATCAGAAAAAATCCGTTCAGCTTCTTCTGGAGTTACTGATGCTGTGGATGTAATAGGCTGGCTAATTGTGACTGATGGACTCAAGGCAGATTAAGTGGGAGGAGGGTGGATGTCCAAAGGTGAAACGAACACGACACGAACATCCTCGGAATCTGCCTCCATGTCTTCAGGACATGTCACTGGTTGGTTAGATGCTGATGGAGGGGAATCTGAGGAACGGCGAGTCCTCTTGCGCCTTGGTTTAGGAGCAGGAACCTCCCTAATGATTGGAGAGGGAGGAGGAGCATCATTCTGAGGCAGAGATTCTATTGGGGCTTCTTGATGGATATTCTGCGGCCGTAAAAGTGGAGGTCTGAATTGTCTAGTAGCTATCTGTTACGGACTGGTCTGGTCGCTCTAAGAGCGTCCGCAAAACTCACTCTTGGTTTTATGTATAATTCTTTAGCTCTCCTTCTAGCATCCTTCATGCTAATTCGAAATTTATTCTGAAAAGCAACAACCTCTCTCTCATACAAGAAAAAGGTTCACTGCTTAGAGGTGGCTAGGTGATCGCCACCACAGTTGGCACAAGGGGGACGAGGGCACGGTGTTCCATGGAAATCAGAGGAACAATTGACACATACCCTCTCCTGTCTGCAGTGCTTACTGACATTCCAAAATGTTGATAATGAAAGCACCTACAGGGATTCTCCACGTAGGGCTTCACGGGAATACACAGATAACTAGCCTTGATATTCTTAAGGAGTTCCAACCTATTGAAAGTTAATATGATAGTAGCGGAAGGAACTCTGGTGCCATTAACATTACGAGTGACGCGGTATGCACCAACTACCTTCTGAGAAGTCAGTTTAGCAACAAGCCGGTCCACATCATATTCAATAAGCTCCCCCGACCTTAATGGATAGTGTTAATGCAAGTGTTAAAGGTAGGATGGGCTGAAGAGGAGATATTGAGGGAAGCAAGAGAATCTAGTGCTTTGATTTTTTGATGCTGATCAAATGAAGAGGACTCCACAACAAGGCAGCCATCATTCCTAGGCCACATTTGGGTAGGTTCACCACATTTGGCAACAAAGTCTTCATAGACATTGAAAATATAAGCCTTACTTATTGGTGTATCATTGTCTGATTTTAAAACTACAAATCTATCATAATCAAGATCATCGTCGACCTTGGAACCAAAAGGATCGAGTCTACGAAGATCACGGTCATTGGTGGCACGGGGACCAGAAGCCTGGGGCCTCTGGGAAAAGTTTTTATCATTTTTACCCATAAATATTTGTATTAAAAGAACACGTATCGCTGGGGAAGTGGAGTCATGTTACTGTAGCTGCTCCAAGACTAGGCGCTTTACACTGTCCTCAGGGTAGCCCTCCCCCACGATACAGCTGTCGTTTTAAAAACAGTGCAACATCATGAATGGAAGTTTGACGACGGTTAGGCTAAGACCCACGCTATGAACCGCTATTAGCCCCAGAACAAGTGCGGCCTTCAAGGCGATACCTCCGGTGAACATGATCGGCAACCCGTACAGCGGTACTCAACACATGGGTGTGATGATCCTTAGTCTGACTCCTCCACAGTGGCCTGTTCAGCAAGGTAGGACCCCTGAAGACAGACTGATGGATAATAATGTCCATCACAGTCTTCACTGACATAGCCCACTGTGTCATTGAAGTACGCAAGCCCCTCCACCACGATACGGTGATCCTCAGGGAAGTGATGGGGACTTGATTGAGGTCTTCCAAGTGGGTAAAAGGTTATAAAGGGGAGACAGCTAAGGTTCTTAGTTTTAGTGAGAAGGATAGGACACAAAGTAATGGGTTTAAACTGGACAAGTTTAGGTTTGGAAAGAGATTGGTAGAAATCGGTTGGTTTATAAATCTAGTGTTAGATGAATGTAATAGGCTTACTAGTCATATGATAGAAGCGTCCTCCCCGCAGAGTTTTAAGAAAAGATTGGATAGATGTATGCATGAAGATGCTAGGTGGGGACTGAAATAGCTAATGGGAAAGCAGGAGCTGCCTCGTATAGGCTATTATTCATTATCCTTTTGTAGATTCTTTCTTTTCTTGTTCTTAATCGGGCATACATGTAAAAGGAATGGGAGGGTGGGCAGGGTAGCTTTTAGTGGCATTGAAGTGCGCCAACTACACTTCGTGGTAACTTGTTTGATGTTTAAGTCCAAAATTGTAACCAAAAGAAAAATTGTACTATTGTAATTTAAATCAAAGTAAAAGTAGGATGTGAGAGCGAATTTGTATGATGGTGAGGAAGGCGACCTGAGCAAGGAGAGAGAATACACGCCCCTTCACAAACCCCCTCCATGCGCACCTATCATCCACTTCCTCCTCAGTCACTCTCTCTCTCTATCAAACAGTCAATCACATAATCAACCCACCTTTATCGCGGTTTTCAACCCCTTCTCACACCCAGACACTCACTCTCCTATATTCTCTTTACAAGTCAATTTTCATCCATTCTTCTTACATACCCATACCATCTCAAAACACTGAGTCACATCATTCACACCTTTCTTCACAAAATAGACCTCTTACTCAGTCATTCCTCACTAGCTACCTTTCACACGCCAAGCAGTACTGTCGAGTTGTCCACTTGCACTCCTCTCACTCGAGATCTTTCATTCTCCTTCCACACCATAGACTTCCTTCCATACACCAAGTTTTGTGGTACATTCCACACTCAAACCCTTACTATTCCCTAACGCTGCAGAGACTGCATCCTAGACACTTGAAATTTCGCACTTGTTCATGGATTTGATATCACACACATCTATTCTAATCCCAAAATACCATTACCCAACTTTTTTCTGCATTCATTTTCAGATCTTTTCTTTGACACACCTTATGAAAAGCTTCCCTCAACATTTAAAAATCCCTCTCACTCTCAGTCACCGATTCCAGGTCATAGGCATATACATAGAACACATCTTTCACCATTCCTAATCAATCTCACATTTCTTTCCCTCATTCCCATATGTACTTCTCTCAGTACCTCATGCATAAAGATATTAAATAGCCATGGTGACATTACATAACCTTATGTCGCGTATGTCAAACCACTCACTCCGATTATCTTTCCCCCATAACGCAGGCCTTAGTGGCAACATAAATACTCTTCACACCACCCAAATGGTTACCACTCCCTGCTTACATTCTTTGCAGGTGCCATAAGGAACCACCACTTTTTTGCATTTTAGTGACTATATCATCTACTCTGGCTGCCTTCTCATTTTTCAGACCGCTAAAAGCACCAAGGAGGCCACTTATATTTATATTTGCATCATCTTTCGTAACCTCATTATACAACTCAAAATATTTTTGCAATATATTTTGACCTCAACAATGCTCACAAGTGTCATGCCATTCTTGTCCTTGATGTTCAGACATCTCTTCTTTTAGTTTCTCACATTTATCATTTCCATCTAGAATAGCTTCCTGTTCCCATCAAGATGCTCATTCATTTTTTTTTGTCCAAATCCTCCTATATTGGCTGCTTTCCTACTCAGTTAAATTTCTTGCTTCACTTTCCTTTTCATTTCCTTGTATGCATTCAACCGATTACTTTTTTATTCTCATCTGCACTATTAAACATTTGTACGTATGCCTCCACTATTCCACACATTCTTTTCTTTTTTTACTCTGCATATTCAAGTTCTTCTGAAATTACACATATTTCACTCCAAACTTGGGTCCGGTGGACAATGACAACCCATCACGTTAGACTCAAGAAAATAGACAGGCAGAAAGATTGAAGAGCTACAGAGTGGTATGCCGGGATGCAGATTTACCACTCTCTCTTCACCGAGCGTTGTTCTCTTAAGGCTAACATGCAGTCAAACACTCAGAAAAGTACCGACATAATCCTTCTAGTGTATCAACTACATCATTGAACAAGAGCAGTTGCATCACCTATTAACTTAAATCATCCTTCACCATACTCCACTTTTCTACAATGCGGGATCGGTGCATATCAATGCCACAAAAACTACTCACCTAATCATGCCCTAAAAACCATACCATCCTTTGGCCTATTAAGCACAAAAAAAATCTATTTTTTCCATGCCAAATTGACCTTTCAAAGCGATGGGCTGCTATGTACCCTAGCATTTCATTAAGCCATGGATTATCACACACAAGCATGCCCTCCTCATTAACCCCCGCTATGCACACCTATCATACACAATTATCATTCACTACTTGGCCTTCAGCCCATTCTCTATCAAACATTTATTCACATAACCAACCCTTCGCACACACATTTAGTCTTGTTTTATGTTTGTCCCTTTTAGTGTAAGTAACTGCCATCTTCCTTGTTTACACACATTTACAGCCCCCTCACCCCGCCCCCTCATATTCCACTATCCCACTGAGTAAATACTGACGGGAATTAACCGGATTCAGTGGATAGGGTACAGGACTGTTTTTTTTTGTTTTTTTTATTTAAGGGGCTATCTGGCGACTGCCGACTTAGGCATAAGTCGCCGTAAAAAACAGCCTAGTTCTAGGCTACTTTAAAAAATTAAACAGAAAACAATAAAAAGAAATAACAATAACAAAAACAATTACAAAAACAACAACAATTAAATCGGGTTAAATAAAAGGGAGAAGGCCGGCCTCCCCCAAAAAGTCAATAAGTCCACCAGTCAAAGTACACGCACTCGTCCCGAGCACAAGGGACAGGCGGTAGCGACCCCGCCCATCCCGGTACCGGGACAGGTGTCGTGCGCGAAGATCACCCAGACTGGGACATTCGACAAGAATGTGCCTCTCCCTATCCCACCATTGCATATTGCGCTCGTAGAAAGAGATCTTCAAGTGCACAGCTAGGCTTTGAAGCAAGCGGCCCTTATCAGGCATTAGTCAGCTTTTACAATATGCGCCAGAGGACGACGGTATGCTATTCCCATTACGCCGCAAAACAAGTGGCCTTAACCATAAATGCAAGAGTGTAATTCCTAAATTTTCCAAACAATACAAACTAAATCCAATGCAAGACCTTATCCAAAACCCTGATACCATTCATCCACATCTAATTTTGCAGCCAGAGAATAAATATTCGCAGGGTGAACCTGGGAAAACATTTGCGTTTGAACCGGAGAAAACATTTGCGTTTGAATCTGGGAAAACATTCACAGGGTGAACCTGGGAAAACATTCGCGGAGTGAACCTGGGAAAACATTAGCGGGATGAACCTGGGAAAATATTTGCGTTTGAACCTTGGAAAACATTCGCGAGGTGAACCTGGGAAAACATTAGCGGGGTGAACCTGGGAAAACATTCGCGGGGTGAACCTGGGAAAACATTCGCGGGATGAACTTGGGAAAAGATGGGCGGGGTGAACCTGAGAAAATATTTGCGTTTGAACCTGGGAAAACATTCGCGGGATGAACCTATGAAAACATTCGTGAAGTGAACCTGGGGAAAACATTCGCGGGATAAACCTATGAAAACATTCGTGAAGTGAACCTGGGAAAACATTCGCGGGGTGAACCTAGGAAAACATTCGCGGGGTGAACCTGAGAAAATATTCGTGAAGTGAACCCGGGAAAAACATTCGCGGGTGAACCTGGAAAAACATTTGCGTTTGAACCTGAAAAAACATGTGCGTTTGAATCTGGGAAAACATTCGCGGGGTGAACCTGGAAAAACTTACTGGTTTATAGCGAAATCCAGGAGGATAGTAGCGTGCGAAGATGGGTTCATTCTTGCAGCACTGCAAAGCATACCACGAATGGAGGAGGAGGCGCGGAAATCGCAACGTCCAGTAAGGCACGAAGTCTTCGGGGATTCTGCCGAAGATCTGGCGAGCGTCTTCAGACAGCTCTCGATAGTGGTTTTTCTGAATAATAATAATAATTATCATTAAATGTTTTCCCACAAAGTGGGGTTGGCCTCGACCAATGCCAATCATTGAATGAATAAAACTTTCCTGTTAGGGGCTACCCAGGCCTGCGCCCGTTATCTGGGCTTAGTTCGCCTTTTACATGCGCCGAAAGACGCTATGGGTACTCTTTCTTCCGTACAATCAGGCATGGGATTACTCATAAAAAGAACTTGGACGAATAATATTTGGCAGTTCGGTATGGTGGCATTAAAGACCACACGAATTCCCCGCCTATCAGTGAGGGAACAGCTGCCGAAAAAAAAAGATGTAGGTCAACAACGGCAACCCTCCCATCCCCCTCAAAAATAAACTAAGGGACAGGCTCAGGTGCTCGAGCGTGCGATCAACAATGTAAATTTAAATAGTAGGGCGGAAGGGAAAGCCCTTCCAGTGACTATCAGCAACCCCAAAATCGACAGTAAAAGACACCGCCAACAGCACCTCGGGCAAGCGATTTCAACCTGGCTCGTCCCAGTACCAGGCGAGGCATCATGAACGAATCCCCCAGAGAAGGGCATTCAACCAAAACGTGCCATACAGTCCGGGGTCCCAAGCATTTTTCCCGGAAAGGTTTCGGGAAACGCTCCGTCCGAGTGAACGGCGACCCACGAATGTGCCCGATTCGGAGGCGACAGAAAATGACTCGATTACGTCGAGGTATTGGGCATATGTCTGCAGAATAGTCGGGCGCATCTTTCAATCGGGGGGGGGGGGAGCCTCCCATCTTCGCATTACTGCCCGTAGGGAAAGAATAAAACAAAGGTCCTGTTGGTCAATCTAGGTAGACAGACTGGCTCCATAATCAGATTGTTCGTTGACAGCAAACACTAAAAAGGAAGGAACCCGGCAGAAGACACTTTCAAAACGCCCCACAGACCCGACTTGCAGTAACCGTGGATTTACGGCATGCATTTTTTTAGGAGCCCACATGGGCCCAAGTCGCCGAAAACAATCAGCTTACATTAAACGATGACAAAAATATAATGAACAAAACTAACAGAAACCACAATTAGAATCACAAACACGGAAAAACAAATACAAAACCAAGACAAAAGGCTGCAGCGTCGGTGGAAGGGCCGCTCCATTAGGCGCAATCAAAACCAATAAAAATTCTGATAAAAAAGGTTGCCTCCTCAAAAACTCGTAAGAGTTCGCAAGTCTGTGTACACGAACCCGTCCCGAGTACGAGAGACAAGCGATAGCGACCCCAGGTAACGTGCGAGAAGATCCCCAGACTTTGACACTCAATAACAATGTACTGAACAGTCTGAGATACTTCACAGTCGTCACAGGAAGGTGAAGATGAGCATTCCACCAAATGGTGCTGTGTAAACCGAGTGTGCCCAATTCGAAGACGACAGAAAGCGAACTGAATTCGAAAAGGCATTTGGGGATACGTCCACGGGAACAATCGTGGCGTGATGGCACGCAACTTTCGGTTCCCATAGTCAGTCTGCAATCTTCTTTGCCAGACGGGCCGGAATGTTGACCTGATTCTTGCCATCATGTAGCGGAAAAGGGTGGTCTGGTGGCCTATTCTTCGCGAACTCTTTTGCGCTCTCATTTCCTACATGTCAAGGAAGCCATGAGAAGAGAATCTCGCCATCCGCCCGAATAAAGAGGTGGGGATGTTCCAATGTCCCGTAAGCACTCAGTCCGGGGGATAACGAAGTCGTCGCACTAAGGTGCAGTCGAGCGATCTATCATTTCTTTCTTTTTTTAAATTTTAGGAGCCAATCTGGGGACTACCCAGTTGGGCATAAGTCGCCGGAATCACTACAACCTAGCAGTAGACTACTTTAAAATAAGAATATGAAAATATAACAATGATAAAAAGGGAAGATCGTAACAATTAGGAAGCAATCTCCGGGGTCGGGGGAGGTCCCCCTCACCCCGGCGCAGGGGAGTGCAACCTAAATAAAAAAAATATATATATATAAAACCTAGTTAAATAAATGGGAGAAGGCCGGCCTCCCCCCAAAAGTCTATAAGTCCACCAGTCAATGTGCACGAACTCATCCCAGGTACAAATATAACAATGATAAAAAGGGAAGATCGTAACAGGTACCGGAACAGGTAACGTTCGCGAAGATCACCCAGACTGGGACATTCGACAAGAATGTGCAAAACAGTCTGGGGGACGACGCAGTCGTCATAATAGGGCGCTGGCGAGCGCTCCATCAAATAGCGATGCGTCACACGAGTGTACCCGAATCGGATACGACAGAAAGTGACCTGAAGACGTCGCGGCATTAGGGGATAGGTCCATGGGAACAGTCGCGGCGCAATGGCACGCAACTTTAAGTTCCCTTCGACCGTCTCCCATCTTCTTTGCCAAGCAGTCCGAAGAGATGCCCGTATTCCTGCCATGTAGTCGGTGTGAGAAAGAGCGAAACGCTGGTCCGGTCGCAGAGTCCTCGCGGCCTTTTTGGCGCCCTCATTCCCCGCAATTCCTACATGTCCAAGAACCCAGCAGAAGATAATCTCGACATCCGCCCGGCTCGTCAAAAGCGTGGTATCACGGATATCGCGAACCAGGGAATGCGGAGATTCCAATGCTCCGAGAGCACTCAGGGCACTTTGTGAGTCGCTATAGATCACAATCTGGTCTCCAAACCAAGCACGTCGCGTAATCTCCCGTACCGAGTGGTGTATTGCCACCAGCTCAGGCGTCAGGACAGACGCAGCACCTGGCAGAGCCCCGCTGACTTCAAGCAGAGAGGATACGGCGTGGAAACCGACACAGTCATCGGACTTGGAGCCATCCGTATACACTGGCACGGTTCCAGCGTGAACCGAGGTGTGCTCCAAAAAGGTCGAACGCAATACTCCCGGCACTGTACAAGCTTTGGGAGCAGATGCGTGGCGACAAATAGCCAAATGTGGTACCCTCCAGGGTGGCGTCCTGGGCAGAACCAGAGGCGCCAGCAGCCCGAAGGAGTTTCCTGGCCCTAAACCCAAAGGGCTTAGGATATGACTGGCGTCTCTCGGCGGCATAGGTACCGTCAAAATCAGCTGCGAATGCAGTGAAAGCTGTTGGCGACTGAGGGAGGCGCTGGGCTCACGCGTACAGGCGAGTGATGCACTGCACGCGGCGCAGAGCGAGTGGCATCTCCACAGCATAGACCAACAGGCTCTCAATGGGGGAAGTGCGGAAGGCACCGGTCACAAGGCGAAGGCCGGTGTGGTGGATCGAATCCACCTTCCGCAATAAACGCTTGGCTGCGGTTGCATAAAACTCGCATCCGTAGTCGAGCTTCGAACGAACAAAGGATCGATAAAAAAGTAGGGTAGTAGCCCTATCAGCGCCCCAAGCGCTGAACGTCACGGAACGGAGAATGTCCATGGCGCGGGTACAAGAGACCTTAAGGCTGCGAATATGAGCCTCCCAGGTGAAGCATCGGTAGAATACAAGACCAAGGAAACGGTGCGATTCCACCACATCCAGGCGCACCCCATTAACAAACAAATCTGGATTGGGGTGAAGCCGTGGATGGCGGCAGAAGTGCACCACCTTAGTCTTGGCCAAAGAAAACCGAAACCTGTGCGCTTCGGCATAGCGAGAGACGCGGTTCAATGCCTGTTGGAGTCGACGCTCTAGAGTTTGCATCTGGGCCGCGCCAAAAGAGATCGAAAGGTCGTCGACGTAAAGCGTAGCGAGAACATCTTCCGGCAGCACCGAGGTGATGCCGTTGATGCTCAGGGCAAAGAGTGTGACACTGAGGACACTTTCCTGCGGGACACCCTCTTCCTGCTCCTTTGGGCCGGAAAGGGCTCCCCCCACCCATACGCGGAATCGACGATCTCGCAAAAAATCAGATATAAACATTGGGAGGCGTCTCCTCGCCCCCATCGTGTGGAGAGTCTCCATGATACCGTATCGCCATGCGGTATCATAGGCCTTCTCCAGATCGAAAAACACCGTGGCGTAGTGCTGTCTACGAAGGAAAGCCTTACAGACGGCATTTTCCAGTCGGAGCAGAGCATCCGATTTGGGGTGGAACTTGCGGAAGCCACACTGTGCAGAAGACAGATGGCCTCAGCTGTCCAGGAAAAAGGCTAATCTAACATTTAGCAATTTCTCCATCAACTTGCACACGCAAGAGGTTAGAGAAATTGGGCGGAAACCGGTCGGAGTAGAGTGATCTCTCCCCGGTTTGCGAAAGGCGAGCACAGTAGCGATTCGCCAGGAGTCTGGGAGAAGACCCTCCAAACAGATCCTGTTGAACAAATCTAACAGAAATGCCATGCCTCACTCACCCAGGTGTCGAAGAATGGCGTACGGGACATCGTCCGTACCATGGGCTGTGTCTGCGCACGAAGCGAGAGCGGAGCGCAACTCACTCACAGTAAACTTGTCGTTGAAGGGTTCTCCGCCTCTGGAGGTAAAGTCCACGACATCACGACGTGCATTGAATGCTGGCAGAGCAGCATCCCGGCTAGAGAATGCGGAAAAAGAGGTCGCTAAGGATTCCGGCACGGACGCGGGGTCCGAGATTGCAGGCCCATTCTCCTGGAGAACGGGAGGGGGAGGCCTGCGAGAACTTGCCCCGAATCCTTTCGACTCGCTTCCACACCTCAGCTAAAGGGGTCTTCCCGTTAAGTGAAGACAAGTATGCCCGCCAAGAAGAGCGACGGGCGTGCTTCGAAATATACCGGAACCTAGCCCTAGCCCAACGAAATTCAGCGACAGTGAAATCATTCGGGCGGCGCTTATAGCGCATGTAGGCATAACGCTTCTGTTTGAGGGCTGTCTCACACTCGGGCGACCACCATGGGAGTGGTCGGCGTGCAAAACGGCAAGACGTCCTAGGAATAGTATTCATGCCCACGGCGATGAGGTTGCCGGAGAAGAACTCAACGGCCTCATCTACCGACCTAGAACTCCTCGACTGAGATAGAGAATTCAGTCATTCACCGCGCCCGCGCCAAGCACCACCGAGGTGGGCTCTCAGGCGGCAGTTGCCCTGAAAATGATATTTGAATGGGAAAGTGATCACTACCATGGAGGTCATCGACCACCCCCAAATCAAAATCAGGCTGTGCAACCGAAGAGCACAAAGATAGGTCAAGGCAAGAAAATGAAGCGGTTCTCGGACAGTGATGCGTAAACTCATCCACGTTTAGGACACCCATCTCAAGCTCTTCGATCAGATGGGCAAGGACTTGTCCCCTGGGATTCATGGAGTAATCTCTCCAGAGAGGATGCCTGCCGTTCAGATCTCCAAGCAAGAGATAGGGCCTCGGCAACCGTGCCACGACGCGGCGGAAGTCCCCCGCGTCGAAGTCAGCTGACGGTGGAATGTACGCAGAAATCAGAGTATACCTCCTATCCAGGTGCAGCTGCACATCCACTGCCTGAAAGGAGGTATCTAAAGAGAAAGGAAGAACGGAGACATCATGCCAGGTCCTTCTCCGAAATGGAAAAGGTCCTGGTGGTCGCAGGGGCACCGGTCAGAGGAGATCCCTCCCCTCCTTGTACTGCCTAGGAGGCCCCAACCGTTTGAGGAGGACCTTGCATAGGGGCGAGCCCGGATTCCCCCCCATTGAAGGCCCTACCATCTGAGGCTGGGTTTCCTCAAGGACCATGTCTATCTCGGGGGAGGCCTCCAGTTGGCCATCCCCCCCCCAAGACATCGCAGGTCCCGTTGGCAGTATCGTCAATAGTCATGTGTGGGGAGGCACAGGCCTTGAACCCGGCAAGGTTTAAGATTCTTGCCAGCAGGTCTTTTGAGGGAAGAAGCGACCAAAGGGGCCTGGCTTCCCTTTCCCCCCTAAGGGGGTTTGCCCTACCGAGCCGCTTCGATGTGGAGCGACTGGCTAAGGGCTGCCTGCTGGCTTTCTTGGCAGTCCCCTTGGAAAGAAAAGAGGGGACTGCCGCTGGAAAAGGGAGGTGCCCGAAAGCACCGGGGTGAGGGGGAGTCCCCTGCACCCGTAGGCGAAGGAGAGGAGTAAGCCTCCTCTCCGGTTAGTTAAATATGGAGGGTCCCCTGCGCAAGCACAGCGGGGGGACCTCCATTTTTTTGCTGAAGCTGCCCGAGGGCGGCTCCGTCGCTGTTTCAGGGGGAGTTAAAGGGGTTTGGTGTTTTGAAAATTCATCCATGGGCATGGTGACCCTATTTGTGCCACGGGACGCAATAGCTCATCACCTCTTGCAGTTGCCCGCACTGCAAGAGATGCTATAAAGGCCTGGCAGAGCCAGGCGCCGCCATTTGGGACCACCCCTACCGCCTGGTGGCCTGGCAGTTCATCGGCATGGCGGCTCCACCTTGAACACAGCGTAAAATTGATAGAATGTGAAGAGGAGAGGAAAAGGGATGTGAGGAAGGTATGGGTGGGGATGAAGCAGGTTGTAAATAACCCCATCCCAAACCGGAGCTCAGGGGTTAGGGAACGTTGTCCCCTCCCCCCTCAGCCCCGAGCCGGGACGGTTGGCTTGAGAAGAAGGTCAGCATCTACCCTGTGAAATTAGAGGCAGAGGAGAAGAGGCTAAGCTGGGGTCGGACGGGGTGTTGAGTCCCGTAAGCACGGCGGCCAGGATGGCAAATCGCCGCACCCCTTACGGGAAGTCCACTTCACAGAGGAGCCCCTCTCGCATTTAGTCGCCTTCTACAACCGACACCATGGATTAGTAACTAGTGTAACCAACGGTCAGTGGAGGGTAATCCATTTCGCCTCATGAGCATGTGGATATCAGTGCTACCACAGGGAAAACTAGTACTCCATAGAGAGAATTCCGGAACATAAGAGAGTTGGTAGGTTATGCTGTGAAGGCGAAAAGGGAAATGATAGGGGTGGGGTGTTGTGAGTGGCTATGTGCGTGATGATGCATATGGAGCTACCCAACCCCCGCAGGGATATGCGCCCTATGGCGGCCAGCTCGTGATGCCGCTAGGGTCGAACACGTGCCTTGAGGTCAAAAATCCAATGCCGTATCCACAAGGCAGACGAGAGCTCCTAACGAAGAGAACATCACGAAAATATTCAAGGGTAACAGAGATATTCACCACTAATACCTGGGGAGAATGCCCGATTCAAACCTCAAGGAACGAGTTAGTATGAATGAGTACAAACCCTCCAAACTATGAATTAAACCCCATAGCAAGGATGCCCAAGGGGGCATGAAACCGCTTCCCTGACACAGATCAAACTCACCTTGTTGCGGAGGGCTCTTAAAAGGTCCCTGACGGACCTGCCTTTGTACTCCCTGAAACGCCTCAGGTCCTCTCCGATGATGGGGTGCATGTGCTTGGTCCAATCTTCCCTCACTACCTCAGCGCCACACCACTCCAGGTTCATTACCACCACGCTATTGCCAGTCTCTTTCTCGACGCGATCACTCACATCCTGCGATGGGATCAGGTTTTATTCCAGAGACCCCCCCCCCAAAAAAAAAGCGAGGACCAATGGAGATTTTCATTAAATGAAAAAAGGTGCAACCACCGAGGTAATTCCACTTAGAAGTAATGAGTAGGGATAGAAAGATGATAGATAATAAAAATGGTTCAAAATGAAAAGAACAAAAACAAATACACAAAATTGAATTTGTATTGACTTGTCTGAGTGAACAAGCTGCAGGCAGAAAAATAACACGAGACAGGAGTGGATTTTTTTTTTAAGAGCTCATCTGGCGACTGCCTACTTGGGGATTAGTCGTCGTATTAAAAACTTGCCTAGTACTAGGCTACTTTAAAATCGAATTCAAAAACACACACAAAAAAAACAAACAAACCCAACACTAAATATAAAAAAAAAGGGAAAAGCCAACGAGCAGGAAGCAAGCTCCTGTGTCAGGGGGAGGTCCCCCAGCGCAGGAACGTGCAACCTAAAGGAAAAAAAAACAAAAAACAAAACAAAAAACTGGTTAAATAAAAGGGAGAAGGCTGGCCTCCCCCTAAAAGTCTCTACTTTTTTTTTCTTTATTTTATGTCATCTGGCGAATGCCTTCTAGGGCATAAGTCGCCGCACTCAAGACAGCCTAAATCTAGGCTACATTAAAAGCCAAAATAAAAAAAAAAAGGAAAAACAAAAAGCACAGGAAAAACAAACAAATTAAAGAAATATTATTATTTGAAATAATAGGGAGAAGGCCGGCCTCCTCCAAAAAACCTAAAAGTCCACAGGTCGGTGTGCACGAATCCGTCCCGAGTACAAGGGACAGGCGGTAGCCATCCCGCCCATCCCGGTACCGGGACAGGTATCGTGCGCGAAGATCACCCAGACTGGGACATTCGACAAGAATGTGCCGAACAGTCTGGGCGACGACGCAGTCGGCACAACCGAGCCCCTCTATGAAATAGCGATGCGTCACACGATTTTTTTTTTAAGGGGCTATCTGGCAACTGCCCACTTAGGCATAAGTCGCCGTAAACAAACAGCCTAGTTCTAGGCTACTTTAAAAAATTTGAAAAGAAAACAACAATAAAAAGAAATAACAATTATGAAGCAATAACAATAACAACAACTAAACCTAGTTAAATGAAAGGGAGAAGGCAGGCCTCCCCCCAAAAGTCAACAAGTCCACCAGTAAATGTGCACGCACTCGTCCCGAGTACAAAGGACAGGCAGTAGCGACCCCGCCCATCCCGATACCGGGACAGGTAACGTGCGAGAAGATCACCCAGACTGGGATATTCGACAAGAATGTGCTCGAACAGTCTGGGGGACTACGCAGTCGTCGCAATAGG
Source organism: Ceratothoa steindachneri (assembly GCA_963969495.1). Lineage (NCBI taxonomy): Eukaryota > Metazoa > Arthropoda > Malacostraca > Isopoda > Cymothoidae > Ceratothoa > Ceratothoa steindachneri. The sequence continues at coordinate 60,100,090 of OZ018322.1, forward strand.
GCGCAGGCGAACGCTCCATCAAATAGCAATGCGTCACACGAGTGTGTCCGATTCGGAGACGACAGAAAGCGAACTGAAGCCGTCGTGGCATTTAGGGATAGGTCGATGGGAACAGTCGCGGCGCAATGGCACGCAACTTTAAGTTCCCTTCGACCGTCTCCCATCTTCTTTGCCAAGCAGTCCGAAGAGCTGCCCGTATTCCTGCTATGTAGTCGGTGTGAAGAAGAGCGAAACGCTGGTCCGGTCGCAGAGTCCTCGCGGACTCTTTGGCGCGCTCATTCCCCGCAATTCCTACATGTCCAGGAACCCAGCAGAAGATAATCTCGACCTCTGCCCGGCTCGCCATAACCGTGGCGTCACGGATATCGCGAACCAGGGGATGAGGAGATTCCAATGCCCCGAGAGCACTCAGCGCGCTTTGTGAGTCTCTATAGATCACAATCCGGTCTCCGAACCGGGCACGTCGCGTAATCTCCCGTACCGAGTGGTGTATGCCACCAGCTCGGCCGTGAAGACAGACGCAGCGCCTGGTAGAGCCCCTCTGACTTCAAACAGAGGGGATACGGCGTGGAAGACGACCCCCTCTTGGGACTTGGAGCCATCCGTATACACTGGCACGGTTCCAGCGTGAACGGAGGTGTGCTCCAAAAAGCTCGAACGCAATACTCCCGGCGCTGTACAACTTTGGGAGAAGAGGCGTGGCCACAAATAGCCACATGTGGTACCCTCCAGGGTGGCGTCTTGGGCATAACCAAGGGCGCCACAGTCCCGAGAGCAAAATCTACCTCTCGAAGGAGTTTCCTGGCCCTAAACCCAAAGGGCTTAGGGTATGACTGGAGTCTCTCGGCGGCATAGGCACCATCGAGATCAGCTGCGGATGCAGTGAGAGCTGTTGGCGACTGAGGGAGGCGCCGGACTCGCGCGTACAGGCGAATGATGCACTGCACGCGGCACAGAGCGAGTGGCATCTCCCCAGCAGGCTCTCGATGGGGAAAGTGGGGAAGGTACCGGTCGCAAGGCGAAGGCCGGTGTGGTGGATCGAACCCATCTTCCGCAATAAACGCTCGGCTGCGGATGCATAAAACTCTCATCCGTAGTCGAGCTTCGAACGAACAAAGGATCGATAAAAAAGTAGGGTAGTAGCCCTATCAGCGCCCCAAGCGCTGAACGTCACGGAAAGGAGAATGACCATGGCGCGGGTACTCGAGACCCTAAGGCTGCGAATATGAGCCTACCAGGTGAGGCGTCGGTCGAATACAAGACCAAGGAAACGGTGCGATTACACCACATCCAGGCGCACCCCATTAACAAACAAATCTGGATCGGGGTGAAGCCGTGGATGGCGGCAGAAGTGCACCACCTTAGTCTTGGCCAAAAGAAAACCGAAACCTGTGCGCTTCGGCATAGCGAGAGACGCGGTTCAATGCCTGTTGGAGTCCACGCTCCAGAGTTGGCATCTGGGCCGCGCCAAAAGAGATCGAAAGGTCGTCCACGTAGAGCGTAGCGAGGATATCTTCCGGCAGCACCGAGGTGATGCCGTTGATGCTCAGGGCAAAGAGTGTGACACTGAGGACACTTTCCTGCGGGACACCCTCTTCCTGCTCCTTTGGGCCGGAGAGGGGTCCCCCCACCCGTAAGCGGAATCGACGATCTTGCAAAAATTCAGATATAAACATTGGGAGGATTCCCCTCACCTCCATCGTGTGGAGAGTCTCCATGATACAGTATCGCCATGCGGTATCATAGGCCTTCTCCAGATCGAAAAACACCGTGGCGTAGTGCTGTCTACGAAGGAAAGCCTCGCAGACGGCATTTTCCATTCGGAGCAGAGCACCCAACGTGGAGTGGAACTTGCGGAAGCCGCACTGTGCAGAAGACAGATGGCCTCAGCTGTCCAGGAAAAAGGATAATCTAACATTTACCAATTTCTCAATCAACTTGCACACGCAAGAGGTTAGAGAAATTGAGCGGAAACCGGTCGGAGTAGAGTGATCTCTCCCCGGTTTGCGAAAGGCGAGCACAGTAGCGATTCGCCAGGTTTCTGGGAGAAGACCCTCCACCCAGATCCTGTTGAACAAATCTAAGAGAAAGGCTATGCCTCGCTCACCCAGGTGTCGAAGCATGGCGTACAGGACATTGTCCAGACCATGGGCGGTGCCCGCACCCGAAGCGAGAGCGGAGCACAACTCACTCACAGTAAACTTGTCGTTGAAGGGTTCTCCGCGTCTGGAGGTAAAGTCCAGTCGGCGGCCTTCCGCGACATGACGACGTGCATTGAATGCTGGCGGAGCAGCATCCCGGCTAGAGAATACCAAAAAAGCGGTCGCTAAGGATTCCGCCACGGACGCGGGGTCCGAGATTGCGGTCCCATTCTCCTGGAGAACGGGCGCGGAAACAACCGTGCTAGTTGGCCTGGATGGGCCAGGAGCAGAGGGTGCCTTTCTAACTATTGAGGCATATGACGTCCCAGGGAGAGCTGGCCGCGCCAGGACCAAGTCCTTAGCCTCGCGGAATGAGAGTCGATCCTGGGCCTGAACGACAAGGATTTCTTTCTCAAGGAGATATGCACCACATTGCTTCGTAGAAGCGGGGTGCAGCTCTCCCCAATTGACACAATTGACCACACACGATTTGGACTTATCGTGTGCGGCCTTGGAGCAATTTACACAAACTTCGGGTGAGCCCGAAGAACGATTCGAAGGCCGAAGCGGTGACAGTAATAGCACCGGCCCCGGCAGTAGCACGAATGCCTTCACGCGGTAGCGGTACCAACCGGCACGCACCGACTCAGGGAGCTTGTTATAGTCGAACGTGACGAAGAGTGTAGGGGTGGGTCTCGAGGCCCCTCCCTGTTTTCTCATCACACGTTCGACCTTGACCGCCCCATAGTCGGCCAGCTCTAGGGTGATGTCCTCAATTGAGTAGTCAACGAGTTCCCTCGCATAAACTAATCCTTTCACAAAGTTCATGGTAGAGTGAGGCCTCACACTTACCGGGGTGCCATGAAGTGTCTGAAGAGCACTTATCTTGTCCGCCTCAGCGGGATTCGCCGCATTCGCCAGAAGGCTCCCGTCCGAGAAACGGGTCACCTTCGGCTCTCTACCAATTGCACTAGCTAATCCTCTCCTCTGATGGATCATGTTGCCATCAGTGGAGCGAATAACGAGGAAGCGTTGAAGCCAGCGGGCTCGAAAACGCCAGGTAACCTCTGAATAAGGGGCCCCGATGTCATCGAGGTTCCCCGCCCTGTGCACTTTTAGTTTTAGTCAGTGGCTCTGCAAGCGGAGGGGCAGAGGGGCCGGATGTGCCGATCTTGGCTTGGTCGCTTGCCAAAGTGGCAGCAGACCGATCCGTTCCCGTAGCCCCCTCGGGTGGAGAGGAGCCGCGAGTCTTCCTAGTCTTTGTCTTTTTTTTTTGGAGAGGAGGGTGGGGAATGAACCCGCTTCTCACCTCCGCCGGAAGGAGCTCCCAGGCCAGATGGACCGGCCTCAGCCAGGTCCCTCTCCGAAATGGAGAAGGTCCTGGTAGTCGTGGGGGCACCGGTCGGAGGAGATCCCTCCCCTCCTTGTACTGCTTCGGAAATCTTAGCCGTTTGAGGAGGACCTTGAATATGGGCGGATTCGAGTTCGGTGCTTGGAACCAAGCCCCGATTCCCCTCCATGGAAGGCCCTACCGTCTGAGGCTGGGTTTCCTCAAGGACCATGTCTATCTCGGGGGAGGCCTCCAGTTGGCCATCCCCCCCCCCCAAGACATCGCAGGTCCCGTTGGCAGTATCGTCAATAGTCATGTGTGGGGAGGCACAGGCCTTGACCCCGGCAAGGTTTAAGATTCTTGCCAGCAGGTCTTTTGAGGGAATCGACCGAAGGGGCCTGGCTTCCCTCTCCCCCCTAAGGGGATTTGCCCTACCGAGACGCTTCGATGTGGAGCGTCTGGCTAAGGGCTGTCTGCTGGCTTTCTTGGCAGTCCCCTTGGAAAGAATAGAGGGGATTGCTACTGGAAAAAGGGAGGTGCCCGAAAACACCTCTAGAGAAGGGGGTGAGGGGGAGTCCCCTACGCCCGTAAGCGAGGGAGAGGAGTAAGCCTCCTCTCCGGTTAGAGAGATATGGAGGGCCTCCTGAGCAAGCACAAGGGGGAGGGGGGGACTTCCATTTTTTCGGTGGAGCTGCCCGAGGGCGGCTCCGTTGGTGACACAGGGAGAATTAAGGGGAGATTTTTCTGTTTCTCATCATTCGGCATGGTGACCCTCTATATTTCACGGGATGCAATCGCTCATCACCTCTTGCAGTTGCCTGCACTTCAAGAGGTGCTTACAGGCCTGGCAGAGCCAGGCGCCGCCATTTGGGACCACCCCTCCCGCCTGGTGGCCTGGCAGTCCATCGGCATGGCGGCTCCACCTTAGACGCGGCGTAAAAAGATAGATTGTGAAGATGAGAGGAAAAGGGATGTGAGGAAGGTATAGGTGGGGATGAAGCAGGTTGCTAAAAACCCTCATCCCGAACCGGAGCTCAGGGGTTAGGGAACGTTGTCCCCTTCCCCCTCAGCCCCGATCCGGGACTGTTGGCTTGAGAAGAAGGTCAGCATCTACCCTGTGAAATTAGAGGCTGACCAGAGAAAGTTGTGGGAGAGGTTGTATGAAAGGCCAGGAAACAAGTGTTTTGAAGGAAGGAGAAGAGGCTAAGCTGGGATCGGACGGGGTGCCGAGTCCCGTCAGCACGGCGGCCAGGATGGCAAATCGCTGCGCCCCTTACGGGGGAGAAGGGGGTGAGGGGAAGTCCCCTACACCCATAGTCATAGGAGAGGAGTAAGCCTCCTTTCCGGTTAGAGAAATATGGAGGGTCCCCTGCGCAAGCACAGGGGGAAGGGACCTCCATTTTTTTCGGTGGAGCTGCCCGAGGGCGGCTCCGTCGATGGTGCAGGGGGAATTAAGAGGGGGGAGGGACACATCATTGGGCATGGTGACCCTCTTTTTATTACGAGATGCAACAGCTCATCACCCATCGCAGTAGCTCGCACTGCAAGGGGTGCGTACAGGCCTGGTAGAGCCAGGTGCCGCCATTCAAGACCAGCTCTTCCGCCTGGTGGCCTGGCAGTCCATCGGCATGGCGGTTCCACCTTAGACACGGCATAAAATATAGATTGTGAAGAGGAAAGGAAAATGGATGTGAGGAAGGTATGGGTGGGGATGAAGCAGGTTGTTAAAACCAACCACCCCAGACCGGAGCTCAGGGGTTAGGGAACATTGTCCCCTCCCCCTCAGCCCCGATCCGGGACGGTTGACTGAGAAGGTAAGCATCTACCCTGTGAAATAGAGGCTGACCAGAGAAAGTTGTGGGAGAGGTTGTATGAAAAGCGACGAAGTAGGGGAGAAATACAGGCTATCTGAAGGAAGAGAGGCTAAGCTGGGGCCAGACGGAGCACTGGATCCCGTCAGCACGGCGGCCAGGATGGCAAATCGCCGCGCCCCTTACGGGGAGACAAGAGTGGAATAATCCTATAAAAAGATCATAAGAGGAGAATAGGAAAGAAAACCAACTCTGATGACGAAATAGAATCTTTTCCCAGTCTTGACAAATTCAAACCTGGAAGAACTGCAGGATTTTATCTGGCGGCCAAAACAGAGGATGTCGAAGGATGGCTTGTGTTGGGGGTCGGCCTGAAGGCTCTGCGCAGATCATTTTCTCCACCAGAGAACGACTCATCACATCGTTATTTTTATCCAAATCATCCAAGCTGTCAAAGAAGAGAAATATAACTTGAAAATATGAAGGGAATTAATTCTTTTGCACTTGCATACAGTGGAAAATTAAATCCTCTAACTTATTTAAGTTGCCTCTGGCTAAGGTCCATCTCTTAAGACAGCAACTTAGAAAATCTCCGCTGGCCCAGGGGCAGGGGGTTCACCCATAGGTGGGTGCGATAATGAAAAAAAAGTATCACAATAACCTTATTGGCAATAACCGATAACTGGCGATAAATTTATCGCCCAATAAGGTGATAACCGATAAATCCAAAATTATAATACAATATTGATTATTGACTATATATAGCGTTATTTTATAATACAATAGTAAGGATATTTGAATACTGTTTCTTAGTTTCTTACGTGGTGAGGCTCTCCTTCATCTCCTCATAAGTTTTGAGGATCGTCCTCCCAGCTTAGACCTACCTATCTCTGCCTCCAAGGCATGCGCGCCTCGCCCCTGTGCGAAATTGGAACCAAAAACCAAAATTATCGATTATCGCTAGTTTGGAACCAAAAGTATCGGCGATACGATGAATCAAAAACGCGGGGGAAAAATTATCGGATAACCGATAACCCGATATCGTTATCGCGATAGCCCACCTATGCTCGCCTCTTAACTAGTTAGTTCATTCCTGAGCAGAAAGCCCCTCACAAAACCCCTACATGCACATCTATTGAACACAATATTATCCACTTGCTCCTCAGTCCGCCCTAATCTCTCTCTCAAACACGCATTCTCAAAACACAAAACACAACTGTCGTCCAGCATACACATCTCTTACCCAGTCATTCTTCACTCCAACTAACTTTCACACATGAAACATCCTTGTCTAAATTGTCTATTTCTAATACTCTCACTCAAGTCCTTTTCTTCCCTTTACATATAATAGGCTCACTCCCAACCACTGCAACCGTGTGCAGAAAGAACGTGATTGAGCCGAGAAACCTACCACTTTTTCTCTCTCTCTGGGTATAGCAAAAGTTCCAGTTACGTCCCCTCATTCTATCACGTAGTCATCCATTCAAATCTCCTATAACAATCAACCAATACTAATTCCCAATTCCACACACCACCCTTCTTAAATCATTACAGAACCTTACTCAGCATCACTTCTATCAATATAGGGACAACACGCAGTTTCGCCCACAAACCTCCTCAACCATTGCATCATTCTATTCCTCACTCAAAAGCACTGCCACCATCGCGAAGATCACCCAGACTGGGACATTCGACAAGAATGTGCAAAACAGTCTGGGGGACGACGCAGTCGTAACAATAGGGCCTCAGGCGAGCGCTCCATCAAATAGCGATGCGTCACACGAGTATGCCCGATTCGGAGACGACAAAAAGCGAACTGAAGCCGTCGCGGCATTGGGGGATAGGTCCATGGGAACAGTCGCGGCGCAATGGCACGCAACTTTTAGTTCCCTTCGACCATCTCCCATCTTCTTTGCCAAGCAGTCCAAAGAGCTGCCCGTATTTCTGTCATGTAGTCGGTGTGAGGAAGAGCGAAACGCTGGTCCGGTCGCATAGTCCTCGCGGACTCTTTGGTGCCCACATTCCCCGCAATTCCTACATGTCCAGGAACCCAGCAGAAGATAATCTCGACATCCGCCCGGCTCGACAAAACCGTGGCGTCACGGATATCGCGAACCAGGGCATGATGAGATTCCAATGCCCCGAGAGCACTCAGGGCGCTTTGTGAGTCGCTATAGATCACAATCCGGTCTCCGAACCGGGCACGTCGCGTAATGTCCCGTACCGAGTGGTGTATTGCCACCAGTTCGGCCGTGAAGACAGACGCAGCGCCTGGTAGAGCCCAGCTGACTTCAAACAGAGGGGATATGGCGTGGAAGCCCACCCCCTCTTGGGACTTGGAGCAATTCGTATACACTGGCACGGTTCCAGCGTGATACAAGGTGTGCTCCAAAAAGCTCGAACGCAATACTCTCGGCGCCGTACAAGCTTTGGGAGCAGAGGCATGGCGACAAAGAGCCAAATGTGGTACCCTCCAGGGTGGCGTCCTGGGCAGAACCAGGGGCGCAACCGGCCCGAGAACTATATCTAGCTCTCCAAGGAGTTTCCTGGCCCTAAACCCAAAGGACTTAGGGTATGACTGGCGTCTCTCGGCGGCATAGGCACCGTCGAGATCAGCTGCAGATACAGTGAGAGCTGTTGGCGACTGAGGGAGGCGCCGGGCTCGCGCGTACAGACGAGTGTTGCAAGGCACGCGGCGCAGAGCAAGTGGCATCTCCCCAGCATCGACCAACAGGCTCTCAAAGGAAAAAGTGGGGAAGGCACCGGTCGCAAGACGTAGGCCGGTGTGATAGATCGAATCCACCTTCCGCAATAAACGCTCTGCTGCGGATGCATAAAACTCTCATCCCAAGTCGAGCTTCGAACGAACAAAGGATCGATAAAAAACTAGGGCAATAACGCCATCAGCACCCCAAGCGCTAAACGCCACGGAACGGAGAATATCCATGGCGCGGGTACAAGAGACCCTAAGGCTGCGAATATGAGCCTCCCAGGTGAGGCGTCGGTCGAATACAAGACCAAGGAAACGGTCGCTAAGGATTCCGCCACGGACGCGGGATCCGAGATTGCGGTCCCATTCTCCTGGAGAACGGGAGGGGAATCCTGCGAGAACTTGCCCCGAATCCTTTTGACTCGCTTCCACACCTCAGCTAAAGGGGTCTTCCTGTTAAGTGAAGACACGTATGCCCGCCAAGAAGAGCAGCGGGCGTGCTTCGAAATATACCGGAACCTAGCCCTAGCCCGACGAAATTCAGCGACAGTGAAATCGTTCGGGCAGCGCTTATAGCGCATGTAGGCATAACGCTTCTGTTTGAGGGCCGTCTCACACTCGGGCGACCACCATGGGAGTGGTCGGCGTGCAAAACGGCCTGACGTCCTAGCAGTAGTAATCAGGCCCACGGCGATGAGGTTGCCGGAGAAGAACTCAACGGCCTCATCTACCGACCTAAACTCCTCGACTGAGAAAGAGAATTCAGTCATTTCCTGAAATGCAGGCCACCGCGCCCGCGCCAAGCACCACCGAGGTGGTCTCTCAGGCGGCAGTTGCCCTTAAAAAGATATTTGAATGGGAAAGTGATCACTAACATGGAGGTAATCGACCACCTCCCAATCAAAATCAGGCTGTGCATCCGAAGAGCACAAAGATAGGTCGAGGCAAGAAAATGAAGCGGTTCTCGGACAGTGATGCGTAAACTCATCCACGTTTAGTACACCCATCTCAAACTCTTCGATCAGATGGGCAAGGACTTGTCCCCTAGGATTCATGGAGTAATCTCTCCAGAGAGGATGCCTGCCGTTCAGATCTCCAAGCAAGAGATAGGGCCTCGGCAACCGTGCCACGACGCGGCGAAAGTCCCCCGCGTCGAAGTCAGCTGACGGTGGAATGTACGCAGAAATCAGAGTATACCTCCTATCCAGGTGCAGCTGCACAGCCACTGCCTGAAAGGAGGTATCTAAAGAGAAAGGAAGAACGGAGACATCATGCCGGGTGTAAACCACGCATCCCCCAGCCCGGCCATCCCGCGGTGGTGGGGTCGCAAGACCCTTATACCACGGAAGGGCGGGCAGGGGGCACGCGCCTAGCATGGTCTCCTGCTAAACGATAGCTAACGGGGAACGGGATGAGACGAGCCTCCGCAGCTCCTCCCAGTTGGCCCGGAGTCCACGGCAACTCCATTGAAGGAATATGCCCTCCAGGCCTAGCTCGGAGGAGACGCGGGGGCCCTCCTCGAACTGAAGACCCTTACGGGAATGGCCATACGCTTCCCGGGGGCAGAAGCCCGGGCGCTGTTAGCCGGACAAAGCGCTGAAGGCGCTGTCGCCTTCGAGGACTTATTGGGGGAGGTTGGGCTCTCCATGAGAGTCTTTTCCTCCCTCCGCCTCGAAACCTTAGTCTGGCGTTGCGGCTTCGGAGGCGGGGGGGCCCTCTTTTCGAGGAACCACCGTCTCCGAGCCACTCGCCTCACCTTAGGGCGTGGGCGAAGGGGCCGAAGCTCCTTTAATGCTGTCCTCCTTTCGGGGAACAGCTTTAGGAACCCCGGAAGATGGCCTAGCGACCATCTTCAGGGGTGTTGCCTCCTGTGAGTCTAACGACTCGGTGGAGGCGCGTGGCCGTTTCGCCTTACGGGAAACGGTCACGCTGGGGGAAGAGGGGGGAGCCCTGGTTTTAGCCGGGGCAGGGTATGAACCCTTTTTGCCGCCAGCTTTACCAGGGGAGCGCCCGGGTTGGGTAGAGCCCGCAGAAGGGCTCCGAATGGGCGCGGAAACAACCGTGCTCGTTGGCCTGGATGGGCCAGGAGCATTTTTTTTTTTTTTAATTAAGGGGCTATCTGGCGACTGCCGACTTAGGCATAAGTCGCCGTAAACAAACAGCCTAGTTCTAGGCTACTTTAAAAAATTAAACAGGAAACAATAAAAAGAAATAACAATAACAATAACAAAGCAATAACAAAAACAACAACAACAATTAAACCGGGTTAAATGAAAGGGAGAAGGCCAGCCTCCCCCAAAAAGTCAATAGGTCCACCAGTAAAAGTACACGAACTCGTCCCGAGTACAAGGGACAGGCGGTAGCGACCCCGCCCATCCCGGTACCGGGACAGGTGTCGTGCGCGGAGATCACCCAGACTGGGACATTCGACAAGAATGTGCCGAACAGTCTGGGGGACGACGCAGTCGTTGCAATAGGGCGCAGGCGAGCGCTCCATTAAATAGCGATGCGTCACACGAGTGTGCTCGATTCGGAGACGACAGAAAGCAACCTGAAGCCGCCGCGGCATTGGGGGATAGGTCCATGGGAACAGTCGCGGCGCAATGGCACGCAACTTTAAGTTCCATTCGACCGTCTCCCATCTTCTTTGCCAAGCAGTCCGAAGAGCTGCCCGTATTCCTGCATGTAGTCAGTGTGAGGAAGAGCGAAACGCTGGTCCGGTCGCAGAGTCCTCGCGGACTCTTTAGCGCCCTCATTCCCCGCAATTCCTACATGTCCAGGAACCCAGCAGAAGATAATCTCGACATCTGCCCGGCTCGCCAAAACCGTGGCGTCACGGATATTGCGAACCAGGGGATGAGGAGATTCCAATGCCCCGAGAGCACTCAGCGCGCTTTGTGAGTCGCTATAGATCACAATCCGGTCTCCGAACCGCGCACGTCGCGTAATCTCCCGTACCGAGTGGTGTATTGCCACCAGCTCGGCCGTGAAGACAGACGCAGCGCCTGGTAGAGCCCCGCTGACTTCAAACGGAGGGGATACGGCGTGAAAGCCGACCCCCTCTTAGGACTTGGATCCATCCGTATACACTGGCACGGTTCCAGCGTGACACGATGTGTGCTCCAAAAAGATCGAACGCAATACTCCCGGCGCAGTACAATTTTGGGAGCAGAGGCGTGGCGACAAAGAGCCAAATGTGGTACCCTCCAGGGTGGCGTCCTGGGCAGAACCAGGGGCGCCACCGGCCCGAGAGCTATATCTACCTCTCGAAGGAGTTTCCTGGCCCTAAACCCAAAGGGCTTAGGGTATGACTGGCGTCTCTCGGCGGCATAGGCACCATCGAGATCAGCTGCGGATGCAGTGAGAGCTGTTAGCGACTGAGGGAGGCGCCGGGCTCGCGCGTCCCGGCAAGTGATGCACTGCACGCGGCGCAGAGCGAGTGGCATCTCGCCAGCATCGACCAACAGGCTCTCAATGGGGGAAGTGCGGAAGGCATCGGTCGCAAGGCGAAGGCCGGTGTGGTGGATCGAATCCACCTTCCGCAATAAACGCTCGGCTGCGGATGCATAAAACTCGCATCCGTAGTCGAGCTTCGAGCGAACAAAGGATCGATAAAAAAGTAAGGCAGTAGCCCTATCAGCGCCCCAAGGGGCCAGGAGCAGAGGGTGCCTTTCTAACTATTGAGGCATATGACGTCCCAGGCAGAGCCGGGCGCGCCAGGACCAAGTCCTTTGCCTCGCGGAATGAGACTCGATCCTGGGCCTGAACGGCCAGGATTTCTTTCTCAAGGAGATATGCACCACATTGCTTCGAAGAAGCAGGGTGCGGCTCTCCGCAATTGACACACTTGGCCACACACGATTTGGACTTATCGTGTGCGACCTTGGAGCAATTTACACAGACTTCGGGTGACCCCGACTTTGCACATCTACATGAGCGATTCGTATGGCCGAAGCGGTGACAGTAATAGCACCGCCGCGGCAGTGGCACGAATGCCTTCACGCGGTAGCGGTACCAACCGGCACGCACCGACTCAGGGAGCTTGTCACAGTTGACTACATTATATTTACACAAACTGACTACAGTATATTTATTTGAGAATTAATCATTTACATTACTTGTTTGAGAAGTTATAAACTCCTTCACAAACGGGTGAGTGACGAAATATTTTGGACAGTGTCTTTTATACTTTTAAGGCTGTCAGATACGGGTGACCTGCCCCGATGTAATGTAGCTTTTCTTCATAGAGAGATCTCTAATTGAAGCAAGACACCCAGGCAAAGAGGATCTAATCTGGGTGGCATTGGCCTCTAGCCTGGACTCTTCTGGTCTTCGGAGCTGCTCGTCCGTTTCTTGCACCTGAGGCTGTTTTCACAAAGCTGATACGTCTTAAGGCGGCCGTCACTCATTGCATGCAAAGGGGGACACCCAAAGACCTCTTGGGAGAACTAGACACATTGAGTTGACTAGTTTGTCCTCCTTACACCTTTCACCTCTCCTCGATTGCTATATTATAAATAACAGTTGCCCTTGCTTGATTGAAGAACCGGTTTAATTTGTGTATAATATATAAATTGGCTGCTGTTGTATATTATAATCTATAATTATTTGGGGGGGATTGTTCCAGTTTTTTTATACTATTTGTACAACAAATTGTATGGATTTTATTTATCAGGTTCCATTGTTATACTTTTTTGTATGCCCCTATTGATAAAATGTAATGTATACTTGTGTGAAAATATTTTGAGAAATAAATTCAAATAGGTTGGAGTTTTTCTGCCTCCTTCCTCATATGCTTTTACCCTACCAAGAGCATTAATGCCCTTCGATTCCAGAACCCTATAGTGAAAAGTGTGAAAGATACATCTATTCCCGCCACAATTTGACTGCACTCAAACAAGGGGTCCATGAGCTCGACACATATAGTAATCCCATCCTATGAAAGCTTTCACAGGGTGTCTACTAGACTTTGATTTTCAATTTTTATTACTTTTTATTACCTTCCAGATTGAAATTTTATTGCCTTTCAAGCACTCATTTATATTGATTTAGCACAACAACAGAACAATTTCAGATTGACTAAAACATGTCTTGGCATTTCTAATTCAATAAGTGGACCAAACACAGTAAAATATGTGGACAGTAGGTTATCAAAGCAACAAACTTCGCTATAAGAACATATAACTGACAAAATCCTAAAAAAATGATGCTTCAATACAATAAAATGACAATAAAATGCAAAGAAGCTTCTTACCTATTATAGCAATCCTCAAAGCAAAACCATAGTAAAAAAACATGCAAGACCTGTGCGGGCCATTGGCTAGGGAGCATTTTCAAAAGGGAAGATTTGGATGAGATGTACTACCTTACCATAACAGACTAAAACGTTCTATATTCCAAACTTCTATTTTTGACAAAAAAGTAAAAAAATCTTAAAAAAACTATATTGTTGTGGTATTAATGTGTAATAAAGGCAGTAATCAATATTAAACTATGCAAGTATTTTAAGTAATTGGAGGTTATACTGTACAACCACTGGCTATACATTTTGCAGCTTCCACCTTCCTCAATAGCCACACCTCTCATGATCACTTCCGTTTGAAACTAATATTATTATAAGTTTTTATATCTCCAATATGAAATACATTTTTTTTTAAGAATAAATATGCATGTAGTAAATAAATGGGGCGGCCTACGAACCAAGAGCATGAGGTCACACCATGACAGGGATCTGCACTCTCCCAGCACAGAATGAAGAGAGAACAACCCAGCCAGTCTCGTGGACTCTTCCACCCCTTATAACCACGCCCATCCACCTAAATGACAATGAGCTGGCTGGGTTGCCACTCTCAAACTTTACCACGGGGGCCTCCGGTCTTTATTATTATAATAACATGCAAAAGTACATTAAAAATCCAGAGAAAGAAACACTAAAAGAAGATGGCACTAATCAATGACATAGCACTGCACAATTAAAATCTACATACAACATAGCTCCTATAATCAAAAGTAAAAAGGAAGACCACCAAAGACCTTAAAGCAGTGTCAATTATAAAAAGAAAAATGCACGCCAACGTGTCGAAAGCCATCGGCGTCGTGGTGTGGAAGTCACTGGGGGCCAATGGTGTGACGGACGGACACAAGGGATGAAAATAGCCTATAGTAACACAACACTTCTAGTGAAAATGAGTGCACAACAGAATTACAGTACAAGATTTAATTCATAAAATGCCCACAAAAAGCAGCTATAAAAAAAATATTCAAACAAGTAATTAGGATGTGATTGTTAAGTTGTGTAGATGACAGCAGACAAGAAAACCAATATAAAAAAAAATTGTACCTACGCCAGTGAGAAAACAAAAATACATTTACAAATTGACTAAGAATAGAAAAAATTGCTATTACATGCTGGCTGTCATTCCTCAACTGGGTTAATTTATAAGTATAGTGATATTCCAGCATGCCTTCTGAATCATCTCAGTATTTTTATTACCTGATCTGAATTTTATTACTTTTTTTATTACCTTGGGATTTTTATTACTTTTTATTACTTTATTACCTGGTAGACACCCTGTTTCAATGCCTTAAAATGAAGTGTGTTTAACTATCTTAAAAATTCCACATCAATTCTTTTTCCATTGCAACACAGTCTTTGGGGGATGATAATTATAAAACTACAAGTCATACATAACTTACGTGTAATGAGAGGAAATAATATTCGATTGTCTATTGAGGATCGATCCAAAGGGATGTTTCCCTTTGCTCAGAACATAGTAGAAGACGCACCCCAAGGAAAGGATGTCGACCTTGGATGTCTGGAAATAAGTTGCATTAGGAAAGCCATCAGTGTGAGTCGCGGATTCCAAAAACAGCAGAGAGGGGGGGGGGAGTGGTCCCTTAAATCTGATCAAATTGTTACTTGCACTTTCTCAGATTGTATTCGCATTAAGAAATCAAATAGATATTCAAATGTTAAACATAACATAACGTAATTTCACGGATGACAAAAGGCACAAGGGCCTATCAAAGGTCATCCGCATCTGTCAAAACCCACCCACAAAATGCATCCATAGGATTGTGTCAGATCATGCATCTACAATATACAATTCAAACCATACACAGGAATGTGTCAAAAACAAAAAGCATCATCATCAAGACTCGTCAAAATTCAAATCAATCGTAATATACAATAATAAAAAACTGCATCCACAGGAATAAATCCAGAATACCCCCCAGAGTTAACCCTCCCGTCCCATATAATCATCTAATCAGCATTTGAATACATTCAAGTTTGGACTGTCTACTGTCTCAGATGGCAAACTATTCCAGTAATCAACCACTCTATTGGTGAAAAAATATTTTCTAACATACAACCTGCACCTGTGTTTTTTAATTTTTAAGTGGTGACCCCTAGTCCTACTAGTACCTTCCAACTCAAATAACTTGCTAAAATCCAACTTATCTATCTCAGAACAGATTTTAAAAAGCTCAATCATATCTCCCCTCACACATCTATCAAATGAGAACATATTTAGTACCCTTAGTCTATCTTCATATTCAAGGTGCTTCAGGAAAGGTATTATTTTTGTTGCCCTCCTTGATGTCATGTCTAAAATGTGGTGACCATGCTTGTATACAGTACTCTAAATGTGGCCTAACATACAAGTTGTAGAGTTTAAGAATAACCTCTTTACTCTTGTAGCTAGCCTTCCTCTTAATGTATCCTAGCACCCTATTTGCTCTATTTTTTGCCTCAATACACTGTTTTGAAAACTTCAGTGACCTATCTACTAGTACGCATAAGTCCTTCTCATCCTCAACTGAATTCAACCAATGCCCATCCATTTCATAGCTAAATTTCCTATTATCCCTTCACATGTTAAGAACTTTGCATTTTTTAAGGTTAAAAGTGATCTGCCACTTCTAAGCCCCCAAGTAGATAAATTACTTAAGTCACTATGCATTTTAAAGCTACCTTCAACTTCTTTGACGACAACTGCCAATTTAGTGTCATCAGCAAAAATTGACACTTTGCTATTTACAGCCTCCCCAAGATTATTTACATAAACTATGAATAATAAAGCCTAGAACAGATCCGTAAAAAGATAAATTCAATAAAAATGAAAGCATCCTTACCAATACAGCCAAGGTAAGGAGAGGAAAATGAGGGAAAAAAAGAAAAAAGAAGGAAATGACAAAAAAACTATAATAAATCTCAACTTTAACCTCTGTGAGTGAAAAAGCTTATTTAAAGATGTCCAGGAATAAGTTTGCAGAGGTGAGGCAGTCAGAAATATAAAAAATTAAACAGGTGGTCCAGGCATACAAAGCAGCATCAGTGCATTCATGTTTCTCAATAATTGGAGTATGATCTGAAGTGAATTTAAAGCTTCGGTCTCGTTACCCACTGTTCAGGAAACCTATCCCAGACGTCAAACCTCGGCACCCCTCACCGGTCTTCCTGTGGTCATCATTTCCGGGGCGATCCAGCCTTCGGTGCCCGTCACACCAGACCGCCTTGAGAAAGACATCCGACCTACTTCCAAGCGCTTGCAGAGACCAAAGTCCGAGATCATGGCCCGCATCTCCCCTCTCGAATTTGGCAAGGATATAAGGACATTGTGGGGCTTCACATCACGGTGAACTGGAAAACAAAAGACAGATCTCAGACATAATGGATGTACACGAAATTCAGCAAACAACAGCTGGTGGCGATTGACACTCAAAGGAACTACATCGATTCTTAATGGCACCACACGAACAAAACTACTGCTTTATGGGAGTATATGACAAGGTGGACAACACAACATGTCTAAAATCTAATTTCTTCATATTTCTAAGTTAAAGTCACTTTCTGGATCATAACCTGGATAAACTAATCTAATAATCAAGCCCCCTCCCCCATATCTTGGGTTGCAAATGGGGTTGTTTTCTTAGAATAATTAAAATGTTACGCTTTGCCTTTGTAGCAATTGTAGGCATTGCAGAGAAGCTAGGGGCAACTCTAAATGCTTCAGGAGAGGGAGACTGCACTCCAAAATCAAGAGTAGAAAGCAATTTAGCGCTCCCGCGGAAGGGAAATAGAAAAAAAGGCAAAGAATGCATATCCACTCAGCAACTATACCATGGTGACAGCTACAATAGGATGAAAAACAAGAGAAGGAAAATTTGGATAGAGGAGTAATAGATAAATATAATAGGTGCAAGGACAGTGAATTAAAGGGTGTTGATGCATACCAGTCACACTTTGTGGGCAAAATGATTTATAAGGTTATCTCAAGACTGGCTGGGGAAGCCATATTCCAAGGTTATTTAAGGCATTCATGCAATTATTATACAACCAAATGAGTGTGTAGGGTACATGCAAGTTAAGTTCTACAACACAGCTTATAACAGAGTGGTGGAATTCTACTTCTCTACCATACAGTAATCATTCATCTGTTTACCATAAACCCCAAAAGAGGAGAGTCACCCTTAGTTATAAAAAAAAAACAAATGCTGGATGGAGTGTAATAGCAAAGAAGCCGTATAACGCTCAAAGTTTTTAAGGGGTCATTCCATGTCAAGTGGTCCAATGCTCCCCACCTCACCATCTCAGATTTTGATGAAATTTGGTACCCAAGTTAGTACTTGGACAAAACAGACCTGTGCAAAATTTCAGCTCTGTAGCTGCTATAGTTTCCAAAATAAAGTACCCCTGTTTTTTACCCCAAACACCAGAACTGGAAGTTTCATGGAGGTGTTTTTAGGGGGCCTTTACTCAGTTGTTATATGCTTTGAGGTGCTGAAAATGACTAGTCTAGCCTACATTATTGCAAGGGTTTCAAAAGTCAAATCAGTTTTGACCAAAGTGGATTAGTTTCGTCACAAACTGAGATTTAAAATGCAAAAAAATTACCTGTTAACACCAACCACTGCATTCATGAGCCTATATCTCCTGAACATTGTGGTTATATGATACCAAATCTTTTTCCTGGAGTGCCAAATTTGAAGTTTCTAGGTCTAATAATCTCTACATTAGACCCTATCAAAGTTGGTCACAAACAGCAAAATGTGAAAAATAACCTGTGTTAAATCAGTTATTTGACCATCATGACAGTTTTTGATCCTCTTTTGGGGGATCTCATCCAAAAGAGCATGTCAAATAGCCTTGAAGACCAAAATATCTTTTTTGAGACGGAGTCGCTTCTTTGGTCAAATGCTAACCTGAATTTGCCCTAGTTTTGGCCTTTCAGGCCTTGCAACTGTATTGATTTGGAGTAGGGATGTTAAAATTGGGGGGAAGGGGCTTAGTACTATAACATATGTGAAGTAATGAACATGTGCTTTATATGTTACTAGTCCATTAGTGCATAATTCTATTTTGCTTCATTTTAGAAATACTGTATGCTAGTGACTTGAAAAAATGGAACAGCAGAGTGCACTTCTAGTTCTGATTGTGCGACAAAGCGATATTTCTGCAATCCCTTCAATCTTCCACATACAAAGAAAATTGTGAAGGGTCTGCACAAGATTACCACTGATACAGCAGCTAAGCTGAAGAAAGTGACTGGGCAAGACCTGGAAGGAGTGCTGTGTCCAACATGCCAACGTGATTCAATTGAAAATTCTTCTGGTGAAGAACCTGAAGCAGTCAAAAGAGCTCTTGCAACAGAAGCTGTTGATACTACTGCTGGAGCACTTGGTGTGTCCCCTTTGAAGTTCAGAAAGGTCAGCAAGAGGAATTTACCTGGATATGGAGGCATGAAGATCCAGCAATTACAATTGAAGTTAACAGAATCCATTGCAGTAGCTGGTGGGTTAGACTTTGGTGATATGCAGCCTGAAGCTGCATGCCAAAACTGTGAGGATTACACCAATCTTTTGTCTGCACTGCAGAGCAAGTGTATAGCCTCAACTAGCCGTTATGACAAACTCCAGATTTTGACTTTGCAGCCAAAGAATCGCTGAAGAATTTCAAGTGTCAGAAAGGATGGTTGAAGCAGCATGAAAGTTATGTGATGCTGAAGGTGTACTTGCTCAGCCAGCACCAATGAAAGGAAAACCACTAGCAGACATGACAAAACGGCATGTAGCAGAGCTTTATGAAGAGTTCTCCAGGCTATGCCCAGAAATGAAAGACAAATTAAGTGTGGGAATTAATGGCATAAAAACTCAAATGTAAAAGAGACTTCTTTTGTGCAACTTGAATGAGCTGTTTACATACTTCCGGAAAAAGTATCCTGCAGAAAAGATAAACTTTTCAAAATTCTGTGAGCTGCGGCATCAGTGGTGCATCACAGTTGGATCTTCCAGCACACACAGTGTGTGTGTGTTTGTATGCACCACCAAAATATCAAGCTAATGTTAGCTGGAACACAGTCAATAACTGAAGATTACAGAGAACTGATTGGCAAAACTGTTTATGATTTGAACTCTTGTCAATGCATGCTTCGCCACTGTGATAACTGCCCTGGTGAAGAGCCACTGCATGAATAACTGGTTCAAATCTTTGAGGATTCAGATCCCAAAGCCACAATTGAGTTCAAGCAGTGGATCCAGACAGACCCGAGCAAATCTAATCAGTTACCATGTGAAGAATTTGTTAAGGATGTTAGTGCCAAGCTTACCAACTTGCCAGTCCACCACTACATTGCCAAACATCAAGCTAATTATCTGAAAAGACTCAAGTAGAATCTGCAGGAAGACAAATTGGTGATTTTGAATGATTTTGCAGAGAATTATTCCTTTATGATGCAGGATGAAATTCAAGGGTTTCACTGGGACAACAGCCAAGCCACATTGCACCCATTTGCAGTTTACACCAGAGAAAGTGATGAGGTGAAGTGCCATAGCATGTGCATCATCAGTGACTGTCTGTGTGTTCATCAGGACAGTTTTGCAGTATCTGAAAGCCAATATGGCTACCATCAGGCACATTTACTACTTCAGTGATGGGTCAGCAGCACAATATACGAACTTTGCAAATCTTTGCCAACATGAAAAAGACTATGGAATCTCAGCAGAATGGAACTGTTTTGCCACATCCCATAGAAAATCTCCTTGTGATGGAATTGGTGGCACGATCAAGTGCCTTGCTCAGAGAGCAGGTCTACAGTCTCCACTGGAAGGCCACATTTTCACTGCTGAAGACTTGTAAAAATTTTGTGAGAAGCAGGTACCAGGAGTGAAGAGTTTCTTTGTCAAGCAGTGCTGAAGTTGCAGAGGTTAAAGAAGTCCAGGAGCAGCAATTTGCCAAATCACATACAGTGGTTGGTAGAAGGGAACACCACTGTTTCAAGCCAATTGATGCGAGCTAAATGTCTGTCAGCTGAGTGTCTGCAGACTGCACATCATTCATGGCCACATTGTCTGTGTCAGACAAGGTTTTTGTGAAAACTGCAAATCTGAAACCAGGCCAATATGTTGCTTGCAAAATGGTGGATTGGAAACTTGGCAAGTTGTCTCTGGAAGATGCTTTGATAAATTTCATGCACCTTCATGGACCTTGCAGGAACTTCCACTGGCCATCTACACTTGACAACTGTTGGATTCAGAAATTCACATTCTGTGCATTGTTCCTGTACCAACAGCTTTGACGCTTGGAAGGAATTACAGTTTACCTGACACTGTTATCCAAGATGTGCAGGCAAAGTTTGCAGCTATGTAATAAGAAGAAATTGGCTATGGCTTGGGAACCAGTAAGAAACGCACACTTGGCTTGGGAACCAGCTAGAAACCCACCTGAAAGCTTGGGAACCTTAGACAAGAAACCCACACATGGCTTGGGAACCTCGGACAAGAAACCCACACATGGCTTGGGAACCTCAGATAAAAAACCCACACATGGCTTGAGAACCAGCTAGAAACCCACTTGAAGGCTTGGGAACCTTGGAGAAGAAACCCACACCGGCTTGGGAACCAACAAGAAACACAGCTATCGAGCATGGCCCCTAGGCGATGGGGATACCAATCTGTGACTAGCTGTCACAAAATTGGTAGTGGCACAGCCACCATGGACCAATGCAGGGTTGAAAGTACAAATCTTGGAGGTATGTTGTCTGAGAGAGTACACATTTTTTACATGTCAAAAAGTTCCAGCCAAGCTTCGAAAGGCCAAAACTAGGGCAAATTCAGGTTAGTATTTGACCAAGAAGCAACTCAGTTTCAAAAAAAATATTTTGGTCTCCAAGTCTATTTGACATGTTCTTTCCGATAAGACAAAAAAAAAAAAGAGGATAAAAAACTGGCGTGATGGTTAAATAACTGATTGAACATGGTCATTTTTCGCATTTTTCTGTTTGTGACCAACTTTGATAGGGTCTAATGTAGAGATTATTAGACCTAGAAACTTTGAATTTGGCACACAAAATAAAAAGTTAGATGCCACTCCAGGAAAAAAATTTGGTATTATATAACCCCAATGTTCAGGAGATGTAGGATCATGAGTGCAGCACTGGTTGGTGTTACAGGTAATTTTTTTGCATTTTAAATTTCAGTTTGTGAGAAAAGCAAGCCACCTGAGTCAAAACTGATTTGATTTTTGAGACCCTTGCAAAAATGTAAGCCATACTAGTCATTTTCAGCACCTCAAAGCATATAGCAACTGAGTAAAGGCCCCCTAAAAATGCCTCCATGAAACTGCCAGTTCCGGTGTTTGGGGTCAAAAACAGGGGTTGTATCTTGGAAACTATTGCAGCTACAGAGCTGAAATTTTGCACGGGTCCGTTTGGGCCAAGTACCAACTTGTATAACAAATTTCATCAAAATCCGAGATGGTGAGGTGGGGCAGATTCCTAAAATTGGACCACTTGATATGGAATGACCCCAAGGAGAGATCAATAAAGACAATGTATAAAGGTATGAAAGATATACAGATGTACCTAACCCCTTGCTGGCTGGTGCATGAGAGGAAAAAAGGAGGGGCAGCCGGGGAAGTACAGACGGATGAAAAAGCCATTCACAGCAAAGTGGATGACATATCCTTATACAATAAATACTAAACACACATCCACCATAAGGACAAGAAATGGTTCACCAACTTCCTCTCAAACAGACAGCTCAGGTCATTCACAAACATACACCTTCTCCCTACTCTTCGACCTCTTCATGCACAACATACCCACTCCCTTAACACCCCTCTTGTAAGTGTACAAACAAGGGAAGATGACCTCACAATAAAATCCTAAAACAGCAACATAAATAGAATAAAGACATAGAAACATATATCACACAATTAGAACAATGGCTCTAATACAGATACACTTCAACTTCAACCAGTTAACTTGCAGAGTGGGGTTGACAGATTTCAAACCACTAAAATCTACATGCAACCCCCCCCCCCCCTCCTTTAGAACAAAGTTACCTATTATTTTTCCCACCAAAGGTGCAAGATAGACTCACTCCCAAAATCCAGTAACATAATTCACCTTGCACAGGTCAAATCAAAACACACTACAAAATAACCCAATTCCAAGAAAATAAAACACCTGGAATATTGTGCCTCACCCATGATACACAGATAGCCTTTGCACACCAAGTCACATACATCGGCATCACAGCAAATGGAAAAATTAATGCCCAAAGCTCTCTTAACAGTAACCACTTTTTCTTATTTAATTTATGAAATTGAGACATTTTAATTAACCTACAATAATTTAAATATTAGAATTATGATTCCTATCACATAAATTTTAAAAATGAATGGATATATATATATATATATATATATATATATTAAAACCTCTGGTCACGATTGTAGTCACAGATGTCCTACAGGCATTTGAGAGGGCACGAAATCCTTCATCTGACACCCCTTGCATGGACTGCATTGAGGAACGGAAGGAAGGCAATGCTCCAGATGTCATGGTAACAAGGTTGTCCATGGTGAACTTGACAGTCCTTTGCATGCATCCCCAAACATAAGGGAGACTCTTCTCTCCTAATAGACACAAGTCACCCCCTCCAGATTTAGAACAGGGCACCAACCAAAACTGTACTACAAACACCTCATAAACCAAACAGACAACTGAAACGTCCCACACTGTGACCCCTCCCAGAGGACACTCACCCCCGAATGAGACATGCCCAAACCTTGCACCCCACACTAACATATCCTCAGTCAGATTTATAGGTTGGCCATTTGCAGTGGCAACATTCCAGGCAGGCCATAATAACAGGCAAGGGTGCAACAAAGTAATTACGATTATTCACAAAGAAACGAGCGTCAATTACTAATGTAAAAAATGCAACAAACGTTGCTAGTGATAATTTAACACAAGTTTGATGCTTCACAACAGAAAAAGTAAATTGTGTGAAACTATCATTGAACCATTTGTGGTCAATTCATAGTTAACATGATTAGTATGGGGAGATAGAGAAGAGAGAGGGATTTGCTGATATCCTCTTACCGATGTCAAGACTGTGGAGGTGATGGAGTCCAGCGGTGGCCTGGCGAAGTAGGGTCAGAGCTGGGATTTGGACATCAATCCGCGCGTGAACAAAGTCCTCCAAAGTCGTGAGGCACAACTCAAGCGCAATGTACCGGAACTCGCGACACTGTGCACAAACATTCAAGTTAACTTCAGCCATTTTCCCACAAGGCTGGATCAACGGACATCAATGCCATTGAACATAACAAAACCCTCCCATTCTTAAGACCTTATTAACCATATAACTACTAATGCTTTTAATTAATTATTAGAGCCACTCATTCTTTTTGAACCATTGGAGGCCATCACCAGATAACAAAAATAACAAAGAATAGAAGGCACCAGGTGCTAAAGGTGCACTATCATGTTTTGTCATCAACCAGCGAGCATGGAAACTTCCTTTATGGCTCAAGGGAGACGCACTTTATCATGTCTGGGGAATGTGAATTGAAAATCACCTTCGGCGGATTCACTAGACGAAGAGTGATGCGCTGTATGTGGGTTAAAGGAAAGTGAAAGATAGTGTGCCGAGATTGGCTATGTAGATGGAAATGCCTACAATTATAGCCAGACTCGCCTTTCTGCCATGATGGGCAAGAATCCGCTACTAGCACTGAATTTTTTTGAGTCGATTCTCATTGGAAATCAAACCAAAGAACGTTTTTTTTACTGCCATTGGGCCTATGTGTTATGTGCTATAGCATCTTGTCCAGTTAGTTTTTGACAGTGGGCAGAAAGTGCTAAGTTCTGAAAAACCCTCTATGCACTTCTATCATACACTATCTAATCCAATTGCTCCAGGGTCATTCCTAACTACAACAAAGCTGGTCGGTGGGACCTCTTCAACTATGCTGAACAAAAATTTTGTCTTCTATGTTTAGTGACATAAACAAAGCCTTCATGCATTTTGCCAACAGCCCCTCAATGGCCAACAGCAAACATCCAGAGGAGAGAAATACTAAACGTTATAACCCAAACTTCTTGGCAGAAATCATACAGATCACAAAAAGCAGGCAGAGGCTATGAAAAAAAAGAAATCAAAAACACTACCAGCATTAAAAATGTGAAACATCTGAGCACTGATCTCACAACAACAGAGATGACACTGGAAAGTCTTCCTTGAGACTTTAAACTACAAAACAGAAAAAAAACAAACATAACACTTGCATGAAGATGTAAGAAATTAAAATGTTTAGACAGTTTAAAGCTTGGGAACTCAATAGAATAAACTACTTGTGGTGTTTTGGACTGAGGCGACATTCATTTCTCCAGAACCTACCCAACCTCCACAATGAAGGCTAATTTCACAGTGAGCATTAGGACCAGGAGGGCATACAAGCCTCCAGATGGGACCTTGTCAATCCTAGATCAGCGAGGAGTAAACTATGAACCAAATACACCAAGCACCAATAAAAATCATACCTATCATGCCCAGACTGGAAAATGGCAACATCCATTAGGCACATTCATGAGATTATTAGAAACAAGGCATGGGTTCTTAATCAAGCATCTTCATTAATTCAGCAATGGGTGAAGTTGACAATAAAATAACTGCTTAAAGGAACTGAAAAATAATAGGATTACTATAGTAGATTCCAGTCCATTAAAATAATAAATGCCTTTACCTGTTGTCCCATCCTTATTATTAGGGTCTTATCGATGGACCTTTTTAGGGATCAAGTTATCTAACATAAAATGAAAAGCACAAACCTGCTCCATACAGAAGTAGCGAATTACATTAGGGTGTTGGTCACTTTCACGCAGAAGATCCACCTCACGGTCAGCGATTGAAAAGCAGCCAGGAAGTACACGCTTCACAGCCACACTTCGTCCATCAAAGGTTCCTCTGATGGGGTAGAGAACAAAGAAATTGGGTAAACTGAGCACACCTATGCACCAAACGCAATGAAATTGAGTAGATAAAGCCCATGAGTGTAAGGGAGGATGGCTTGAGATTCTAGCTCCTATATATATTTATTCTATAACATTAATGCACACCAACACATACCCAGTGAAGAACTAGTTAGTTTAATTGACTTAATTTGTGAAAGACTTGTAGGGAGGGTAAGGAAGGACTAGGTGTATGTATTTTCCGGTTTATTTGGTAACCAGATACCAGGATCTCAATTTGTCACCAAAGGAAAGTTGAGAATCTTAAGTTTCATTTTTCTGTGCATTTTGTAACAAACATCTGGAGGGTCTGGAATGTAATCCCTAAATCTGCATTTCTAAGGTAGAGATGGCATTCTATACCAACCCTCGTCCTCAATCACTTAGACTTGTCACCTCTTAGAGTAAGGCTACAACACCCATTGATAAGGGGTTCCTCAGCTCATGCAAATGGTAAAAATGTGTCACTGATTGGGGATAAATTCTAACACATTTTTCAAAGCAGAAATAACATAACCAATAAGGTCATTTCCTCAGTAGATGAAGAGGGGCAAAGAAAAAATGGAATTAACAAAAAAATTTAAGAATGACCCTTTTTTAATTACCTAAAAACCTAAGAAGCCAAAACCATCAGCAGCTTAGGATTTATAAAAGAGTGGTTAAGAAAGTAGTAAGGTGCAAATGTGTGAAAATTAAACCAAGTATTCTGTCTAACAAGGGAACTATTTGCTGGAGGGGGGGGGGGAGGGGTGTAACCAGGGTAAAATGAAAAGTTACTTAAAACTAAGAAGTGAAAGTCAATGAGGGCATCTCCACCAGAAAGTTAGTTAGGAGAGATCTTTAGAGCAAGTGGTGAAGATGGAGGAAGTAGGCAGTGGGGTTTGAAGGACCCCCCAAATCCTCAAGATGTAATCTTCAGCATGGTTTCCTATGCTACACCAGACACACCCTTGAAAGGGACCAGAGTTAAAAGATGGCAAAAATCTCCTACCACACCAAACTACCAAAGAACTTGGGGTAGGGAAGAGATATCACTAAGGATGCCAATCCATACTAAAAGCACAAACA
This sequence comes from Ceratothoa steindachneri, assembly GCA_963969495.1. Classification (NCBI taxonomy): domain Eukaryota; kingdom Metazoa; phylum Arthropoda; class Malacostraca; order Isopoda; family Cymothoidae; genus Ceratothoa; species Ceratothoa steindachneri. Next base: position 60,126,450 of record OZ018322.1, read on the forward strand.
CTCCAATAAGCTTAAAAACCTCGGCTGCCACGAATCAAACTAAGTATCGGGAGTCAACATCTCTGGGATCTTACTTGAACACGAAGGTGCCATCGCATCCTTTCCCAAGGAGCTTCTGGGGATCAAAGCTGATTTTGCCGACGCGAATCACCCCATCTTCGAGTTCCTCCGCCACAGCAGTGATGTCACTACTGCCAGGGCCGGAAGAACCCTGGGAAGAATGGTTCCTCCGAGAGGAGACCTCACGACTCAGCCTGGCATAATCCTGAGCCTGAGGAGGATCAACAAATTCATTCACTGATGCAAGGGATGGGAAAAGCGGCGTATAATCCCCAAGGAAGAATAAGTGTGAGATTATCATTATTGTTATGCCTGAATGGGGAGCACTGAAAATACTCATGCTGGTGCTTGTTGAGGAGGGACAGTACTGTGTTTTGACCTCCAGCAAGCAAAGAACCAACCCTTTGTGGCCCAAGGGATTTTTGTTAGCGCTCATTTTGCGGGAGTCACCAAGGGCAGTAGTTGCCGTAATTAATTTAGCATATTGTGAGGCAATTAAAAAACAAAGAAATAAAACTACACAGTAAACAAAAACTAACAAAACCAAAATTAAGCAAGGAAAACAAGTAGTTACACTTCGGCTTTGGGATGATATACTTTAAAAATTTAAGAACACACATCTGAGAGTTAACACCAAGGGCATATGTCATCATAATTAAAAATTCAGCAGGTAGTGGTAGGAGGCTACTTTCAAATTCTGATAATAAACAACCACAAACAAAAAAGCAAATAAACAAAATTAAAAACCATACAACAAACAAAATTTAAAGGCAAGAAGAAGTAAGGGCATAAGTAGCCATAAATCATTAATAGCCTATTAATAAGCTACATGAAAAAAAAAACTAAGAAAAACAAAAAATACAAACCAAAACTAAAGGAAACAATAAACAAGAACAAAACAACAACGAAGCACACTCTGGCCCTAGGGATAGGCCCGCCTCCCCACAGCACAGGATCATGCAACCAACAACAAAGAGTGTCAAATAAAATGGAGCAGGCCAACCTCCTCAAAAAATTCAGATAGTCCACAAGTCTGTGGGCACAAACTCATCACAAGTACAAGGGGTAAGGTAATTAGCGTGATCAACCAGAGTTGGGCATTCAATAAGAATCTGTTGAACAGGGAGGGGACAATGTGGTCGTTGCAGTAAGGTGCAAGCGAGTGCTCCAGCAAATGGCAGTGCATCCCAAGAGTGTGCCCAAATCAAAGATGAAGGAGTGAACTGAAACTGTCAAGGCATTCAGGGGTAGGTCCATTAGAAAAGTTGCACCCAATGGGATGCAACTTTAGGTTCCTCTTGGCTATTTCCCATATTCTTTGCCAGGCAGATTGGGGGGCTGCCCTGACTCATGCCATGTAGTCAGTGTAAGAAAGCAAAACCCTGGTCTGGTTGCACAGTCTTCACAGACTCTATGGAGCCCTCATCAGTGCACTCAGTACCTGCAATTCCCACATGTCCAGGGACCCAGCCAAAGATAATCATGACACATGCACGGCTCGTGGTAACTATGGCATCAGTACCTGCAATTCCCACATATACAGGGACCCAGCAGAAGATAATCATGACACGTGCCCGGCTCATGGTAACCATGGCATCATGGATACCACAAACCAGGGGATGTTGAGATTCCAATGGGATGCAACTTTAGGTTCCTCTTGGCTATTTCCCATATTCTTTGCCAGGCAGCTTGGGGGACTGCCCTGACTCATGCTATATAGTCAGCGTAAGAGAGCAAAACCCTGGTCTGGTTGCACAGTCCTCGCAGACTCTATGGAGCCCTCATCGGTGCATTCAGTATCTGCAATTCCTACATGTCCAGGGACCCAACAGAAGATAATTATGGCAAGTGCCCGGCTCGTGGTAACCATGGCATCACGGATACCACAAACCAGGGGATGTTGAGATTCCAATACTATGTGAGCATTCAGGGTGCTTGTAGGTCGCAAAGATAACAATCCAGTCTCAGAACCGGGCATAATACATTTCTCCCTTACTGAGCACAGCATTTCAACCAGCTCAACTGTGAAGACAGAGGCAGTGCCGGATAGCCCTGGTGACTTCAAACAAAGGGGATACGACATGGAAGCCGACCAACTCCAGGTACTTGGAACTATCCATATAGACTGAGATGGATCCAGAGTAACATGAAGAGTGCTTCAAAAAGGTTGAATAAAATACTCTGGGCACTGTGAAAGCTTTGGAAGCAGAGTCATGGTGACAAGGTCAAAGGTGGTGCCTTTCAGAGTGGCATCCTGGGTGGAACTAGAGGAGCCACCAGCCCGCGAGCTACAATGAGCTCTCAGAGTTTTCCAGTCCTAAACCCAAAGGGCTTAGGATATGAGTGGAGTCTCTCAGCAGCATAGACACTGTTGAGATTAGCTGCAGATGCAGTGAGAACCATTGGCAACAGAGGGAGATGGCAGGCTCACTCTTACAGAGGCATAAGCGTAGAAGATGTGCCGAAGGCACTGTTAATCAAATAGAGCAATGTATGGTGGCTGCAAGTTCACCTTCACCAAACCAGGGGATGCAGAGATTCCAATGCCCCGAGAGCACTCAGGGCGCTTTGTGAGTCGCTATAGATCACAATCCGGTCCTCGAACCGGGCACGTAGCGTAATCTCCCGTACCGAGTGGTGTATTGCCACCAGCTCGGTCGTGAAGGCAGACGCAGCGCCTGGAAGAGCCCCGCTGACTCCTAACAGAGGGAATACAGCGTGGAAGCCCACCCCCTCTTGGGACTTGGAGCCATCCGTATACACTGGAACGGTTACAGCGTGACACAAGGTGTGCTCCAAAAAGGTCGAACGCAATACTCCCGGCGCTGTACAAGCTTTGGGAGCAGAGGCGTTGCGACAAATAGCCAAAGGTGGTACCCTCCAGGGTGGCGTCCTGGGCATAACCAGGGGCGCCACTGGCCCGAGAGCTATACCTAGCTCTCGAAGGAGTTTTCTTGCCATAAACTCAAAGGGCTTAGTATATGACTGGCGTTTCTCGGCAGCATAGGCACCGTGGAAATCAGCTGCGGATGCAGTGAGAGCTGTTGGCGACTGAGGGAGGCTGGTGTGGTGGATCGAGTCCCCCTTCCGCAATACACGATCGGATGCGGATGCATAAAACTCGCATCCGTAGTCGAGATTTGAAAGAGCAAAGGATCGATAAAAAAGTAAGGCAGTAGCCCTATCAGCGTCCCAAGCGCTGAACGTCACGGAACGGAGAATATCCATGGCGCGGATACAACAGACCCTAAGGCTGCGAATATGGACCTCCCAGGTGAGGTGTCGGTCAAATACAAGATCAAGGAAACGGTGCGATTCAATCACTTCGAGGCGTACCCCATTAAGAAACAAGTCTGGGTCAAGGTGGAACCGTGGATGGCGGCAGAAGTGCACCACCTTAGTCTTGGCCAAGAAAAACCGAAACTTGTGCGCTTCGGCATAGCGAGACACGCAGTTCAATGCCTGTTGGAGTCGACGCTCCAGAGTTGGCATCTGGGCCGCGCCAAAAGAGATCGAAAGTTCGTCCATGTAGAGCGTAACGAGAACATCTTCGGGCAGCACCGAGGTGATGCCGTTGATGCTCAGGGCAACCAGTGTGACATTGAGGACATTTCCCTGCGGGACATCCTCTTCCTGCTCCATTTGGCCGGGCCGGAGAAGGCTCCCCCCATCCGTACGCGGAATCGACATGTCGCAAAAATTAAGATATAAACATTGGGAGGCGTCCCTTCACCCCCATCGTGTGGAGAGTCTCCATGATACTGTATCGCCAGACGGTATCATAGGCCTTCTCCAGATAGAAAACACCGTGGCGTAGTGTTGTTTACGAAGGAAGGCTTCACAGACGGCATTTTCCAGTCGGAGCAGAGCATTCGACGTGGAGTGGAACTTGCGGAAGCCGCACTGTGCCGAAGACAGATGGCCTCCGCTGTCCAGGAAAAAGGATAATCTAACATTTACCAATTTCTCCATCAACTTGCACACGCAAGAGATTAGAGAGATTGGGCAGAAACCGGCCGGAGTAGAGTGACCTCTCCACGGTTTGCGAAAGGAGAGCACAGTAGCGATTCGCCAGGAATCCGGGAGGAGACCCCCCACCCAGATCCTGTTGACAAATCTAACAGAAAGATCATGCATTGCTCAACCAGGTGTCAAAGCATGGCGTACGGGACATCGTCCGGACCATGGATGGTATCCGCCTCTGGAGGAAAAGTCCAGCCGGCGGCCTTCCGCGACATCACGACGTGCAATGAATGCTGGTGGAGCAGCATTCCGGCTAGAGAATGCGGGAAAAGCGGTCGCAAAGGATTCCGCCACGAACGCGGGGTCCGAGATTACGGTCCCATTCTCCTGGAGAACGGGAGGGAGGGGGGTCATGCGAGAACTTGCCCCGATGCTTTTGACTCGCTTCCACACCTCTGCTAGAGGGGTCTTCCCGTTAAGTGAAGACATGTATGCCGGCCAAGAAGAGCATCGGGGGTGCTTCGAAATAAACCGGAACCTAACCCTAGCCCAACTAAATTCACAGTGAAATCGTTCGGGCTGCGCTTATAGCGCATGTAGGCATAGCGCTTAGGCTTGAGGGCCGTCTTACACTCGGCTGACCTCCACGGAAATGGTTGGCGTGCAAAACGGCCAGACCTTCTAGGCCCGCGGCGATGAGGTTGCCGGAGAAGAACTCAACGGCCTCACTACCGACATAAACTACTCGACTGAGATAGAGAATTCAGTAATTACTGAAATGCAGACCATCATGCCCGCGCCAAGCACCACCGGGGCGGGCTATCGGGCGGCAGCGGCACAAGAAAATGATATTTGAATGGGAAAGTGATCACTACCATGGAGGTCATCGACCACTCCCCAATCAAAATCGTGCTGTGTGTCCGGATAGCACATAGATAGATCGAGGTAGGAAAATGAAGCAGTTCTCGGGCAGTGATGCGTAAACTCATACACATTTTGGACACCCATCTCCAGCTCGTCGATCAGGTCTGCAAGGACTTGACCCCGGGGATCGATAGAGTAGTCTTCCTAGAGGAGGTGTCTACCGTTTAGATCTCCGAGCACGAGAAAGGGCCTCAGCAACCGTGCCACGACGCGGCGGAAGTCTCGCGCGTCGAATTAAGCTGACGGTGGAATGTACGCGGAAATAACAGTATACCTCCTACCAAGGTGCATCGGCACAGCTACTGCCTGAAAGCAGGTATCTAAAGCTAAGAGAAGAACGGAGACATCATGCCAGGTGTAAATCGCACATTCTCCCGCCCGGCCTCCCATCCCGTGCTGATGGGGTCGCAAAACCCTTATACCCCGGGAGGGTGGGCTGGGGGTATGTGCCCAGCATGGTCTCCTGTAAAAAGATAGCTAACGGGGAACGGGACGAGACGAGCCTCCGCAGCTCCTCCCAGTTGGTCCGTGGTCCGGAGTCCGCGGCAATTCCATTGAAAGAATATGCCCTCCAGGCCTCCCTCGGAGGGGACGCGGGGACTCTCTTCGAAGAGAAGACCGTCACGGGAGGCAGAACCCCGGGCGCTGTTGGCTGGACAATGCGCTGAAGGCGCTGGCGCCTTCTAGGACTTATTTGGGGACGTTGGGCTCGCCATGCGAGTCTTTTCCTCCCTCCGCCTGAAACCTTAGGCAGGCGTTGTGGCTTCGGAGGCGGGGGGCCCTCTTTTCGAGGATCCCCCATCTCCGAGCCACCAAGCCCACCACTGGACGTGGGCGAAGGAGCCGAAGCCCCTTTGTTGTTGTCCTCCTTTCGGGGGGCAGCTTTAGGAACCCCGGAAGATGGTCTGGCAACCAGCTTCAGGGATGTTGCCTAGGTGGAGGCACGTCACGTTTCGCCTTACAGGAAACGGTCTCGCTGGGGCTGGGTGTTGACCCTTTGTGCGGCCAGCTTTACTAAGGAAGCGCCCGGGGTGGGTAGAACCCGCAGAAGGGTTCCGAATGGGCACGGAAACGACCATACTCGTAGTCCTGTAGGGTCAGGAGCAGAGGGCGTCTTTTTTAACATTGAAGCATAGGACGTCCCAGGTAACGCCGGGTGGGCCATGACTAAGTCCTTAGCCTCGCGAAATGAGAGACGATTCTGAGCCTGAACGGCCAGGATTTCCTTCCTTCCCAAGGAGAGACGCACCACATTGCTTCGAAGAAGCGGGTGCGGCTCTCCGCAATTGACACACTTGGCCCCCCCCCCACCAGGACATCACAGGTCCCATTGGCAGCAGTGTCACAAGTCGAGTCTGGGGAGGCACAGGCCTTGACTCCGGCTAGGTTTAATATTCTAGCCAGCAGTTCATAGACGTCGAAGATGTCAGCCTTACTAAGAGGACTATCGTTCGCTTTCAAGACAAAAAATGGGTCATAATGCAACTCAGGGTCGACTTCTGACCCAAAAGGATCAAAGCGTCTACCATCAGGGTCCAAGGCACGATGACCTCTGGGAGTTATGTTTGTTAAATTTACCCACATAAGTATATATTTTATTTTGGGCTGCCCCTGGAGCCGAGGGCATGCACCAAATCGTCATTGTGAGTCCAAAGAGCGCCCATACAGCCAGATGGAGTAACCTGCTCCCTGACTCTCACTGTCATTTTAAAAACAGCGGAGCCGCATAACGGAGATTCTCTGGACTGCAGTGCTAAGACCTCCCAGAAACAAAATGATGACCTGGTCAACCAAACCTCCTCTAAGACATGGTCCTGCAGACGATGCCCCCCCCCCAGTGGGCGCATCCGTCGACCTGTACGGAGGCAAAAGTAAGAAATGAAGAAGAGGCTAAGCTGTGGCCAGAAGGGGTGCTGAGTCTCATCAACACAGCGACCAGGAAAGCAAATCACCGCACCCCTTACGGGAAAGAGAATTGGTACAGAAGACGAGATAGGGGTTAGCGGAACAAGAAAAAGAATGCCAAGCTGGGGCCAGATGGGCGCTGAGTCCCGTCAGCACAGCGGCCAGGAAGGCAAATTGCCGCACCCCTTACGGAGGGCCGACCAGAGAAAGTTGTGGGAGATGTTGAAGGGAAAGTGAGGAAGCAGGGTAAGAAAACAGGTTGTCACAAAGAGGAGGCTAAGCTGTTGCCGGACAGGGCGCTGAGTTTGTCAGCATGGTGGCCAGGAAGGCAAATCGCTGTGCCCCTTACAGCGAGAACATTTTATGGCAACACGGAGGCGATACTGTTGAAGCTCATGGCAGAGAGAATCGTAAGAACAATTCCCTGCATGCCACCCTCTTCCTGCTCTATTTGGCTAGAGAGGGCTCCCTCCACCCATACGTGGAATCAACAATCTTTCAGAAACTCAGAAATAAAGATTGGTAGGCATCCCCTCGTCATGCAGTATCATAGGCCTTCTCCAGATTGAAAAACACTGTGGCTTATTGCTGTATACAAGGGAAAGAATCGCTAATAACATTTTCAAGTCGGAAAAAGAGTATCTGACATGGAGTGGAACTTGCAGAAGCCACACTGCGCAAAAGACAGGCAGCCTCTACTGTCCAGTAAAAAGGTTAATCTAACATTTACAAATTTCCATATCAACTTGCAGATGCAAGAGGTTAGAGGAATTTTGTAGAAACAGACTGGGGTAGAGTGATCTCTCCAGTTTGCAGAAAGTGGGCCCAGAAGCCATTAGCAGGGAGTCTGGGAGGGTACCCTCTGGCCAGATCTTGTTTGACAAATAGAGCAGAAATGCTATGCCTCACTTACCTAGGTGTCAAAGAATGACATACAAGACAAAAAATACCAGGGGCAGTCTCTGCGCATGAAGCAAGAGAGGAATGCAACTCACTCAACATAACCCTGTCATTGAAGAGTCCTCCACCTCTGAAGGTAAAGTCCAGTCAGTGGCCTTCAGTGACATTGCGATGTGCATTGAATGCTGATGGGCAGCATTTTGGCTAGAGAATGTGGAGAAGGTGCTAGTTAAAGACTGCCACAGATGCAGGGTCAGAATGGGAGGAGGCCCTGCAAGAACTTCCCCCCACCCCCCAAATCTTCTTTACTTACTTCCACACCTCTAATTGAGGGGCTTCTCATTAAGTGAATACACATATACCCGCCAAGAAGAGTGGCGGGTGTACTTCGAAATATACCAGAACCTAACCTAGCTCATCAAACTTCACTGACTGTTAAATTGTTTGGGAAGAGCTTATAACGCCTGTCAGCATATCACTTCTGTCTGAGGGTCGTCTCACATTCAGCCGACCACCAAGGAAGCGGAAGGCTTACAAAATAACTTGATGGCCTAGGAATAGTAGTTAGGCCCACGTTGATGAGGTTGCTGGAGAAAAACTTGAAGGCTTCATCCACCAACTAACACCCTTTGACTGGGACAGAGAAATCAGTCATTTCCAGAAATGCGGACTACCTTGCCCATTTCAGGCAACAACCAGGGCAATTTTTCAGGCAATAGTGGCCCAGTAAATGATATTTGAATGGGAAAGTGATCACTTACATGAAGGTCATCAACACCCTTGCACCCAAAATCAGGCTGTCCATCCGGAGAGCACAGGGATAGATCAAGACAAGAAAATGCAGCAGTTCTCAGGCAATGATGCATAAACTCAGCCATATTTAGGACACTCCCATTTCCAGCTCGTTGATCAAGTCAGCAAGGAATTGACCCCTTGGATCGATTGATTAGTGTCCCCAGAGGGGGTAGCTACTGTTCAAATCCCCTTTGCAACCATACCAAGAAATCCCCTAGATCAAAGTCAGCTATGAGGAAATGCACACAGAAAGTACAGTATATCTCTCATCCAAGTGTAGCTGCACTGCCAGAAAGGAGGTATTTATAGCAAACATAAGGGAGACATCATGCTAGGTGTAAATAGTGCATTCTCCTGCCCAGCGCCCATCCTGTGGTGGTGAATAAAGGGAAAATGGGTATGAAAAGGGCAAAAAGGAAATGCACTAGCTTCCCTAGCCATTGCCAGAGTTCAATTCGACATAGTGAGTCAGGCCTCCCCTATTTGCACTCAGACCAGGAGGGCATGTCGATCCTCCAGATACTGTGTGTAAAAATCTACACATGGTACCCCCTTCCGGTAGTCGGACTGAGAAGCCATGCTGGTCCTCCAGGTTTCAAATATAGCAGGGGTGTTCACCCCAACTACACCATTCACCATCTTGCAGGTAGAGAAACTAAAGAGGGAATAGTATACAAAATAAGTGCATCGCACCTGCTTCCCCAGCCATTGCCTAATTGCACTTGAGTCAGAAAAATGTGTAACAATCTACACAAGGTACTCCTCTGCAGGGGTTGGTAGGGATGCCTATAGCTCGGAGGTTGCACCCATGAGAGGAGAAACATCCACCCTGATAGCTACCACCAATCAAGCCATCAAATGGAAAATTTCATGACCAACTTTTTGTCTGGAAAAGATGATTAATGGGAGGTAAAGGGATGGGGGATTGCCTAGTTTGGTCTACTTTCAATAATCCTTTTTATCCTATGGTATTTGAGTAAGCCTACAAACATGTATGGGTACTGAGGTGCACATTTATACCCATGTGTAGATGGAAAGCTAATCGCAAAAACAGCAAAAAATAAAACATAGTCCAAAAGCTTTGGTCTTTATTAGCATAGGCCTTTTATCGGACTAAAGAACAAAGGGATAAAATATACATATCCAAATCACAAGGAAGAGCTCTCACCACCTGATTGCCATGACAACAAAGACTTTGAATGTCATGATCAAAAAGGGCTTTTTTTAAACAGGAAAAGTAAGTGTAGTTTCCTTTATTTTTCATCCTGTACCACCAGAATAAAGTTGTGGAAACAATGAAAAGCATGTACTTGTGAATAGCTTTAGCATACAGTTTATAATCCTTTCACGGGAGGGAAAAAGCCTGGAGATGTCACCATAGAGTTTTGTTGCCACTTCAAATGAAATTTATGCAAAGTACGAAACTGGAAGAATAAAATGACGCAAACTTACCTGACGGTAGAGAAGACCTATAATCACCGCCAGACCTGCGCTGAGAATAACCACCATGAAATTGAGAGGATCCGACAGCACCCAGGAAAGCGAGAGTCGGCTAAGATTAAAGGTCCATCGCACAACGTCACCAGAAAGCAGAAAAGTCACATTTAGATGAGCCACCTGATGCACCCCATCTGTCCACAAATGAAAGAAGCCTAAGTTAATTAAAATAAAGAAAAAACCCTGCTGAAATAAGGAAAGTGTCGGAGTGAAAGAAAAATTTTTGATAGGATGGTAAATATAAAACATAAGTTTAAGGTACAAGCCAGAGTACCGTTATGCAGAAAAGCACTTACACCAGAAGATGTGCTGCGATTGATCCAATGAAGACTCTACCTCGAGATGAGGTGCAGAATTGTTGATTTGATGTGTTATCCCCAACGGCAGCCCCGCATTGGTCAAAACACCAACATCCTGTGCAGACGCCTTCTTCAGCTCAGTCTTGAGGCTTTCAGGCAGGTCATAATAACCTAAAAGGAATTTTATTGAGTTAATTGCATACAAAATGAAAGAGAACAACGGATAGGATGAAATAAACCAATGAAATATGCTCTTATGTCAGCCAGGTAACATACCTATATGGTTTTCTATCGTGTGACGTAAAGGCAACTAAACCTGGATAGTGGTAAGTACCCTGGGAAGCCATGCACTCAAAATATTTGTTCTCACAAGGGTACAATGTAATTAATGGCAGTAATGACGGGGGGAAGGGGTCACGGATTCCGTCCAGTTAGATCAATAGTGGCATTGATACAGGCCAATCAGACCTTGTGGGAAAGCGGCTGATGGTAAGGAAACAAGTTACACAATTGGTTTGTTAATTAAGCCACACCCACTCCTGGATGAGGGCCCCTACTGGCTAATGAAATCCACCTAAAGATCATAATGACAATCGCTAGTAAGCTCAAAGGCACAGAGACTGGTTGTCTGGGGTGGGGTAGGGTGGAGTGGAAGGGGTGTAGAAAGAGCGATAGCAGGGCCTTTTGCCAGCGAGCAGGAAACTATTCATGGCCCAACGGAGAGCCAGCCATCCCGCGTGAGAAGGGTGCGGATATGGAAAACACTTTGACAGGTTCCTGGGAGGAAGAGTGAGTGTTGTGTCAGAAAATATGAGGAGATGGAAGAGATGGCGGTGTGGTGTGCCAATCGGCGGCAGCTCCCTGCAAGCAGCAAATATTTCTGAGTCTGCCCTCTCTGCAAATCAAACCCTGTACCGAAGCCTTTGAAACACAATGCCTCAATCTCCTAGGCCAGCGAGCGAGCACTTCCATACAAAAAATAAGGTATAAACTCCCTCTCCCCAAGGTCACCATACCATCATCAACAACCACTTCCCCACAGAGGAGTCGACGTGCATCAACTTGCTAAAAGTTACTCCCCTCCTACCCCTTTAGATAAAATAGGGATAGGCGGGTACCAGAGGAAGACCAGATGAACAATGGACAAAAAATGGAAACATTTGCAAATATAGCTATATTTCTAATGAAATTCCAATCAAATTTTTACCCTCTTGCACATCCATGTACCACCTCGGCATCAGCACTCTCTCCTACCACAAACCAGATGCACCTAAACATATTCACAACATGCCCAACACAAGCACACCTGGGAGGATAGCTAAAAATGGGGCACAAAACTACAGAACCTATCCAAGTTCCACAATAAAAGCAGATCTTCCCCCTGAGAGGGACTGAGAACATGAATCCTGCAAGTTCTTACCCAAGAGAAGAACATCGGTCCCTTCTCTGTGTTCTTCAGTGTCGTCTGCTTTGCCGATCGTCGCCTTCTGCCCGGGAGGTCCGGCTAGCAGGAGCTGGCTGCGCCTCCTGGAGATGCGAGCAGTGTTTGTGTCCACAAACGCGGGAAGGGCATAAACACCGCTTTCTGTCTCACCCAGGTAAATGGTTGGGCTGCCGGGGAAATCATGGCATGATTGTAACTTTGAGGAATCGATAATCACTTCCTTTTCCCGGATGGGGTTGAATTTAGAATGGACTTGGACTCCCGAAGCCTTTGAATGGCTCCTGATCCCTAGGACTCAGGTCCACAGGCCCTATAAGAAGAATAGAGGGGGTGGGGTTTTCCTGAGTTCCTACACACTCCCTTTGTGTTCCGTTGTTGAATAACTCATTCCCTGGTTAGATTATACCCACTTTTTCCCCTCAAACAAAAAGATGCCTTTAGTGATGCAAGAATGCAGGGAAAGATGAAGATTGATTGTCATATATTTGTGCCATTTTCTCTGCGTTCTTGCATCACTAAAGGCATCTTTTTGTTGAGGGGAAATAGTGGGTATAATCTAACAGCACAAATATATGACAATCAATCTTCATCACCTTCTGTCTTCTAAATGAAAAATGTTGAGTTAATACACATCAATGCCAAAATTCATTGCTGCATTTGCAGAAGCTTCTTGCAAGTAATCTCCTCAGACCAGCAAACTCTAGTCAGGCTTAGCCTCCATTTATTTATGTAAGCAAAAAGAGCACTTGATTGATAAGAGAAATAATGAGGGGAGATCAGAAAGGTGAAAGAAAATTTAGACAAATAGAAAAAAGAAAATACTAGTAAAGACTAACTATCCTTGGCAACCACCATAGATCACCCTTGCAGGGTAAAAGGCAAAGAATTATGAAAAATAAAATACAACCACAAATACAATATTGCCAAATGCTTTAATCATAATGTGAAATGGAGTGGAGTCTCCTTACCCTCATCATTGGGTTCCTAAAACATGACCAAAAAGACTATTTTTTGCTCTTCAATGAACATTGCAGTTTGTCGCCAAAACAGAGAAAAATAAAGTAAAATCATCCTCTAACCTGAGCTCCTTGATTAAGATATCACCCGAATTTTCATCAAATTCGGATTGAGAAAGTTCTTTCAAGTTGTAGGAGAACCTCTGGAGAGTTTGTGGTGTTACAGTTGTCAATGGGATCGAGGACAAAGTACCTATAAAAAAAAACTAATAAAACCTTGAATGGAATAATAAAGAATCAAAGCTAACTAAAGAAATTCAGTGACCCCAATTTGCCAACACAATGACACATTATATGAATATGATTAGTAATAAAAAGCTAAATGTGTACCATGTACCAAATGGTGCAAAGGGTCTTGAAACTATCGTAGTCAATGTATTAAAATAGACAAAAGTTTTAAGAAATTACATTTCATAATGTATGAAAAAGCTAAGCACAAAACTGAAGTAATTTTATTTACTATCTGAAACCAACATTTGGGTGTTTTTATTAGAAGAATTTGTAAAAGATGAAGTTAAGGTGAGGAATATTATTTTAATTTTTTTAAGAATTGAAAAACCAATGTGTGCATTTCCAGCAGAAGGTTTCTGAAAGGGTTTGTAAAGCATGTGGAAAGGTTAGGGAAAGTGAAACTGTGAGGAGTGAGGGGGGGGGGGGGGACTTTAAGATCCTATCTGGCTGCAGCCTACGAGGACACAGCTACTTAAAACACACACCTATCTTTAAGGTAATTTAAAAGACCCAAAACTAAAAATATACATATATACATTCTACTGATTAGCAGAATGATATTTGTAATGTCTTACAATATTCACTTTGAATTTTGTGATTATTTAAGACTGCTGCAATATGTTAAGTATTGTATATAGCATTTTAAGACTGTCTATAATAATCACTGCCATTTGTCTTTGGGACCCTTTTGCACATACTCCTGTAGAGGGTCTAAATGGCATGGAATCTCCCTAGTATATAGTATAAAAATGCATATTCAACATGCATCAACATAATAATTTGTATTGGCATGGATACCCGTGCATTTTCATATCATCCAGAAAGTTTGTGGGGAGATACTGTAAAGAAAGTGTTAGAGCTAGAGAAATGAAAATGTGTGGAAGATGTACAACCACAAGTTCTCCTTCAGGCTATGGAGAAGAAAAGGTAAACTGTGGGTGTGGAGTTCAGGAGGGCACAATCGTCCAGACATCAGGGGCAGCAAGGTTTCCCTTCCTACATATCACATTCCAACACAAGCACATAAAAAGATAAGGAAAAGACAGGTGGGGCGGGATCGTAGAAAGAGAAAAGGTCAGGAAGGAAGCAGGCATGCTAAAAAACACACCACCCACCCCGACCAGACCCAAGAGGGAAGGGGGAGCTAGACCACTACCACCAGGGATGAATGAACATAAGGTGGTTGGTGACTAACCTGCAAAATTAGCCAGTCAAAGTGGGAAGAGGCTTATATAAAAGTGGCAACAAGGGGTAAAGTGAAAATGTCTAGAAGGAAAAAAGCCCAGGCAGTCTCAATCTAATTTGAAATTGCAGGGAACAGGGGCCAGGAGTGTGCGACTCCTCCAGGTATCAGGTGTAATAGTAAGGTTCCATGGGAGAAGGGTATGAAAATATGGGCTCCTTACAAAAGCCCACAGAGTACTTATGATCTTATTTGACTCTCCTCCACCAAAGAAAGCCATTAAAAAAATAAAAATTTAAATAAATCTAATCATATAGAACTTACTGTCAGCATCAAGGGTATATAAAGCAACCACCGGTGAGTCCAACACCAAATTCCAAAGTTGAGATCCAGTCTTCTGGTCCACAGTTAGGATTTCACCTTCTCCAGTGGCAGAATAATGGACCAAATCTGAAAAAAGTCTATTCGAATTTTCCAAACAGATGGCATGTTATGCAACTTGCAAACTGCTTATTTTTTTTGTCCATTTACCCTAATGTACAGGGTTACCAATGAAAAGTCTGATTTTGAAAGGCTTTAAATTATGATGGTTGATATATTGAGATTGTAATTCATCAAGCCAATCAAGACTCAGAAATGTATATGTACATACAAAGGCTGCTTAAGGAAAGAGGTTAAATTCTGACACTGACATGTGTTCCTCAGGCAACCTTGCTCCACTAGTTGAGCAAATTATGAGGAATTATTTATTTAAAGTGGGTGGCCTCTAAGATGCCCAACCTTTTATTTTAGTCTTCACTCGGGCTGGGGAAGCAAGAGTTATCACCCCTTTTCTCTCCCTATCCTTAGGGAGCCCTGAGGCCAGATTATTGCTTAACCAAAATTACAAAAAACCTGCCCATCTCTTTAGGCTCCCTGGAAGGAGCAAAGCCTTATCCTTTGGGGGGTTTTTTCTTTGAAGAGCTTGGTTCCTTTGGGAGAGCCTTGCCAAGAATTGGGATCAGACTGGGGAGTGATCCTGCCAAGCGAGGATCCCCTCTCAGGGAAAACTCTACCTTCTCCACCAAAATCACCATAGTCCCAATGTTAGGGCATCCATTAGTTGCCTGCAGGGTTTTCTGCCCACCATAAGCAGTACAGCCTTATGTACCTGAGAAGGGCTGCAGGGAAGGGGTTATTGGGGCAAAACCCATCTCATTAATCATGCCTCAATGCCCAAGACCCCTCAAGTCCTGGTCTCTTGCAACCTGCGCTCATTAAAAGGTCTTGTTTATAGTGTTTCAAAGCCTTTCTTCTGACACAGCATGAGGTACTGGTCAGGCCCTCAAGCCTAAAAGGATTGAGGGGATAGTCGAGAGTTGGTATAGACAGGCAGAAAGTAGATATTAGTGGAAGGAGGAATGGCTAAGCTGGGGTAAGACAGGGCATTGAGTCCGATCAGTAAAGCAGCCAGGAAAACACATCACTGTGCCCCTTACTGGAATATAAGAAGAATACTTCAGACTTGTAAAGAGCATATATGAGCATGTCGGGGTGTGAGGAGGGGAAAATTGCATAAAAGGTGGGTTATATTAACAACTGTTTGAGAAAGGGCAGCATGTGGATGAGGTGGATGCTATTGAATATAATGGGAGTGCAAGGAGGGTCCTTGTGAGAAGGGTGGGGGACTCTGCCCAGGAAGGGATTAACCCTGACTAGATGAGATAGCAGAGCACCCCCATCACCTTGAATAGCCTTCAATATAGAAAATATGATGGGTAGCCTTGTGCTTGATAGGCATAATGGGTGTGGGAGGGGGCAATATGCATTGGTATTGAAGCACAGCAACTCCACTTTAGTGTGGAAATGGTAGATGTTAAAATTTTGAAATATGTTTTATAAAGCGTTGGTAATACTAAAAAGTAGAGATTAATTTCAGAACTTCCCTCCTTAAAACAAAATTCTCTAAGTGGATTTTTCAAAAGTTAACAAAATAAAACTGCTTAATATTATTTATATTTAATTATTTTTGCTGTCTAAGTAAACCTTTTTCATTCTTCAATTTTGCAATGTTTGTGAAATAAATTCATTTGGAGCTTGGAAACTAGATAAGATGCTTGTATTATACTTAGATTGAATATGCAACATTCAATATAAAAAAGAGTATGTGCTACAAAAAGAATATCCAACTTTAGATTTTAATCTCTCTTTCAGAATTTGAGATATTTTGAATCGGTTTGTGATTTTTTTTCCGAGCCCATCTTACAACTGCCTACTAGGGCATGAGTCCTTCCATTCATCTTAGGGTCTAAGCTAGGCTAGAGTAAAAAAAAAATTAAGAAGCTAAAAAGCAACAAGGAAGCATGCTTCAGTATCAGGGAGAGGCCCGCCTCCTTCAAAATTCAGATAGTCTCAAGTCTGTGTGCACAAATCCATCTCACATGGAAGGGACAAGTGGTAGCGACCCCATTCATCCCAGGTAGTGTGTGAAGATCACCCAGATTGGGACATTCAACAAGAATGTGCTAAACAGTCTGGGGGAAAATGCAGTTGTTGTAATAAGGTGCAGACAAATGCTCCATCAAATGGTGCGTGTCACGTAACTGTGCCCAATTCAAAGATGACAGATAATGACCTGAAGCCATCATGGCATTGGGGGGGGTAGGTCCATGTGAACAGTTGCAGCCCAATGACATACAACTTTAGGTTTCCCTCAGTTGTCTCCCATATTCTTTGCCAGGCAGCTCAGGGGAGCTGCTCTGATTCCTGAAATGTAATCGGTGTGAGGAAGAGCAAAATGCAGGGGTGGCTACACAGTCCTTCCAGACTCTTTTGGTGCCCTCATTCCTACATGTCCAGGAACCCACTAAAATGTAATCTTGACATCTGCCTAGCTTGCAGCAACTGTGGTGTCACAGATATGACAAACCAAGGGATATGGAGATTCCAATGCCCCAGGAGAACTTATGGCACTTTGTAAGTTGCTAAAGATTACAATCTAGTCTTTGAACTGGACACAATGTGTTATCTCCTGCACCAAGCAGTGTATTGAAGCCAGCTGGGCCTGGTAGAGCCCTGCTGACTTCAAACAGAGAGGAATATGGCATGGAAACCAGTGGCGCCTCTAGTTCTGCCCAGGATGCCACCCTGGAGGGTATCACCTTTGACTATTTGTCACCATGTCTCTGCTCTGAAAGCTTCCACAGCACCGGCAGTAATGTATTCAGCCTCTTTGTAGCACACTCCTTGTCATTCTATATCTGTGTACACTGGCACATACATTGTGTCTTGCCTATCCTGTCTCAGGTTTTCAAACTTTTCAGGGGTCTGCCCTGGGTGTATTAAAGAATGGTGTTTGCAACCTAGGACAGAGACTCACAGCGATGACTAGAAATTACCCAGTTCCAGGTCATTCCTCCTCCAACTGACTGGGTAGCCAGTCAGAAGGCAGATATCCTTACTGGAATGTACTGATCCTCAATAGGATGTCCAGGATTTGAGGATATATTGTGGCAGACACTGAGAAGAACCAGACTCTTAGTTAGCCTGACAGCCAACAATGCAGTAAGGCCCACCCGACAAAAGCAGTACAGCCTTATGCACCCGAGAATGCACACAGGTTGTTATTGGGACAAAACTAATATTCCCATTATTTGTGTCCCAATGCCCATGACCCTACAAGGCCTGTTTTATTGTTTATAGAAGTTCCTAACTGGTCAGGTGCTTAAGCATAGACAGAGGATTGAGGGGATATTCATAGAGAAAAAGGAATGCTGTCAGGGAGCAAGGAGGAAGTGCCCCAACAACTTACCTCGACCCCATCAAAGTTTAATTCAACCTAGTGGTAAGGTCTCCCTAATTTGCACTCTGTCTGGGTGAGAACAGGTCATCCTGGTAACAAGTGCAAGTAGACAAAACATTGAGTGGATAGTCATAAACAAAATACAAAGTAGTGTTGAGAGGGAGAAAGGGGAAACTGCACCAACAACTTTCCCAGGCCCTATCAAAGTTCATGTCAACCTAGTGACAGGGCCTCCCAAATTTGTACTCAGGCCGGTAGGATGTGCAGCACCTCCAGCTATCAAGTGTAACAGGCTATACAGGGTACGCCCCTGAGGGGCTGTTTGTTTAATAGAGAAATGCATTCTTTGTTAATTTAATTCTGTTTAAATAATTTAGTTTGTGAGCATTCTGCTTTTAACTGGAGTACCAAAAACAATTGGGCAGAGAATTTTGCCCCGGATCAGTTATGGCTCCCTATTGCTTTAACATTGTATTACTATGATATAAGCTATACACACATAATGTAGCTCAGAAATTTAATGACTAAATTCATGTTCTTTGAAGCCCATATGATGCAGTTAACATGAGGGCAGCAACTTTTCAAACCAGAAGAGAACATTCAGCATGTGATATTTATTGATGAAATGTTCCAGTATTGACCAGCCAAAATGATACAGAACTCATACCAATGTAATTTCATTGAATAGTTTTGTGAAGCTTTAAGATTGTACCCATACAAAATGCGAATATGACAACTGAGTGAAGTGTATCAACTTTGCTATCAAAGATTTGCTCAGTTTTTTTGTAAATCCTAAAAATTCACAGAACAGTTAGTGGTCGAAGATGAAACAGCATTCTTTATGAATGGTCAAGTGAACAGGCAAATCTGCCATCAGTATTCACCCAAAAATCATCAGCCTGGAAATCACATCTTATTAAAAAAAATTATCTTGAAAAAACTCACTTTGGGTAAGACTGTGTAGCAATGGAACATTAATTGGCCAAGACATTTTCAATGACAATTTGAATGGTGGTTTACCTCAAAATGATAGAGAAATCCTTCCATAACTACAGTACATGTTGCTTATGGAAACCAATTTAATCATATTTGGTGGATGCAAGACAGAGTTCCTGCTCACAGGAGAATTATTGTGAAAGAACATCTGCAAAAAGACTTTCATCAAAGAGTGATTGCTCTAGGCCTTGGTATTAAATGAATGGCCTCCTAGAGGCCCCAACTTGACCATGTTGATTATTTTTATGAGGTAATTTTGTAGTGTCATTTTTTTTTTTTGCCTCTACTCACCTGTGCCACTTTAATACCTAATATTTGTTTCAAAAGCTGCCTGAAAACAGTGCCAAAACCTCATCTTTCATCGAAGAGTAATTCCTCCGCCTCCCCATCCAGGATTTAAGTGAAAAGAACAGGTTAAATGAGAGACTAATGATAGAAGTGATTTAAATAGACCATTATATGCGTTTATGAAGTGGAGCTGGAAAGGAAGTCCAGGAATGAGTATATGTGAGTGAGCAAGGTGTGTATGTGTGGGTATGAGTGAGAGAGGGGGGATAAGTAAAAACTATTAGAAAGCAAGTAGGTGTCATTTTTGTTCCCTTTTTCCAGCTCCTTAGGTCCTGTGGCCTCATCCCAAAGTGTGGTACAATTTGGGTTTGTGACTGCCCATCCCCTGGTCTCCTCAAGAGACAGAGTACATTAGCACCAAGTGGGGTTGCTGTGAGCACTTCTTCCCCCTATTGTTCTGCTCGAGAGAAAGATATCGCACCTGCATCCCCTTTTTTTCTCTGCTCAACATGGAGAAATGAATGTACCGCTCAAAAATGCACGAGAAAATGCCTCAGGGAAAATTAGAGACCATTAAATATCCAATGGGCTAGGTCAAATTTAAGAAATAAGCCTTTTATACACAAAGAAATTTGGAGGATGTACCAAACCATTTGCAATTGCATTTCTCTGTTCTTTTTGTATTGATTTATATACAGTACCAAGCAAAATAAGAGAACTATTTTCTTCATTAAAATATTTTCAAAAATATGAGTGGGTAAATGAAATTTCCATGGTACATAAAGGCATGCGTTTAATATATTTTATGAAGATTTCTTATGATACAATCATATATTCAAGAAATTATACAAAATAAACTAACAAAATAAAATATTGACACATGAAAAATAAGAGAACGATCATTCACAGAATTGCTTAGCAATCAAATACAATAGAAACAAAGCAAGATTTGACAACACTAAAACTTAAAACACTTAATATGAAGGTGTTGAAGCTTTTGTTTTCTATTACTTCGGCATAATGACAACCACAGAACCTCAGCAGTTTATGGCAAAATTCTGGTGTTATTTTGTTCCATTCTTGCTCAATTTTCATCTATAAATCTGTCACAGTTGAAGTCTGCTAGTTTTGAACTATGTCTCCAATAATCTTCCAGAGATTCTCAAGTGGGTTCAGGTCTGAGGTCTGAGCTCTGAGCAGGCCATTTCATTACTTTGATATCTTCATGGTTGAAATAGTATTTTACTTGCTTTGCAGTATGGCATGGCGCGTTGTCCTGCATAAATACTGCGGGCTAGTTCAGAAATGCTTGGAGTGAAGGTATAACATATCACATTTACCATTCCAATTATTCACACTAGCAGATCAACCCATTCAGACAAAAACATCCCCTATACCTCCTCCATGCTTGGCAGACTTTTTAACACATTTAGGGTCCATTCTGTCACCTGCAGCGCATCTAACAAATCGTCTGCCATCAGATCCAACTATATTAAATTTACTTTCTTCACTGAAATGAATTCTCTCCCAATCTTCATTCCTCCAAACAACATGAGCTTCAGCATATTTGAGTCTCACCTTCTGGTTCTTACTGATGATTGGTGTGGCTGCTAGAAAACGAGATTTTATACCAAATGCTTTGAGGCAATGGGAGACTATGAAACGGCTCCCTCCTTTGCCACTATTGGTCTTAATTTTTAGAAAAATGCCTGCTGCAGTCTCAGAGGGATCCTTCATAGAGGAGCGCTTAATAGCCATCTTCTTAGATGGTAGTTATGTGGGGTTAATTGTTAGTTTATTTAGCATAATTTCTTGAATATACAATTGTATCATATGAAAGCTTCATAAACTATATTAAATGCATGTCTTTATGTACCATGGAAATTTCATTTACTTATATTTTTGAAATATTTTAATAAACAAAAATCACTCTTATTTTGCTCAGTAGTGTATTTTGTTTGATTGCATTTGGGAAAGATATTTGTTACTGGGTGGTTATTTAAATTGGGTGCTGTGATATAAAATAAATATAAGTATCCATCTCCTTAAGTCTCCTTCCAGTCTCACAAGTGAGTGAGTGAACTTTGGTGGAATGTGGTTTGCCAGTTCCATCCACTACAATTTGGAAAATAGACTATTTTTGTCACCAACAATCAATTTAGCTCATTTGATGACTCACATCAAGGCTGAAATAAGCTTGTTAAAAGAAAATCCAGATATTCTCAAAAGAATGATGTGAAAGATAAGAACTCAAGCCTTGATTTGTATTGATAAGAAGGCAGTGATTCTGAAAGAAAAAAATCTAAGGAATAACTTTTGCAATAAGGAATAAGGAAAAACCTGCTTTGTATCTTATTCAAATTAGGTAAGGGTATCTATTATGTATTTCTTCTCATTCCATTGATCACTTTTATGCAATCCACTTTTGGTAGCCTTTAATTAAAAGCAAAAAGCTCCAAAATTATATCCTTAAAAAGCAGAAAGCTTCAAAACTATATCTTTAAACAATTAAATTCGCAATTAAATCAAACATTCAAAATATCTCAATTTTTGGAAAAGATTAAAATCTAAACTTAGGTATACTTTTTTAGGATATACTGCATAACTATAATTATTCAAATAACAATTGGCTAAATAATTAAGAAGTCTCTACTAGTGATGTGTATTTGAGCCCTTGGACCAAACTGTATTGTACATCATGAGTACCTATGGAAACTATGCCAAAATCATTTGCTATTTATTCTTGTTAGGAACATAAGTTTGCTAATATAAACAAGAGTGGCATTTTAGGGATAGTATATACAGACTTACCATAATTCTTAACTTCAGAAGCTGAGTTAGTGGCATAGTGATAAAAACTGACATTCCACTTATGACCTGTGTTGAGTTCAAACAAGACAATATTATAATGTGTGCGGCCAAAATAAATGGTGTTCCTGGATGGCTTCGGACACACCTCAACTCCTTCTGAGCCAAGAATAAGCTGCTTCTTCCCAGTGATTGAATCTACACCAACCCAAGTGTCCACCTTTTTACCTAAAATGCAAAGACATGAGGGTCACCATCAGACTCCATTTTCAATGGCAAAGAGGATGCATTATGGACCTTTTGGTAAACCTGAAGATCGGCGGCGAGACCGATGGGATGCAAAATATTTCATCCTTGTTCCAATATGTTTCACCTCTTTTGAGTAAATTCAAGAGGACTGCTCGTGGGGGAGATATCACTGCAGGAGGAACCCCCTATAATGATCCTGAGTTCAATCAATTCTGGGGGGTCTGGGGGGCACAGCCAGTATATAAACATAATTGTTTATAGAATAATGTTCTAATATTTTTTTAACGTTTTTATTTAACCAAATGCAGATGAATATTCATGCCTGGGTGAACAAAACATAAACGCAACTTAGTATAATTTTGGCTGAAAAAATACACTTTTGGGGGCGGGCCGCCGATCTTCAGGTTTACTGACCTTTTTATATAACTTGTTTATAGACAATTCAAACCCTCTAAAAGACTGTTCCCATGGAATAATATGGGGGACAGAGAGGTGAAAATGGTGGATCAATAGAAGGGGAATAATGACAAAGGTTAAGGATGAACAAGACCAATACTAAGCCATCAACTCCAAATACTGAGAATAAGAAGGTCAGGCATGCATACACCTTGAATAAACTCAGGGTATGCAGAAGCTGTGAAGCTGGTGCAATTAATTTTAATAATTCTTACCTTTTGCTTTTTTGTTGAGAATTTATTTATAAAGGTGGCTTTTTTTTTAAATTAATTGCATCATTTCTGTCTACCCTTAATTTACTCATTTCTGTTTAATGAAGCTTCCAGGAACTACACCTTTTCACCCTCAAATTTTAAAAAATTGAACTTCAAATTCAAAAAATTTACTTTATATTAAATAAGCTGGATTTCAAACAAAAAAATGATTGAAATTTTAAAAGTTGATTTTCAAATTAAAATAAGGGAATTTTCCCTGCCTGAGGGGAAGGGGGTGCTGTATTTATGCCCAATCCACCCGCACTTGGGTAGGAAGTCTAGCCAAGGATTTTGCGAGCCATTAGGCCATTTCAGAACCCAATGGTCCCACTTTAGTTGGTCGTGTGCTGTAAGTCATTCCTTGAGACCTGGAGGTGGTGTTGAACCCATATTTTATTTCAATTACTTTTATCTTTTTGCAGGATATTATTTCATTTTTTCAGAGATCTCTTAATTTTATACAGGTAGAAAATACCAATATTGCACATTTGCATTATTAAATATTTTCCAGTGCATATTTGAAAAAATACTCACTTGGTTACTGAGAGGGCTGAGTATGTATGGGAGCGGTTGCTAGGAGTGCGAAAGAGCTACCAATAAGGAAGAGATGAGAAGAAATCCCACAAGCTATGAAAATAGGCTCTTTAACATCATGGTAGAGAGTTGGCCGGAATGTTGGAAACGTTCAGAAGATGACAGATGAAGAATTTTATTTTTTCTAATTTTAAGCAGTGTATCATTACAAATGCATATGGTAATTAATACTGTAGATATGAGTCTTAAGAATGTATGTATAAAAGATGTTATTTTATGAAGAAATAAGTACCTGAGAAGCAAAAATACTAGGATATATTTGCATAGGTTGGTGGGGAAATTAGTGCTGTTGACGTTATATAAATTCATATGATATTAATTTTTTTAATTAAATTACATTTGTTTTTAAATGAAAGAAACTTTATATTAAAAGTCAGCTTTTTAAAGTTGAAGGTAAACATGTTTAATATGAAATCCAAGTATTTTAATTTGAAAGTCAACTCTTTAAATTTTAATGTCAATATTTTTAATTTGAAGTTCAATTTTTTTAATATGAAAGGTTTTTTTTTATTTTAAGTTCAATTTTTTTAATATGAAAGTCAACTCTTTATAATTTGAAGTTCATTTTTTTTAAATTTGAGGGTGAAAAGGTGTAGTTCCTCCACAGGAAAAAGATTTGATACTACAAACTTACAAAAAAACTCCTACTGCATTCTGTGGAGTAGTAAGAATATCATGATCTAGTTTTAGCTTTGTATCACAAAAAGGTGACAGAGCACACTATACATGAAATTTGAGAGGGTTATTAGACTAAGAATTCAGTCTGATATAATATTCATGTTAAATGGACTACATTGACAAAATCAAGGACAAATTCCCCATTACCCCCCCCCCCCCCCCCCAAGTCAAAGAACCTGATGATTCCTCAAGCTCGAATCCAACCTGCACACTTACATGTTGACCAGCTACGAGGAAAGAATAGTCAACAAAGCTAAGTTTGTTTGCAAATACCAGCTAGCCTCGGATAAAGAATGTTACAAAAAGAAGAGTAAATTCATTGGTGACACCAGTATTGTTAACATTGAAATGGTAAAACTGGGCAAAAGTATGCAAGTAAAAAGGACTCTTTTCAACATCTAGAACAAAGAAATAGTAAAATAATTTCTCCAAGGAGAAATCGAAGCAGAAGACCAACCCCTCCACCCTTGTTTGAGATCTCTATTTGGTTTTTGGACGGATATCTAAATCTAATTTTTATTTTGAACATTTCCCTAGCCACTGGGGAGGCAAGCAAGCCCAACTCAGTCCCGGTCCCAAGCCCGGATAAATAGGGAGGGTTGGAGTCAGGAAGGGCATCCATCCATAAAGTCTCTGCCAAAACCTTAATGGATGAAACTTTTACAAAATGAAATGACTCATCAAGAATTGCGACCCCAAGTAGGGAAAAGGTGAGAAGAAGTTAAATAATTTTAAATTGAGACAGAGGATTAACCTCCCACCCCACCCCACCATTTTGAGAAGTTAGTTCTATATCCTATTTTTTCTTGTTTTTTTTCAACTACTATACTCTGGTTTAGGCATGTAAATGCCTAAACCAATTTTAGGGGTGCTACCAAATTAAATTTAATAAAAATATTACTTTTTCAATTCTCAAAATAAAGCTTGCAACTTTAACAGATGTCTGACATGGTGTGGCAGGATCTGCATCATGGGATTCTGTTTGAGGTAACTTTTGCAAAAGCTAAACCCACTTCACATGTACACTTGCCACCCTCCCTAAAATCACCAATAACCTGCAGCAACCACTGAACACATACTGCACACACAACTTTAACATATTACAAATAAACATAAATGGAATTAACACAAGCTTCTAGAAACAACACATCATAAAAATACAAGAAATAAAACTCCACACACAATCACACTCTCAAACACAATATACTCTCCTTGAGGGCTCTGTGGGAAAGCTTAGTACTGGCCATATCCTTCCTCAAGGTCTCAGAGCTGCACAGCCAGAGAGCTTGCAGATCAGGAACAACAAGTTCCAGACATCTAGATATATTTCTTGTTACAGAATTTACAATACTTTTTGTTAATATTTCCTTCTTTCATATAAAATAGCTTGTAGCAGCCATTAATACACACAAAACATAATAAATAACTTTCAAGCACTAGTCTAATATTACTAGTAAATTAAAGGTTCTTCCTAAAACATGAAAAAAAAAGGTGTTAGAATGCTTCACATGTAGTTTTCAAACATACCAACATAAAAGATGCCATCATTTGACCTGCAGGGTGAATTTGCTACCAATTCAGGAATAGTAAATGGCAATTTTTTCAAGGGTTCTCTACCTCTGCCAGCAGTATAGCGGTACAATGACCCATCTTGAGGATTAGGAAAGAACCGGGGCCTAGAAAAACAATGAAAATAGACTTGGTATATTAAGGATTTTTTTTCAGTCAACTGCAGTTTTGAAAAACATTTAATTCACATTTTTCTACCAGATTGTCTGAAGTCTGAAATCTTAAACAACTATTTGATAAGAGACATAAACTTTAAAGATGCAATTACTATAACTTTGACCAATATTATATGCTAAGTTGTCCCATAAGAAACAGCCATTATTTTCTCCATTCAAATCTAACTAAGAACAATAGTTTGAACTTCAGCCTAAGACTCAAGTGATTTCTAAACAACTGTGGGATACAACTTCAGTAATCAAAAAGGTGAAAAAAGATGGAACATTGCATGTCTTATGTCTTTTGAGAGATAATCATTACTTGTGAAGAGAAAGGGGCTTGTACAATAGCTGGGAAAGATCTTTCTCTCAAAAGTGATTCAAATGGATAACTACAGGTAGTGTGCCAGATACAAAAAAAATAAATAGAATGCAAAATGGATGAGAGATCCAGCACTGTGTATTTGTAGGTTTTGTTTCAATCGTACTTGTTGGGCATGTTGTGAATATGTGTTGCACTGTTTCTGGTTCCGAGTAGCAATGGAAACAGATGTCTGTTTCAATCAAGCCAGTGTTTAGTTTAGGGTGATGACCTCACCAGTCTTGCTAGGGTGACCCAAAGAGAGGATGCTATGCTGTGTTATGTGGGTACTGATTGTCTGGTTTAAGAGAGGTTGGATCTCCTGGACTATCATCATTCAATATGTTCTTGGAGTTTTATGCTTGTTTCTTTGAGAATAGTAAGGGTTTTGTATGTAAGCAAGGACATAAATAACCTTTAAACATTCTTGGTGAGTGAAATGAAGGAAAGCTCAAATAAGATGTTAAAATGGCACTGCCAATCACTAAAGCTTCCAGTGTTGTTTGTTCTGTTTAGAATTAACTATAAGACCAGTTTTTAATGTTGTATGAGGGTGAAAATCAAAAACATAGACACAGGCAGGAATGAATGGTAAATGTATGCACTGTAGCCATAAAAATGAACTAAAAGGTCAAGACAACATCAATTGACACTCAATGATAGATAGATGCAGAAGTGGATTGATCTGATAATGCTTTAATAGAAATGACCAGGGTTGGAGGAAATGCAATCACTGTAGATAGACTGACAAGGGAGGACTGGAACCAATCAAGAACAATATTGTAACTACCAATATAATCAATGAGGTGATACAAAAGAGAGAGAAATGATAGCAGAGAGATCACAGAGCACTAAATGGAAGGTATGGTTATCATCTGCAACATGGGAAAAGATATCTGTAGCATTAAGAAGGGCCATCTCAATAGCTACCAGATTTAAATCAGAATTGGGGAAGGATTCAATGAGATGAGCCTCAGATAAGTGTTTGCAGAGACAAGAAGACACGAGCATCTACAGGATCTAATAGAGAAAGGAAAGCTGGAAAATAAGATGAGGGCCATTAGTCCTTTTTTTTTTAAGGAACACATCTGACAAATACCACCAAGTAGCCATAATAATCATTTATAGCAAATTACTAAAATACATTAAAAAAGCAAAGAAAACCAAAAAATGCAAAACCAAACCAAACAAAAACAAAACAGCCAAAAGAAGGAAGCGTGCTCTGGCACCAGGGATAGGCCCGTCTCACCCAGCACCCAAACATGCAACCAACACCAAAGACTCAAATATGGGAGGAAGCCTGCCTCCTCCAACAAGTCAGAGTGCACATGTCTGTGTCCACAACAAACTCGTCCCAAGTAAAAGGAAGAAGCATTAGCAACCCCGGGGAATGTGCACAAAGATCCCATAGACTGGGAAATTTAATAAGAATGCCCTCACAGTAAGGTGAGGGGAGCACTTCATCAAATGGCAGTGCATCCCGCAAGTATGTCCAATTGAAGAGGATAGAATGTGATGAAGCTGCAGAGGCATTGAGGAGTGGGCCTATGGGAACAGTCAGGGAGAGATGGCACACAACTTTAAGTTCCCATCGAGTCTCCCAGGATGCCCTGAATCCTTTTGACCCGCTTGAATATAAAATAGTCATTCCCATGAAATCATTAACCACTTCCCATCCAGAGTCAGCCTATGCATTTGGAGAGCACAGGGACAGATAGATACAGGAAAAAAGTTTCTGGAGAGAAATGCATAAACTCATCCAGGTGGGCTAGGACCTGACCCCTGGGATTAATTATGTAGTCTCCCCATGGCATGATGCAGAGGAAGTCCCCACCTGAGTCAAAGTCGGCTGATGGTGGCATATATATGGAAATAATATATTTCATATATCTCCCCTCCAGGTGTAGCTACATTGCCACTGCCTGAAAAGTATTTAAAGCAAATAGAAACCAGAGACATCATGCAGGGTTTAAATCACACATCCTCCTGCCCAACACTATCCTGTGATGGTGGGGTAGAAAAACTTATACCCTAGGAGAGTGTGGACATGAAGGCATGTACTCAGCATGAGATGAGCCTCCACAGCTACTCCCCAGACTCAACCACAATTGCCAGAAGATGTCATCAAATCCTAGCTAGGAGCTACAGGGCCACAGTTCAAAGCAAAGACCTTCACAGGAATGGCTGTGTGCTTCCCAGAGGCAGAACTCTGTGAACTGCTGGCCATCGAAGGCACTATAGCTTCCAGTGACTTATCGTTGGATTTATTTTTTTTAAGAGCTCATCTGGCGACTGCCTACTTGGGCATTAGTCACCGTATTAAAAACTGGCCTAGTACTAGGCTACTTTAAAATAAAATTCAAAAAGATAAAAAACAACCTCCCCAAAAAAATGGGAAAAGGAAGTGAGCAGGAGCATGCGACCTATAAGGGAAAAAAACAAAACAAAACAAAAAAACCTGCTTAAATAATAGGGAGAAGGCTGGCCTTCCCCCAAAAGTCAACAAGTCCACCAGTCAATGTGCACGCACTTGTCCCAAGTACAAGGGACAGGCGGTAGCGACCCCGCCCATCCCGGTACCGGGGCAGGTAACGTGCGCGAAGATCACCCAGACTGGGAACAACAAGAATGCGCCGAACAGTCTGGGGGACAACGCAGTCGTCACAATAGGTTGCAGGCAAGTGCTCCATCAGATAGCGATGCATCACACAAGTGTGTCCGATTCAGAGATGACAGATTTATAATCGAAAGTTGGGATTGCCATGAAAGTCTTTGCCTCCTTCTGCCTGTGGAACCTTTGGCGGGGTGCATGGCTCCAGGGGTGGGGGCTGCTCTTTTGGACAGTCCTGCATCTCTGATTCAGTCATGCCAGCTTTGGGTGGGGTAGGGGAGCCAAAGCTACTTGGGTGCCATCCTCCTATCATGGAAACAGTGAGC
This sequence comes from Ceratothoa steindachneri, assembly GCA_963969495.1. Taxonomy (NCBI): domain Eukaryota; kingdom Metazoa; phylum Arthropoda; class Malacostraca; order Isopoda; family Cymothoidae; genus Ceratothoa; species Ceratothoa steindachneri. The sequence goes on from OZ018322.1 coordinate 60,155,793, forward strand.
TTCTGGCCACCGAAGGTGCTATAGCATCGTGACTTATCATGGGAAGTTGGGGTTGCCATGAAAGTCTTTGCCTCCTTCTGCCTGTGGAACTTTTGGCAGGGTGCATGGCTCCAGCATGGGGGCTGCTCCTTTGGACAGTCCTGCATCTCTGATTCAGCCAGGCCAGCCTTGGGCGGGGTAGGGGAGCCAAAGCTCCTTGGGTGCCATCCTCCTTTCATGGAAACAGTGAGCTGCTGGCCATCAAAGGCTCTATAGCCTCCAGTGACTTATCATGGGAAGTTGGGGTTGCCATGAAAGTCTTTGCCTCCTTCTGCCTGTGGAACCTTTGGCAGGGTGCATGGCTCCAGCATGGGGGCTGCTCCTTTGGACAGTCCTGCATCTCTGATTCAGCCAGGCCAGCCTTGGGCGTGGTATTTGTAGCCAAAGCTCCTTGGGTGCCATCCTCCTTTCATGGAAACAGTGAGCTGCTGGCCATCAAAGGCTTTATAACCTCCAGTGACTTATCATGGGAAGTTGGCGTTGCCATGAAAGTCTTTGCCTTCTTCTGCCTGTGGAACCTTTGGCAGGGTGCATGGCTACAGCATGGGGGCTAGTCCTTTGGACTGTCCTGCATCTCTGATTCAGCCAGGCCAGCCTTGGTTGAGCTATGGTAGCCAAAGCTCCTTGGGTGCTATCCTCCTTTTATGGAAACAGTAAGCAGGGTGAGGTGAAAGGGAAAGGGGGTAGTTTTAGCAGCACACCAACCAGAAGTTACCCAGTATCCAATCATTTCTCAAAGGCTGCAATTGCCAACTAAGAAGCTAGAGAAGCAGGGCACAGGGCGGATATCCTTAAAAGATTGTAATAATCCTCAACAGGATGGCCAAGATCTGAAGAGCTGTTGTGGCAGTGCCAGGAATAGGATCCAACTTTTTATGGCCTGGCACCTAACAAGGCAGTAAAACCCACCCACCATAAGCAGTACAGCCTTATGCACCTAAGAACAGCTGCAGGGAGCGGTAAGCCCCTTACATGCAGGATCTTCCCATTAATCATGCCCCAGTAGCCAGGACAAAAAGTCCTGGTCTCTTGCACCCTGCAGCACGCATTAAACGAGAGTTATAGAAGTTCAAAAGACTCTATTCTGACACAGCATGAGGCCCTCAGCAAGATAGCTAAGGAAACTCATCACTGTGCCCTTTATGGGGCCAAAGAGGGTGGGTGGAATTAAAATTATTGTAATTGATAATTGTACAAAGAGGTGTTGCAGGAGAAAAGATCAAGGATTGCAGAGAAGCTTGAGAGTAGGAAGAAAGTTAAAATGGATAGAAATGTGAAGCAAAGCAATGTGGGCAGAGGAATTCATCAGTTCTAATCATTTAAGTAAGGATTTTAACGTTTAACTATTTACAAAGCAATAACATACTTACACAGGTGGTTCTTCTGAGCTTGATGGATTTTGAATGACAGGATCTATAAAAGGAATAAAAGCTTAAGAAGAGAATGAATTAAAAGAACCATTTTTAATGAGGAATCATATATACAAACTTAATTTGCCAAGCCCCCCAGCCCCTCCAAATGCCATACTATTTTTAACCCCTGAAATATTTATCAGAATAGACTATAAGCAAAAATCCCCTTATTTGAATAATTAAATAAATGCAGAAACAAAAAATCATTTTAAATCATCTACCTACTATCTAATCTAGCAATAAAAACATCAAATGACTTTATAGGGAAAAAACAAAATGACATGGAGGAATACTATAAAATGATACATGCCCTTATTATTTTTTATTAAAAATAATAATGGCAAAATCTAAAAGGATACTATTTGCAAGGTTTTAAAAATAACTTTGTAAACTAAGAAGGATGTGAAAAATGAAAATGGAGGAAAACACAGCTTAACCAGAAGAAGAAACTAAATAAGAGACTAGGAACAGGGAGTGCTTGCAACTCTGCTGAATACTTCCTTTCTATCATGAAAGCAAGCCACCTTATCAACATTCACACACCCCATTTCCATTAAAACAGTCACCTTGCAGGGATAATTTTGTGTGTAACAAGTGAATTACTCTGAAAGTAATACGAATAACATCTTACCATCCTTAAGTGTCCATTTTTTAATTCCTGTGGACTTGATTACAGCATGGAGAGCACCATCAAGAGTAGAGACAAATAGCAACTCCTCATGTCCATCAGCCAAAAGACCCGTATTTGAAATCTTCAAGTAATGTCAAAAGGAGAGGTATTAGCTGACATAAGTTGAATCAATTTGTGAGATAAGTAAGATCAATTTGTGAGGTCCACTCAATTTATAAATGTAGCTTGATCGAAGTACAATCAATGTGAGGTTTTCCCTATTTATGAAGCTACCCAGTGTTTTACCAACCAGAGAGTTTTAATTTTCAGGTTTGGAAATATAAAATTGTACAAACAGCTCTGTGTATCAACAGAGTAACAAACAAACTCTTATTTTCTCCTTAATTTCAATATCCAGTATCATTTAAGTTTATAATGAAACTAGTAGTTTTATTGCCTTTATAATTAAATATCTTTATACTTCTGTATTTTCCAGTGTATAAAGCACTAAGAAATCTTTTACCCCTAAACTTGATATTAAAATTTACCTGCATCTCCTATACACTAGAGGTATGAAGATATATAACAATGTAGCTTATATAGGTTATTTTAATACATAATATCAAAATTTATATTTTTATTCTAAAGAAAGTTGAATAGGTAAAAGATATGAAGAAAAGAATTTGTAAATACAGGTAGTCATATACTTAGGAAAAAACAAGAAAAAGAAATAAAAAAGAAGAGTAAATTTCCAGAAAGTTTCCCTTCTCACATTTGCAGTTGAAATACCCATTTTCTTCATGTTTTGAATGAATCTAATAACTGGTTCCATCAGAAATTCTTAGTTTTTAAGATAGCCCCTCTCCTCTATCACTAATTTGATTTTATTTTTATTATTATTCCCATTCCTCTTTTTACCATAGCTATACTGAAATAATGAGAAGCTAAATAGTAACCAAAATTCATTAAAATTAAGCAAGAGTAAACAAGAATTCCAAACACTTCCAGCTCAGCATTTAACTCACCTGTTCTTTGATTGATTCTTTGGTCAATTTCTCTGCACTTGTTCCTAGTATAAATAAAAAGAAATGTAGGAAGAAAGCTACATGACTGAAAAGAGTTAAAACTTTTACTTTATACATTTTTGTATTCTTTTGTAATTATAATAAAAGTAATAATTTCTAGAATAAATATTCTTCATTATTGTGCAGTAAGGCTTCTGTCAGTTTTACTCAAAATAACAATCTAATGCATTTTTGTTGATCTGCAAGGAAAAAAAAGGGGGAAAAAAGTATAATTTCTTAGTTACTGGTAGTTATATTCTTAGGGTTTATTGAAATTACTTATTAATATAAGAAGCCACAATGACTTTTTGTGCATTAATTGTTATCATCAACCTCTTCTCTCTTACACAACATGTGTCATCCCCAACACATATACATGGTAATATCCTTGACTTAGTCATCTCGAACCTCCATATATCTAATCTAACAGTAACTGACCTTTCTAATACAATTTCCGACCACTTGTAGGTCAATTTTAAATTCTATATTCCCTACCACCTACCTACTCGCTCGTCCTGCGATCCTACTCCTTTCTGGCCACTATCGTCAATTGATACTACTTCTCTCTTTAACGATGTTGTTTCTGCCCTACCTCCTATTGATACTACTGGTTCACCTGACCAAACCTTAAACTCACGGTGTGGTGGAGCGAATGTGAGTGTGTGTAAAAGGGCCATTCTCCCACCCCTTTTCTCAGTACCCTCTCCCTCCCTCTGTAAGAATGTGTGTGAATGGGAATGGGTTTGTTTTGTTTTTGTTTATTTTATGTATAAAATGATTACCATGTTTTTCTTTCTTTCCAGGCGCCATATTCTGGAAAGATAGTAGCTAGTTTTGATATATCACTATAATTAAAACAAAATAGTACTTTGTTTAAAATAATCTTTTATCAAAGGATTGTATTTTGAGGCTTGTTTGGATTTACATTTAGAGGTAAGCTAGTCGATAAATTTACTTGGGTAATGCCCACTTATTAGTTTCCCTTCCATGTATAAGTAAATGGGTCATAAACGGAGGATATATCTCTTCTACAGAGAGTGGAAGCGTGGACTGACGGCAAGAAGGATTCTCTAGATGAGTGCTCCGCCTAGCCCTAAGATGGAGGGCTTTCATACCTCGCTAAACACCTGGACCATCATACCCGCCTTGGTTGACAATCCTGCCTCCTTTTATGTTAGCTTACTACCACCCACCTCCAGCACACAAGTGATAGCGCGTGCCCCTTTTCATTCGGTTGTTGTGTAGATATATAAGTAAATTTGTTGTATTCACCTGTTATAAAATTCTCTTTTGGTATCTTATTTGGATTGGGAAATTTGGCCTCATTTTGAAGTGTGCACACTTCCCTTGTAAATATAAAATTGCTGTAAATATAACTGAATTCTTTTGTAAGTAAAGGGACTGTATATACAATCCATTTCATTCTCCCTCGATTTCTCACGTCCGGACAGTGTAGGAAGCGGGTTGGATCGATTGGGATTAGGGATATATTTTCGGCCCGCTACAACTGCACCAATCATAACTCGCCTGCCTTGATATGCACGCCCCACTTATTACTCCTTCAAATCACCATCACCACGCCTCTTGGTTCACCATGGAACTCCTTCATTCAAGGAGGTCCTTACATTCACATGAATGTGCCCCTCGTAATTTTTTTATTATTATTATTTTTAATATCTTATCTGCCAACTGCCTTCTAGGGCATAGGTCGCCGTACTCAACCTAGCATAAATCTAGGCTATATTAAAAGCCAAATAAAAAAACAACAAAAATACAAACAGAAAAAACAAAGAAAAAAGAAAAACAAACAAATTGAAATTGAAAAAATATAAAGTGAGTTCTGACAAGGGCAAGGCCCGCCCTACCCCGGCGAAGAAGAACGCGATCCATAGTCAAATACTAAATAATGGGGAGAAGGCCAGCCTCCACCAAAAAGTCTAAAAGTCCACAGGTGGGTGTGTACAAACCCGTCCCGAGTACAAGGCACAGGTGGTAGTGACCCCGCCCATCCCGGTACCGGGACAGGTAATGTGTGTGAAGATCACCCATACTGGGACATTCAAAAAGAATGTGCCGAACCGTCTGGGGGACGACGCAGTCATCACAATAGGGCGCAGGTGAGCACTCCATTAAATGGTGATGCATCACATGAGTGTGCCTGATTCATAGACGACAGAATGCGACCTGAAGCCTTCGCAGCATTGGGGGGTAGGTCCATGGAAGCAGTCGCAGCACAATGGCACGCAACTTTAAGTTGCCTTTGACCGTCTCCCATCGTCTTTGCCAAGCAGCCCGAAGAGCTGCCCGTATTTCTGCCATGTAGTCTGTGTGTGGTCGACCAGCCCTCACAGACTCTTTGGCGCCCTTGTCGGCACACTCATTTCCTACAATTCCTACATGTCCAGGAACCCATGAGAAGATAATCTCAACATCCACCCGGCTCACTAAAACTGTGGCATCACAGATATCGCGAACCAGAGGGTGAGGAGATTCCAATGACTCGAGAGCACTCAGGGCGCTTTGTGAGTTGCTATAAATCATGATCCAGGTCTCCTAACCAGGCATGTCACGTAATCTCCCATACCGAGTGGTGTATTGCCACCAACTCAGCCATGAAGACAGACACAGCGCCTGGTAGAGCCCTGCTGACTTCAAACAGAGGGGATACGGCGTCAAAACCAACCCAATCTTCAGACTTGGAGCCATCCGTATACACTGGCACGGTTCCGTGACAGGAGATGTGCTCCAAAAAGGTCAAACGCAATACTCAAGGCGCTGTAAAGCTTTGGGAGCAGAGGCATGGCGACAAATAGCCAACAGTGGTACCCTCCAGGGTGGCGTTCTGGGCAGACCCAGGGGTACCACCGGCCCAAGAGCTATATCTAGATCAGGAAGGAGTTTCCTGGCCCTAAACCCAAAGGGCTTAGGGTATGACTTGCGTCTCTCGGCGGCATAGGCACTGTCAAGATCAGCTGCAGATGCTTTGAGAGCCATTGGCAACAAAGGGAGATGCTTAGCTCATGCATACAGGCGAGTAATGCACTGTGCACAGCGCATTATATCTATCCAATCACTCAAATCTGGCCCAATATACTTTGTGTATAATTCTCAAGTCTTCTCCGTTTACTTCCACGACCTTCAAAAGGTCAATTAGGTCTTCATGTTTCACTCAATTGAATGCCTTTTCATAATCTATAAAACATAGGTACAGATCCTTCTGTATCTCAAAACTTCTCTCACTTAACATCCTTAATATAAATATAGCATTTCTTGTTCCTTTTCCTTCTGTGAACCTATATTGCTCTTCTCCTATTTCATTCCTTATCTTAGCTCTTATTCTCTCTAGAACTACCATTAGGATTACTTTAACTAATTGACTCATTATACTTTAGTTCTGTGTTTATTGTACTCTAGTGTTCCAAACTCCTTTGGTATAGTTGAAAATATTGATTTAATAGGGCTTCCTTTCTGTTTGACTAGCAGCACCCATTAAGATATGGCCCAATATCCTATTACACTTGCAGAAATTCGTTTTGCAAGCATTACTCCCACACTTCTCTGTGTCGTGTTACCTCCAGAATATCGAAAGCTTCTATCATTTGTATTCAGGATATTCACACCTGGCCATCTCACTTCACTTACTCCCAAAATGGCTATCTTCATCCTCTTCATCTCATTTCATATTTTAAAATTTTCCTGTTTGATACAAAGTTTTTATGTACCATGTAGCTAATCTTATTTCTGAATTTCTTTTGACAGTCACTTGTTGATGATCTGGTCATCCATACCGAGTGAGACAGCTGCCTCCATTTCTTGGCTGCAGCTCTCTTTCATGCTGTTAATCTGGTCTTCTTGTGCAACTTTACATGGCTATTCTTGGATAGTACATGGTAAGGGCTCCAATAAGGAGCTGTGGACCAAACTGTAGATCCCTAAAATAGGCAGTACTATTGCCATCTCAATTTACCAATTTTCCCTTAGTTATTGGAACTAGTTTCTTTTCTTTAGTTTTAACCATTTTTTTCATTCCTATTTGGTTACTTACTCTCTTTTTTATTCATTATTTTATTTAGTTGCATTTTTGCTTCCTCGAATATTTAAGCTGCTTAGAATTAAATAATTTAAATTCCAAGCGAAGTAACAACATATTTATGCATGCTGAGTGAAAGGTTTACATTCATTATTGGAGCAAAAAAGGCAAAAAAAAAAGTATGACACTATTCTTTAACATTAAATGAAATTATAGGATTCTTAAATGGCTATGAAGGCAATTGCTGGACTGTAGTGGGAATATAATAAACAAATTAACACTTTGTGAAATAGAAATGATATAATAATATTTTTATTCAGTTTATCTCCACAATGGAAATATCTTAAGCTTCGCCATGAGAAGACGGATACAGTCAAAATTTTCTGCAATTTCAACTTAAGAAAATACCCTTTTGATGATCAAGAAAAATCCCAATGACCTCAATAGTTTTGATAAATTATATTATTAAAACAAAATCCTATCAAACTTTAACAAAGTGTGAATAATAGTAATACAAAAAAAAATACAAGAAAAATGGCAGCTTCCAGCAGTGATGTAAAGAGGTCAGCTGTGGAGCATGTGCTCTCACAGATGATATGGCCCACAATATTCGTTGTGATGACTGCAGGGATTGGATCCATTATTATTGTACCAACCTGCGCATATACCAACTACTGTGTTTCTCAACATCAAATAGAAAATATACCTGCGAGAAGTGCTGCATGGCCAAGTACAATTGTGACAATGGTAACTAGATGAAGGAAGCGCAAGATGCAGTAAGTAAACAGAAAACGGCAATTCTTAGACCTATAGTAGCAAAGGTAGTGACCACCCAAGGAAGCAAATAAGTGGAATTATAGACCAGAAACTAAGGTGGTAAGACTATAAGGGATGAAGCCGAAGCCAATAGATATAGGGAACTCCCCAAAGACATAAATTTTTCCCAATTTCAAAGCCAACAGTCAGCAAAAACAGAGGAAACAGGACATACTCTAAGAGGTTTGGTGGAGCTTATGCAGACAAAATTTCTAACACAGTTCATAAGGAAACCCACCTGCGGATCAAACATACTTCTTGACTTAGTCCTCAGAAATAACTATGGTATAATACACAAGTATGAGCTTACAGAAACCACCATGTCAGACCACAAGCTCTGAGGTCACTGTCAATATAAATGAGCTAACAACAAACCAAACCCAGCATGGACGAATATTCTTGTCAAACATAAGATAACTAAACTTCTACGACAAAGAAATAAATTGGACAGAAATTCAAAACAAACTAAGATTAAAAAACTGGACAAAGATTGTGAAGAGATCCTGAACACACTTTACAGTATTTGCCAGGATATCTGCAAAGCCCACATTTAGAAAATGAGCAGCGCATCCAAGAAAAAGCAAATACTGAGAGATAGTTTCTTATGAGAAAGAGGAACTACTACAAAAAAAACTAGCAAGAAAACCTGGACAAAACACTGCTGCCAAATTACAAAAGGCTCTCCAAGATATAGAAATCAGGCTACTAAAATCCCATGAAGAACAGAGGAGGAGAGAGGGGCTCCAAGCAGTCCTCAATATAAAGGAAAACCCCAAATTCTTTTTCTCCTATGCAAACAAGAAATCAAGAAATGTAGCAGCTATTGGCCCCCTAAAAAATAAAGAAGGCAACCTAGTGGAAGACCCAAAGGAAATGGAGAAGATCCTCAAGTTGCAGTATCAAAGTGTATTTTACATACTACAAGGTGACAAAATTGTGGAGGAACTATAAACCTTCTTCCAGGAATCAAATATCCATTATAGACTTAAACTACAGTCACTGCAACAGAGATTGATCGCCCGCCAAAAGGGCCGACATTCGCAAGAAAAAATATTTTTTAAAAGTGTTTAAAAACTAAAAAAGAATTTAGGGAAAACATACTTGTCAATATTTTAGCATCTGGTTCTTTGCCTTAAGGACCAAACGAAGATGCCTGGGCATTGATGAAGCCAGTCCCTTGAAGTATTTGTTGTCCAGAGTAATCCAGAGGGCCTTCAGCTCCTTGATGAGTCATGGAATGGAGGTGTCCATAATATTGATATTGTGGCCAGCAAGGTAGTTTTTTACCTTTCCTGAGGCATGGCAGGGGGCCCAATCTTGCATACAAAAATCTGTCTTGAATAGCATAAAAAGGCAGAAGATGGTCCTCTAGAACGTTCATTGTAGTATTTTGAGGTAAAAAATACAAGCCTCCCACCTTTTCCACTAAAAGACCAACACACCATCACCTGGCCTTTTTACAGTATGAACGGTATAGCGGGGGTCGTCATACTTTCCAGCTCACCCCTCTGATACACTTAAAGCAGCTTTCATTGGAAAACATTACTTTCATCCAATTATCTTCAGTCCAGTAAAGAACTTCGCAAAAGCTAGTTCTTCACCATACTAGGAGGGGGGGGGGGGCAGGTTTCTTGGCAGCACGTCGACTTGGGATCCTGAGGTCCTTCTGCAGGCAATGTTGAATGGTCCAAAGTGACACATTTTTCAGCAGCTTGGGATGATTATTTTTCAGTTTGGCAGCTGTAACAAAGGGATTCTTCAACACCTCCCTCTGTAGCAGCAGATCAGTCTTCCTGGAAGTCTTCTTTTGTCCCCCAGTCCCAGTTTCCACTTGGGAAAAATGTTGGGTGGTAAACATAACCCTCCTGACAGTCGCTTCTCCTCTTCCTGTTCAGCAACAGATCTCTTTTTGTAGACAAATTCTCCTCCTTCAAAGCAAGTATCTGTGCCTTCTCAGCTTCAGAGAGGTGGTTGGGCATCTTGAAAATCACACACACAAAAATAGTAGTCACTAAAACAAACACAATGGAAATAGCCCAACCAAGCAGAAAACTAGTGGCAAAGCAACACATGTTATGCAACAGCTGAGAGGCAACTGAAAGCTGGTATCAGTTTCTTTCAAACCACAAGGTTGTACAGAGCTGTCAGATGCAACCCAATCAATTTCTGTTGCAGTGACTGTAATTGACATTTAACCAGAACTTGAAGACACCCTCTCTGCCATAAATGAAATAGACTCTGACTCAGCAGCAGGACCAGATGGCTTTAGTGCAAAGTTTCTAAAAACATGCAAAAAGGAGTTTGCTCAGCCACTGAGACTGCTAGCAGCCAAATCATTGGCTACTGGCATCCCTGAAAGTAGGAATAGTTGCCCCAATCCACAAAGAGGGTAGTAAGGGACTGGCTATAAATTACCAACCTGTGACACTAACTTTACATTTAATCAAATTAATTGAAAGAATAGTAAGGGTTCGTATTACAAACCACCTGACAGATACTGAAGCATTAAACAGAGGCAACATGGTTTTAGAAAGCAATGATCCTGCCTCTCACAGTTGCTAGCCTACCATGACATACAGGATGATGTCAGCAAGGGCAAGAATGTTGATGTGATCTACCTGGACTTTGCCAAAGCATTCAACAAGGTGGATCATGGAATTGTTCTTCTGAAACTTAGGGAGCTTATCATTGGAGGAAACCTAGGAAGATGGATACATAGCTTTTTGATAGGCAGGGAGCAGACAGTGCCAATATCAGGCCAACTCTCAGATCCCAGCCATATTAGGAGCAGAGTCCCACAAGGGTCTGTGATTGGGCCCCTTCTGTTTCTCATTATGATTGGAGTCAGATGCAAACCTACAACACTCAAGGGTTACCTCTTTTGCAGATGACACTAGGGTCAGGAAGATGATAGAAACAGAGGAAAACACAGCTCTGCTTCAACAAGACCTAAATCAGCTCCTGCACTGTGCCAAAACCAACAACATACGGATGAACAGCGAAAAGTTTGAAATATTGAGGTATAGGTTGCAGCAAGAAATAAAAACCACCACCATCTTCCAGGCACACAATGTAAACATTGGCCCTAATGAACATATACGAGATTTGGGAGTGTATATGAGTGCTGACACCTCTTTTACTTAACATATAAATGCCCACTGTTGAAACAGCAAGAATAACTGGATGGGCCCTAAGGACATTTTACATACGGGAGAGGTCATGCATGCTGACTAACTAGAAATTCCTGATCCTCCCAAGATAGAATATTGTTGCCAGCTCTGGTTACCACACAAGTCAGGTGAAATAACAAAGCTGGAAGCCCTGCAAAGAAGTTTCACAAGTAAAATCCAGAGTCTACAGCACATGAATTACTGGGAGTGACTGAAGGAGTTAAAACTGTACTCCCTACAAAGGAGAGAGTACTCCTGGTTCTCTTACCTAGTGGGTTTCCCACCCCCATGTATCAGATGAAGGAGAGCAGCAGGAAGCCACACTGCTGATGCACCAGCCCAAGTAAACAGTTTTATGAAAAAAGGACTACCAACAAAAACTGGCTGGATAGTGCATCATAAGCAGCAACATTGCAATTGTCCAATGGTCCCACAAAATCAGTCACTCTAACATAATGAAAGAGCATGTCACCAAGATCAGGGCCACTCTTAAATGCCCCAATATTTTCACAGGTAATGCATTCCATAGGTCAACGCACCTCAAGCCAAAGAATCTTTTCTGAACCTCTAGCTGCTGTGTTCTAGAGTGAGCAATTTTGAAATCATGACCCATTGTGCTACTCGATAAGGGACAAGGAAAATAATCAGCCTGAGAAATAGACAATTGACCATGAAAAATTTGCCCATATTTAATATATGTCAGTAATCTCCCCTTGACTGAGTACAAGTTCTGGGTTTCTAAGCGCTGAGAGTAATCCAAGCCCTTCAACCCACAAATTTCTCTTGTCCATCTTCTTTGTACTGACTCCAATTGTCTAACATCCCCTACATAGCCCAAACTCCAAAGAGAAGATGCATATTCCAGTAGAGGACGTACATGTGTGGTGAAAATGGGAAGCATGAAAGAAACATCATGATTTACAGTAGATCTTAGAATACTGGTTGCAACCCCTCAGGTGCTTTGTGCACTATATTTGATACATGTTGGTGGAATTTAACCCAGACCAAAAAGTATTCTTTCTGGAAAACCTTAGGCCAATGCACTTGGATGGATTTAGCCCAAGTCACGAGACTCGGATATCTGGAAGAGAGTATTTATATCCCTTTGACAATTTCTCACTGCAGTTAGCACATCATCTTCAGAATCTGCCTCAATACTAACGTACAACTTTAGGTCATCAGCAAATATCTTATTAGAAAAATTATGTTAGAATTGACAAAATTGATATACAATAAAAAGAATATAGGGCCCAAAACAGACCCCTGAGGGACACCACTGGTCACTTGCTTGGTTGAGCTCTTAGCATGTGCCACCACCACATTCATCACACAACTGGTAAGGAAGTCTTCAATCCAAAGCAAAACTTTTCCTGTAATCCCCAGTGTTACCAATTTGTCCAGCAGAATGTCATGATTCACCATATCAAAAGCCTTGGTATAATCAAAGAAAATCAAGTCAACAGCCTTTCCACCATCCAATGCCAAGGTAACGTCATTGTAAGTGAGCAATAATTGGTCTTCTATAGATCTTCTAGGGCAAAATCCATACTGGTAATGAGATAAAAAACTATTATCCTGAATGTAGCCATATATAAGTTTAGCTATGATTCTCTCCAAAGTTTTACAAGCCACAAAAGTTAGAAAACTGGTCTGTACATAAGTGGGTCTGCATGAGAACCCTTCTTAAAAATTGGCACTACCAAGGAACTCTTCCACAACACTAGTAGACATCTCGTTAAATATGATTTTTGAAAAATAAGCTCTAGTGGATAGAGTAACTGCTCTATACATGCCTTTAAAAAATATAGGTGGAGCTCATCCGGACCCATAGCTGAGAAGAATTCCAACTGAGCAACAGCTTTAATCACAGATCTTATGTAATATCAAGATCACCTATCATGCCTCCAAATGCCTGGTGAGGGAATGGGTTAGCTGGGGTAACATGCATATACACAGATGTAAAAGCCGCAGCAAACATATTAGCCACAGTAACAGGATCATTAACAATCTGCACTTTGGGGGATTTCAAGGGTCCAACACCTACCCTAGCGACCTTTTTATTCCTAATGTAAGCATGAAAAAATTTAGTACAAGAGGCGGTCAATAAGTTTTGCGAATCGGTAGGGCAAAACAGAGGAAGGGGGGTGGCTGTTTGTGGGGGTGTTAAGACAAGTTATGACAAGTCAGGACCTGCAGCCGCACGCTCCTGCCTCATGTATTTAAGAAGCAGTAGCTGATCGCAAATCGTCAGTCACAAATTTTTCAACACAATGGAGAAGGTTGAGCACTGCGCAGTGATAAAAAAAATTTTACCAAGAAAGGCAAGAATGCAAAAGAGGCCCGCATGGTTGCAGTGTACACCGACACCGCCCCTTCCTATGCAACCATTGCTCACTGGAATAGGGAGTTCTGCTATAGTCATGAGTCCCTTGAAGATGACCCCCATCCAGAACGCCCGTCAGATGTGACCAACTAGGACAATGTGGCCCGTGTGGAGAGGATGATCCTCGAAAATCGATGGGTGAAGGTTGAAGAAATCGAGCGAGAATTTGGAATATCACATGGAAGTGTTATCAACATCATCCACGAGAATTTGGCCATGACCAAGGTCTCTGCCCGTTGGGTCCCTAGAAACCTCACGCCCCATGATCGACTTCAACGTTGTCAAAGTTCGGAGGAGCTGCTGCTCCTGTACAACCAAGACCCAGCGGGATTCGAGTCACGCATAGTGACAGGTGATGAAACGTGGGTCCAACACTGAGATCCCCTAGCGACTACTTTTTATTCCACCAGCTCAAGGCTGCACTTCGTGGATGGCAATTTGGGGAAGATGAAGATGTCCAGCTCGCCATCCAGGAGTGGATTGAACAGCAGTCGGGAGATTTCTGGTTTTCGGGAATTTGAAACCTCAGGGACAAGTGGTGCAAGTGCATTGAAGCTGAGGGTAGTTATATTGAAAAATAATAAAACACTTTTCCATATCCAAATTGCAAAACTTATTGACCGCCCCTTGTATTATGCACCATATTATCAACTAAGGAAAGTTCATATTCATTGTTTACTGATTACAAAAGTTTTGTATTGGTATTAACATTCAAAACTTGTTGTAAAGCTTCTCTGGCCTCTGCTGAATTCCTACCAAGATGTGACCGAACTGCTTTATAATGACTCTACAAGAAGCATCTTCTGCGTTTCAGAGCTTTGTTGTAAAACCTGGAGGAAGCTGGTACATACTCTGCTATCAAGATATGCACAATCTCAAGGAAGCCTGTATACATAGCATCAACATCAAGATGACTAAATTCATAATCCCAATCAATCTGTGATAGATGCTGGTTAATCAGGTTGTAATTTCCCTTAGTCCACAACCTAAACATAGGAGAGTCATCAACCAAAGGTGGATGCTGTAGTATATATATGCAGGTAACTGGCGAATGTCCACAATTTGGGAATGGAGACAATACTTGAAGATAAATCACCCTGTCTCCCTCTGAGGAAAGAATCAGATCAAGCGTGTAACCTGAACTGTAATAAGTGGACTCATGAACCCATTGTATGAGTCCAAGAAAATTAAAACAATTATAAAAAATAAGATCAGTGGGTGAGAGTCCCTGGCATATCAAATCATTATTCCATACTACATCCTTACCTAAACAAAATTCAGATAGGAAAGTTAACAGGATGTCATTATCAACAATGGTGTTAGATGGAGGACAATAAACAGTAATAAAGTATAAGGAGTAATCTTGAAGATATACAGCTAATGTGTTAGGAACCTCAGCCACAATTTCTACAAACTTAATGCTGTTCTTAACATATAGACAAACCCCATGCTTGATAACATCGCCTACAACATCTTTACGTACCAATACGTAGTGAGGGAGAGTTAGGCAAGCATCAGACACAGTAGAAGTTAACCAGGTCTCACTAATCCCAATCACTGATATATTGTAATCCAACAGGAAAGAATGAACATAACTTTATTTACAAGTGAATTTACATTCACATGTGCAAAAAACAAAGAAGAAAAGGTGCTTGGTATATGCTAGCTTAAGAGTTTAAAGAACTAGCAACTGGTGACATAGCAGCTGGAGGAGCTGCGAGAAGGTTAAATCTAAGTGCAAATAAACCTCACTGAACCTTGACTGTTTTAGTTTGTGTGCCTCCTGAAGAAGTCTTTCTATCCTGTGCATTCATACTATTCCCTTTAAAAGGTCCTTTTTCCTGGTTCAAACAAACATCCCCTGTCAGTACAACATCTTTAGTGATCAAGAAAGAAGAAATTTCTATGAATTTAGATTTGATTCCATTCACATCCATATTAGTCCTTCCTCCACTCTCGATCCTGTAACTCCCATATCTCCTCTCTAATAGCCTGTCTAGTACTCAGCCGGTCATTAGAAGTGGGTAAAGTGTGTGAAGTGGTTCCTTGTGAAAGTAGACTATCCACTTTCTGAGACAAGGTCTATACTGTAGCACAAAGGGCCATAACCATTTACGAGAGCTGTTTAATTGTGGCACCTTGGTCCGCATTACCTGCAACAGCATGGGCACTAGTAGGAGAGTATTTATTAACTCAAACAAACAGAATACCATACCTCCAACTGAAGTATGTCATCGACCACCTTTGCTGGTAAACCCAAACACATCGACAAGGGGTGGAACCAGCAGTCACACCCCTCACAACCAATTACATCATTGCCAACTTCATCCTTGCATGTGCCCCAACCCACTGCTGATGCATCATCCAGCCCAGAGGTACCCCCATGAACCCAAGCAACAGAACTATCAACTGAAGGGTAGTAATCAGCAGTCAACAGTAGAAGGTACAGTGATTTGCCGTGACACAGCACCTCTCCCTCCCAGCACCAGTATCATGCTTACTTCCAGTCATCCTGATGGGGGGGGGGGGACTAACCACCAGGCAGACTGGAAGCTGTATGCTTACAGGTGGTCACAACAATCCTCCCCAACTGGTGTCCATCCGTGGCTTAGGTTTCTTGGAGGGTGATTTGCCAGGCCCTGTGTGCTTCACAAACAAGGGTACTCCACTGGTTGTTTTCACTACTTTTATTAATTGAAATTTAGTTATGTTCACTATTTGCTTCTATTATAGTTTAATTTCACTTTGTTTTCAGTTTGTTAAAAGAATTTTAGCAAATTAATATTTTGTTTTTCCACTTTGGTTGTTGAGCTTTGATTTGTTTGTAAAAGTTAATTTAAGTAAAGTAAAACCTCAACTTCTTTTATTTGATAAAAGATTATAATTAAACAAAGTACATGTGGAAGATCCTGGAGGGACTTGTACCAAATACAGGACTGACACCAAACTACCACCCTAGAAGAGGATATTTGTGCTATATCCAAAAGACAGAGGCAGTAACCAAGAGAATGGGAACTGTGGCACATGACCGCTTCTCAAAAAATGGAGCTTGACTATTCAACACAGTATCCAAGGAAATCAGGGAATCCTCCAGAGTCAAGCCTGACTACTTCAAACCTAGACTTAACAGATAGTTGAAAATAATACTTGGACAAGCCTGCAAACACCAGGCTACCCTACCCCTACAAGCATCCAACTGGGAAAATAGGAGCAAAACTGACTGATCACAGTGGAGGTCCACCTTAGCTCTGTCTGAGAAGGACGAAATTATCAAAAGTAACAAAAGGGTAAAGTCAAAGATAAGCTCCTCAGGCACAATTGTGCTTTCATCCTTCGTTTCAAAATCTTTCATCGTACTATTTGTTCCTGAGGGCGAGGGGAGTGAGCTTGGAGGGTATGGAGGGACTGATAGCCCGGCTTGAAACCAGCTTCCAGTAACCAAACATAAATAATCTAGAAATATAAATTAGCAGCCGAGGAGCTTATCTTCAAATTTACCAAAGTAAATATTACCCAATAGTTATATAAGGTAACAGTAAAGATTTGTTTTAACACATTTACGATTTTTTTTATTTTCAGACATAAAAGTTTTTTATTTTAAAAATGATGCTTATTGATGCTATTTTTAACTTCCGGAACTTAATAATAATGTAGTCATTCACTTTTCGAAACTATATTGCTATTTTGCTAACTTCAAATCTCTCTGTATCATTTTCAACCTAGCTCCTTCAACTTTTGCCTTGATTCAATCACCTAGACTTGGGGGTTGGAGATCTAGAGGCAATTTGCGCATGCATGTTTGGCAAGATTGAACCAATATCATGTCTTTTTAGATCTGCAGGCCAACTGTGCATGCATTTTCTGCCTTCTTAACCGATCACACGCTTCGTTATATTTTTGTTTATTCCGGAAGCTTCACAGTCACTGTGTTTTTAGTTTCTTTGGTATAATGGCGTGTCCTGGTTATGATAGATCACAATACCAACTCATACGAGAAGTTCTTGATGATTGTCAGGCCTTAGAAATATATAGGGTAAAGATTCGTTTTAATGAATCTTAACCCTTTTAAGCTGTTTTCTGCACAAAGCTTTGATTCAAACTAGAGGCCTAACGATGTTTGCATTCAAATTTGGTAGTAGGCTTTTGAATTAGGAATATTATGAGAGGGTTTTTAAAGCTGCAGGGAAGGAGGGGGTGCAGCCACCACAATTAAGTGGTAGGTATGGGGTCTATGCCCCATTTCAAAAGTACCTAATAAATGTTTATTTTAGCAGGAAATAGCCTAAAGAGGGCAGCACTATCATCATCTTAAATTACCAGGTTAGTTCTAGTCTGGATCTTTTAAATGAATTTAAAAATTTGTTTTTCTTATACAGTTTTATGTGTACTTTTCAGATATGAAGCTCATTTTTGCTGGAAATACATACTTTTCCTAATATGGAGTTCGATCAATTATGGGAAAAGTATGCATCTCTTGGAAAAATGAATGTCAGATCTGAAAAGTACCCATAAAACTGCATAGAAAAACATTTTTAAATTCATTTTTGAAAATGTGTTAAAATGAATCTTTACCATTGTAACTACATGATTTAGTTTTTGACAAGCCTTGATTGATAATGCCTTTGAAGCAATATTGTGAACACAAATCCTGTGTTTACAATTAATGGAAAATGTTAGGTTGATTTTACTATTCCTATTCTCTTGTCATCTATATCTTTTTTTCACACTCAGTCCATAATCCTGCCTTCTCTCCATCTCCTCCCACCTTTCTCTTCCCAGCAGCATCACCAATTCTTTTTTCAATTGCTTCCTTTCAAGACTGTGGCCCACACACTCCACAATCAAATGTTCTATAGATTCTCTCTGCCCCAATAGGCACCACTCACATCTGCCCTCTCCTCCATTCCATCTATGTGTTCGCCCCTTCACCATCAAGGATCCAGTCCATGCCTTGAATAATAGCTGGCTTGCAAAACTCCCATCATACATATCCTCAATGCAAGGCTCCCTTTTGCCTCTGTATAAGTTCAGACTTCTCTTGCCATTTATTCCTCTTCTCCAGAACCTTTCTCCTGTATCTAATATTTTCTGCTTCAGTTTTCCCTTTGCTCTGTCCACTCTCATTACCTCTTTGCACCACTCAGTCCTATCGTAGGCAGCATACACATCGCCTATTCCCATTCCTTGCAGTCTCAACTTATAATTTGCTCTCATCTTTGCTCTGTCCTCCATATAGATTGCTTCCAATTCATACTTTGTATCCACTCTCATTACCTCTTTGCACTACTCAGTCCTATCATAGGCAGCATACACATCGCCTATTCCCATCCCTTGCAGTCTCAACTTATAATTTGCTCTCATCTTTGCCACCCTCTCTTCATACCTACTCCAGCCCATTTCTCCTCAGTGTTTCTACTGCTACATACGGATTGGCTCCTAGTGCTATTCTTGCCACTTTGTTTTGGATCTTTTTTGATTCTCTCCAATTCTGCCTTTGTCACTTTACAGACTTCATACCCATACAGGCTTCTTGGGACTGCTATCCCTTTCCACAGTTTTCTTATCATTTTAAACTTATTTGCTTGCTTAGTCACCATGTTCCTCAGCATGCCAGTCATTTTTAGCACATTTACCTCATTTTGTCTCTTATGCTTCTCACATATATCTTTCTGGTTGCAGACTGTCATGCCCAAGTATCTATAATCATTTACCACTTCTAGGATGGCATTTCCTAGGATCCATCTTTCATTTCTTCCTTCTCTAAAATCATTATTTTGCACTTTCCTCTACTAAATTTTACTCTCCATTCTTTCCCATACTAGTACACCACATTCAAGTCTCTGCAAACCCTCTGCTGTTTTACTAACCAGAACTATGTCATTTGCAAATCTCAGGGTTGTCAATATGCAATCTCCAACCATGACTCGTTGACCTTCCCTCTTTACTCTCCCAAAAAGTTCAATGAAGAAGCTGAATAAGCTAGGAGACATGGTACACCCTTGTCTAACCCCAATGTCATTGACCATCCAACCTGTTTCTATACCTTTCAGATTGAGTTTGACTTTAAAATTCTCATATAGTTTTTGTATCACATTTAGAATATTTTCATCCACCCCCAAGTGTCTTAGTCTTGCAAAAAGGTTTTGCTCTATCAACTCAATCAAAGGCTTTCTCTATATTAAGAAAGCAGACATATAGCACACCCCCTTGTTTTCTTACCCTCTCTATTACATTCTGTAGAATATAGAGTAAATCATTTATCACAGAGCACAGTGTTGTTTCCATGGAGTAAAGTCTTTGGTATGCTGACTGGCTGTCCGGAAGAGAATGTGTTACACTCAAGTGATCCCATATCTGATCAAGGATCACACTTTCAATCACTTTTGACAGAAACGTTAAGTTTGAGACAGGCCTGAAAGAGCTTAAGCATTGCGAGTCTAGGCTTCCCTTGATTATCGGCTTTACAATCGCTTTCTTTTCTGACTGTGGAAATACATGATCATTTATGCTGTATTTCACAATGTCAACAAAGATATCTAAAATTTTGTCAAAGTTATTACTATGCACTATTTCACGCACTGGCAGAGGATCATTTTCACAGTGAGTTTGTTTAATCCTCGTAACAATGGATTTTAGAGTGTTCAAGTTTATCACAGTGAAGTCAGTTAATCTGGAATAAGGAGTTTCTACTCTAACACTGTCATATATCACTATTTCACTAAAATTATTTACAATAGTATTTATTTTATTACAGAAGAAATCAGAAAAATTATTCGCCAATGTTGCGTCAGGAACACCTTCAGGTAATTTGTTTCCCTTCTTATTTCCTGTTAGGCTAAGGAACTTACCTTATGGTGAAAGGCTCAGAAAACTAAATCTACATACATTGGAAAGGAGAAGAGTCAGAGGGGAATTGATTGAAGTCTTCAAATGGGTAAAAGGATATAATAAAGGGGATCTGATAGGTATAGGTTTAGGAAGGAGATTGGGAGGAATTGGTTTACAAATCGTGTGGTAGATGAATGGAATAGGCTCACTAGACATGTGATAGAAGCCTCCTCTCTGGGTAGTTTTAAGAATAGATTAGATAAATATATGGATGAAACTGCTAGATGGGACTGACTTTTTTTTTATGTACATATATTTTGCGGTTGCATGAATGGACATAATCCTCTGGATGCATTTTATGTATATTGTAGATTAGATCTGACGAACTCCTGTAAAGGGTGACAATGTTGATGACTTTTCTCTGGTAAGAAATCTTTTGTGTGTTGACTGGAACAGGAGCTGCCAAGTGTAGGCCATGAATGGTCTTTTGCAGTCTCCTTCTTTTCTTATGTTCTTCCTATTCCTATCTGTATGGAACATGTTAAAGCCCTCAATCTCAACCTCAGGTTTAAAGTGATTACCTACCAAATCAAGCCATGACTCTGTTATCTCAATTATATCAAAATTCTCTTCACTCGCTAACGCTCTTAAGAGATCTATCTTATTCCTTATACTCTGACCATTTGTGGAGTATATTTTTAAGTTTTTTTATTATTCCCATCTTCATTGCATCGTGCTTTTCTATTCCTAGTTATCTGCTCATTCACTTGTGCATTAGTCCCCCTATAACTCATCAGTATGCTCTCCGCCCTAGCTATTCCTCTATCTATGCATCTCTTCCATTTCCTACACCTGCCCTCTATTCCTGTTATTCCCTTACCTCTAACAGCTTCTAGTTTCCCACCCGTAAGGACCTAATCACACTATCCAGCTTCCCCCATAGAACCTCAACACCTGCCCGATTAAGATGGAGCCCATCCATCGCATACAACCTCCTATTCCCGTAAAACTCTCCCCAGACATCTACAAACACCAATCCTAACTCCTCACACAGTCCTTTCACAAATTCATTTGACAACTATTCTACCCCCACATACAATCTCGGAAGCACACCAGAAACAACACCTTTTATACTGCTCATGTAACTCACATGTACCCACCTTCTTTACATCATTCACCCCCACATGCGTAATCACAACTGCATCCCTCTCACACCCAGAAACCAGCCTATCATACCTCTCACAAACATCACTTACACCAGCACCCGGCAGACAAACTCTCATTCCCTTCCACTTGCTATCACTCAACTTCCTATCTAAATACCTAATCTGAGAGTCACCCATCACTAGCACCTCAGTCATTCTCCTATTCTGTCTTGGCCTAACATTACCCTCCCTCCTGCTCTCAGTCACACTACCACCCATCCTGCTTTCATCCACAATCACACCAGGCAAATCACTTTCACACTCTTCCTCTCTCAGGACATTGAATCTGTTAATCAACCTAACAGGTTCTATGTCCCTCTCATTCACACACCTAACCTGTCCTAACTTATCTATCCTATCCATTTTCACCCACCATTCATCATCACTCACAACTTCCACACTGTTCCCAGTCCTATCTTCCACCCTCTTAGCACTAATCTCACCCTTCAATTGCACACTTGCATCTCTTCTCACCTCAAACACCAAATCATTCAACCTCTTACATTCCCCACTCAACCTCCTAACCTCCCCTAGAGGCCACCACTTAAAGATTAAAAAACAGAGGTGCAGACTGGATGTTAGAAAATATTTTTTCACTAACAGAGTGGTGGATTATTGGAATAGTTTGCCACCTGAGACTATAGACAGCCCAAACTTGAATGTTTTCAAGCGCAGATTGGATGATTATATGGGGATGGAGGGTTGATTTCTTGCTTTTTGGTATGTGGATATGTTTCTTGACTCATTCCTGTGGATGCAGTTTCTTTTTATTGTATATTTTGGGGGACTTTGATTTTGTTTTTGACAGACTCCTCTGGATTGTTAAATTGTATATTGTAGATGCATGATCTGACAAAATCCTATGGATGCATTATATGGGTGGGATTTGATGGATACGGATGACCTTTGATAGGCCCTTGTGGCTTTTGTCATCCGGGAAATTATGTTATGTTATGTTAAAACACACACGGCATTCAGTTACATCCACTCTCCTTTCAACTCAACCTCCTAACCTCTCCTAACCTCCCCTTCCAGAAAACACACACGGCATTCAGTTACATCCACTCTCCTTTCAACTCCACATGCTTCACACACCACATACACACTACTTTCAAACGGCATGCTCTCACCATCTATACAAACAGCCATACTCTCAGAAATTTACTAAGGACAAAGTTAACACTCACCCCAAAAAATTCTTGCTCAGGATTGCTGCCAGTTATCTTCCCCAAAAGTATTAATCACTAATGTATTTATTACACAGTGATTGATATATTAAATAAATACAAGAAAAACTATACACCCAAATCAGTATTATATCCCAATCTTGCAATGAGAATCAGGAGCTTCCTGTAAGACAACCTTCCAGAACAAAGCCAGACAGCCAACTGAACAAATTAAAGATATCTTGATCACAAAGGAGATAGTGACAAAGGAAATTGATAAAATCAAAAGTAGTAAAGCACCCGGTCCTGATAAGGTCTTTCCTAGAATTTTGAAACAATGTAAGGATGTGTTAAGTGAGCCCTTAGCATGCATCTTTAGAAAATCATTGGAGAGTGGCATTGTGCCAGTGGCATGGAAGAAAGCCAATGTGATCCCTATATTTATGGAAAGGGGATAAAACAAATATGTCTAATTACAGACCAGTAAGTTTGACATCAGTGGTAGGGAAAATGATGGAATCTATTATAGCAAGGAATATTAGAGATCACTTGGATATGCATAAGTTGATAAAAGAATCACAGCATGGCTTTAGTAAGGGTAAATCCTGTCTGACTAATTTGCTGTCTTTTTATAGTAAGGTGTATGAAGCAGCAGATAATGATGAAAACTATGATATTTTATACTTGGACTTTAGTAAGGCTTTTGATTGAGTGCCACACTTACGGCTTCTGAGCAAAGTTAAAGCACACAGGATCGATGGCAGTATATTTAGGTGGATTCAGTCATGGCTTGGTGACAGACAACAAAGAGTTAGTATAGATGGAGTTAAATCTGAGTGGGGGGGTGTTAGCAGTAGAGTCCTGAAAGGATCTGTTTTGGGTCCCTTGCTATTCTTAATTTATATTAATGATCTTGACATAGGTATAAGTAGTGACCTGAGTAAATTTGCTGATGATACTAAGCTAGGTAGGGCCATTAGGGCTGATTCTGATGCTGTTGTAATGCAGGAGGAATTGACCATTCTGTCCAATTGGGCAGAGAAATGGCAAATGAAGTTTAACATAGACAAATGTAGTGTACTTAGTATAGGTAGAAATAATCCATTGAATAGTTATAAATTAAATGGGAGAATTTTAGGGAGGACCGATTGTGAGAGGGACTTGGGTATTTTGGTAAGTTCAGACCTTCGTCCTAGAAAGCAATGCCTAAATGCTAAGAATAAAGCTAATAGGATTCATTAGGAGGAGTGTAAGCAATAAGAGTGCTGAAGTCATTCTAAAACTGTATCTGGTGCTATTTAGGCCTCATCTAGAATATGCAGTACAATTTTGGTCACCATATTATAGGAAGGATATTGATTTGCTTGAGTCTGTGCAGAGAAGGATGACAAAGATGATTGGTGGGCTAAGGAACTTACCTTATGGTGAAAGGCTCAGAAAACTAAATCTACATACATTGGAAAGGAGAAGAGTCAGAGGGGAATTGATTGAAGTCTTCAAATGGGTAAAAGGATATAATAAAGGGGATCTGGGTAAGGTTCTTATACTTAGTGAACATGACAGGACACGTAGCAATGGGTTTAAGCTTGATAAGTATAGGTTTAGGAAGGAGATTGGGAGGAATTGGTTCACAAATCATGTGGTAGATGAATGGAATAGGCTCACTAGGCATGTGATAGAAGCCTCCTCTCTGGGTAGTTTTAAGAATAGATTAGATAAATATATGGATGAAGCTACTAGATGGGACTGACTTTTTTTTATGTACATATGTATATATTTTTCTAAGGAGTGGGGAGATTATATTTTGCGGTTGCATGAATGGACATAATCCTCTGGATGCATTTTATGTATATTGTAGATTAGATCTGACGAACTCCTGTAAAGGGTGACAATGTTGATGACTTTTCTCTGGTAAGAAATCTTATGTGTGTTGACTGGAACAGGAGCTGCCAAGTGTAGGCCATGAATGGTCTTTTGCAGTCTCCTTTTCTTATGTTCTTATTTAGCTCATTTCTGGTCGACCTACAATGATTTAAATTATCAAAAGTACTTTCTCTCTGTAATCTCTGGTATACCCTTTTCTTCTCAGAAATTTTCCTAGCTATCTCTTGATTCTACCACAACAGCTTCATATATTTCTTCCTATTAGCCTTCATTGGAATACACTGCTTCTGGAATATTTTTAGTATAGTCTTAAAGTCGCCCAAATCTCAAAAGTATTCTTCCACCTGAATTGTATATCATACCTCATCTGATTTAGCAAGTTTCAATATTTATCATGATCTCCCCTATAAAATTTGGGGTAACACTTCAGTTTCGGGGCATACAGTAGGTGGCGCTGTTTATAGGCTACAATATATGTCTTATGACATCAGACTGTAGCGTCAGATGTGAACAATTACGGCGTTATATTTTTTGTATATGAGTATATACTGGAGTGGTTGAAACTCAGGATCATCGCAGGGTGGTCCCTCTAAAGTGATATCTCCCTCACAAGCATTGGTATAAAGACAACCCAGCCCTACTATCCCTGAAGCACCTCTTTAGAATGTATACCTTTCACTCTATCTCTTCTGCATCTCTTTCCTTTTCTTGACCACTATCAGTAACTAGTTTCCAGCCTGCAAAGACCCAACGACACTATCTAAATCCTGCCACAACACGTCAACCCCAGCCCGGCTTAGAATAACCCCCAAAGTTAACCCTCCCTCTCCATATAATCATCTAATCTACGTTTGAATACCTCCTATTTATAAAGTAAGGGCAGCAAACCTTAATTACTATGAATATATAAACAAAATTTTTAATTAATTAATGGAATAATGTTAGTTATCGAGAACTAATTACAGATCCGTCACTAATACAGATGGAACACCTTCTGCCCTTTTTTTTTTTTTGTCACATTTGAGTCCGTATTGTACCTATTATCCTATTGTGACGTCATTGTTACACGCTCTGCGATAATAGAACGTGGACTTATGTTTTGGTTCAGGTTGTTGTGCCACCCTTTAATATAAAATAAACCCGGCAATGGCTTCGCTACAAAGATTAAAATTTAAAATCTAAAAAAAAGCAGCCAATTATAATAATTTATAAAGGAACTCTAAACTATTTCTCCCCTTTCAAAAAATCACGTTGCTAAAATATAGTTATAGATAAAATAAAAAAAGCAGCCTTACTTAAATTTTAATAAATTTTCTGAACGTCAACAATTGTAATTCATTTTCTTTTAAAACATTATAAAGCATCGGATAATCATATTTACTTTTTATGAACTAAACTATTTTGTTTTTCAAACTCTAAAGAAATTCTTAGAATTTACCTTGATAAAAAAATAAAATATACTTAAGTCATAACCAAACTAAGATGAAATTATTATTCGAATAATAATAAAAATCCAGTTCTTAAATTATGGAGTTAGTGATAATGATAATTATAAAAAAGTCACTAGGGTTTATTAAAGTCATTCCAGTCAGGGGATCCTAAAACCCATAGAGGCATGAACATAGTATAATCTGGATATATTGGATTGCGTTATCAGCCATTATTAACCAGTAGATTCGTCATATTATCTTTTTAATACGATAACCCCCCTCCCAATGCAAAATCAGGTTCTTCATATACTCTCATATATATATATATATATATATATATATATATATATATATATATATACAAAGGGTGTAGGGAAGCTGAGAGGAGGTAGCACCTTTTGACTCCTGACTGCTGCATCTTACTCGAGTGTGAGATAGTCAGGTCGACTGGTCCTAGCTCTCTTCCTAACTCTCACATGCTGGTTTCAAGTGCCACACCCCGGTAACCACTTCGGCAGGTGGGCTAAACCATGTGAGGCGAACTCATCTATGGTAGCAGGTAGATGAGAGGGAAAGGGTGAGTATAAACAGACTTATACATCGATTGTCTTCTCTACTCCGCCTTTCTTCATGGAGAGGGGAAACACGTTCAAGTTAGTAGAGTACTGCGCTTGGGAAGTCTTTAGCGAGTGGTGAAGTATACTCCGCTCAAATTCTGCTTCATGTATGTTAGAAATAACTAATTACAGCTGACAGACGCAGAGCAAGAGGCCGTTACGACATGCACCCTTAAGTCAAGTCATATACAAGCGATGCCTTCGCCACACTCGCTACCAGCCCTTTGGGGCGTTGGCCATCGGCCTATT
This sequence comes from Ceratothoa steindachneri, assembly GCA_963969495.1. Classification (NCBI taxonomy): domain Eukaryota; kingdom Metazoa; phylum Arthropoda; class Malacostraca; order Isopoda; family Cymothoidae; genus Ceratothoa; species Ceratothoa steindachneri. The sequence continues at coordinate 60,182,696 of OZ018322.1, forward strand.
TGATATTCCAAATCGATTGTGATCATCTATACTCCCTCAACTCCATGTTCCTCTACCCTATCATCTCACTTTTCCTCTACCCCTATCACATTACCTACTCCTCCCCTACTCCCATTTCTCCCCCCCTCCTCCTCTCTATCTTCCCTAATCCATTTACCCTTCCCCCTCTCTCTCACTTTTCCTCAACAGGAGAGGACGGGTGAGCTCATTCATAGACTAAATTATAATAAAATAAAAAATTATTCAAAAAATCACGTTCTAAAAATATACACTTTGCCCTCTCACTTCCCCTCCCCACTATTTCCCCCCTCGCCAACACTCCTCTCTCTCCCCTCCCCCACTACTTCCCTCATGTATGGGGGATAGGGGGAGGGAAAGAGACTGAGGGAGAAGGGAGGAAGGGAAAGAGATCTACAAATTCAGTCCTCATCTAGATCATCGTCGCCGGAAAACTAAGAAGGCGTGTCCTAGCCACTGCGGCAGCGGACATGCAGGCCGTTTTCAAATTAGCCGCAAAAATCGACAAGAGGTACGAATTCCTGATGCTAATAACAGCAACATCAAAGAAAGTTGCATAAATCTTTCAAACGCAAACGTCGGAAAGACTAAAATCCACGGGAAAATGAGTGCGGATTTGGCCATTCCAAGCTTTAGAAGGTCATTTTGATGGTCTTTCGTTGTAGCAGACATCACCGCACCCATCCTGGGAAGGGATTTCTTGAAGCACTTCGAGCTAATCATGGATTGCGCCCGGAATAAGCTGCTGGATCGAAACACCAAGCTCGCTTCAGTGGTTCAAACTTCCGAGGAAGCATCCATAGCGTTTATAAGAACAGACCTCCAAAATGTACCCGAATCATGTCGAAAAATATTGGAAAAATATGGTGCACTGTATGGACCAGCTCTCGCTCAAACGCTATCAGCAATGGACCAAACAGTGGAGCATAATATTGATAACGGCAGTGGCCCACCTACATTTGCGTGGCCTAGGCAATTGACGGCGGAAAAGCTGAAAGTAGCAAAGGAAACAATCGAGGACCTCTTAAAAAAAGGAGTAATCTAGCCACCGAAATCACCGAGGGCCTCACCGATACATTTGGTACCAAGAAGAACCCCGGTGAGTACAGGTTGAACGGGTACTATAAAGCTCTAAATGCCATTACAAAGCCTGACCGATATCCGTTGCCACGGATCCAAAACATGGCAGACCATCTCCATGGAAAAAGGATCTTTTCGAGACTGGACCTCGTAAGGGCATATCAAGAAATTCTAAAGAGCCCGGCTGACGTCAAAAAGACGGCATTTGCCACCCCCTTTGGTTTGTGGCAATACATAAAATGACCATTTGGCCTTCGCAATGTGAGCAATACCGTTCAAAGATATGGATAATATATCCCATGCGTTGAGGTTTGTATACACATACGAGGAGCGGTCAATAAGTTTTGAAATTCGGATATAAGGAAACGAGATATGAGGAAAAGTGTTTTATTATTTTTCAATATAACTACCCTCGACTTCAATGCACTTGCGCCACTTGTCCCTGGGGCGTCGAATTCCCGACAAACAGAAATCTCCCGCCTGCTGTTTATTCCACTCCTGGACGGTGAGCTGGACATTTCCATCGTCCCCAAACCAGCGTCCACGCAGTGCAGCCTTGAGCTGGCGCAATAAAAAGTAGTCGCTAGGGGCCTGATCTGGACTGTAGGGTGGATGGTTGAGCTCCTCGAATCCACACTCGTGCAGGGCATCTTGTGAAACTCTTGCATTGTGGGCTTTGACGAAGTTGAAGTCGATCATGGGGCGTCAGGTTTCTAGGGACCCAACGGGCAGAGACCTTGGTCATGGCCAAATTTTTGTGGATGATGTTGATAAAACTTCCATGTGATATTCCAGGTTCTCGCTTGATTTCTTCGACCTTCACCCGTCTATTTTCGAGGATCATCCTCTCCACACGGGCCACATTGTCCTCATTGGTCACGTCTGACGGGCGTCCTGGACGGTGGTCATCTTCAAGGGACTCACGACAATGGCGGAACTCCCTATTCCAGTGAGCAATTGTTGCATAGGAAGGGGCGGTGTCGGTGTATACTGCAACCATGCATTCTTGCCTTCCTTGGTCAAAAATTTGATCACTGCGCGGTGCTCAACCTTCTTCATTGTTGAAAAATTTGTGACTGACGATCTGCGATCAGCTACTGCTTCTTAAATAGACGAGGCAGGAGCGTGCGGCTGCAGGTCCTGAACTGTCATAACTTGTCCTAACACCCCCACAAACAGCCATCCCCCTTCCTCTGTTTTGCCCTACCGATTCGCAAAACTTATTGACCGCCCCTCGTATATAGACGATATCCTGATTTTTTCCAATAATTTGGAGAACACCTCAACCATTTGGAACAAGTAATGGAAATATTATCACAGAGAGGCCTCAGGATTTCCTTAGAAAAATGCGAGCTCGCGAAAGAGGAAATCACGTTCCTGGGCCATCAAATCTCGTAAAAGGCATATGTCCTCCTGCCCCCCCAAATAAGGGAAATTGAGGAAATGCCAAAGCTAAGAGACTCTAAAGGACTGCGTCGTTACTTGGGAATGTTGGCATACTACAGAAGAATGATGCCCAACTTTTCGGACAAAGCAGCACCGCTAACTGAGTTGTTGCGTTTGTACCCCAAGTTGAAGAACATCGAGTGGAACGAAATTGAGGAGAGAGCGTTCGAACTAACAAAGAAGGCTTTAGAAGAAGCAATCATACTCCATCACCCTCTCCAGGGCAATTTGCCGATGCAATTGGTGATGGACTGCTCCCAATACGCGGCAGGTACTGCCGTCCACCAAATGGTGAACAGCGTCGCGAAGCCATAGCTTTCTTTTCAAAGAAGCTCTCAGAAACGCAACAGGCGTATTCAACCTACGACAGTGAGCTTCTTTCCGCATACTTGGCTGTTATGCATTTTAAGCACATAATAGAAGGGCGCAATACGACGCTGTTCATTGATATAAGCCATTAGTTTCGGCATTTTCGTCACCGTTAAGTGCAAAAACTGACAGGCAGCAGCGTTATTGGACCGCCATTTTAGAGTATGTCAACGACATGGCATACATACGCGGCCAAGACAACATAGTTGCAGATTGCATGTCAAGGGATGCCAAGTCAGTGCAAATTGATTCCCTTGGACTTCAAGAGCTAGCAGCCGCACAAGCATAGGACGACGAAGTAAAAGATTTCAAAGAAAAATTAAAACCTTTCTCCTTTAATGGAGATATACACTTATGGTGTGAAAATACAACATGAGCTCCTAGACCATTTGTACCAAAAGAGTGCAGGAAAACGATATTCAATCAACTGCACAATATATCGCAGCCAGGTTTTCGAGCCTCCCTGAGGTTAATTAAAGCCCTATATTTTAGGCCGAACATCGATAGGGATGTACGTTCATGGGCTAAGGAATGTATATCTTGCCAGGCAGCCAAAATAACGCGCCATACGAAGTCTCCAATTATACCAATAGAAACACAGTCAGAGAGGTTTGAGACGATACACGTGGGCATAGTGGGAACATTGCCGACATGTACCCTGCCCGGATAATCTTTCCCCTCACAGTGCCGTTACGTGCTAACTTGCATCGATCTGGCCTTGAGGTGGGTAGAAGTGATCCCTATACCGGACATGAGTGCCACCGCAATTGCTTTTTGCCCTGCTGGAAGGATGGATATCCAGATTTGGTGCCCCGTTGTACGTGATTACCGATAGAGGTGCATAATTTGAATCGAATCCGTTCAAAGAATTGTCAGCCCTCGTTGGTTTTCATCGACTCCGATCCACGAGCTACAGACCCTTCACGAACTGGATGACCGAAAGGATCCATAGGACATTTAAAACGGCCATAATGGCTCGCAAACAGGATTGTTGATGGCACCTCCGATGGTGATGCAAGGCATTCGCGCCCTACCGAATGAGTCGGGATTTTCCCCATTCACAGCGGTAACTTCACGACGCTAGTATGCCCGAAGCTACTGGTATCACCGAGCTCGTCGAAAGAACAATGAAAGTTCGTCAAGGACTTGGCCACGACAATGGCCCAAATATATTTTAGACGAATAGCCACGGGCAATATTCACTCGGTGCCAAAGTATTACAACTATCTGGCCTGATGGAAGCATCACACCTGTGGGTGCGAATAGACCGTGTTCGAAGACCTCTTGAGGTGCCTTATGCGGGCCCCTTCATGGTTATCGAACGCGGCAGTAAGGTGTTCACACTACAATTCCCGGACGGAAGGATGGACACCGTCTCAATTGACCGATTGAAACCGATACGATTTCCCAGGCAATTGAGGACTCTCGGGACGGCGATCGGAGTATCCTGATGTCCCGGAAGAGGCCGAGACCCGACCCTACTCGCGAAATGGAACTCGCAACTGGAAGGGGGACCGAAGCCCCTGATCCTGGCCCTTCACCTAGAGCAGAGGAGCCGCAAAAGGAACGTACCTCATCACGAGCGAGAAGAAGGATTAAGTTCGCTAAAGACAACAAATACTCGTATATTTATTATCGAGAGGCGAATAACAAAGTGTTAAATGAATAATACTTAGCCTAAAATTATAAGACAGTGTGCTAATATAAATAAAAAGTGTACATAAGGTGAAATTATATAAGATTCATATCGCGAAGTTCGTGATATTCAGACGCAAAGTCGTCACGAGGTACCAGGATGGGAAGAACTATAAATGTGTAATTAAAATAGACAGCTCTAATCCAAAGTAACGAATTAAATAAATAAATTATTGTATAAATATTGTCAAACTTATTGTAAATGTTAATTAGCTGTAACGAGTAATAATCCAGGTTGAATTCTACGTATAGCAATTAAGGTAGGATTTAAGAATCCATAACAATCGTTAACCTAAGAAAAAAATATATTAAATGTAGAAAACCAAATTTTGTAAAGGTCAAGGTGCAATAGCAGCAGGTAAACGACTCCGTCGACTTGAGGGTGGATGCCTGTAGCGACCGGCGTGTACGTCCAAAATAGGACACACGCGAGACTCGCTACACAAATAAAGTACAGAGAGAGAGAAAAGTAAAGTTAGCGCCATTTACCAGAATATCACACGGTATTAAACGGAGCACACTTATCTCTGTTAGAGTTGATCGAGGCAATCTTAGGCAAACATTATAATCAATGCAGAATCCAGAATAAACCGGATAGCTATCACTATTAAACAAATAGAAACCAGATTAGGAAGCTGTCTCCATGGCAACATGCCACCGCCCACAGAGAATTTTACCCAATAGTCGGAGTGCCTTCCTTATCAATATGTTCGGCAGTAGCCAATCAAAAGTCGAGTTATGTTAATACCGACAAATCAACAGGCCGGTACATAAGTGGGAAGTCTAGCTTAGTTTGGACGAGAAACTTGTAGGGCGTGGCTTAAATTGAATATATTACTGTGTGAAGCCAGAACAAAGAAAATAATTAGATTACTGTTTGTTTTATATAGCAATATATCGCGTTATATATCGTTCAGTCCGATCTCTCGGATTCGCGTAATTCATCATTGTATATAGTCGTGTACATAACGCAGACATTAAGGTGTAACTCTTAAAGGCTCTATTCGTCCAGCCTCCTTTAGACCTTGCCCGCACTTGACCTTGAACTTAATTTATGTCATAACTTAGAACTTAAAACTTAATTAAAGAACTTTTGTAAAGTGCAATAAGATCTAGTTCAATAATAGTTCTATTTCTGCTTGGTGACTTCAATATCCTGACGTTCCTCAATCTTCCTTCTTCAAGCCCTTATTAATCGGGTAAACTGCCATTCCGCATTCTTTTCGTTAATCGCAATTCCTCGCGATTACATAACTCCCAAAATACCGGTACTGTACCTTGGTGTGGTCTATCCCCATCTTCCGGACTATTTGACCCCGTCGCTAGAATAAGACCGCCCTTCGGCTTAGGTCACCCCATAGCAATCAACAAAATAACTCTCGTGGGAAATAATGAAGGGCAACGCAAACCAACCGGAGCATCTGTATCAACCGGAGTCCTTGCCAAAAGATTACGCGATAACTCGGTAATCTATCACCATTACTGGCAACCAGCGTTCCCCTTCCGAGGCTCTCGGGTTGTCTTCACGATTACCTTCAAGGTTCCCCCATAATTAGGGACGACCTGCAAGAATTCCTTCCCCCCGGCCATAAGTGATCGATCAGTACTGCTCATGGCTGAAGCCGCCACAATATGGAAGAGTAACCCCAAAATAAACATCCAGCTCTAGCCAGAAACCAGTTTGCCCACCACGCGCGGTCTTAATATCGGCCGCATTGCATTATAGCCCGCCCTCCTTTTACCATGCCTCCTTTGCCGATGAATTATTTTTTTGTATTTGCTTGTAGTGCGCCAATCTAAACATTTTTCAATCTTTATAAACTTCTTTACATCTGTCTTTTTTAGTCGGTGGAAAGATAGAATAAGAGGGGGGGGGGGTTGAGTTTGGAAGAGAGGGGGAGTTAATAGTGAGGAAAAAGGAAGGAAGTGGTAGTCTAATAGATGCCCGGTGATCGGGCCTTCTCTGTATTTGTTATTCTCCTTAATATTCTTGTTCCACTAAGGGATCTTTTTATTCTGCCCACCTACGGGATCTTTTTATATTGTCCCACTAAAGGATCTTTTGTTGTTGTTGTTTTCATTTATTTTAACTTGTTATTTTACGTTTTGTCTGGTTAGCAAAATATAGGCACGAGTTCTGGTCTTTTAGTGTTAGGGAGGTATCTTTTACAACTACCTCCCTCTGCCTCTGGATCAAGGGCCGCTACAGTCTCCATGGGAAGAATATCATCTAGCCTTGACCAGATGTCCCGTTCTGTTTTGTAAAAAACGATGTTTACTGGTTCCAATCCAGCCTCTTCATGGAGGTTCCTCGGCGTCCGGTACTCTTGCCACCTTGTGTTGATGATAAATCAGAGGCCTCGATTTTGCACCCTCATGAGTCTTGTTATGTCTTTTCTTGGCGCTGCGTTAAGTGGTACAGCCGGATAAACTAGATTGGATCTAAATAAACTTGTGTATAGTTTCTTCTTGTTGAGTAGGTTTAGGGATCTAAATCTTGAGAGCTTGTATAGTTCAGTTCTCGATTATCCGATCCTACAGTCGATGTGTGTGCTCAATCCAGTGCTGGCAAGTTTAAACCTGAGAACGGACACATTCGGCGAGTAGTCAATTTCGGTGTCGTGCAGGTTGAGGGGAACGGAACAATCTCCCTATTGCGTCTGCCGTGAATTTCGACACGTTGGTTTGGATCTTCCAGCGCCTTTCGAATCTGGAAATCTTTTCAGCCTCGGCGGCCGTGGCTCTGGCCATCATCCTTGAAGAGTTTGCCCTTCGTACAACGACCTGGGTGATATCGTCCGCGTATTGTATGTTCAGTGTCCTTTCGTCCTTAGGTTTAGAGGGAATCTCTCATAGAGATAGTAAAGAGAGTGGAACTAAGGCATTCTCCTTGAGGGACACCGGACAGGAGCTCGAAAGCTTCCCCTGTATACATTTTAAAGGCGATGACAGCTTGCCTGTTACTCAAGTAGATACAGGGGATTTTTTCGAAGTGGGTGTGAGTCTTAGTTGCGAGATTTTGTGTTTCAGGCCGGCGATCGAGACTTTGTCGAAGGTCTTGTTTACGGACTGTTGATGGTATAAATGAATTACCACTTATGGGGGATAATGTCCTATCAATGTCCCTTAGGTATGAGGTTACCAATTATGATAGTCACCCAATTATAAAGGGGTACCGGAAGAGAATTACCAATTTATGGGTAACCAACTTATATGATGGTGAATTAAGTATTTAACTAAAAAAAAAATATTCACTTTGTTCTTATTTTGGCTGAGCTTACCGAAGGTATCAGAGTAATCGAGGCAAAGAAGGATGTTGCATAAGTGCATGCCTGTACTAAAATGGGCCTATTTATACCATGTTCTGCCATACAAATACAATAATAATAAAATCTAATACATTTATATACAATTTATCCCCAACTTTGTCTTATCCTTCATTAGATTTCAACATAATCATAACTACGACACTTTACAAAACACAAAATAAGGCATATAATAAAGCTATAGAGGCAGTGAGGCGTGTATATATTTATGCCTCTCCCTTTTTCATTAAATGTGTCGCTACAATATTGCCTACACAAGGATTAGAAATACATGAACAACGGATTCCTGGCAAATGTGAAAACGCCCGTCTTGCCGTCTTCTATCCGGTTCCTGTAGAGGTGTCCGGTCGACTTCTTGTGGCGTGGTCCTCTTCCGTGCCATGCACTCTACGAGGTGAAGTGCGCTTGGTCCTCTTTCTGTTTTCTGCCGGAGTTCATGGGCCTTGCTGATCGCCCGGCACGTTACCATTATGTGAGGGAGGTAACCTCGCTGGTTATAATCTGTCCACTGAACAGTGTCCATTCTTCCATCAGGGAATTCCAAAGTACAAGCCTTATTGCTGCGCTCGATTACCGGGAAAGGGTTAGCATATGGCGCATCTAGTGGTTTGCACACACGGTCTATTCGGAACCCAAACATGAGTTGCTTCGCAAAGATTTTGGAGCACAAAAGGCTTGGCCGAGTTTAGGTGCCCTATGAATGCCTGAGCGAAGTCGACTTGTGCCATGGTTGATACCAGTTCTTTAATAAATTTGGAGTCGGACTTCGATGACGATGACGAAACTAAAGGTTTGGGGCACAAGAGCGTGGTTCCCGTGACTGCCGTAAAAGGTGAAAATCCCGAGTCATTGGGCAAAGAGCGAATGCCTAAAAGGACAATTGGAAATGCCCCTAACCAGCCTTGTCGAGGGGCCATTATGAGCACTTCAAAGTCTTTTTCACCATCCCGGTCGTGGACGGGTAGTACCTCGTGTTGCGTAGACGATTAAAACCACCGAGGGTAGGTATTTCCTTGAATAGTTCTGATTCAAATTGGGTTCCTCTCTCGGTCACTACGTAAAGCGAGACTCCAAATCTGGAAATTCACCCGCCTAGGAAAGCTAACGCAATCGCTACGGCACTTATCTCCAGAATCGGTAGCGCTTCGATCCATTTCGTCGCTAGGTCGATGCATGATTGCATAAGGGGTAGGATTGTCCAGGCAGTGTACACGGTGAGAGTGGTCCAACTATATCGATATGCACAGTTTCGAACCTTGAAGATGTAATATCAATGGGCAGGATCGGGATTTCGTGTGGCGATTAATCTTTGAAGATTGACAGGGGATGCACTCCTTCGTCCAGGAGCTAATATCCCTGTCCATATTGGGCCACCAATAGCGAGATTTGATAAGACGAAATGAAGCCTTGAATCCAGGGTGTGACAAATTATGTAATTGATTGAAGAATAGTTCTCCTGCATGCCAAAGGGACAAACGATCCTGGGTATCTTGATGTTACTTCACACCAAAGCTGAACTTCCTCAGGAAAATGATAGGATTTTAATCGCGAGCGAAATTCCTTTGTTTCTTAGCCATTATTCTGCGCTGCAGCCGAAGCTCGGAGGTCAAGAGAGTCAATTTGGACCGAATTTCCGTTCCTTGTAAAGGCAGTCAGTGACGACGTTGTCCACACGACGCATGTAAGCGATATCACTGACGCACTCTAGAATGGCTGTCCAAAGGCGTTGTTGCCTATCTGTTTTAGCACTTTATGATGTCGCAAAAGCTTATACTGAAGGCTTGTGATCAGTGCACAAGGTAACGTGGCGACCTTCAATCAGGTGCCTGAATTGTATGACAGCAAGATACGCCTCTAGGTGCTCTATTTCGTATGTGGAGTATGCTTGTTGCGTCCGGTTTAGCTTGCTCGAAAAGAATGCGACTGGTTTTGCAGATCCGTCAACCATTTTGTGCACGGCAGCACCTCCCGCGTATTGGGAGCAATCCATCACCAGGTTGTATGTCGAATCATTGGGTAGCTGCTGATAGAGTCTAACGGAGCCGAGTAAGGCCGATTTGGTATTTTCAAATGCCTCATTATTCCACACGAGCTACCGAGCCTTTGGTTGCAGGCGTACAAGCTCGGTCAACAAGAATGTAATCGTGGCAAAGTTAGGAATCATTCTGCGGTAGTATCATATAATGCCCAAATATCTTCGAGGCTCCTTGTAGTCTTCTGGTGATGGTATGTCTCCAATTTCCTCCATTTTTTTCGGTGGTGGGCAGATTCCTTCCCCTAAAATATGATGCCCTAAAAAATCTGTTTCCTCCTTTGCCAGCTCGCACTTCTCCAGGGATATTCTCAGACCGTTTTCGACCAGGATTTTAAAGAATTACTCCAAATGCTTCAGGTGGTCGTCTATATTGGCTGAGTATATCATAAATATATCAAGATGTCGTCTATATACACAAAAATGTACCCTAATACTCGAAACAGGTTGCCCATGTACCGTTGGAAGGTGCAGCTTGCATTTCGGAGTGGGAGCTTAATGTACTCCCACAAACCGAATGGGGTTGTGACTGCAGTTTTCTCTATGGCTGCCTGATTCATAGGGATTTGATGATGGCCACCAAACAGGTCCAACCTTGAAAATATCCTTTTGCCATGGATGTGATTGGTAAGACTTTGAATTCACGGCAGCGGATAACTGTCGGGCTTTGTGATTGCATTGACCGCTCGAAAATCGCCGAATACCATGTACTAACTGGGCGACTTCTTTCGAAGCATGTGAATTGGCGAAGCCCATTGTCACTTTGATGGGCGCATGACCCCGTCCTTCAAAAATGTTTCGAAAGTTGATTGAGCAACCTGTAGTTTCTCTATTGAAAGAGTCCTCGGCCTTGTGAATGTCACTAGAGCACTACCAGTTTCGATCGTATTTGTCACTGAGTTCGGCGATGACGAGGAGGTTCTGAGAGACTACAGGTACGTACAGAGGCTCATATTTTTCCAATATGGCGCTGCAATGGGGCAGTAGGTGCTTAAGGTCAATGATAATTAGGGCTACCACAGGTTCTCCAGATAATCTCAATTCCGATACAAGTTTAGTTTGTTTGTCTATTAGTATGCCGCGCGAACAATCTACAAAAATATTATAACGACTTAAAAAGTCAATACCTAATAACGGTGAAGTGGTATCCGCGACTACAAATGAGCACCTAAATGATCGGCGATGAATGGGGATCACTATTTCCGTGTGAATCTCGCCGCGCACTTTTATTTTCCAGCTATTAGCCGTTGAAATATTTATACTAGATTCGCGCAATTCATCCGATTTCACCAATTTAGCCGTAATTATCGATACACTCGCCCCCGTGTCGATTAAGAAACCATATTTATTATTACACACATTAGCAGCGACGTTGAAAACAGACGGCATACCAGCGGTCGCGCTTGCAATGGCATGCCCGCCTAGTTTTCAAACGGGGTTGGCCACCTGCACAAGAGTTTGCAGAATTTCGCGTTTTCCCTAAAGAATACATGTGAGCGGCAAACTACAGGTCTTTGTTTATTTCCAAAGGGTCGCAATCCTCCTGATATATTATGTGCACGATTACCATTAGGATACGCACCTTTGGGCACTGACCGCGCACTTCCGGCCGAATTATTTATTTACTTATCACTCGTATCTTCATTTTTACACGGCATAAACACGTTGGACACGGAAACGGCACTGCGACCTATCGACTCACTATTAGTATTTATACTTAAGCACTGCGCACTACCGAATGTCATCAATTTATCAGCCAGTTTTCCTAATTGTGCCAAGGTGAGTTCCTTCTTAGGTGCAATTATGGGCACGATGTTAGCCGGTAGAGACTGAATGAATTTGTGCCTTACAAGTTCTTCACCAACTCCTACCTGCAGAACAGTCCTTCGTAGTTCTTCCAAATTGGTCTAGGATCGGCCTGTGAGCGTGGAGGATGCGATGAGCTTCTCGAAAAGCTCGAGTTTGGTCTTTTCGAAAAGCTCAATCACTCCCACCCACAAAAGAGGGATATTTTGGTCTGATAAAATGTTCACTGGAAGACGATCGACGGTCTCAGGAGGAAGTGAGGCTGATATGTGGAAAATTTAGTCTCATCTTTTTCAATTCCGGAGATGTGAAATTGTGCCTCCACTATTTGTTTGAATCAACCTGGGACTGCCGTTTCATTAAAGATGGGCGGCTCGATGTTGACAGGTTCACAAAGTCCTCTTCACCTTGTCCTGTCTGACGATGGCTTATTGCGTCCATTTCTTTTATACCTTTACTGTCCGATTGAAACGAAGCGTCACGAGTTTATAGGGGGTGGAAGTTTATAGCCGCACCAGTTTATAGGGGGGAATTAATTATCTGACTCCAAAACTGATTTCTTCAATGTGTTCTTATTTTGGATGGGCTTACCGAAGCTTTCAAGGTAAATCGAGGTAAAGAAGGACGTTACAAAAATATGTTTTATTCTAATATCGGCCAATTAACGGGAAAAGCAGCACTTCACGAAGTTACTTTGCCGGCGATTTTAAGTCTATATATATTCAACGCGAAGTATTACATTCTGGAGCGACAAGACTTGGTGAATTTAAAAGGCGCTACGTGAACGAAAAACCCTTGCTAAAGACAGTAATCTAATAACGTTAAAAATACAATAATCATTCTAACTGAGCTTCTCGACTATATAGATTCTTATTTTCTAGAGGGTGCGGCCTAGAATCGTCCGTGGGATGAGCTTCAGTTGTCGAGTTCATTGCTCTCCAACGCTAAGCTGGAGCTACCGAAAGATGTGTATCTCGAATTACTTATAAATCCCAAGTTTTATCTATATAACAGGATGCGCTCGTCGCAGCTTTGTGATAAAATTCCTTTTGGTCAACGGGTGTATTTGTAATGTACAATAACTGCACATACACACAAAGAAAGAGAGAGAGAGAAAGAGAGAGAGAGAGAGAGAGAAAGAGAGATAGAGAGAGAGAGGGAGAAAGAGAGAGAGAGAGAGAGAGAGAGAGAGTGAAGGACAAAGACACAATTTTCCAGGTCGAAGTATCAAAGATGGAATGATAGGAGCAATAAAATAAGGTCGTTTGGAGACAGTTTGTTAATCAGCGGAATCTGATTAGAACGTCTGGTTTGAAACCCGACCACAATGTAAAGCTATCGCACCCGAGTGTGAGAGCAGATAGGCAGAGTAATTAGAGCTGTCTGGAATGGGAAGAGAATTAGCGACAAAAGATGTTTCGCCTTAATATAAAATTTAATAAGGTCATCTTAGCTTTAAGCAAACTGAGTTTATGTGATACCCTCGCAGGGAAAAGACCCCCAAAGTGACAAACGAAGTGGAGAATTTCAGCCAATTACAAGCTAGACTCCAACCATTTACAGGCTCCGCTGGGCTGACAGGTATCTAAGCACCGCCTCTGCGCCCAAAGGAAGGCAGAGCTACGTGTTTCCTCCCAAATAATACCCGGTATAAATAAGAGAACATTTTCATTCAAAGATCATTATCATAATTATTATTATCATTATTAGGATTATCATCATTATTATTATTATAGATTATTATTGACACATTCATTGATTGATTATTAGACTCCTAATTCACCGCTCTGCGAATCTTCATTATTCTTGCTCTTGCTATTATAACTCGATTTAGTATATTCCGTTGCGCAAATTAAATCTTTACCGTATATATATATATATATATATATATATATATATATATATATATATATATATATATATATATATATATATATATATATATATATATATATATATATATATATATATATATATATATATACATATATATATATATATACACATATATATATATATATATATATATATATATATATATATATATATATATATATATATATATATATATATATATATATATATATATTAACAAATATATTTGCATTCCTTATTTTTTGTATTCAAAGTCATTGATGCAAATTAATCTATACATTCTCATTTCCTTATTCCAATTTTTGGACATATTATTTTATATGTGTGGAGTATGCTTGCAGTTTTGTGCCTGTAGCCTAGCTATTATTACATAATCCGATCACCACATTTCTGTGGAGTGCGTATTGGTTTGTTTGCAAGAAACAGACCTATATTGAAATCTGTGAGCAGGTGGAAGTCTCGGCAAGAACATTGGTGTACTTATAGTGACGGCTTTAAGGCGGCCTTTTTATTTTATTTATTTTTTATGGGGAAATTGCGTCTTTTTTTTTCTCCATTCTCCGAGGGTCACCGGTCATGGATGTGTCTACTTCATCGGGAGAGGAGCACCCCATAACCGGTGAAGAGGACTACTTAATGTTTAAGGAGAGTTTCCTCGTAACGCATGGCTGTCTGAATGTCCTGGAGGGGGACTGGAATTCTGGTTGATCTTTATCAGGCCGATATGCGTAGCAAAATAAGATTTTGTATTTCTCGGGTCCTTGTCAAAGCTAATGAGTCCCACTTCCCTATCTGCCAGACTTATTATTTGTATGCACAGTTGTTTCAATTGTCTTCGTAATTGCTGCGGTCAAAGCCATCGGCTTGCACCTGTCTTCTAACGTGTGAGAATATTTGTGTGTTATCGTGAGAGCACAACGACTTCATTGGCTTGTGTTTTTACATTATTTACAAATATACAGTTTGCTTTGCATTGATGCATTAATTATTGACTGACAGTTTAGAATCATTTACAAGTATACAGGTTGCTTTGCATTAATTAATTTATTAACAAATTGCATATTATTTTAGTGTTTGGTTTGTGTGCCCATTTCAAGATTTCATAGGGCCAACGGGGTGCTCAATTTTTGAGGTTCTTTTTTGGCTCTACTCTACCTTGTAATTGAGAGCTACCTAGAGTTCCCCCGAGAACACGGAGTTTTCAAATGCTATTCTTTAACTCGAAATACTCTTTTGTGAATAAACATTTTGTCGCATAAATAATTGTTACACTATTCACATACCTTAAATATTTGATTTTTAATATCATTTTGGGGAGTCTTTTGCACCTTCTAAGTAATCTCTATAAACGCACCATATGCTGTGCTATTTGGTCTACAGGCGAAAGTCTATTAATCTTACACAGGCATATGTACAAAAATATTGAGGCGTGCACCCATCTGCCTGCTTTTATTATAATTGTGCCCTGTCAATGGAATGAAAATATACATTTAATAATTTAGGATTAACCTACTTTTATACAATGCAGCGGATCTCTTAAAAATAAAAGAATGAGAGGTGAACTCTTATTTTGCGTACACATTTAACTTGAGTTTGGATTCTTTTGACTTTCGGAATCTTACAATACTTTATTTTTTATATCCATAATTAGAGGTTCTTTGGAGCGTTTGGAGGTGGGAACTGCATCTCTTTAATGCGAAAAAATTAGGGTGCGTATGTGTGCGCGCTACTAGTTTATTATTTTTAACTTCAGATTTGTGCATGTGCACTGCAACATTAAATCAACTTTCTTATTTAATTTTGTTATGCTTGGTCGCAAAACATGAATTTTAAAGTGGCATCAATCCTGCGATTCTTTGTTTAAGCCATGTAATGCCAAACGTGTTAACATTTGAGGGTTCGAATTTCCGAGCTGCAGATCCTAATCTGCGAACAAAACCTATTTATTTTTTTCTTCTTTATATACATTAATTTGTGTACACTCCACACTACTTTTCTTTTAACTAGATGGAACTAAGAATACGTGGTTAACTCTAGATTAATATTTACATGGACCTTTTACACTTGTTATAGAGTTAACTTTAAATTAATGATTTTACATACTTTGCGCACTTGATTCTTTCTACTAAAGTTAATGTTGTTCTTTATACTACCAGACACTGGATTTTGATCATTATAATATTTTTGAACTAAATCAGCATTGAATTCATGGTGTTAAATTTGCTGCACTGGAATTTTTATACACATGATTGGTATCCCAAATACATTCATGATTGTTATTATTATTTTAAAAAAAAGCTTTACCCGAACGAATGGCGTATTTTCGTCCGTTGTTGTAGTCTTGATCCAGAGTCGTCCTTTTTGAGCCGCGATGATCGGCGCTGTGCTAGCAAGTGGAGACTAGACAAAATTTTGCCGGGTTAGGTCTCAACTTACGTCCACCTGTATCGGTTCATCTTAGCTCATCCAGGTTGCCTGCAGTGGTCCGATGCGTTAACGTGAGCTTTTCTACCATCCTAGCGGCTGCTTCGTTGGCAGGGAAGGTCGACGGTGATGGAGTTCGCCAGGCCTACTTCTTCTTTGGCTGACAGTTGGCTTGCTTTTGGTCACTTCCGTTCCTCGTTGTTCTGCACGTTGCTGATCCGATGAGTCCATATTTTTGGTTACCTGTTGCCCGGTCGATGGGATTACCAGTTAATGATGATGGGCTAAGACAGTTAAGGCGGGCTCTTTATTTATTTATTTTTTATAGGGAAATTGCCATTCAACTTCTCCATCCTTCGAGGGGGTCACCGGTCATGGATGTGTCTACCTCCTCGGGAGAGGAGCACCCTATAACCGGTGACAAGGCCCACTTAATGTTTCCGGAGACTGTCCTTGTTACGACCTGACTGTTAGAATGTCTTGGAGGGAGACTGGTCCCCTCTGATATAAAATGTATGTCTCGAACTTGTTACTGACTATTCTATCTATCTTTTTCTTGTATTACTATCCCTGTCAGGCTGTCCTTGTGTGGCTTTCATAAGTGATTTAATTATAACGGAAGATTAGGGGCGTGTCTCTATTTCTCAAATCTAAGAACTGGGCGGAGCCAACTTGACCCGAGGGTGTGCATGTATTTAGTGTAGGCACGTGTGCACCAAGAGTGGAAATCTGGCTCATCTTTATCAGGCCGATATCATAGCAAAATAAGATGGGGGTGAGGTGATAATTCATTATTTTGAAAAACGGTCAGAGAAAAGCGGTGGTGCAGGAAAAACGATGAGAATAGACGAAACTAAATTCGGAAAAGAAAATTCTGAACAACGATGTATAAGGTTATGGGTAAGAGGTTATCCAAACATTTTTAGTTTTGGTAATTCTACTGATTAATATTAAAAAATCGCAAACAGATTGTTGCTAAACATGCTTAAATAGCTTACCACTACTAGCCTTCTACATCGTTCTGCGTAACTTAGGCCGTTTCATGAAATTTCAAGATGGTGTCGTGAAAGAATTCTTGAGTTGCAGGACCGGGTTGAAATAAGGTCTATTTTGTGACTTTAAAATGAATGATAGACCCTCTCCCCGATCAAAATATTACTCCTAGGACACTATTGCGACGATACAAAGAATTTCAGGATTTAGTAGTATAAAACACGTAAGCCCTTCTTATTCTAAATTAATATATTAAAAACTTAAGAAAAAAATGGGATATTTAGAAAAAGAAAAATAGGGAAAACTATTTTAACCGCTATATGAAGGTGAATAAAGGAGTTGAATTCGAACCTGTGTGGTCAAACACTCATCGCTATCAGAACCACGACGCTCATGATAGACCCTCTCCCCGATCAAAATATTACTCCTAGGACACTATTGCGACGATACAAAGAATTTCAGGATTTAGTAGTATAAAACACGTAAGCCCTTCTTATTCTAAATTAATATATTAAAAACTTAAGAAAAAAATGGGATATTTAGAAAAAGAAAAATAGGGAAAACTATTTTAACCGCTATATGAAGGTGAATAAAGGAGTTGAATTCGAACCTGTGTGGTCAAACACTCATCGCTATCAGAACCACGACGCTCATCGACTGAGCTAACCATCCTCAACCTCAAGAAAAGTTGATTCAAGAAGCATTTTGAATAACAAAGTCTAGGTTTTTATCCAGTGAGAGACAAGACAAGTGTTTCTCTAGTAGGAGGGGGCAGAATATTTTGTAATAAGGCAAGTGGAATCGTTGTGCTCTCACGCGAACGTATAAACATCATACATTAGGAAACAGATGCGAGCCGAAAGTCTAGCCACATAGATAACAAAGACAGTGGAATCAGCTGTGTACACCTAAAGCGATATATGATCTAACCTTTACATGAACCCGTGAAAAGACAAAATAAATCTTGATACTATCTTGATACACACACACCCTTACACTAAACAAGCTCCGCCCAGCATTCTTACTAGAGAACACATGCACATACCCTTTGATCCGATAAGCTCCACCCCCTCGTTCACATTAGAGAAGCGAAGCCAAGCCCCCTTAATTGGCGTTAGTATAAATAAGCGGGCAGAAACATACAACAGTATTATTATTATTAGTAGTAGTAGTAGTAGTAGTATCACCAGTCAGTACCTCGTCCTCAATCCGTCCGTCCATAGTCCCAACAATCTGACGCAGAAGGAGACTTACAAGAAACACAGCATTAACACTGATACGAGTAGTCAGCCAAAGACGTGACCACACAAACGAACATCGGTAAACTCAACAATTCCCCTTACCCGAACTGAGGTAGCCCTAAAGCCTATAAAACTGCCATTTTTATCCATCCGAGTCCTTCCTTCTCCCAAGCAACAACAAGGCTGCCATTCGAACCCAGCCTACTACTAGCGGATTGCCCCCAAAAACGCTTCGGAGTCAGACCAAACTCGACTGTAAGTCCTCCTTATTTTCTATACCAAATGAATTGGATCATCAACCGGAACACTTATAACTGGTGACCTACCATACACTGGTGGCGACACACATCTTTAAACCTTTGACGTCACCATCTATAAACTGGTAACAAATATCTATAAATATTCTATATTAATTTTTATACGATATTAGAACGCGAAGATTTAGGAATAATTTTATCAGTGTTTGTAAGCAATTGTACATGCAGATTTGGCAATAGTGCATGCAGATTTGGCAATAGTGCATGCATCTGGCTGCATTTTAGGAACTATAGAAGCGTATTAATGCCGAGAAGCTTTAATCCTTTTATATAAAAAAGTTAAAAACAACAATAAAGAAATGAAAAAATGACGAATATAAAGAATAATTTTAGTGATGAACTAATCAATGTAAGGAATCTGTGGCATAAACAAAAGATGGTGAATAACGAAAAAGAGAGAAGCGTCAGAACCAATGAGAAGATAAATAGATTTCAACGAATATAATACCCAGAATCTGAAGTTAAGAATATTTCTAAATAGATGTTTTAACCAAAAGTATAAAACTGACGTTAATCATGAGATGACAATTTAACAAGAAGAATAAAACAAATGTAGGTACCACAGCAGTTGACAATTGGATGAATTGGAAGGATGAACAAATGAAAATGCATAATAGAACTGAGATAAATATTAGACTAATAATTAAGAAATAATAGTATAATAAATAAATTAACAAATTAAATTCCCGGTAATACTGAGCTTTAAAAAAAAATGGACAATAGCGTAGCAAAAGGAGACGCAACCTAGCCCTTCAAACACACACAAAATTACAAATTACAAATTAGGTTAAAGTGGTGAAATTGTGTGGTAGGTATATAAAGGTGTGAATATGTTTCCTAGTTTGCCCTGGTGTTAGGGCATCACTAGCATTCATCTTGTTTTGTTTAAAAATTAAAAAATTCCTCCGTCAAAAAGTAGCTGACTGTCTTTGACAGCCAGTTTCCTCCGTTATAATATATATATATTTATTTATGTAATAGGTATTTCCTCCTTCGAAGCATTCAAGCCTTTCAAGGTTGTTTTTCAGGCTGAATGAATCTCAATTTTGAGTTCTCTGTAATCTATTTAATTTGGGCATTTCGCCTCTTTTCATCGTTTGAATTTTGAATTTTGTTGACTTTGTTTTGTTATCTTTTTATCAAATGGGTATTGGGAATTGGGCACTTCGCCTCTTTTTATTCTTAAATTTTGATTATTAAGATTGAGCACTTCGCCTCTTTTATATTTAAATTTAGTTTTAATTTTTTAATTCTTACTATGTTTATAGGGGGGAGGGAGGGGAGGGGACTTTAATGTGGGCACTTCGCCTCTTTTTTCAAACGTTATTTAAAGTTGTTGATTGGTTGGACTAATTTTTCAAACTTTTGAGTTTTAAAATCATAATTCTTTAGAGTAGTGGACTAACCCTACGTAAACATAGGTAGTACCACTTCTCTCGCGCAGGTTCTACTACTTGGAAACAGAGCAGTTCTACCTATAGCGCGTCTCCGGTTTGCACGAATATTAAAATTCAGGTTCAAGTTCGGGAGTATATTTTGGTCTAACTTGTCCCATGTCTTTCTCCCTAGCCTTTGGATCTCCGTGTTGATCGGCTTTAGACCGATTCTTTGGTGAAGAGTCGATTGCCGAGTACGGTCGATCCTTCGCGTGCCTGTAATCAGCAGCGTGGCTTTATTCTGCACTCTCTGCATCGTTCTGAGAGAGGTATAGCTTGCCATCTGCGTGATCACGGCCGGGTACACCAGGACTGGTCGTACCAAGGCCATGTACAGTTTTTTGATGTTAGGCACGCTGAGGCCTCGGAAACGGTAAAGTTTCTTCAGCTCTCGTTTGGCTAGGGAGACTCTGGTATTCATGTGCGTCTTATATCCCGATTTGAAAAGTCGTAAGCCCAGGACATTACCCTCGTTGGAGTACGGATAGTTCTCGTTATTGACGACGACGTCATCAACTTTCCGGCGGTTCATTGGAATGATCGTGAACTTCTGGCGGTTGGTCTTAATTTTCCACTTTCTTTCATATATATTGATATTTTCAATTTCGACAGCTGTCGCCCTCGCCTGGCTTCCAGAGTTCCTGAATGGACTCAGGACGATTTGGGTGATGTCGTCTGCATATTGCAGATACATCGAATCGTACCTCACCTGAGCAGGCAGGTCTATTGTGTACACGAGGTACAGCAGAGGGCTGAGACAGCTGCTTTGTGGAACTCCCGCCTCGAGTTCGAATTCGGGTCCTTTGCAGCCCTCGATTTCAATTCGGGCTCTCCTATCGGAGATATAGTTGCAAAGGATCCTTTCCAGGAATGGGTTAAGCTGGAGGTTGAGGATCTTGTACTGTAATCCTCTCAGCCAAACCTTGTTGAAGGCTTTCTTTACATCACGCAGCACCACGTCTACGTACCGCCTCTCAGCTTTACTGCAAGCGAGTTTCTCCGCTAGAAGGGCGAGGGCTGTTTCCGTTCCTCGTCCCTTGCGGAACCCGTGCTGCTGAGGGTTGTGGGCTCCCAGCTCGGCAAGTTGTTTTTGAAGCCTGTCAGCTAGGAGTCTCTCGTAGACTTTTGCAATGAACTCCAGCAGGGCGATTGGTCTGTAGTTTACCAGTTGATCAGGGGGTTTACCTCCCTTGGGTATGAAGATCATCTTCGCAATTTTGAGACCTTCCGGGAAGTAGCCCGTGTTCAGGGAAGCGTTGTAAATATTAACGATACCCTGAATGATCTGCTGTGGGGCGTTAACCAAGTTGTTTCTGGTGATACCCGTCCAGCCTGGTGCCTTTTGTCGAAAGGCTTTTACAGTGGCCATGACGTCCTCTGATGTTATGGGGCGTCCATGGCCCGCCATCTCCCTGCCTTCGTTGAATTGCTGTAGTGGGTGCGTGCGATGTATTTCCTGATTTAGTTGTTCAATCAGTTGGCCTTCGAATTCCTGGTCGAACTCAGCGTTTTCCTCGGGGGTAATCCTGAAAACGCTTTTTCCAGAAGTTCCTGAACATATCCTCGAGAACCACCGGGTTCTCTAAGTAGTCTCCGTTCTCCTTTATCCGGGCCTTGGGTCTTGGAGTAAGTCCCTTTAAGTTCCTGACTTGGCGCCAGAACTTAGCCGGGCTAAGCTCGCTGTCGACTTTGGCTATCAAGTTGTGCCATATCTCCTCCTGCTGGAGGTTGATGGCCTCTCTAAGCTCTGAGCTTAGGCGTCGAAGCAGCAAGCTCCTTTCCCAGCTGGGACCCTCCCGTCGTACTTCTTCTTACACTTCCCTGTGAACGCAAGCGATATCTCTCATCTCCTCTGTCCATCTGGGCTGAGGAGGTGTTTTATACCCTGTTACGGGTATGCTCTCGCGGTCCGCGTTTAGTATAGACGTTGTTATCCTCTCCAACTCCCTGTCAATCTCCTCTAACGACGCCGTGCTGAGGTCAGCTGGCGCATAGTCACTGAGTCGCTGCTTGTAGCGATCCCAGTTGGCCATGGCGTAGTTTTTTCCGGAGAGGGGCTGGGAGCTGGATTGGTGCGAGAGATACTGTTGTGAGAATCACTATGTGATCACTAGGGACTGCTGGGCCTGGCTCACTATGGTAGTTGAAAGGGAAGCCTTCACTTGTTAAGATTATGTCAGGCTTAGTTGCTGATCTGGAAGTGATATAGGTCGGAAAATCCGGCCCTATCCTTTGAATGTTCTTTCTTCCCATAATCAAATCCAAGTTTCGGCCTCTATCGTTGGTGCTACCATAGCCCGCCGCACGGCATCTGGCATTGAGGTCTCCCCCTAAGAATGCCATTCTGCGGTGCCCGAACAGTGTGTAAAGTTACATAACGGGAGATATGCTCGTCGAGGGGGTTGATATGCTGCCGCTATCACGAGGTCTCCTACCAGGGTGTGTACTTCGATTGCCACAAAGGACTCATCGAGTTCTGGTAGTTGTTTAAAGGAGATGTTCCTCTTGACAGCTATTGCAGCACCATCAAACCTTTCCTGGGAATGGTTCTTCATGACTACTCTGTAGCCCGGTATTTTAATGCGACCAGCTGTAGTGTCGATACCGTGCTCTGTGATGAGAATGATGTCGGGATCAAGCACACGGAATATGTTACCATATGCCGTGGCCTTCTCCTCCCATCCATTCACGTTGAGTGTCAGAATCCTCATTCTGTTGCTTACTCTCTCCATTTTCAGTCACCTAGTGTTTTGGGGTGACGTTCTTCTTCCTCCCATTCTTCTTCTTTCTGAATTCAGCGTTAGAGAGTTGCTTGCATGTGTTATGATGAAGGATAACGTTCTGTGCGAGCAAGGCCTCTTCCACTGTTCCAGGGTCTACCTCAGAGTCGTACTCCCATTTATAGATCTTCGCTTTAATGCCTTGGAAGATACGACTGGGTTCCATTTCCTCTGGGAAGGGGAATTGATCGCAGGCGTATACTCTCAGGTTGATGTAATTTGCCCGCAATCTCTTCGCTCTCTTCTTTTTTCCCTTCTTTTCCTGGGGTTTAGTTGCTTCCGCGTCCGAGGAGACCGAAGACTCCGATGAGCTGCTCGTTTCCGAGTTCGAGTTTTCGCTGTGCTTGTCTTGATTTGGGTGGGAGCAGGAGTTTTCGCCTTGACTGCTTCATTAATCGATTTTTTGGATGGCTGTTTGCAAGCGTTAGCTTGCTCCGCAGTCTGCTGGGCCTTTGGGGTCATCTGCAAATGCAGTACATCCCCAGAAGGGGGGTTATCCGGGAACCACATTTGTTCCATCCTGTTTTTGGCCAGCATCTGGTTCAACACAGTGGCGAATGTGCCCGGGCGAGCCAGATTCATGACGTGCGCATGAAGTATGCACGTCATGATTTTCGTCGATCCCTCGTTCTCAATTTTGAGGTACGTTTTTCTGGCATCCACCTCTGAGATGGCTGCCTTTGCTGCCTGGGCGTAGAACGTGTTCGCCCTGCGCGTAACTTCATTCTTTTTTGCCTCCTGCTTTTTTCTCATTACGTCCTTTTTTGCAGGGCATGACATGGCCATTGTTCGGTGACCCTGCCCGCAACTCACGCATTTCTCCGTGCTGCTGACGCAATTGCGCCAATTGTGGCCAAGCTGGCTGCATTTGGAGCAAGTTTCTTGTGGCTCCTTGCAGTCCTTGGTGGCGTGGGTCTCCATCTTGTAGCACTTGAAACAGTACTGGACCGGGGTGAACTCTCCCTTTTCCACCTGCTCACCACTAATTTTGGCGTTGAACATCAGTAGACCATGTTCTTTCGCCTTCTGTGCCATGGTAGTCTCCGAGAAGACCACCTTGAACACGTGCGTGTAATCGCTGCCGTCCCTCCTATTTTTAAATTTTATTATTTCGGCTACCTTAGCCCAGGCCTGCCGTAGCTCTATCTCGTCTTTCATTTCTCCCGCGGTATGCTGCCCAATCCACGGGTCGATCCGGCGGCATACTACGCTTCTGTGCGCCAGGATCTGGGGTGGCACTGCTGGCTGCAGTCCTATGGCTCGAAGGGCTTCGACTGCCTTTTCCTTGGATATGTCTTCGATATCCTTCTCTGTTTCGCATATCGCGATGTAGCCCGACGATATATCCAGGAGCCTCACCATGGCAATTCCCAGTTTGCCGTACACGGCCTCGAAAGTGGATTCCCTGCTGGGCTTGGGTTGCCCGTCGACAACCCGCAGAGGAATCCGGGTCGTGTGGTCTTGGGCCATCTCTTCTTGAGAGTGGCCCCTCAGCGCTGTTTATTGGTTGTAACAGATGTTCTCGTTGCGGGGAATTTGCTGTTGTTCAATACGATGCACCTCTTCTTCTTATATATATATATATATATATATATATATATATATATATATATATATATATATATATATATATATATATATCAGGTTGGAACGAAAGTAATGTCCAATTATAGGGTATATATTAAATATAAAAACTTAGGTATAACTATGGAAATATTTAATCATAAAAATAATTGCCATTGCTTCCTAGAACCCAACTTCTTCTCTTGGCGCCAACTTAAGACCATCAAAGGGTTTTGTAATCAACTAAACAAGTGGCAATCAGTAGAAGCAAGGTCAGAAGAATATGAAGGATGAAACATTCTTTCCAAACTGAGCTTCTCCAAAAGATCTATGCTCATTCGAACTGTCTGGGGACGGACATTATCGTCCGTCCTTAGAATAAGAAGGGTCGCCTCAGGCCAAAGTGGCTTTTAAAGGAAGAAGTTGTTTTCAGTAGAGATTATCATTAATTGTTTGATGGTTGTCTACCAGTTTGTAATGAACAATTCCTTCAATATCCGCCATGCACTCAACATGATCTTTTTTAATGAAGTCCTCCTCTCTGTTGTTAAGAAATTCTGCTTCCTCAACTAGTTAGTTCCACGAACGCCGACGTTTAACGTTATGATAAAGGATCCACTTCTGATCACCAGCAACAATCTGCCCAAAAATGGTGCCTGAAAGTGTCGTGAAAGCCATGACTCATAGCAAACAAAGCGCTGTTGCAGATTCGCAGTGGACAGTTCCTGCGAGACCCATTTTCCAATCACAGAAACCTTTCCAATCCTTTTTAGCTGGTGTAGGACACTCATATGAGTTACGTTAAATTGTTATGCGAGTTCGCTAGAAGTTGTAGCAGGATTTCCTGTGACAACAGCACCCAACTCTTTGTAATCAAGTTCTTTAGAACGACTTTCTTTTGGTCCGTCTATTAGACTGAAATCTTCACTTCGGAAACGGGAAAACCAACACCTTCAACTTTTTTCATTTACTGCATCATCCTCATAAGTGCTCTGAAAGGGTTTTGCCACTGTACTTGAAAGTGAAAAAATCTTAGATACAATTGGAAAGTAAGGTATAGTGAACCTCTGCAGAGACCCTGTTATGGGGCCAGAAAAGGGGAGTCGGTTATCGACCACGAGCCTAAAGATAACTGTGAATTGCTAGTAGGAATAGGAATATTTTGGTAGGGTGATCATGGAATGTGCTAATTTTCATAGGTGGGAAAGATAGGAGTATATATAAAGAGGGGAAGCTTCCTATTAGAGGAAAAAGAACTAATAATTGGGCACGCGGAAAGTTTTTCAGAGAAAGAAAAAGACATAAAAGACAGAAGAAAAATTAAAGTGAGCGCTTAGGGGCTCCAAGAAAAATGGAGATGGAGTGCAAAAGAGTTGCACTTCGAAGAAAGGTGAAAGTATCAAAATCAGAAAGCTGCAAAGTTGTCTAAACTTTGTACAGTGAAATGAAAGTAGCTTTGATAAAACTAATCGACAACGCCACAATGTATATTGCGATATGCCATCAAGAGAAAGATGCAGAGAGGTTGGTTCCCAAGAAAATATCGAAACTTTAAGAAAATAGGGCTAAACCTAGCAATCCCCTCTCAAATTATTGCTAACAGAAGCGTAATTTTCAGAAATGTAGACTTATGAGTAGGTACCCACATAACGTAGGAATTAGAAAACGAAATAGGAAACAGCAATCAAGGAATAAAAGTGCACCAAATAATAAAATCTGGTCACAAGGCATAAGTATTTAAGGTAGTGTTCACGAATCGTGAAATGGTAAATAAGATAGCTACAAATGGACTACTCGCCTTCAACATGAAAACTCCAGTGGAAAATTTAGGAAAAACAAAATATTCGAATATTCACAAGTAGTACAATTGTGCATGCACTACAAGATCATACCGCAAGCAAATGCACAGTAACTCATAAAGATGCTATCAATGCTCAGATGAACATGAATGGAGGAAATGTACCTGTACAACAAAAAAAAGTCCTAAATTGCGTTGTAATTCATCGTACCATAGCAATAAGCTGCTCCCAAAGAAGGAAAATGATAGAGAGAAGAGAAAAGAGAAAACACCGGCGAAACAAAGGATGCAAAATGACACTTATGCAGGAGAGGCAAAGGCAACAATAAACGAGATAAAAGAAGCTAAGACCAATATTACCGTGCTACAATGAGTAGGCTCGTACCTCCACGTATGCATACTGTCGTGGTTTACGGCCGAGTACGTATGTACGTTTGATTCGTACATGAATGAATTGGTTCCACTTTATTCTGAGAGAGCTCTAATTTAATTCTTTAACCAGGGAGGTTTCGTATTATGATATATCTATTGCCATTTGCTGCGTTCGAGGATCTAATTAAACAACTCCGACAAAATATACTTTTAATTACATAAAAGAACGAAATATTAAATCTTTAAATACACTAATTCTATAGTAAGAGAGTCTAATAAAAATTAACACTACATATGGGTACTACGAGATGGTTGACACGAAAATCACTACCAATACACGGGCTTTAAGCTCAATAAATAGTAGTTCTTAAGGCCTTTGAAATTGAAATAGTCTGGTTATGACTACCAGATTGAAATAGTTTTGTTACGAATCCACTTTCGCACGGAATGGGAAATAACAAAAATGAATAAATTTTGTATTCGCTTTACCTTTAACTCAGTGTGTCGACAGAAGAATGACCTCGAAAGTGAGCCTCCTCGATGGGTTGATTTGGGGCGAATTGGACTGGAGACGTCCTCGCTGAGGTGCGGTTGGTGTGGTGAGGCGATTCTGAAAAACAGCTGATGCTTCTCTCGACCTGACCATGTAAGTGAGGAGATCTTGGATTAATGGAAGTTATCCCGATCCCAGTGTTACTAATTCTGGCTTCTCGATGATGAGACTTAACGAAGATTTGAATCTCTTCTCGAATGTGAATTCACTTTGTTCTTCCTCAATGGTGAGGGGTATCTCTGCTTTTTTAGCGAACTGAGATACGTGATTTTCTCTGGACGAGAATGGTAGGAGAGTTGGCCTTAATACCACTGGTCTGCTCTTCTAAGCAACCAAGGGAACAGCCTCGGGAGGGCAAGTCCCGCTTGGTTCCAACTATCTTCTTGATTCCCTGTTTGACTCAGCGACTCTTCTTCTTCTCTCGATGGCTACACTGCTTCTCTTTTCAATTTCTCAAGATCGAACTATATATACCTTTGTGATAGAACGGGTTGAGGCAGCGTTAGTTTCAACCCCTATTCCATATTATTTAAAACCACGATGCTCCCACGTGCATCTTCGCTTCGAAGCTTGGCGCCTTATCGCAGCCACCGGATGTCAATGTTTAAACAAGGAGGTTATCGTCCCCCCGTTCGCCCCCATACGCCGACCTCGCCAGATTGAGTTAGGCTTATGGGCAGATAAGGCATTGTTCCCAGGCTCGGCTGTGCATTCCCTCGAAGCTCCCACTCCATTGTCCCCCACGCCAAGGGAGTGTCTCGACTATTTAGATGGAAACTTTACCACTAAGATGAGATTGGAGATCCAGATTTTCGTCGCGAAATACAACGAGAAGAACGAGAGAGAGAAATCCAACGAGAAGAAAGAGTAATCCAACGAGAAGAAAGAGAAAGAGAAGAACGAGAAAGAGAAGGAGAGGAACGGATTAGACAAGCTGAGCTTCACCATCAGATTGAATTAGCTCGTGTTGAAGCAGAGATACAGTCCGCCAGTTCCCGTTCCGAAGCTTCCCCCCCAATCTCTCACTAAAGCTCCCCAATTTCAAGGATGGAGAGGATTTCGGAGCATTTTTAGCCCACTTCGAAAGATCCTCGAAATCAATAACATGGATCTGGAGGCTGAAGGTGTAGCCAGATTACTTCCCCTGTTAAATTGTAAATCGCGCGAAATTTATATATCTTTACCATCTGAGTGTACAATTAACTACAGCACCTTAAAAGCTGAGTTATTGGCCGCTCATAATATGACTCCCGATTTCTACCGCCAAGAATTTCGAGGAGGTCGTATTAAACCCGGACAGACGTTCCGTCAATTCGGATACATTCTTCACAGGAATTATAAATTTTGGTTAGAATCCTCAAAGGTTGATCCGAACTACGAGTCCTTAACAGACTTCGTGTTGCGAGATCAATTTTTGGCGTCTCTCCGACGGAGATCCGCGTGTTCGTCAAGGATCGTCGGTGCCAGACCTTTAAAGAATGTACCGAAGAAGCGGATGTCTATACCGCAAGCCATTATTTATACCCAAAGGAGAATCCAACTTTTCACCAACCCCCAAACCAGGAAAGAAGGAAGGATTCGCGCCTCCTCCCAGGAAAGCTGACAAAGTATCCGGGCCCTGTAAAACCCCAAAACTTCTTTCCCCAAAACCAACAACGGGACTCCAAACCTCCCGTTAAGATTTCTCCTCCATCTCTCTTCCCGAAGCGACCAATCATATGCTTTACCTGTGGTGTAGAAAACCACATGAGCTGGAATTGCCCCCAAAATTCTAGGCTTAAAAGCGGACCAGCCCACCAAGTTCACCAGATTAATGCAACCCCAGGCTCCCCCGGTGCGGCAGACCCAAGCAGCAACTTCTCCCTCTCCGTCAGGCCACCAGGTAAATTTTATTTTTGATAAAAGTTCACCAGGAACTTTGAAATTTGAGGAGGGCAGCGTGAACGGCTGCCGAGTATCGACTCTCGTCAGGGACACAGGATGTACGTGTTTCATCGTGTCCGACGAACTCCTCTTCCCAGTTGACCCTAACCACAAAAAATTTGCGGTGGTACATGACTACCTTGGGCGGGCGAACAGATTCCCCCTCGTTAGATGTTACCTGCAGTGTCAATATTATGATGGCTGCGCTGAAGTAATTTCAGCACCCATAAAATTCTGTTCTGTACTTATAGGACAGAGCCCTCAAGTAAGCTCCGACCCTGTGTCTCAGGCCACCCTTACTCGAGGTCGAGCTAAGAAGGAAGCCCAGGAGTCCGTTCCCCTCAGAACCCCGATACCGTCCGAATTCTCGGAGATCCTTAACCAGGACTTTAGGACGGCACAAAAGGAGTGTGAAGCACTAACACCCTTATGGGATAAAGCCCAAAACCAGGACACGGAGACTGTCCGTGGACCCAAAGTCATCCGGTACCTGGAGGAAGGTGGCTTACTTTATCGATCCGCCGAGGACAGTAATAACGCTGTTACTACTGTCCTATGCCTTCCACGATCCCATGTCCCTATAGTGCTCAAAGTGGCTCATGACAGAATTTTTTCCGGTCATTTTAGTCACACTAAAACGGGCCAGCGCATTTTTAAATATTTTTATTGGCCGGGTGCTGCAGCTGACATCTCAAAGCATTGTCGATCGTGCGATGTGTGCCAGAAGACGTCCGCTAAGGGGCGGGTCAAACCTGCTCCCTTACAAAGGGGACCAGTCATTACTGAACCCTTCTCCACAGTAGCAATCGACCTGGTTGGCCCTATCCACCCCCCTTCGAGCGAAGGGCACAGCTACATTTTCACCTTGGTAGACTTTGCTACCCGTTTTCCCGAGGCTGTCCCCCTTCGCCGAATCGACAGTATTTCTTGCGCCGAGGCCCTCATTTCCATCTTTTCGAGGGTAGGCATCCCCAAGGAAATACTCTCCGATAGAGGCCGACAATTCACCTCTGAGTTGATGGAGTACGTAGGGAAGCTGCTCATGGTAAAGCCCCTTTTTACCACCCCCTTCCGGCCACAGACAAACGGGATGTGCGAGAAATTAAATGGAAATTTAAAATCCATTATTAAGAAGATCTGTGCCGAGCAGCCCCGCGAATGGCACCGATATCTCCCGGTCGCCCTATTCGCCTATCGGGAAATTCCCCACCGTACACTAGGCTTCGCCCCGTTCGAGCTCCTTTATGGACGTAATGTACGCGGGCAACTCAGTATTTTAAAAGAGTTGTTAATCAAGCCCCAACTGGACCAAGAACTCCAGTCATCTTACGCCTATGTCTTGGACCTACGCCAGAGGTTCGAGAAATGCGCAAACATCGCCTATAAAAATGCCGATGTCAATTTGGAGAAATACAAAACCTATTTTGATGTCAGGTCCGAAGATCGTAAATTTAAGCCCGGTGATGAAGTACACCTGCTCCTTCCCACAGCCAGTAATAAATTACTGAGCCAATGGAAAGGTCCGTACTCGGTCCGCGAGGCACGAGGACCGGTAGATTACCCCATTGGTACCCCAGCAGGCGATAAGCTCTATTACGTCAACTTATTGAAAAAGTACCACCGGCGCGCCCATGGAGATACCTTCGTAGCACTGGACGAAACATCGGCGCTTGAAGAGGATTACCCCGCGGAGTCTCTTAATGTAATCCAGACAGTGTGCATCCAACCTGATGCCAATTACCCTCTTCCTTCCCTACCAGGCGAGCCTTTTGAACCCTCTGACCTGGATATCGACGCGCAGCTGACACCACATCAAAAGAGTCAGCTACAAGATCTATTATGTCAGTTCGAACGACGTTATTTCGGAGAAGCCTGGGTGTGCTACTAGTTTCGAGCATGATATCAAATTAACAACCTTAGAACCCATCCGTTCAAAACCCTATCCCATGCCGATTCATTTACGCCAAGCCTTTAACGCCGAAGTTGATAATTTAATTAGTTTAGACATCATAGAACCTTCCACCTCTAGTTATTGTTCCCCAATCGTCATGGTCAAGAAACCTGATTGCTCTTATCGGATGTGCATCGACTTCCGGAAGTTAAATTCGGTAACTGTGTTCGACGCCGAGCCCATCCCGTTGGTAGACCAAAACCTCCACCTTTTCGAAAACGCCAAGTTCATCTCAGAACTCGATTTGTGCAAGGCGTATTATCAAATTCCCCTCCGGCCCGAGGTGAAAGCATATACCGCCTTTGCAACGGAGAAAGGCCTTATGCAATTCAAGCGCCTTCTTTTTGGCCTCGTCACTGCTTGTAGCAACTATAACCGTCTCATGAGAAGGTTGTTAGATGGACTTCCAAACGTATCCTTTTACTTTGATAATGTCTACGTCGCTACTCGCGAATGGAGTCACCATTTAACCACCCTATTAGCTCTCTTCGAGCGACTGCGCGAAAATGGCCTCACCATTGGCCCCAGCAAATGCCATTTTGCCCACGAAACCATCAAATATTTGGGTTTCAAAATAGGACAAAGCCGGTTGGGTCCCCAAGAGGATAAGATTAAGGCAATCGCCGACATGCCCCTCCCGATTACAAAGAAGTAATTAAGATCGTTCCTAGGATCAGCTTCGTACTATCGGCGATTCGTTCCGAATTTCGCTGCAATTTCGGCGCCCCTCAACTCCCTTTTAAAAAAGAATTCATCTGATCGTCTACGTTGGAAAGATGTCGCTATTTCCCATTTTAATCAGCTCAAGAGTAAGCTCATTTCAGCCCCCATTTTAAAGTTGCCCAACCCGGAAAAATCCTTTGGGATTAAGACCGACGCGTCCAACGAGGGCATTGGAGGTGTACTCCTTCAATACGAGGATGACGGAACGAGTCATCCAGTTACATATGCTAGTCGTCAATTATTACCACGCGAAAAGAGATATGCCACTATAGAAAAGGAAGCTCTATCAATTATCTGGGTCATAGACAAATTCAAGATGTACTTGATAGGTAAAGAATTTCAGATAGGAACCGACCACCGTCCGTTAGCCTATATTAGGAATGTGCGACACTCCAACGGCTGCATCATGCGCTGGGGTTTACTCTTGCAAGAGTATCAATTTAAAATAAATTATATAAAAGGTTCCGATAACTAGGTCGCTGACGCACTCAGTAGGAATGCGTTACCGAATAGCGTAGAGTAATCGTATTCATAGAATTAGTATCTCCATGTAGGTATATACCGTCTTGTACGACTTAAATTAGATTATCTTGTATTAAAATTAGTTAATGTATATGTCTGAATTTTGTAACGCTCAATGTCTATTTTTTTTGTATGTATATATATTTGTACCCATTAATTTACGTATAAATTATTTTGTCCCGTATGTAGTAATTTTATATCATTTCATTGTTCCATGCTTTTTTTTTTTGATTAAGTTGTATTAAAGGTTATTTTCCCCTGTAATCTAAAGATCAAAATAATCATATGTATTGAGGTGATACTAGTTAGGTGCACGAAGGTACGGTTGGTACAAGAAAACGAGTTCCCCCACAACGGAGCTCTATCGTTGTCCCTTCCTTCTTTTTTTCGAAGTGACAACTTCCCCCGGAATGGAGGGGTGTGATAGAACGGGTTGAGGCAGCGTTAGTTTCAACCCCTATCCCATATTATTTAAAACCACGATGCTCTCACGTGCATCTTCGCTTCGAAGCTTGGCGCCTTATCGCAGCCACCGGATGTCAATGTTTAAACAAGGAGGTTATCTTCCCCCCGTTCGCCCCCATACGCCGACCTCGTTAGATTGAGTTAGGCTTATGGGCAGATAAGGCATTGTTCCCAGGCTCGGCTGTGCATTGCCTTGAAGCTCCCACTCCATTGTCCCCCACGCCAAGGGAGTGTCTCGACTATTTAGATGGAAACTTTACCACTAAGATGAGATTGGAGATCCAGATTTTCGTCGTGAAACATCACCCCGACCCTCTCTCACTTTGTGCGCCAAGGGACCTCAACCTCGAGATTCACCATCACTTGTCCAGAAGGAGGACAATATCCCTTGATTGCCAAGGTTCGAGCCTTTCGTGACGCCAAGTCCTCAAGGCTTCCCCTCGTTGTTCAGAAAGAGAACAACGTTAGAACAGCCATTGTTCGTTCGAGCCCCGTTGACAAGAAACGGTTCTCACCCTTCCCCCGTTGTTCAGAAGAGAACAACGTAAGCCGAACGTTACCTTTGAGTATTGAACCCTTTTGTCAATTCTATCCTGTGCTTTAAATGGTTTAGCGAACCATCCCATCCCTTTAACTTTATATTTGTTTTACCTTTTTAAATCCTTTAATCCTCAGATTAGCCTGAGTCTCCACGACCCTTTCCATTCTCTGTTTATGTCAATATTTTCCGTTTTGTCTATTGGTGATAGTTATTATTAATAAAACTCTATTTTATTAATGATAGCAATATTATTATCCTTGAGCTCAGTTCCACTTCTTAAGCATATCGAAGTTACATAATATCGGCCCGCCAGACATTCACGCACTCTAAAGATAATTAAAGAAGTTCCCTCAACGAATAGTTATATATGGTATATCGTCGAGAGTCCATTCTACGACAACCTTGATTATTCCCTGGAGGGAGGGGAGACGAGGGAGTTTAGGAGGGGCGAACCCTCAAATTTTCAACGCTGTGACACTTCGTCCCTTCGGGTTTACGCACGGTGAGATTTCGTTTATTTGGCGAAAAATAGACATAATCAATCGGAGACCTTACCTAGATTTTATGCCGACGAAGCCTTAGGCAGCAAGATTTTCATTCCATAGGCTCTCACACCTTTCTATGTTTATATTAAGAGACTACACCACTAGTCTCGTAAATTACGAAATCTGCTGACCGAAATCCTTCTTTGCGAGCGACTTCGAAGGGTCTTGCGGCACAGGGAAAAGAAGGGGGAAGTCTAGCCCAGTGGAACGTAACGGTTGATGCTGTATAAACAAACTAGCGTCTGTTGGTCCTCGTTATATTAATTCCTCCACACATAATATATGCACGCATGGCCAATATAGGTAAACCATGTACGTCCGCAAGCATACTAAGCCAACTACTAGTGAAAAATGGACTCAAAGTAATGTGGTCCCAGGGAACCCATAATATTCAGATACTGTATATAAACAATTGATATACCTAAACAGAATGAAAATATCTTACAAATGGAACTCCAGAAAAAAGAAACAAATATAGAAAAAATCAAATGAACAAGAAAACTCGTTATCCTCAAGTGAAACAGAGGAAGAACAACAATCAAAAATAGACCTACATAAGAAAAGAGGAATGGTGTGCGAGAACTATGAAGATCTACGCAAGCAACGCCATGCCACTGCCAATGAAACTAAAGCAAGCCGATATCGTCCAAGTACTCAAAGAAGATAAGTGCAAATGGGCATATAATTTTTACGAGAACGAATGACAAGTTGAAAAACTATTGAGGGAAGTCAGAATTAGAGTATACACGTGTGATGTGATAACTCGCTCAAATGCTACCTACGAACAACCGAAAAACGAAAAATTTAACCCCACTGTCGAGACAGAAGGGTGAGAGCTACGCGAAAATATCGCCAATAAATAAAATTAAAATTATGATCCTACCAACAACTCTTACTGAAGTCAAGTACGGAAAAATGTGAAGCGAAACATAAAAAACTACATATTCTACTAGTAAATGTTAACGGATGGATCGGTGAAGGATGAACAATTGGTAACAACATCAGAAAGATCGATCTAGATCTAGTTCTCATCTTACAACATGGAATAAGTAACGGAGAGAATAAATTAAAAAAATATATACATCTATAGTCATAACAAACAACCTAAAAGGAGGAAGAAATGACGGGGCGGCTATAGCAAACAAAAAACGCCTCAAGTACACCGAAATTACAATTGCAGACGAAACATATATAGCCGTTAAAAGAGAATTAGAAATAACTCCATTAATAATATCGACGGGATATCAACCGCCAAGGAAAAATTTCTTATTATTACATAATAACTTCATAATGAGATTCGGACATGGACACCCAACAATATTCATTGGTGAGCTAAATGCAAGATGGCAAGCAAGCGGATACCGAACTATGGCCGGTCCTATGGTTGATGGCGCCCCGGGCATGCAGATGTTCGGCGCCCTTTTAAGTATAATTATAAAAAATTCCACAAGGATAAAACTAAAAATATAGAATAATAGAAATCAGTTTATTATGTAGGTTGTTTTTCTAACAAGCAATGAACAATAATATTTTCTTGTTTGTTTGGGGGAAGATCCTTGATGGCACCCCTGAGCACATGCCCGAGTTGCCAATATCTTGATCCTGCACTATACCGAACAACAAATAATGCTGACAGAGAACTATAAATGATTTTAGAAAGAAACATCCTAAAAAGAGTGTGGCCTGATCATTTCACATACACTACAACAAACACAGCTATAAAACAAACCAGAAATAGTTTTAAGCCGTTGTGATATGCCATTAAAGTTTCATATGGAACCGGTACTAATTGAGAGCAGCGACCATGTAGGAACACTGCTTCAATTCAATCGAAATTTGATACAGGTCCCTGCAATTATAAGAGCAAATTAGAGGAAATATACAGAAGATTTAAATGGATATATTCCTAAAGACCTGGCAGACGCTTCACTCGAGGAGGTAGATAAAGAGATGAAGCAGTTAACGGATGCCCTGATAGCCGCAGGCTCGACATATGTCCCTAAGACAAGTTGCCGAATAAAACAACACGAGTGAACCACCGATATGAAGAACAAAAGCAAACAAATAAAAAGGGCATACAATTCAATATGGCTAGGAGGACCTATTTCCCCCCAAATTCAACGAATTGAGAAGATTAAAAACGCATGATTTACTTAATAAGTGAGCAACAAGAAAAAAATCTGGGATGGCCTTATTAAGCAGATATTTCAAACATGACACAAAGGGATAATTGGCGAACACTAAACAGAGCAAGAGGATCAAAACCAGGAATGAAAAATAAAATAAAGGACGAAAATGGTAACTTAATTCAAGAAGATAAGGAAATCGAGCGAAAATTTAGACGGCACTGGAAGTCAATTTTCTCAATTTCACGTGAAAAAAAATTAAAACTTCTTTGCTGAAACGGGAGAACGGATGGATGAGTTCCTACATAGTGACACAAATAGGATTACTCCATCCCAATCGGTAGACCCAAACAGGTAAAAAACAAGTGGGACCGGCTGCAATAACAGCGGATCAAGAAATTATGAGCGCAATTAACTCATTTAAGCAGAAAGCGCCAGAACCATCAAGACTCATAAATTCCAACTTCAATAACTCCCTGAATAACATAATTAAAGCACTAAAAACATCTTTAATGCAAGGTTAAATAGTTGATACCTCCCTAACGCACTAAAAACAGCGAAAATATTGCTTTTTTTAAAACCAGGTAAACCTCCAAGCCTCCTAAATAGTTAATGACCTATATCGCTATTAGATTTTATAAACCCAAAGGTAAAGTTTTGGATTTAAAAATATCACCAAAAGGATACATGAGTCATCAGCAAACAAGGCTATGAAGAACAAGTCAAACTATACAATTACTTTATTCACCTCGAGGAATCTCCATGAACAAGTTCTTCTAACAAAAGTCGCGTGCTCTCACTTATTCTGATTTATGACTTTATGACTTTCAAAACTTTTAATAATTCCCGGATCAAGCATGGAAGGAATTTGGCAATTATACCAGTAGAAAGAGAATATAAAACAACTTAGAGGTTTCAAATTTCCTTAGAATCGGCCAAATATGTAGTTATGATGTTATTGCCAAAACAAAATAATTCCCGGGTTAATCTTGGAAAAATCGTGGCAATTATATAATTCGAAAGAGAATGGAAAACAATATAGGAATTTCAAATTTAGTTAGAATCGGCCCAAAAGTTATGATGTTATTGCCTAAACAAAACAATTCCTGCGCTAAAATTGGGAGGGTTAGAATTGGTAAAATAGTTATGATAGTATTTCCCAAATATTCCCTGGCTAACCTTGGGAGGACTTTGGCTATTATATCATTCACAATAGAATGCAAAACAACATAAAGGTTTTAAATTTCGTTAGAATCGGCCTAATAGTTATGAAGTTATTGCCAAAACAAAATAATTCCTGGGCTAACCTTGACAGAACCTTGGCAATTATATTATTCGAAAGAGAATATAAAACAACATGGGGGTTTCAAATTTCGTTATAATCAGCCGAAAAGTTATTATTTTATTGACAAATAATTCCCGGCTAAACTTGTGATGAACTTGCTAATTGTATAATTTAAAATAGAATTTAAAACTTCATAAGCGTTTTAAATTTCGTTAGAATCGGCCGAATAATTATGTTATTGCCAAATAATTCCCCGGCTAACCTTGGGAGAACTTTGGCAATTATATCATTTGAAAGAGAAAGTAAACCAACATAAGGGTTTTAAATTTCGTTAGAATCGGCCGAATAGTTATGATGTTATTGCCAAATCATTCCCCGGCTAACCTTGGAAGGACTTTGGCAATTATATCATTCGAAAGAGAATGTAAAACAACTTAGGAGTTTCAAATTTTGTTAGAATCGGCCAAATAGTTATGACGTTATTGCCAAAACAAAATAATTCCGCGGCTAATCTTAGGAGGACCTCAGTAATTATATCATTGTAAAGAGAATGTAAAACAACATAATGGTTTCAAAATTCGTTAGAATCTTCCCAATAATTACAATGTTATTACCAAAACAAATAAAGCAAAACGGGGACCGACAGACCGACAGACATAGTGACATATAGTGTCGCATGCGACTAAAAACAAAAGCAGAATATATTTGGCCTTGGGCAGGGAAAACACAAATATACCCCCGTAATAACATTGCATATGTTGTTGCAAACAAAATGAAAGGATATGTAAAGAGTACAAAATAAAGCCCTACGATTAATAACTAACACCAAAAAAAAGAGAAATGAAAAAATGAGAGACCTACACGAAAAGGCCAAATTACCAGCAATAATAAGCTCTTCGGGAAAAGGACAGAAGCTATATGGGAGAAAATGAACAACCTACCACAAGTATTCGCAGAAAAAATTTATATCATTACCAAACGAACAACGCCATAAACTTCATTTCCAAAGTTCAAGGCGTCAGCTAAGGATAGAGGAGCCCATATTTACGTGATGAAATTAGAAGGAATAGCAAAAAGAGCATGACAATATACCAATAAGAAAATAGCAAAAAAGATTAAACATACCAAAAACAACAAAAATTACCGAACATAATCCAAATTTTCTACGAAAATAGAAAACCGAAACATGACACTAATTAAGACAACTGAAGTATGAAAACTGAATTAAGATAACCGAACATGAAACACGAAAATGGACTAGTCACGTTTAACATATTAGAAGTATGACAACCGTAACAGAAATCGAACACGACAAAATAACAACCGAATAAGGAAACAACACTAAGATAAAACAAATACATATTATACAAAGCATAACAAATGAATCCAAAGGTATGAATGTCATTACACATAGAATATTCAACACGTGAAATAAATAGGTGAAAGAGAATAGTCGGATCGCCTGACCACTTCTAGTCAGAGTAACAAAGGGACTCTGAACATGAAAAGGAAGAATGAAGAGTAAATGCGTATGGTGGTTTGGAATCCCCATTGATCAGTAGGTCCCCATGTCCTTTGGGAATAGGAAATATTCCTTTTTCATCTATGAATACCGAGGTTGCTCATCCTGGCTCCTCCCTAAACTCTTATCTCTATT
Organism: Ceratothoa steindachneri; assembly: GCA_963969495.1. Classification (NCBI taxonomy): domain Eukaryota; kingdom Metazoa; phylum Arthropoda; class Malacostraca; order Isopoda; family Cymothoidae; genus Ceratothoa; species Ceratothoa steindachneri. The sequence goes on from OZ018322.1 coordinate 60,221,558, forward strand.
ATTTTCATTTTTCCCTCTCCTGCTAAAACCTTCTACGAAACCATGCACCGGACTTCCTTATCAAGCATTCCCCCTTGGTTCATTGGAGCTGACGACCAGAAGTGTTGGAAGTTTCTGCATGAGCAGTCAGCCACTGGCCACTAAAAACAACACCAATTTTATTTTAGCAAATATTTAAAATCGCATGGTATAGTTTTGCCTTTTGTTCACAAATCAACTTTTAAAATCTACGGAGAATTTCCACGAATGTATAAAAATTTGCATTATCATAATTTTCACTATGTTCTAGTCATGTTGCCAAAACAAAAAATATATATATATATATACTATAAAAAGTGCATACAATTTTCAATAAAATGATATAAAAATCAATGATGTAGTTTATTTTCACAAATAAACTTTAAATATCTAAGAATTTTTGGCAGGAATGTATACAATTTTGCATTATCTTAATTTTCACTATGTTTTAGTCATGTTGCTAAAAAAATTATTATGCCATAAAAAGTGCATAAAATCTGCAATAAAATGATATACAAAACAAAAAAAAAAGCGAATTATGAACGAAACAAAGTGAAAAGTAACTCAAGAAGAAATGTGTCATCCCCTTAAATTATAAATACATGGATAAATTAAATTTACTTCCGGCAACTTAATCATTTTTCCCAGGCAAAACATGCGTGATGAAAGAATAGGATCAAACAAACCAAGGACCGTAGAGGGGAAGGCATTACCCCCTCCTCCCACTCTTAGGATGGACCCCACCGGCGCAACTAGGATCCCACTCAGGACAACCGACATCAATAAACCAGCAATGCAGGAGGTATCAGCAGCGCTCTTCGGAGAACTGATCGTAGCCCTTATCAAATGCATTGATCTGTCCTCCGACTACATCGCCATCTCCCCGGGCAGCTCGGATCTAGACAAAATACTATACCCGGAACCGAGGCACTCATCAAAATTGGCTTAGAGGCAAAGGCACCCCCGTCCCCAAAATAACTACTAACAAAACAATTCTCAGTAGAGGCATTGATAATTGGATAAGCTTTCACTCCAAAGAGGAAATTAAAGACGAACCAGAGAGACACAAGCCATGGCTCAAGGTAAAGAAAAGAATAAATTTCCGCGAGCACACGCATTAATTCCAAGATCATATGCGAGACGAGCGACATCGTAAATAAGCCTCTCCAAAAGGGACTCCTACTGTACAACATGGACCATCCCCACAACCAACCTGGAACGAGAGAAATTCACTCAAGTTCAGATATGATTCCATTGCTACCAAATGGAAGATCATAGTTCCGCCAGCTGCCCGAAAAAAAAACAGGAAAATGAAAATAAACAGTTTCATCATCAAAGAACATTCAAGAAATACCAAAGTAGAAAAAATACAAACGATGAGGTAATTGCTGCGCCAGTGACAAGCGAAAACCAGATCACGACAGCAGACGCATTTAACCAAAGGCATGAATCCGATTCTGAAGAAGGGATTGACTACTTTGAGTCATCTACCGACGACGAGGAAACCAATGCCGATGATGCTTCGGCCTGCAGCGATAATTCTTCGCCCGCCCAAGAACGAGGGCATTCACCATTGCCATGAAAAAATCCATAAAATCAACGAAGAGCGTGGATTTATAGAAGAAGAAGAAGGCACACACTTATCCTCGCATAAGAAATCCCCAGTAAAAAAGAAGAAAAAAACAAGAACAACAAACGAAGAAAACTAATCTTTCCCATCAAGAATAGGTCTATAATCTCAGCCAGTATCCTCGAAATCCTCCATATTAACACATATGGGTGGACCCAGAAAAAAAATATATCTATAATATCTTTGATGACATTGACGCTGATATCATTTCGATATAAGACAGTCAATACAAACCAGGGCCGGTTTTAAGCCTATTTAATCAAATTGGTCCCCGCGCCTTAAGGGTGCCCCGCGCAACATTAAGATGGTTAGTAAGAATGCTGATAATAGAAATAATAACAGATGATAACTACGATAGTAATAAGTATGATAGTAATAAAAAAATAATTAAAAGCTAATAATATGAATAAATTTGTAGCGCATGAAAGTTAGAAAGAGAAGGGGGGGGGGGCTTAAATGTCGTTGAGTTTGAATCTGAGTGGGAGATGGAGATGAGGAAGCGGCTGCAGAAAAGCGAGGGCAACCCAGCTCCGGGCACGTGTTTATCAATTGTAAAAGTTTGTCTATGGGCCTTGAGCGGAGAACACTGTGTGCACTTCGTTTATACTGGTAAAAAAAAATGTTTTATGAATTTCTCAATGACATTTCCAATATATTTTCCATCTGTGGATGTTTGTAACTAAGCATAGCCTAGACCAGTACTTTTTGCTAGATTGGCTCAACTTGTAGTAGGTATTAGTCCAATTTCAAACAACAATAGATTTTAACTCAGTATGAAATGTCTATAAAAGACTTTCAATTAAAATAATTGCATACATGTTAACTATTAGCCTAACTTACAGGAATGTTCTATGATATCTTCCTAAGATAAGTTAGATTAGTGCCCATAAGATTATACAAGCTTCCCCTCCCCTCCTCTCTATGAGACATAATGTCACGGCTGAAACGTTTTCGCAACATTCCATTACGTATAGTATTAACGAATTCAAATGTAATATTATTCAAGAAAGACAATCGAAAGTTAACGAAAGTGCCTGTGATGGGTATTGCCTAGTTATGAAAATTTTAATTGCATACTATAATATACAAAGGAAAATAACTAACTAGTTACAGAATTGTCATCAAATACTGGCAGAAAACCTAAGCTTATACCAATTGGCAACTCTGCAGTCTTGCAGGGTTGCCAATTACATTTAAATCACTCAAATCATCAATTTCGTTTCTTTTTCAATTAGTGGCGTAGAAGGGGGAAGAGGATATTGGCCAAGCCACTGGACAGGTGAGCGCGTGACTAGAGGAGGGTCCGAGGGTTCCAGCCCCGGAAATTTTTTAAAACTAGATTACCAAAGAAGCGATCTGGAGGTATTTTCGAATCAAAATCATATACTGAAATAGTTTTTAATGAAATTTCACAGAAAAATGATAAATTTAATCAGGAAATACTATACATACAAGCACAAAACCCTATGAACATTCGTTAACAATTGAGAAAATCGTATATAGGTAAGTCTATATAATGAAATATATTTTTTCATCAACAAACTAAGCTTTTTCATGAACTACAAAAAAAACACAGATTGCAAAAATGCTTTCGAACCATTAAAATCTAGTGAGATAGATCTTGCAGCACTATTCGGGTACTGCATCTAGAAATCACTTAATTGTAATTTATATTTAAACATAATATGTTTGTTGAAGGGAGAAGGCATGAAGCAAAGCTTATGGGAGGCCTTCTGGAGTTGGGATGATTTTAGTATCATTTTAGTTACCCAAATACATATCAAATAAAATATATCTGGAATTGATGACATCTTATCTACGGTCAGTTTCTTTGCGGTCTTTTAATTTCACCCTGGGTGAGCGGTGTTTTTTCATACTTGTATTGTATCACTTGAAAACCAGTCGACGGTTAGTTCGGCTGAATTCATCAATAACATCCCTATGAACTAGTGGAATGTCCTTGTTGGTGTACAGATGGCCAGGCCATTAAGTCGCTCTTCGTACATGGTGGACCGTAGGTAAGATTTTATCAATTTCAGAGCACTAAATGAGCGTTCACCTGTCGCAGTGGTCACCGGCAAGGTTGCGAAAATTCGCAAAAGGGTTTCTATCATGGGATAAGTACCGAGAGTCGCCGTAACCGCCACCGCATCCACGACTATTTTTGGTGGTGTACATGTTGTGGTTGCCTGTCGCGCCCAGTACGCTTTCCAGCGCAGTAAGTTAGCGTTCAGGCACTCTGGTTGTCCTGGAAGGAATTGGTGGTACAACTGGGCGGCTTCCATGAGGGCACTGGAATCGTCAGAATCCTGACAGTATGCCGGTAGTAGCATACTGAGCACATATGCTTTCGCACTGTGCGATTTAAATCGCTCATCTACTTGGCTTATACAGACGTCGATGTACGGGAGGAAAATAGAACGTCTGTAGTAAACTTCTGGTGTCTCGGCTGGATGATTGGACCTCTGCGTCTGCCTGTCAGTCGTTCTTGGCCTGCGGAATTCTTCACCAAACAATTCTTGAGCGCGCATGAAAATGTCCCTGAAAACTTGTTCTTCTAATCGCATTTGTCTCAGGACATTCTCAAAGTCCTGGACACTGTTCACCGCGTTATGGATGTTCTGGGCTTCAGCCTGAAGCTTAACGGAAAGTGGCTTGGTGATCTCCAGAACCGATACAAGTACCTCTAGGGCAACCAAGAATCCACCATTGTCTATGGCGGAAGAGAATAGTAACGCCTTACCGGCGCAATCTGCGCGTGGCCATAGGTTAATTTTGTGTAGCGACACTTTAATGGCGGGTAGTAGTTCTTTGAATATGCGAACTGCTTCTTGGCACTCCACCCATCTAGTGGTGCAGTGGAGTTTTTGAGCAATCTTTTATTTGAGCCACAGGAAAAAAGCGCAATCTCGTGTATCAACGTCACTGCCTTTCTAATATCTGGTACCTCGCCCGCCTTCAGACAACATAGATTGAACGAATGGGACACACAATGCGTGCAGCTGGCTGACGGGCATTCTTCACGCACGTACTTTTGCACACCATTTTTTCTCACCGACATAGCCGCGGCTCCGTCGTACCCCTGTCCAACCATATTTCTAATATCAACTCCAGAATCTTTTAGAATCTGTAGCAGTTGTTTAGCCAACCCTGCACCAGTCAGATCATGGACCTCAGCAAAACCGAGAAACCGCTCACATATTTAGATGCCTTGGATTGGAGGTACCGTAAACATACTGTTAACTGTTCCTTTCTCGAGACATCTGTGATCTCGTCCGCCAGAAGAGAGAAGAATCTGGCTTCTTTTGTTTCTTCTATGATTGATTTTTGTGTCACTGTTCCAATGGCTGATATCAGTTCATTCTGGACTTGGGAGGAAATGTATGTGGCATTCCTACTCGTGGTCGTTAAATATTCCCGTAACACTTTACTGTTGGAAACGACCATGAGCTGTAGAGTCGCTCTCAGATTGCCTTGTCTGTAATCTATATCGGCGCCGGTTCCTGCGCGAGGGAACAACTGGGTTCCGGAATCGCGATGACCCTGAAGCTGTAGACCTAATCTACCCAGAAACTCTATAAAAAAAGAGTATCCGTTGCAGAGCAGCTCGTTTTTTGTCACGCTAATGGCCTCTGCGGTGTTCAGCTGCTGCTCTATGTCTCCAGTCTTCATCGTCGTTTTGAACGCTTCTGCGCGCGTGACACTGTCTTCATGGAATTTGGTCGCTAGATGCGCTGACAAATAGCCATCTTTGCCTGTTAGGTGAGCGAACTTCTCTAGGGGTGTTCTGATCAGGCGATTCAATTGGTTTCCTCGGATTGCTTCATGAGCGAAAAACCTACAAGGGCGACAGAATAGTCCACGTTTCGACACAGAATACGAGAAGAGGCTATACTGCCCGATTAGATGTTGTGGTCCGAGATATTTACGTCTGGTTCTGCCTTCATCTTGACGCTCGCTGTAAGGCCACTGAAAATCCAATGGCGCAGCTCAATGTGTGGAGAGTACGCGCAGTTTCTCTGCATCAGTGAGCTCCAACCAGTTGATAACTCCTATATCATCTTTACTGGAGTTGCCATTAGGTAACGCAGACGTGGACGGTGTTAACGTCGGTGAAGAGGAAAATGATTCCTGTGTCTGGGTTTGCAGTTAGACGTCTAGAAGTTCCGGAGGTGACTCTAGAGATGCCTTTCGTTTAACTGCAGTCGCAGGCTCATGGCACGTGAAGTAATCGACGATACTTCTCTTCATCTCGACTTCCTGGATCTGACCTGAAATGAAAGAAAATAAAAATAAGATAAATCAAACACAAGCGATGACTGTAGAATATTAGAAAAAAGAACCCTATATGTATGTAGCTGTTACCAACTTGAAAGGGAGAGTTGTACAGGCTCATCAGTTCAATAAAATTCAGACAGAATCATGTTTATTTAAGCCGTAAAGCTGCAAAAGAAAATAAATAAAAATACAGATTATACAGTTATCAGGGTCCATATGTAGGACTCTCATGTAAGTTAGAACTAAAAGAAAACGACTACAAAAGTAGACGCGGTATTTAGTCCCTTAAGGTTTTAGACATAACCCTTTTTCTGGATTTTTCATTTCTATTTTCTACCAAGTTCAAAAGGCATTACTTTGCATTCAATAGCCCTAAAACAGGACTAGCACTACTTGAGCAGAAAAAACTACGAAAATTTGCAGCAATCGGAGACTTGTGAAACAGGAAGTTGACGAGAGTCGAAGCAAATCAGAAAGACAACCTGTGATTGGCTCAGAGAGCTCGAATTCAAAATCGGGGCAATATTTCAACCAATCATGTGGTGTTATTTCATGAAATTGACCTTTCAGAATAGCGTTAAAGCTGATTCAACACTGATCATGTTGATACCAAATCTGCCAGATATTGCCAGCTAATTAACTAAGAAGACAGTAGTTGACAACTGTTGATTAAAAGTTATTTTTTGTGCATTTTGAGGTACTAAACGTGAAAATTATTTAGAGATATTGAAGATGAATAATTAACGATACATTTGTTGACAAAAACAGAAAACTGACAAAATTTGCAAAAAACGTAAAAAACTGAGTTATGTCTAACCTTAAAGCATTTCCAGCATCATTGTTATCATCATCTCTATCAATGATAGGCAAATTGTCAAAGAACTTTTGGCTTTCGTATGAACAAAACTGTTTCAAAATTTGTAGGTCGGAATATTTTGCTGCTGCTTTGATAGGGAAATGCTCAGTGTATGCCTTCTTCAACACGACTTTTCTCTATGGTCCTTTATAGTAGCAATGTTCACCAAAATTTCAACATCATTGGAACACATTGAGTCATATATCATTTCAAAAGAATTACAAAACTGAGTTTATTACAAAAAGAATTTCGAGAAAAGACAAAGTGGTTGCTAAGATGGCTGGGACCTGCGAGGCGTTTCTGGCCGATCAGAAAAACAAACAGGAAAAAAATGTCACATTTTTCAATGTGCATATTTTTGTCTGAAATATGAAAGTAATTGAATATTAAACATATTTACTATTGAATTCTGATAGTAAATCAGAGGAAATGATGTATATTAGTTTGTTTTAGAACAGGTTTTTATTTTCACCATGGCCTCCTTTGCTAATTTTGTAAGGGGTTGGTTTCCATTTCCTGAGGAGGGGTGCATGGATCAATGCCCCCCCCCCTCCCTCTAAATACGCCACTGTATATATATATATATATATATATATATATATATATATATATATATATATATATATATATATATATATAACTGAATCACGAAAATATAGAACGCGATGAATATATAAATAAAGTCGACAGCTACGATTAGTCGAAAGGCCTCGCAGATCTGCCATGTTTCATTTCCTTCGTGGCTGTTGTTTCCCCCACGCGTCGCACGGGGGAAAATTAAGATTCGAAATATGTAGATCGGTATTTATTTCTGTAAACGCAGATTCGCTCGCTCATCTTCTAGGGTCAGAACAAAAATCTCCCTGAAGCAGTTCATACAGAAGCGTCAAATTCATTTTGACAGTGTTAAATAAAAGAAGTGATCGTAAATCTAATATTAATTGTAAAAAAAGTAATGATTCGGGAGATATTGCATTCATTTAATAGGAGATATGACCACCTTTTGCCTTTATATGCATTTTTAAAGATTTGTCATAGAATCAACCATGTTTCAACATACATTGGGCCGCAAAAGCAAGAACACTCTAATAAAGGGCTACAATGTGTTCACGAAGATCTTGACTAATTTGTTTGTTTTCCCGATGATGTTGACGGTACGACTATCTTGTAAAGAATGAGGCACTAATGTTACACGATGACGAAAGAAACCTTGCATTTAGTTTTGAATATTTTAAACCAATGATGATTAGTTTTTAATGAGACATTTTTCAGATATAACCTTTTTATATGTATTTATATGAATGTGTTGTAAACTCTTGCTTTGTCGAATTTCACTATTGTCTTTCTAAAGTTTTTTTGTTCACCATTTTGCTTTACTGATCATTACACTGCATTTCTTACATAGAGCTCCACGTGTGTTGTAAATTTCATTAACTTGCGTTAAATAAAGTATGTAAATTTTCTTTTCTAACAGTGTGTTGTAAACTTTTGCAGCACACTATGTATATTGAACGGTTTTTCGTCATTGTTTCAGTTCCTAAAAAATAGCATTAATTAGCTTCTACCTTATCGAACAGTCTTCTTTCCAGTCCTCCGTTTGATTACTGCCCATAGATTTTTAATCGAGTTGATGTCTGGATAATTTCCATGCCACACTAAAAAAAATAGATGCATTTTTTTTCTGGAAGTATCATACTGAGGGAAATCCCGCTGGAAAATGGTTTCTCCATCGAAAAGTCTATCTACGATTGGAAGCATGTGAGTCTCCAGGATTTCCTTTTATTTATCGCTGTTTATCACCTCCATCAATAATAATGAACCACCTAGGGTCCCTTTCCAGTAAAACTACAACCAAACATCTCTTGTTGATATTTTAATGCTTGTTGACTGCACCCTGGCCGAAAGGATACACAGTTACTCCGTCTGAAAATATAAATTTCCTACATTGATGTTATCGATCCTTATGATCACGTTTCTAACCCAGTCGTTCTTTCTTTATAGCAGCAGTTAATAATTGAAAAGGCTTTCCGGCAGTTCTGCCAACTTTAGGAAGACTTTGTCGAATAGATGAAGAAGCAATATTTACGCCAGCAGAAACCAAATCTCCCTGAAGGCCTTTTTTACTCTTTATCCTTCATACTATTCATTATCCTAATTTTGACATCATGAGAAGTTGTCTTGCGTTTATTATAACAGTTTTTTGAGGTAGTGCTATATGTAATTATAACCTATTTTGTCATATTTTTTGTAAAAATGAATTATTCTTTCCAAAGAAAAGCGTGAAATCATTGTTGCTTTGTACTAAAGTGGCCTGAAATGCAAGGAAATAGTTGCTAAGGGGATTGCATCAACGAGTACCATCTTTAGGATGATTAATGACTTTGAAAAGACTGATTACACTCCTGTAAACGTCTCCTGGACTCCCAAGTGGTTCAAATGAATGCAAAGATCGCCTCCTGGTAAAGTCCCAGATCAAGAAGCGGTTGCCTCCAGTGCCAAGGTTGGCTACTGGTAAAGTTCCAGCTCAAGAAGCGGTTGCCTCCAGTGCCAAGCTTGATCACGAATGGAAAGAGGCAGGATTGAACGCTTGAGGGCACACAGACTCTTAGACAAAGGTCTCAAGCCGAAAAGGCTACTAAAAAAACCCAGCTTACTAAAAAGAACCTTACGGATAGTCTCTACTTTTGTAAGAAACATAAAAAAATGGACTGTTGAAGACTGGGGCAAAATGATATTTTCTGATGAAGCTACTTCTCACTTGTTTGGAGCTTCTCAAGATCCGTTATGAGTAGAAAAGGGCAGGGTTTCACGAGTCCTGCAGCTTGCCCACGGCCAAGCATCCGGACACTCTCCATATCAAGGGCTGATTCTCATCTAAGGGAACTGGAGCAATAACAAATGTGCCCCAAAATACTGTCATGACTCAAATCAGTACCAAAACGTGCTTCGGCAGCACCTTTTCCCAATAATTCAGGACCAATTTTGAGATGATAACTATTTTTCAGCATGATGGCACGCCTTGTCACAAAGCAAACACAACAACAAAATTCTTGTCTGAAAATAACATCAAACCGTGCTGACCTTGGTATGGGTATTTTCCAGAATCTCAAAGTCTTCGGTGCTTTCTATGCAGATCCGCAAAGGAAAACGTGGAAAAACTGCTCGAAGGCATTCACCGTGACGACTACAAGTGGACCTACGAAGGACAATGTTCGCCGAAGGAAATAGGAGGACTACTGATGGACCACGCGATGTTCATCCCGGACTCGGGCATACACACCGTCAATATGTCCACTTACAAGAAGATAAAAAAGTGGACAAAAAAACATCGGACATTGATTAATAGCCTCAAATACGAAAAAGTGTAGAATAAATAACGATTATAGTGAAGTGAATAATAATAGCGAAAAGTGTACAAATAAAGAAGATATAACGAAAATAACTATAATACAGTGACTAAATTCGTAATTAAAACAAGTTATTAGGTAATAATCTAAAGTGCGTAAAGTGGATAATAATAACGAAACGTAAATAAATAAAGTAGAAGATAACGAAAAGTAAATAAATTATGATAAAGTAATTAAAATAAGTCACTAAAATATAAAGTGATTAAAAACGTTATTGAAAAATAATCTAAAATTTGAAAAGTAAATGATATTAATGAAAAGTGAATAAATAATGATACTAAAGTGATTAAAATAAGTTTACAACAAATAGCCATATATAACTATGTCAGAAAAAAATGAGGGAGAGAGAGAGAGAGGGAGAGAGCGTATGTGATAGAGTCACGAGAAAGAAATTTGAAGCTAAGGAGCCCTGCTTTCAGACCAGCGGTAAACTTCCGGAGCGATAACGCGCCAGGACCCCGTCCCGTTTATGGTGTTACGACCCTCACCGCTCATTCCCGCCATCGAGGCTGTGGGACCGAACCGAAAATGCTTCCGTCGGTAAACATTGCAACTTCCGGCATAGTAATATATATTCTCGACCCCATTTTTTTTTTTTTTTAAGGGGCTATCTGGCGAAGGCCGACTTAGGCATAAGTCGCCGTAAACAAACAGCCTAGTTCTAGGCTACTTTAAAAAATTGAACAGGAAACAACCATTAAAAGAAATAACAATAACAATAGCAAAACAATAACAAAAACAACAATTAAACCTGGTTAAATGAAAGGGAGAAGGCCGGCCTCCCCCCAAAAGTCAACAAGTCCACCAGTCAAAGTGCACGCACTCGTCCCGAGTACAAGAGACAGGTGGTAGCGACCCCACCCATTCCGGCACCGGGACAGGTGTCGTGCGCGAAGATCACCCAGACTGGGACATTCGACAAGAATGTGCCGAACAGTCTGGGGGACGACGCAGTCGTTGCAATAGGGCGTAGGCGAGCGCTCCATCAAATAGCGATGCGTCACACGAGTGTGCCCGATTCGGAGACGACAGAAAGCAACCTGAAGCCACCGCGGCATTGGGGGATAGGTCCATGGGAACAGTCGCGGCGCAATGGCACGCAACTTTAAGTTCCCTTCGACCGTCTCCCATCTTCTTTGCCAAGCAGTCCGAAGAGATGCCCGTATTCCTGCCATGTAGTCAGTGTGAGGAAGAGCGAAACGCTGGTCCGGTCGCAGAGTCCTCGCGGACTCTTTGGCGCCCTCATCGGCACGCTCATTCCCCGCAATTCCTACATGTCCAGGAGCCCAGCAGAAGATAATCTCGACATTTGCCCGGCTCACCAAAACCGTGGCATCACGGATTTCGCGAAACAGGGGATGCGGAGATTCCAATGCCAAGAGAGCACTCAGGGCGCTTTGTGAGTCGCTATAGATCACAATCCGGTCTCCGAACCGGGCACGTCGCGTAATCTCCCGTACAGAGTGGTGTATTGCCACTAGCTCGGCCGTGAAGACAGACGCAGCGCCTGGTAGAGCCCCGCTGACTTCAAACAAAGGGGATACGGCGTGGAAGCCGACCCCCTCAAGGGACTTGGAGCCATCCGTATACACTGGCACGGTTTCAGCGTGACACGATGTGTGTTCCAAAAAGGTCGAACGCAATACTCCCGGCGCAGTACAAGCTTTGGGAGCAGAGGCGTGGCGACAAATAGCCAAATGTGGTACCCTCCAGGGTGGCGTCGTGGACAGAACCAGGAGCGCCACCGGCCCGAGAGCTATATCTACCTCTAGGAGGAGTTTCCTGGCCCTAAACCCAAAGGGCTTAGGGTATGACTGGCGTCTCTTTGCGGCATAGGCACCATCGAGATCAGCTGCGGATGCAGTGAGAGCTGTTGGCGACTGAGGGAGGCGCCGGGCTCGCGCGTACAGGCGAGTGATGCACTGCACGCGGCGCAGAGCGAGTGGCATCTCCCCAGCATCGACCAACAGGCTCTGAATGGAGGAAGTGCGGAAGGCACCGGTCGCAAGGCGAAGGTCAGTGTGGTGGATCGAATCCGTCTTTCGCAATAAACGCTCGGCTGCGGATGCATAAAACTCGCATCCGTAGTCAAGCTTCAAGCGAACAAAGGATCGATTAAGAAGTAAGGAAGTAGGCCTATCAGCGCCCCAAGCGCTGAACGTCACGGAACGGAAAATGTCCATGGCGCTGGTACAAGAGACCCTAAGGCTGCGAATATGAGCCTCCCAGGTGAGGCGTTGGTCGAATACAATACCAAGGAAACAGTGCGACTCAACCACACGCAGGAGCACCCCATTAAGAAATAAATCTGGGTCTGGGTGAAGCCGTGGATGGTGGCAGAAGTGCACCACCTTAGTCTTGGCGAAAGAAAACCGAAACCTGTGCGCTTCGGCATAGCGAGAGACGCGGTTCAATGCCTGTTGTAGTCGACGCCCCAGAGTTGGCATCTGGGCCGCGCCAAAAGAGATCGAAAGGTCGTCACGTAGAGCATAGCGAGAACATCTTCCGGTAGCACCGAGGTAATGCCGTTGATGCTCAGGGCAAAGAGTGTGACACTGAGGACACTTACCTGCGGGACACCCTCTTCCTGCTCCTTGGGCTGGAGAGGGCTCCCCCCACCCGTACGCGGAATCGACGATCTCGCAAAAATTCAGATATAAACATTGGGAGGCGTCCCCTCGCCCCCATTGTGTGGAGAGTCTCCATGATACCGCATCGCCATGCGGTATCATAGGCCTTCTCCAGATCGAAAAACACCGTGGCGTAGTGCAGTCTACGAAGGAAAGCCTCGCAGACGGCATTTTCCAGTCGGAGCAGAGCATCCGAAGTGGAGTGGAACTTACGGAAGCCGCACTGTGCAGAAGACAGATGGCCTCCGCTGTCCAGGAAATAGGCTAATCTAACATTTACCAATTTCTCCATCAACTTGCACACGCAAGAGGTTAGAGAGATTGGGCAGAAACCGGTCGGAGTAGAGTGATCTCTCCTCGGCTTGCGAAAGGCGAGCACAGTAGCGATTCGCCAGGAGTCTGGGAGAAGACCCTCCAAACAGATCCTGTTGAACAAATCTAACAAAAAGGCCATGCTTCGCTCACCCAGGTGTCCAGGCATGGCATACGGGACATCGTCCGGACCGCAACTCACTCCCAGTAAACTTGTCGTTAAAGAGTTCTCCGCCTCTGGAGGTAAAGTCCAGCCGGCGGCCTTCCGCGACATAACGACGTGCATTGAATGCTGGTGGAGCAGCATCACGGCTAGAGAATGCGGAAAAAGCGGTCGCTAAGGATTCTGCCACGGACGCGGGGTCCGAGATTGCGGTCCCATTCTCCTGGAGAACGGGAGGGGGGTTTCCTGCGAGAACTTGTCCCGAATCCTTTTGACTAGCTTCCACACCTCAGCTAAAGGGGTCTTCCCGTTAAGTGAAGACACGTATGCCCGCCAAGAAGAGAGGCGGGCGTGCTTCGAAATATACCGGAACCTAGCCCTAGCCCGACGAAATTCAGCGACAGTGAAATCTTTCGGGCGGCGCTTATTGCGCATGTAGGCATAACGCTTCTGTTTGAGGGCCGTCTCACACTCGGCCGACCACCATGGGAGTGGTCGGCGTGCAAAACGGCTAGACGTCCTAGGAATAGTAGTCAAGCCCACGGCGATGAGGTTGCCGGAGAAGAACTCAACGGCCTCATCTACCGACCTAAACTCCTCGACTGAGATAGAGAATTCAGTCATTTCCTGAAATGCAGGCCACCGCGGCCGCGCCAAGCACCACCAAGGTGGTCTCTCAGGCGGCAGTTGCCCTGAAAATGATATTTGAATGGGAAAGTGATCACTACCATGGAGGTCATCGACCACCTCCCAATCAAAATCAGGCTGTGCATCCGAAGAGCACAAAGATAGGTCGAGGCAAGAAAATGAAGCGGTTCTCGGACAGTGATGCGTAAACTCATCCACGTTTAGGACACCCATCTCAAGCTCTTCGATCAGATCGGCAAGGACTTGTCCCCTGGAATTTATGGAGTAATCTCCCCAGAGAGGATGCCTGCCGTTCAGATCTCCAAGCAAGAGAAAGGGCCTCGGCAACCGTGCCACGACGCGGCGGAAGTCCCCCGCGTCGAAGTCAGCTGACGGTGGAATGTACGCAGAAATGATAGTATACCTCCTATCCAGATGCAGCTGCACAGCCACTGCCTGAAAGGAGCTATCTAAAGAGAAAGGAAGAACGGAAACATCATGCTAGGTGTAAACCGCGCATCCCCCAGCCCGGCCATCCCGCGGTGGTGGGGTCGCAAGACCCTTATACCCTGGAATGGCGGGCAGGGGGCACGCGCCTAGCATGGTCTCCTGCAAAACGATAGCTTACCGGGAACGGGATGAGAGGAGCCTCCGTAGCTCCTCCCAGTTGGCCCGGAGTCCACGGCAATTCCATTGAAGGAATATGCCCTTCCAGGCCTAGCTCGGAGGAGACGTGGGGGCCCTCTTTGAACTGAAGACCCTCACGGAAATGGCCGTACGCTTTCCGGGGGCAGAACCCCGGGCGCTGTTGGCCGGACAAAGCGCTGAAGGCGCTGTCGCCTTCGAGGACTTATTGGGGGAGGTTGGGCTCGCCATGCGAGTCTTTTCCTCCCTCCGCCTTGAAACCTTAGGCGGGCGTTACGGCTTCGAAGGCAGGGGCTCTCTTTTCGAGGAACCACCGTCTCCGAGCCACTCGCTCCACCTCGGGGCGTGGGCGAAGGGGCCGAAGCTCCTTTGTTTCTGTCCTCCTTTCGGGGAACAGCTTTAGGAACCCCGGAAGATGGCCTAGCGACCATCTTCAGGGGTGTTGCCTACTGTGAGTCTAACGACTCGGTGGAGGCGCGTGGCCGTTTTGCCTTACGGGAAACGGTCACGCTGGGGGAAGAGGGGGGGATCCCTGGTTTTAGCCGGGGCAGGGTATGAACCCTTTTTGCCGCCAGCTTTACCAGGGGAGCGCCCGGGTTGGGTAGAGGCCGCAGAAGGGCTCCGAATGAGCGCGGAAACAACCGTGCTCGTTGGCCTGGATGGGCCAGGAGCAGAGGGTGCCTTTCTAACTATTGAAGCATATCACGTCTCAGGCACAGCCGGGCGTGCCAGGACCAAGTCCTTTGCCTCGCGGAATGAGAGTCGATCCTGGGCCTGAACGGCCAGGATTTCTTTCTCAAGGAGATATGCACCGCATTGCTTCGAAGAAGCAGGGTGCGGCTCTCCGCAATTGACACACTTGGCCACACACGATTTGGACTTATCGTGTGCGATTTTGGAGCAATTTACACAGACTTCGGGTGACCCCAACTTTGCACGTCTACATGAGCGATTCGTATGGCCGAAGCGGTGACAGTAATAGCACCGCCGCGGCAGTGGCACGAATGCCTTCATGCGGTAGCGGTACCAACCGGCACGCACCGACTCAGGGAGCTTGTAACAGTCGAACGTGACGAAGAGTGTAGGGGTGGGTCTCGAGGCCCCTCCCTTTTTTCTCATCACACGTTCGACCTTGACCACCCCATGGTCGGCCAGCTCTAGGGTGATGTCCTCAATGGAGTAGTCAACGAGTTTCCTAGCATAAACTACTCCTTTCACAAAATTCATGGTAGAGTGCGGTGTCACACTTACCAGGGTGCCATGAAGTGTCCGAAGAGCACTTATCTTGGCCGCCTCGGCGGGATTCACCGCATTCGCCAGAAGGCTCCCGTCCGAGAAACGGGTTACATTCGGCTCTCTACCAATTACACTAGCTAATCCTTTTCTCTGATGGATCATGTTTCCCTTGGACAACATGCTGCCATAAGTGGAGCGAATAACGAGGGAGCATTTAAAGCCAGTGGGCTCGAAAACACCAGGTAACCTCTGAATGAGGGGCCCCGATGTCATCGAGGCTCCGCCCTGTGCACTTTTGGTCTTTGTCATCGTCAGGAGCTCCGTACCCGGGGGGAGGGCAGAGGGGACGGATGTGCCGATCTTGGCTTGGTCACCTGCCAAAGTGGCAGCAGACCCATCCGTCCCCGTAGCCCTCACGGATGGAGAGGAGCCCCGAGTCTTCTTCGTCTTTTTGGTCTTTTTCGTCCTTTTCTTTTTTGGAGAAGAGGGCGGGGAATGAACCCGCTTCTCTCCCCGCTGGTAGAAGCCCCCAAGCCAGATGGACCGGCCTCAGCCAGGTCCTTCTCCGAAACGCAGAAGGTCCTGGTGGTCGCAGGGGCATCATCCGGAGGAGATCCCTCCCCTCCTTGTACTGCCTGAGAATCCCCAGCCGTCTGAGGAGGACCTTGCATAGGGGCGGATTAGGGTTCGGTGCTTAGCGCCGAGCCCGGATTTCCCCCCATGGAAAGCTCTACCGTCTGAGGCTCGTTTTCCTCAAGGACCATGTCTATCACAGGAGGGGCCTCCAGTTGGCCATCCCCTCCCAGGACATCGCAGGTCCCCTTGGCAGCGTCATAAGTTTTTAGTGGGGAGGCACAGGCCTTGACCCCGGCAAGGTTCAATATTCTTGCCAGCAGGTCTTTTGAGGGAAGCGACCGAAGGGGCCTGGCTTCCCTCTTTCCCCTAAGGGGGTTCGCCCTACCGAGCCGCTTGCACGAGGGGTGGTTGGCAATGGGCTGCCTGCTGGCTTTCTTGAAAGTCCCTTTTTAAAGCAAAGGAGGGACTGCCGCTGGAGAGAGGGAGGTTCCCGAAAGCACCTCCAGAGAAGGGGGTGAGGGGGAGTCCCTTACACCCGTAGGCGTAGGAGAGGAGTAAGCCTCCTCTCCGGTTAAAGAGGAATGGAGGGTCCCCTGCGCAAGCACAGGGGGGGGGGGAACCTCCATCTTTTCTGTGGAGCTGAACGAGTGCGGCTCCGTTGTTTTAGGGAGAATTAAGGGGAGATGTTTTTGTTTTGCATCATCGGGCATGGTGGCTCTCTTTGTTTTACGGGATGCAATCGCTCACCACCTCTTGCAGTAGCCCACACTGCAAGAGGTGCTTACAGGCCCGGCAGAGCCAGGCGCCGCCATTTGGGACCACCCCTTCCGCCTGGTGGCCTGGCCGTCCTTCGGCATGGCGGCTCCACCTTGAACATGGCGTAAAAAAGATAGATTGTGAAGACGAGAGGAAAAGGGATGTGAGGAAGGTATGGGTGGGGATGAAGCAGGTTGTTAAAAGCCAACCACCCCAGACCGGAGCTCAGAGGTTAAGGGACATTGTCCCCTCCCCCGTCAGCCTCGATTCGGGACGATTGGCTGAGAAGAAGGTCAGCTTTTACCCTGTGAAATTAGAGGCTGACCAGAGAAAGCTGTGTGAGAAGTTGTTTGAAAAGTGATGAAGTAGGGAAGAAATACAGGCTATCTGAAGGAAGGAAGAGTGGCTAAGCTAGGGCCGGACGGAGCGCTGGATCCCGTCAGCACCGTGGCCAGGATGGCAAATCGCCGCGCCCCTTACGGGGTCTCGACCCCGAGAATAAAGGAGGAAGTATTCTTAGAGCTTTCTGGTCGTGAGCTGTCTCCACGTTGCTTCCAAGTAAGCAACCCTATGGAATACAGAAGGTATTCACGCGACATCATAAGATGGCTTTGGAATCATTCATTAAGGACGGGCAATCCTCGAGCGACAAACCCCGGTGCTATTCGGTGTCGCAGCAGGAATCCATATTCCGAACGACGAAGACTACGTCTGGAATATTGCGCTCAACCCTCCTCCTCGAAGAAATACCTTCCCCCGAGTGCCCATACTCGTACTCTTCTCCAGAAAAATCGTAACTTACATTTTCTTTCATCGTCGAAGAGGCGTGACGTACTCAAACTTTGCTACTCGACTCGCATTCTCGTCCCGGTCCCTCTCGGATAATTGTTTTAATAATTATTGAGCCTCGTACGGCTAAGACTCACCCCATAGTCGCTTCCCGCTTTCCTTCGGGTAATTAATGTACTTATTGAGCCTAGTACGGCTAAGACGAGTCCTACTTGTCATTTAAATTTCATTCATTTAGTAACGGTGTTAGCTAAATCGCCTGTATATTATTCTGTAAATATATATTGTTTGTATAAGATTATTTTTATTTTTCCTGTTTATATCCTATAACCACCAAAGCCTAATTAAATAGTAGCAATACCGGCCAACGATGAATTCATTCTTGTTATTTAAAATCCCATCGCACTCAAGGAAATCTTTTCCTAATTTGGGGCTGTCGTCTTCCCTCCCCTGCATCTCTGGTGGGGAAGCCAAAAGGATTCAGGTTTGGGCTACCTGAATTCTACGACAGACTAAAATAAACAACGAATAAAGGACCAACTCAAATTAGAAATATGTAAAAACTATAGTAATTAAATTCAACCAAAAACGGTATATAATTATATTAAAATTTAATAATGTGAATAACTAATCCTAAAAATTCGAAATATGTTAATATTACTAAAACAAATCCAATACATGCATAAAATCATAAAATAACGTATAGATTAAACATGATCCCCCTGACGATTCCAGCGGAAACCCCATTATTTTATAGTATACTATAACATTCTTCTCCGCTGAAATTTTTACAAAAATCTTTCACCACTATTACTATCTATTTTTTACACATATGTATTTAATTTTAAATATTTGTAAAAACTTATTGTATTTATTTCTCTAATAAATCGTTTCATCGTGAGATGATGGAGTTTTCCTGAAGTTGGCCCAAACCACAATGACGAGAAAAGCCGACAAACGCTGCAATACCAATTTTGCCCACCTTAAAAATATAAAGCCGTTATCCTGAAACTAAAAAGGTTGGTCCAAAGAACATTGATCAACAACCAACAGTGTAGGTTATTGATCAAGAAATAAATAATATGTTGTTAGGAAATATAAATAATAGAGGCTAAATTTGCACTATACATATGCAGTTTATAGCCCAAATAAACAAATAAAAATGCATTTTTAACATTATTTACATACTTACCTAAATGAAGGAAATAATATGATGTGTGCATAAGCAAATAATGTTTTAAAATTAATGTATCTCAATTTGGAGCTCTTATCGACCCAACATACCTTAAGCCAGTGGTTCTCAACTCGTTTCAGGCCTTGGACCACCAGCTCAATTAAAAGAATATTGTGGACCATTCCATATTTGAGTAAGTATAAAGTAAGCATACAAAACAAGCATTTTGGCTTCAAATATATTTCTTCAAAACAGAATTTCGAAAAATTATATAAAATAATTAGCAGATAACATTTTAATCTGAAATATACTTCTTTCAAAAATAATATCTTGAAATTACATGAATGTTTATCTATCATTTTGCCATGAAATGTATGTTAAAAAAATTAAATAATGTAAGATTGTAAGAATAAACAACGAATATTTTTTATTTCCAATTCGATTAACTCATTTTTCCTTGCAACCAGACTTTTGGATTATCTTCTCACTGACAAGCTTTTCAATGTTAGGAGTGGTGCTTGATAGCGCACAACGAATATCACTTTCCACTGCAAGCCGATTCCTCTGTCTCGACTTAATGTGTAAACAAACATGAAAATCCACTCTCGCACATGTAAGTTGATGCAAATGGTAAAAGACATTTGACTGCATGTGATGACAAATTTGGGTAACTACCAATCATAGTAGCCCCAACTTTTCTATAGTAGACTACTGGTACACATCTTGAGACGCCAAATCATTCTTCAGCTCCAAGAATTCCTCCTGCAGATCCTCTGGAATGCTATGAACATTTGCCGTGAATGGATTCCTGATGAAGGATAACTTATCCGTTGTCATGTTCACCTCCGGAAAGTATCGCTGAAATTCATCCCGCAGCTTTCGTAAATGCTCGAGAATTTGCATCTGAATGCCTTTCTTTTCTCCGAGCATGGCATCCAAACATGGAAACTGACTCAAATTGTTACCTTCGACTCGTGTGATCCAGAGTTCTAATTTCTCAAGAAAAGCCTTGATGATGCCTTGGTGAGTGAACAGATTTGCACATTTCCCTTGCAGTGGAAGATTCAGTTTGTTCAAGATTCCAAAAATATCCGTGAGGTATGCAAGTTCTAATTCTGACTGTGTTAGCATAATTCTTAAATCCTGTTTCCCTTGAGACTGGAGAAATAAAGTCAACTCTTCTCTCAGTTCAAATATTCTGTTGAACACGTTCCCTGCTGACAACCACCGTACAGAAGTGTAGAACAGCAACACCTCAAAGTCGGAACCCATGCCCTGACATAATTTTCTGAACAGCTTGGTGTTCACTGCTGACGATTTGATATAATTAACCACCTTCACCAGTCCTTTGAAAACGATGTTCAGGTGATCAGGTAATGTTTTTGATGCCAATGCCTGTCTGTGAATGAAGCAGTGAACGCCAGTTGCCAATGGAGCACGCTGTTTCACCAATGCTTGGAAGCCTGATCTTGAGCCTAGCATCGCAGGTGCACCATCAGTGGTAACACCCACTAAATTTTCTTAATCCAGACCGTTTGCTTCAAAGAAACTGTTGACAATTTCTAAGACATCCTGAGCCCGCGTGGTGGTGTCAAGAGTCTTACAAAAAAGAATTTCTTCTTTGAAGTCTTCCTCAATCATATATCGCGCAAACACCATTAGCTGAGAGTAGAGCGGACATCAGTTGATTCATCCACCAACTGTATTGCAAACAGTGGAGATTTCTTTATTTCATCCACAACTTGTTCACTGATGTTTTGTGAGATTTCATTTATCCGTCTCGATATAGTGTCATTAGATACAGATATATCATTTAGCTTCCATTCTGCGTCCTCGCCAACAACAAGCCTCACCATTTCTTTTGTACAGGGTAGTACAAGCTGCTCAACAATTGTATGAGGCTTCTTGGCCTGTGCGACTTTGTATGCAACAATGTAGGAAGCACGAACTGCATTGGTGGTCTTTTCATGGAATTTACCTGATGCGTCAAGGCGCTGCCGCTTGAGAGATGATAATTTCTGTTTCAAATAATTTGTATTCTTTTGCAACAAATTGGGATGACACTTTACGAAATGGAGCTTAAGCTTAGCTGGCTTCATTGACTCATTCACCAAGACTTTGTAACAATTAACACACTGTGGTAACTCCATGTCATCTTTTTTCTTGACAAGTGAAGCCAAATTCAATGTAGTCCTCTGAATACTTGTTCTTAACAATCCTTCCCGCCATTGTTATTTCTTTAGATCTGTGGGCAAAGCAACGAAATATATCAGTTATAAGTTGAGTTTGGCAAAAATAATGATAAAACGTAAATCGTAATAATACACGCAAATAAAGCACCATGTGTCATAAACAGCATAAACTATAAAACACATGAAGAGTGCAGCTGCCAATCAAGAAATGAAAATATTATCGAATAAATATAATTTTTACTAAATATAGTGGAAGTCCCGTGGACCACCCAGAAAGTCATCATGGACCACCAGTTGAGAACCACTGCCTTAAGCCTTCTCAAAAGGAATTGTGACAAAATACTTACAATTCACAAGTCACAACTAGAGTTGCACCGATGTTTTTTTCAAAATGTTTTTTAAAAAAACGGGTTGTTTTCTGAGAAAAAACATGTCTTGAAAAAAACATGAAAAAAGCGGGTTTAAAAGAAAAAAAATCAAAATATTATCAAAATAACATTTTTTATGCACTATTTTGAATTAAATGAAAAACATTAAGCATTTATTAGATAGACAATACCATATTTTCATATTTATAAGTAATTTGAGCTCTATCAGAGTTATAAAAAACATTTTAGACGATATTTATATAAAGATTAGCATTAATAAACTGCCAACTCATCAATTCCTTAGGAAAAAATTTCCCCAATCACCAAATTTAATGAAATCATGTATAGAGGAATATTCAAATGCCAGTAGCCTCCTTTTGTCTTTACACTACTTAATAGTTAGTACTGACACATTACAAAAAAATGTTGATCTATGATTCAAAAATAATCTGGCTCCCTCTAATTTCAAAGTTAAGGATTTCGAATATGTAATAAAATGTAATATAACTAGAAACTACTTATCCAAAATTTGGATCTAATATTTAATATGTTGGAACTCTTTAAGATAATAAATAAACTCATTAATTAAATTCAATGTATATATATATATATATATATATATATATATATATATTATTTAAACAATTAGTAATCTGTTATTATAATTATTATTATTCCTTTGACTAGACTTAGAGGAAGAGTAGGTATACAATAAGATAACACCCTTTATAAATGAATTAATTGCAGTTTACTAACAAGTAAGAAACCCTCCAATAAGCCTGTGATAAACTAAAAAAATATTTTGTAGGTAATATAATAAAGGTAATATAACACTTGTCCGTTGACTCTTAATAATAAAATGCATTATAATTTAATTTCTAAGCTAATTATTTTAAAGGATCTTTTAGAACACATTGTGAAACATAACTATCCATTTAAACATGAAAACAAATATAAACATATAATCATATAACATAAAAATAAGCTGTTATACCTTTCCTTTCACCACACTCATTATTGAACCTAACTATTTTGAGAGATATTTGCAAGCATATATAATAATTTTGAAAAAAATATATGTTTATATATTTTAAAAAAACTATGTATATACTTATCCATAACCCTATATTTTAAGAACGAGATTTTTTGAAGGTTTCAATAAGATTTTTTCTTTTAGTTCGGTTGTCACCTAAGTATATTTAATTTTTTATCAAAGTTATTTCTAATAATTCCTTTATAAGAAGAAGAACTACAGAACTACAGAACTACAGAATCTAGGACCAGCAAAGACCCTAAGGTCCGCTCGAGGCTAGTCCGCTACACTAAATCAAAAACTACGATACACCCTTATCTACGAGTGTATCTCTAACATGCTATTTTTTTTTTTTTTTTTTTAATACTATCTACTGTACACACTTATCTACATGTGTACATTATGGTGCAATTTTAACTAATCAAACTAGGGGTCGGGGGAGATAGAAAGTTTTTCTTCTCATCTTCCGCAGCCACTCGACTGCTAGTGGTGAAAAGCTAATTTAGGGATAGAGACTACTTATAGGATAGGCGGAAAAGAAATGGGACATCTAAGCTACACATGCAGAGAATCGCCGGCATCATTTTTAGTCATCATAATTTCATATCCTTAAACCTCCGCTCCAAACTCTCTCTCTCTGCAAGGACGTTTAAATTCACAGTGCTCAACTACGTTATATTTAAACTATTCAAATGCACGTCGAGACGATTTTTGAACATATTAACCGAAGTGCTATCTACTACGTGGGTAGGCAGCCGATTCCAATTTTGAGTAACTTTAAATGTAAAATAGTTTTGGGCTATACTAGTGTTAAAACGCTTGTTCACTAATTTTAACCCGTGCTGACGAGTATTTCCCCTATGATCCAGTTCGAACAGATTGCGAAAGTCAACGTTTGAGAAACCCTTTAGTATTTTAAATACTTCTATTAGCTGGCCACGTAATCTTCTGCGTTCTAGCGATGGCAAATCTAAAGCCCTGAGCCTTTCCTCGTATGATCTATTCCTCAGCTCTGGAATTAATTTCGTAGCCCTACGCTGCACTCTTTCTAATTGCGCGATATCTTTCATTAAATATGGAGCCCAAAATTGAACAGCGTATTCGAGAAGTGGCCGCACAAGGGATTTATATAAAGGTAAAATTACATCCTTAGATTTGAAGGTGAAATTACGCGCGATATAACCCAAAACGCGATTTGCTTTTTTACACGCATCCGCGCATTGCTTCGAGAATTTAAAATCGTCTGAGACTAATACTCCCAAGTCTTTTTCTAATTTAACCGCGTCGAGGACTTGGCCTTTCATGGTATATTCTACTCTTAAATTATGGCAACCCAAGTGCATTACCTTGCATTTGCTTAAATTAAATTCCATTTGCCACTTGTCCGCCCAATTGGCAATCGAGTTTAGGTCCCCCTGCAATTTATCGACATCCGATCTGACATAGGCACGATTGCCCAGCTTCGTGTCGTCCGCAAATTTCGAAATCCGACTAAGTATGCCTTTATCTAAATCGTTAATATAAATTAAAAACAATAAAGGGCCTAAAACAGAGCCCTGCGGTACCCCACTACTAACGCTGGCCCAATCTGAACATTTCCCATTTATTACCACCCGCTGCGAGCGATCTTTCAGCCAATTTCTAATCCAGTTTAAAATCTTACCAGTCACCCCAATCGCTTTAACTTTCATTAATAACCTTTGGTGGGGGACGGTGTCGAACGCCTTTTTAAAGTCTAAATATATTACGTCTACAGCTTTGCTTTCATCGTACACGCAAATCATTTTGTGGAAGAATTCGAGCAAGTTAGTCAAGCACGATCTCGCACGCCTAAATCCATGTTGGGTATCGTTAATCAGCTTATTTGCCTCGAGGTGGCTCACTATTCTATCTTTAATTACAGATTCTGAAGGAGAAGAAGAAGAAGAAGAAGAAGAAGAAGAAGAAGAAGAACTACAGAACTACAGAATCTAGGACCAGCAAAGACCCTAAGGTCCGCTCGAGGCTAGTCCGCTACACTAAATCAAAAACTACGATACACCCTTATCTACGAGTGTATCTCTAACATGCTATTTTTTTTTATTTTTTTTTAATACTATCTACTGTACACACTTATCTACATGTGTACATTATGGTGCAATTTTAACTAATCAAACTAGGGGTCGGGGGAGATAGAAAGTTTTTCTTCTCATCTTCCGCAGCCACTCGACTGCTAGTGGTGAAAAGCTAATTTAGGGATAGAGACTACTTATAGGATAGGCGGAAAAGAAATGGGACATCTAAGCTACACATGCAGAGAATCGCCGGCATCATTTTTAGTCATCATAATTTCATATCCTTAAACCTCCGCTCCAAACTCTCTCTCTCTCTGCAAGGACGTTTAAATTCACAGTGCTCAACTACGTTATATTTAAACTATTCAAATGCACGTCGAGACGATTTTTGAACATATTAACCGAAGTGCTATCTACTACGTGGGTGGGCAGCCGATTCCAATTTTGAGTAACTTTAAATGTAAAATAGTTTTGGGCTATACTAGTGTTAAAACGCTTGTTCACTAATTTTAACCCGTGCTGACGAGTATTTCCCCTATGATCCAGTTCGAACAGATTGCGAAAGTCAACGTTTGAGAAACCCTTTAGTATTTTAAATACTTCTATTAGCTGGCCACGTAATCTTCTGCGTTCTAGCGATGGCAAATCTAAAGCCCTGAGCCTTTCCTCGTATGATCTATTCCTCAGCTCTGGAATTAATTTCGTAGCCCTACGCTGCACTCTTTCTAATTGCGCGATATCTTTCATTAAATATGGAGCCCAAAATTGAACAGCGTATTCGAGAAGTGGCCGCACAAGGGATTTATATAAAGGTAAAATTACATCCTTAGATTTGAAGGTGAAATTACGCGCGATATAACCCAAAACGCGATTTGCTTTTTTACACGCATCCGCGCATTGCTTCGAGAATTTAAAATCGTCTGAGACTAATAATCCCAAGTCTTTTTCTAATTTAACCGCGTCGAGGACTTGGCCTTTCATGGTATATTCTACTCTTAAATTATGGCAACCCAAGTGCATTACCTTGCATTTGCTTAAATTAAATTCCATTTGCCACTTGTCCGCCCAATTGGCAATCGAGTTTAGGTCCCCCTGCAATTTATCGACATCCGATCTTACATAGGCACGATTGCCCAGCTTCGTGTCGTCCGCAAATTTCGAAATCCGACTAAGTATGCCTTTATCTAAATCGTTAATATAAATTAAAAACAATAAAGGGCCTAAAACAGAGCCCTGCGGTACCCCACTACTAACGCTGGCCCAATCTGAACATTCCCCATTTATTACCACCCGCTGCGAGCGATCTTTCAGCCAATTTCTAATCCAGTTTAAAATCTTACCAGTCACCCCAATCGCTTTAACTTTCATTAATAACCTTTGGTGGGGGACGGTGTCGAACGCCTTTTTAAAGTCTAAATATATTACGTCTACAGCTTTGCTTTCATCGTACACGCAAATCATTTTGTGGAAGAATTCGAGCAAGTTAGTCAAGCACGATCTCGCACGCCTAAATCCATGTTGGGTATCGTTAATCAGCTTATTTGCCTCGAGGTGGCTCACTATTCTATCTTTAATTACAGATTCTAAAGAAGAAGAAGAAGAAGAAGAAGAAGAAGAAGAAGAAGAACTACAGAACTACAGAATCTAGGACCAGCAAAGACCCTAAGGTCCGCTCGAGGCTAGTCCGCTACACTAAATCAAAAACTACGATACACCCTTATCTACGAGTGTATCTCTAACATGCTATTTTTTTTTTTTTTTTTTTAATACTATCTACTGTACACACTTATCTACATGTGTACATTATGGTGCAATTTTAACTAATCAAACTAGGGGTCGGGGGAGATAGAAAGTTTTTCTTCTCATCTTCCGCAGCCACTCGACTGCTAGTGGTGAAAAGCTAATTTAGGGATAGAGACTACTTATAGGATAGGCGGAAAAGAAATGGGACATCTAAGCTACACATGCAGAGAATCGCCGGCATCATTTTTAGTCATCATAATTTCATATCCTTAAACCTCCGCTCCAAACTCTCTCTCTCTGCAAGGACGTTTAAATTCACAGTGCTCAACTACGTTATATTTAAACTATTCAAATGCACGTCGAGACGATTTTTGAACATATTAACCGAAGTGCTATCTACTACGTGGGTGGGCAGCCGATTCCAATTTTGAGTAACTTTAAATGTAAAATAGTTTTGGGCTATACTAGTGTTAAAACGCTTGTTCACTAATTTTAACCCGTGCTGACGAGTATTTCCCCTATGATCCAGTTCGAACAGATTGCGAAAGTCAACGTTTGAGAAACCCTTTAGTATTTTAAATACTTCTATTAGCTGGCCACGTAATCTTCTGCGTTCTAGCGATGGCAAATCTAAAGCCCTGAGCCTTTCCTCGTATGATCTATTCCTCAGCTCTGGAATTAATTTCGTAGCCCTACGCTGCACTCTTTCTAATTGCGCGATATCTTTCATTAAATATGGAGCCCAAAATTGAACAGCGTATTCGAGAAGTGGCCGCACAAGAGATTTATATAAAGGTAAAATTACATCCTTAGATTTGAAGGTGAAATTACGCGCGATATAACCCAAAACGCGATTTGCTTTTTTACACGCATCCGCGCATTGCTTCGAGAATTTAAAATCGTCTGAGACTAATACTCCCAAGTCTTTTTCTAATTTAACCGCGTCGAGGACTTGGCCTTTCATGGCATATTCTACTCTTAAATTATGGCAACCCAAGTGCATTACCTTGCATTTGCTTAAATTAAATTCCATTTGCCACTTGTCCGCCCAATTGGCAATCGAGTTTAGGTCCCCCTGCAATTTATCGACATCCGATCTGACATAGGCACGATTGCCCAGCTTCGTGTCGTCCGCAAATTTCGAAATCCGACTAAGTATGCCTTTATCAGAAGAAGATGGAGAAGAAGAAGAAGATGAAGACCAAGATGAAGATGAAGATGAAGATGAAGATTAAGATTAAGATGAAGATGAAGATGAAGATGAAGATGAAGATTAAGAAGAAGAAGAAGAAGAAGAAGAAGAAGAAGAAGAAGAAGAAGAAGAAGAAGAAAAGGGTGTTCAGGGTGTTAAAATAAAGAGTCTATAAAGGGAATTAAAAAAGGCGGTTAAGATTAGCAAATAAGGTCGTAGGCCACACCCCGCAGGGGGGCCTGTGTAACCAAGCTCTTCCTGTTAAGGGAGAGAACAGCGGCTTGTTACTTATATTATAGAAGAAAAAAATAGAGTATCACAAGTTTCCTTTGACTAAAATCGATGGTCTACATTAGAAAATTGACAGTAATTCATTTGAAAGATCTCTGTGACTACATAATATAATTATAAACCATAACTATATATATATATATATATATATATATATATATATATATATATATATATATATATATATATATATATATATATATATATAAGTTATAACAAGATTAAGTTTAACCACTAGAACTAAATTAAATGCATAATCCTAAATAATATCTGTGGACTGTGATTAGCAATATTTTCCTTTGGCAAACAAAATTAATATAAGTACATAGAGTTAATCTAAATCTGTTGAGTGACATGAAATTAAGACTAGGTACTGATTCTCTAACTTGAGCTACCATCTAACTCGGAGATATTCTCATCGCCACTGCCATGTAGGCTATATGAATCTGATGAATCATTAGAGGATAATTCAACCATTTCATCATCATCTGGACCTACCCAAGCTAATAGTGTACCCAATAAAATTATACCCTCAGTTAAATGAAACCTATCAAATTGAGTACCTATACGGCATACATAGATATACGTAAAGATACAAAAGGAAAAAAATTAGGTACAAAAATCAATATTTTCTTATTTTGACCCCAATAGCAAAAAAATATTAATTTCTTGTGTTTATATTCTTTTATAATGCAAACTTTAGTTCATTAATGTTAAATTGTTGACTATAATTGCATAATACTCATTGATTTATGAAAAAAATATAAACTTTTTGGGAAAATATATTGAATTTTTGAAAAAAAAATTGAAAAAAAAAGAAAAAAAAGAAGAAGCCCCCCCACTCCGGTTTTTTTTCAACACTATTCACAACTCAGGAATTTGAATCAAATTGACCAATGGCGATCGAACATTAGCGCGCCCAGAGTGACGTCATACTTTCCCCATAATGTTCTCGAATGTGTCTCAAGACAATTTGGTGTAGCAATGCCAATCCACGAGAATGGTCGGTCTTAAAACAAACGCCCTGCAGTGAAATTGCTCTGTGGTCCACTAAATTACTATCGTGCCTCTTTTTTAGGGAGGGGGGCGTAAAGTCGGATGCAAGCCGATTGAGAAATACATTGGGTTAAAGAGACGATTATTTGAGACATTCGGGAACCGTAGGGTACGCAAATCTCCGGACTCTCGAATTTCTATAGTTAGCTAGATCCCTCCACTGGCATTAGGGTTGGGGGACAAGGACAAGCAATTCTATGGAGGTTTTGCCGATCTTCCCCATTCCCTTTTGATCACATTTACCTGTCCATGAAATGGCGGGAATTCGACCCTGAGCCATCAAGCGCGCCTCGCTTTTCAAGACAGCTCTCTAATCATTAGCAAGCGCTATTAGCAAGGTTGTTTGCCCCTGAAATGTGAAGACGTATCAATTTCTCATATTCACGATTCCATTGTATGTGTGCAAATATGTATTTGTGTTTATACATGTGTGTTTGTTTGTTTGTATGTAAGCGTAGCAACGGCTCGTTTGATGCTAACGTTCAAGTCAACTTCTTGTTCGTTGAATGTGAAAAGTCAGTCTGATTATAATCATATGAAAGAGATGTCGACCTTATGTAAACTATGGCAGTGGGTGGGTGTGGGCGTATATGTGCGGGAATGTTTGTGTTCATAAAAATTTCGGCCGTCATTTCCCAATCCTCGTTTTAATTCTGTCGTTCCCTCCCCCATTCCGTCGCTCTCCCGCTCGAGAGTACCGAGATTGTCCTGACCAGGCGATAATGTCACCCTTGCGATAATCTCTCATTCCTAGGCTCCACCGCTCCGGCTTTGGACAACCCCGGAACATCAGTGCTTAACCAGCTACGATGCCAAGAAGTCTGGCTTTTTTCCTCGTGGCACTGGCTCTTGCGAGCCCCGCCTGGGGCCAAGTGTTGACGCCTCCGTATTTTAACCTTGCAGAGGGGCGCCGAATCACGGCCACCTCCACCTGCGGCTTACGAGTAGCCGAACCGGAGTTGTACTGCAAGTTGGTAGGAGCCAATTCGGATCGACCCATCAATTTCAACGTGATCAAAGGACAGGTAAGCTCTAGAAGGAGTCGAGTCTGTAGCTCTGTTAATCTCTAGAGTGTAGCTCTTTTGAGCTCCAGAAGGAGTCGAAACTGTAGCACTTTTAAGCTCTGGAATGAGCCGAAACCGTAGCTCTTTTAAGCTCTGGAATGAGCCGAAACCATATCTCCTTTAAGCTATAGAAGGAGCTAAAACCGTAGTTCTTTTAAGCTCTGGAATGAGGCGAAACCGTAGCTCTTTTAATCTCTGGAATGAGCCGAAACCGTAGCTTTTTTTAAACTCAGCGGTAGAAAACTAATCAGGAAATCGAAACAACTAGGTTGTCGAAAAGGAGACCTCTTAGGCCCTCTTCACATGATACCACCATGTTTTTACCTGCGGCGAAGCGCCAGGTCTAGGGGTCGGGGTTTTTTTTTTCAAAAGGAGTAAAGTTCAATTGTACCCATTTAGAGCCATGAAATGACCCATATGACCATGGGACATATGGTTATTTACCCTGGAGATTTCAACAAATCTGCCATCGGATTTGGCGCTGGGTGGCACCATCTAATGGCAGAAGCCTTATTTAGACATTCAAAGGCACTTGTAAGTGATTTTAACTATGGGAAACCATCATGCAATAACCATTTATTATCTTATGACAAAACGCCGCAGGTCATGAGAGGGTATGTCCGTCTTGTTCTGACCACCAGTAACGCCACCAACATAGCTCATTCTCCTCATAGCCGCACTAAAAGTTGCGTCTCGTGTGAATAGCTCGTTCGCTTCCATGGAAACATGTGGTGGCACCACCAATTTGGGTGCGTACAAAACGCCTTTCGTGGCCACCACAAATCTGGCTGCTCCCCCACCCCCCCTTCAAATTATGGTACAAACATACCAAAACAAAATGTTTGATTAGTTTCAGTACTTTTCTTATATGAAAAAAATAGAATAGTCTCAAAACATTTGGCCATGACAATTACAAGGCGTTCAAAGTCTTCTTCATTTTGAATCTAGAATTAGTGAAAGATGAGGTGTTCTAGAGAATATTTTATTTAATAGAGTTAACAGAGAGGGTATGCTGCATCTGTTCCTCTGATCTAATCCGAGGGGGAGATTCCTGAAGAATTCTAAAGAAAATTAGTAAATGGGAATGCAAGAAGAAGTGGATTCCGCATCACCAGAGCAAAACTACACGGGGCACTAGAGAAACGTGAGATGGTGGAGTTTTCCTGAAGTTGGACCAAACCACAATGACCAAACGTTTCCCACCGGACCAGGAAAGCCGACAAACACTGCAATACTAATTTGCCCACCTTAAAAATATAAAGCCGTTATCATGAAACTAAAAAAAGTTGAACTCTGTTGGTGGCGCGACTGGTGGCCAGGAAAATATGGTAACGCTACCATGATGGCGTCGAGTGAAGAGGCCCTCCCTAAGATGCTAGGAATCAGGACCATGAAACTTTCCAGCCCCCCCCCCCCCCTCCCCTAACACCCCTACCCCGCGCTGGGCATAGTGTGGGCAAACCTTTGTATTTCCCGGGTTCCCAAACATGAAGGAGCATCTACTTTAATTATAAAGGTCGAGCTGGTTTAGGAGAGTTGCGTGTCCTAAGGTATCGAGACCCGACGTAGTCTTTTTCTCTATTCGAACTAAGTACCGATCGCGCATTTTTACTCTCCCAACTTCGCCCCCCTCACTACGAACCTCCCTTCAGAAACTTTCAGTGGGAGATGCCATCGTTGGTTTACTCTACTTAGTTTTAATTACACAACGCGACGATCCACTTGCGCTATCTCTTCTCGAGATGGCATCAGTAAAAACCGTTTAACGGTTTTTGAAATTTCAAATTCTAAACTTTATTTTTTCTTTAAATTCTTTACAGAAGAAAAAGTCCTCCTTTTTTATAGTAATTTAGAAATGAAATAAATAGTCCAATGCAAAGGAGGTCATATCCACGTAATAGAGAAGTAAATAGGAATATTCCCAGGCGGAAAATTGACATGTGGAAAATGAACAGTGAGAATATGGGAGAGCAGATTATTTATTGGCAGTGACCCAAACACTTAAATTCCTAAACCTAACCTAACCTAACCTTTTGCAATATTTCGCCAAGTAATATTATTACTATTAATTTCCTCCACCGTCGCTATTTCGATTTGTACTTTTTCGTACACAGGGGCGAAGAGTAACAAAAAGAAATCGAAATGGCTTCGCTAAACCCGTCAAAATGAATCAAAACTAAATACTATAATGATATTTTCGAAAGCACTACAAACTAGTTGTAAAGAGAGAACACAGCGACCACAAAATACGAACCTATGATACGAACTAAACAGAATCACTCTTTTTCCAAATGGAGCAAATAAAAAACCAGAACAACCAATCGATTCATTTTTAATTTTGAAATTAGAAGAAAAAAAACGAAATTAGCGTAACAATCGAGTGCATTTTCACAGAACGGAGAGTGCGAGAGAGGATCAGAGATGAGAGAAAATGCGGAGTGAATAAGAATAAAGAAAGAAAAAGATTATAACGGCAATTTCGTTAATCTGTAAACCATGAAACAGAAAGGCGCTATTCGTAACTTCCAAGACGAATTTGTAAAAGAGCACAATCAGTACTGGCGAACAAAAGTACCAACTGGAACCACTTCGTGGACAAAAAATAAACATATGAAAGAGAGATAAAACCCCCCAATAAATAAGGGAAACATAGCCTATAGTGCCCGATTAATGGCAAGTTAAGGCCCTCCGAAAAGACGCACTAGTAACTAGAAACTTAGAAAAGAGGAGTGAATACCCCCAAAACACTGCTTTCAGATCACACACAAAAAAAGAGGAGTGTATACACAAAAAACAACAGTGCTTTCAGATCACACACAAAAAGTAGTGTATACCTATAAAATGGTGTTTTCAGATCACAAAAAGAGGAGTGTATGCCTAAAGCCAGTCCTTTTAGACCACAAAAAGAGAAGTTTATACACAAAAAGCAATCCTTTCAGATCGCAAAAAGAGGAGTGTATACACAAAAAGCAACAGTGCTTTCAGATCACAAAAAGAGTAGTGTATATAAAACAGTACTTTCAGATCACAAAAAGAATAGTGTATACACAAAAACTGCTTTCTGACCAGAAAAGGAGGAATGTATACACAAAAAAGTGCCTGATGGTTGAGAACATTTTTTTTATTATTATTTACTAAAACATTGGTGAAGAAGTGCATTCAGCCTCCTCGAAGCCTTTGCTGTTTATGCCTGAGATGACGAAATGGAACGCCGAGCGAAGCGAATATTTAAGCCAACGAAAGGCAGATTTCAGCCGATTTCTTGTGCTTCTTCATCACCCCTGTGGGGGATTTGCACTCGCGTAATTGAGTGTACGTATTTTAAGTGGCTTATCGACCTCTTTCACATGTCGTCAGGTCTATCTTGCTGTGAGATCGGGCGAGAGAGAAAACAGAAAGAAAAACTAACGGTGGAACAGGAAAACGGTTTAAGAGATTAAGAATGAAGACTCGCTACGTCAAACTTGATAAACCTAAATTTGGGGCCAGTAGGGCATAATGGAAGCTTCTATTAGCAATTAGAAAGGGTCTTACAAGAGCAAAACTTTTCATCCTTAATCTTTACCGCTGCTATTATTCGATCTGAGTGAGCATGCCCTCATTGGCTTACTTCGTCAGGAGAGATGCGAACCATCCACGTTCATTGTGTACAAATAACCTCTTCTTCGGGCTATGCATCTTCCACGCACTTTCACCTATAATAACTTCACCACTTCATTTAAAAACAATTCTGATGTAAATTCCCTTGTTGGTTTTGTTTTAAAGGTTTTAGTTAAACAAAATCCATATACTTCTTTTCCATGGACCATTCTTATAGATCCCAAAACCATTCATAAACCATACACACATATGGGCTTCAGACTCCTTTCATAAGCCTCTGTTCCGAAGACCATGCACAGCCCTTTATAAACCATTCATAAACTATTCTGAGAATTATTCATCAAGGACCATTCATAGACCTCTGATATTAGGACCAATTACATACCACTGCTTTGAAGACCATATATATATATATATATATATATATGTATATGATAGTGAAACCACTGTATAGGAACCAAAAGTTTAATTTACGAGACTACGAGACTAGTTTCGGTATGTAGTTTATGATACTCTCTTTAGTCATATACTGAGAATGCGATTGTTACAAAAGTCTATAAATAGCGTACATATAAAAAAAGAAAAACCCAAAGAAACACAAAACGGGGGGAACAAGGTCATTAATCAGGGGGGGTGAGTCTAAGATCGTTGACAAAGCTGTTTACAATGAGGTTACGGAAATGGGGGCTGCATTTCAATTGCCCATCTGACAAATTAAAATTGGGAATTTCTTCTATTAATATAGATTTTGCTATTTTTCTTTTACGGAAATCTATACAATTATAGTATATATGATTTGTGCCTTTGAATAGTCAATTTGGTGATTGAAATTGCTAATATGATTAAAAATATGATTATAATTTTATTTTTGCCCAGAGGGAGGTTTAATTTTTGATTATCTAAGACCTTCGATAGAACATTAAGAGCTTCGTTAACTGGGACATTAGTGAACAGGCTGTCTACATCAAAGCTTACTAAGCGGCTTCGTTTTATGTTGATTTTCCTAATTTCTTCCATGAAATCAGAGGAATGGATTATGTGTGAAGGAAAGGTTAATCCAACAGCGTCAGCAAGGAGGGAAGCTAAACACTTCGAGAGTAGTTAGCCTCCCTTCTTGTTAAACTTTGCGTTACTGACAATGTATTTATCAACTATATGTTTTTTTCCGTCAAAAATATGGTCTTAGCATGGGTAATCCTTTATCAACCATATTATGTAACCTTTTCATGGAACATTTCGAAGTATCATTACTCCCTTCTGTGATTCCCCATCATAATTTTGTATGGTATAGGTATGTAGATGATGTAATATCAATTTGGCCTATAAATAGTTTAAACTTATTTGACAATTTCCTTAAAAATCTTAACGACCTCATTCCCACTATCAATTTTAAAGTAGAGTGGGAAAAGGATAATTGTATATCCTTTCTTGATGTAAAAATTGTTAGAGTCATTGACAAAATTAACTTCACTGTGTACCGAAAACCAACCCATTCTAACTCTTATATTTATTTCTTTTCTCATCATGATATTAACATTAAATGAGCCGTTGCATCAGGTATGTTTTTAAGAGCACTTACGATATGTGACCCTTGCTTTCTAGAAGACGAGATTACATATATTACCTGTAGTTTCAGTGAATTAAATGATCCCCTCCACGTGATCAATGAAAGTTTATCTAAAACAAACTCTACTAATTACCGTCCTAAAGATAAAAACAAATTTAGTAATACGAAGTGTCTATCCCTTCTTTTTCTCCCCTCCTCAAAGGAGTGAACAAAGTTATTTCTCCAGGCCTACCCACATTTAAATACCCTTATTCTATCCTTAAATCTTTCTCTTCGACCAAACCCGTGGATCAGCCAAATGAAGCAGGTGTATATTTTATCTCGTGTAGCTCTACAAACTGTCCCTCATTCTATATAGGAGAGAACAAAAGAACCTTAACAAAACGAATTTATGAACATAAAAGTGATGTCAGACGAGGCAGTACCACATCCAGTATTTTTAATCATATTAGCAATTTCAACCACCAAATTGACTATTCAAAGGCACAAATCATATATACATAATTGTAAAGATTTATGTAAAAGAAAAATAGTAGAATCTATATTAATAGGAGAAATTCCCAATTTTAATTTGTCAGATGGGCAATTGAAATGCAGCCTCCATTCCCGTAACCTCATCGTAAACAGATTAGTCAACGATCCTAGACTCACACCCCCTGATTAATGACCCTTTTCACCCGTTTTGTGCTTCTTTGTGTTTTTTTCTTCTTTTTCTCTGATCTGTACGCTATTTATAGACTTTTGTAACAATCGCATTCTCAGAATACGACTGAAGAGGGTATGCCAAATTACATACTGAAACTAATCTCGTAAATTAAACTTTTGGCCTCAATACAGTGGTTTCACTATCATATACCATAACTCGCCATTGAGTTCTTTTACTTATATATATATATATATATATATATATATATATATATATATATATATATATATATATATATATATATCAAACCATTCATAGGCCTTTGCCATAGAGACCATTCATAGAACACTTTTCCAGGGACTGATAATTGAGCTTTGATTAAAAACTATCCACACGTAGCTCTCCTTCATTTCCTCGGCGGTCATTTTGATTATTGAATCTTTCGATAAGCTGCCTAGGACTCGAAGGGGCGGGCGGCAAATCGACCTTAATTCGTTTCTTAATTACCCCTTATGATAGGATTGTAGTTCGTACTTGTGAATTTTTGAGAATACTGAACTCATTTTACGAACTTATTCTTGTAAGTTTCCTTTGAGCTCTAGCAGCTTCAATTTGCGGGAATTTTTTCCTCTTTTTCGGTTGTTTTCTATATCTAGTTCTCTCAACGTAAACACATGCAAAGTGATGCATATCGGCCACCGAAATCCCCAATCACCCTATATCCTTAAGGGCACTGCTCTTGAATCCACCGACACTGGGAAGGACAGTGACCTCAAGTTCTCGAAACAGTGTATTGAGGTGGAGAAGAAAGCCCAAAGGATGTTAGGATATATAAAGCGACAGTTTGGATATCGAGATAGTACTGTGTCGGTACAACTCCCTCGTCCGACCACACCTGGAGTTTGCTATACAATTTTGGAGTCCTTCATTTAGAAAGGACATCGCGAGATTGGAACGCGTGCAAGCTACGGCAACCAAACTGATTCCCTCTATCAGACATAAAAGTTATGAAGATAGATTAAGGGAATTAGATATGTTCTCGCTGGAGACCTGGAGACTACGTGGTCAGCTTATCGAAGTGTTAAAAATACTTCGAGGCTTCGACAGACTGGACTACGGGGATGTTTTCCAGCTCAACGAGAGGAGAACAAGAAATCACGGCCACAAATTTGAACTGAAGCAATACCAGTGCGATATGTGTGGGAAATTCTTCATATGCAGTATCTGTGGTAGTTGGAACGCACTTCCGACGGAGGTTTTCAACAGTGAATCTGTTGACCAGTTCATGTCAAGACTAGATAAAATCTTGCAAAATCACCGTTAAGATCCTCGCGATTGATCTTCGAGGTTGCCAACGGACACCTTCGAGGATTGCGTCAAAAGCTTGTATGGACCGTAAGGTCTTCTAGGTTACTTATTTTCCTTGTAGCCCCTTGTAGCTAGCTCTCTCTCTCTCTCTCTCTCTCTCTCTCTCTCTCTCTCTCTCTCTTTTTCTCTATCTCTCTCTCTGACAAATACAGGACCCTAGTGCTTTATAGACCTCCTGCCCAACTCGTTGAAAAGGAAAAAGATATGTACCAGCTACTAGGAGAACTTGTCGAAGACAGAGTGTGTATCGTCATGGGGAACTTCAACACATAAGTTGACTGGGAAACCAGAGAGCCCTGTGGCGAGAACGCACTACTCCTGGAGTTCGCGAACAACGAGTTCCTGACTCAATGGGTGAGAGAGCCAACGGGAGGAGAAAATATCCTCGACTTGGTTTTCACCTCTGAGGATGACATCGCTGAGGACCTCTCTGTTGGCGAAGAGCTCGGTGCCAGTGACCACCGACTAATTAGATTTGTAGTCAAAGTCCCCAAGGCAGAGCCTGCAACTAGTAAATCGAGGAAACTTGATTTGAGAAGATCAGACTCTGTAGGTCTACGTGCTGGACTGACTGACGCGAGGCTAGAAGTGTGCGAGGCTGTTGTAGACTCGTGGAACAGTTTCAAAACCACATTCATGAGTCTTCAATCGCGTTTCATCCCTCTGAAATGCCCCCATCGGTCTTCTGTTCAACCAAAGTGGTTTAATCGAGATATCGGCCAACTGCTTAGGGAGAAGAGAAATGTCTACCGACAATCGAAGATCTCGGGTGACTTTGACGAATACTGGAGGCTATCCAGGGGAGTGAAGTCCAGCATAAGGGCGGCTAATCGGTCTGAGGAACTCCGAGTGGCGAGACTCTGTAAAGAGAATCCCAAGGAGTTCTTTGGATATGTGAACAACCGTAAAACAATCCGTAGAACGATTGGCCCTTTGAGGAATGAGGATGAGACATTAAAGCATTCAGATGCAGGAAATGCTAACCTCCTCAACGACTACTTCTCTTCAGTGTTTACTGAAGAGTGTGGTCCCATCCCCCAGCCGCGGATTCCTACTCGGGGGAAAAGCTGGAGGAGATGGACTTCACCGAAGGAGAAATAAAAAAGAAGATCACTGACCTAATGACGAAAAAGTCACCTGGCCCGGATGGGTTTCTACCTAAAGGGTTGAAAGAAGTGCGCGATCAAGTGTCACGACACCTGAGCTCAATCTCCAACATATCAATCCGGACCGAATGCGTTCCTAGAGACTGGCGTGAAGCGGAGGTGACTCCTATCTTCAAGAAAGGAGACCGTAGCCAACCGTCGAACTACCGACCTATCAGTCTGACTTCGATAGTCGGTAAATTCATGGAAAGCATCGTGGTGGACAAAATGACGTCGCATTTAGAGTCAAACCTGCTACTGAGGAGTTCCTAGCCCGGCTTCCGAAGGCAACGGTCATGCCTGACGAACCTTATAGAATTCTTCCACTTCGTCTTCAGTTAGCACGATCGGGACAAGGCGGAGGATGTGGTCTACTTAGACTTTCAGAAAGCCTTTGATAAGGTACTACACCGCTGCCTTCTCCAGAAGGTGCGATCGCTGGGCATAGCCGGAAAAGTAGCCGGCTGAATAGAGAACTGGCTAAATGGCAGACGGCAACGGGTGGTGCTGAATGGGCAGGTTTCTGAGTGGGTGCCCGTTACTAGCGGAGTGCCTCAAGGTTCTGTCCTGGGACCACTACTATTCCTTATCTACGTCAACAAAATTGACGGTGATATGGTTGCCACGAATTCTAAATTTGCCGACGATACCAAGCTTGGTATGAACGTTGCAAAGGATGGAAATACTGCCCGCCTGCAAGATGATCTTCGAAAGAGTGGGGAGTGGTCTGATACGTGGCAAATGCCTTTCAATGTAAACAAATGCAAAGTGATGCATATCGGCCACCGAAATCCCCAATCACTCTATATCCTTAAGGGCACTGCTCTTGAATCAACCGACACTGAGAAGGACTTGGGTGTAACTATCATGAGTGACCTCAAGTTCTCGAAACAGAGTATTGAGCTGGAGAAGGGAGCCCAAAGGATGTTAGGGTATATAAAGCGACAGTTTGGATATCGGAACAAGGAGATAATACTGTGTCGGTACAACTCCCTCGTCCTACCGCACTTGGAGTATGCTGTACAATTTTGGAGTCCTTCGTTTCGAAAGGACATCGCGAGATTGGAACGTGTCCAAGTCAGGGCAACTAAACTGATTCCCTCTATCAGGCATATGAGTTATGATGATAGATTAAGGGAATTCGATATGTTCTCGCTGGAGACCCGGAGACTACGTGGTCAGCTTATCGAAGTGTTTAAAATACTTCGAGGCTTCGACAGACTGGACTACGAGAATATTTTCCAGCTCAGCGAGGGGAGAACAAGAAATCACGGCAACAAACTTGAACTGAATCGATACCAGCGTGATCTGTGTGGGAAATTCTTCACATACAGTATCTGTGGTAGTTTGAATGCACTTCCGACGGAAGTTGTCAACAGTGAATCTGTTGACCAGTTCAAGGCAAGACTAGATAAAGTCTTGCGAAATCACCGTTAAGATCCTCGCGAGTGATCATCTAGGTTGCCAACGGAAACCCTCGAGGATTGCGCCAAAAGTACCATCCTTGTATGGACCGTAAGGTCTTCTAGGGTACTTATTTTCCTTGTAGCTTCTTGTGTTTCCTTTGTTGCTCTCTCTATCTCTCTCTCTCTCTCCTCCTCCTTTCTACTTTGGCTAGACAGGACCAAAGGAAAACGATTGATTTATACGACTACCCGCTCCCTAAAAATGATTGATTTTTTTCCTCTATTTAGGCGACTTTATTCCCGTTTAAAATAGGCCATTTTTACTTCAACCTGGTATGTTGTGCGATGTTTTATCACTCAGTCACACCATCCAATGCCTTACTTATGTTGCTGTATACTTAGGACTAAGTAGCGACGACCAACGAGGGCTTCTCAACCAACATAATTGGCATGAGAGGTTTGTAAAGAAATCGGTGACATTTTTGCAAGCGAAAATGCGGGGATGATACATAGCTCAAGTAATGCGAAGAGGAGATTACTTGGGGCGTTCGTGAGAGGGTGGACGTGCAACTCTCCACAATTTCTCTTACCTCCATAATTGAGGCAGATTTTCCTGCTGGCATACATATCAGTTATATAAGATTACCACCCCTAAAAGCTTAGTAGAACGCTGTTTGCCTCCATTGGTTTGCTGTTGTCCAGGCAGAATACTTGTAGAAGCCTACTTTTAAGGATGTTTTGAGTATAACATTACTTTATGCCACAGACGCACATATAAGTCCACCCCTAATTTGAATTCAGATTACTTCAAGACCTGCGAAAATGATTTGAAGTCTGTTTCTCCCTCGGTCACTTTCCAAGTCAGTTTCTTCTATAGTCAGTTTTCGCGATAGAATTTCTTCCATGATCAATTTCCGTGAGTTAGTTTCTTCTATAGTCAGTTTTCATGAGTCGGTTTCTTCTATAAGTCACTTTCATCCATGATCAGTTTCCGTGAGTTAGTTTCTTCTATAGTCAGTTTTCATGAGTCGGTTTCTTCTGTAAGTCACTTTCATCCATGATCAGTTTCTTGATTGAGCGATTATAGGAGTTAGTTTCTTCATTGGTCAGTTTTCAGGATTCAGTTTCGTCCTTTGGCCAGTTTCCATGATTCAGTTCCTTCTATATTCCGTAGTGGGGGTGGCGACCCCATCCCTGGCCTGACAGTGGGTCAGGGACCCTCACACCTATTCCAGGCCCCACCCTAGCTCCCCGGAGTGTCGCAGGAACAGACCTGCCGCCTTCCGGGGTCTCTCCCAGAGATCCACCGGGCCCAGTAATGTGTCTATCTGTAGGCAGTTAAAGAGATGGGTGGTGTCGTGTATCTGTTTAAGCATTTGGGGCAGTTTGGTGTTGTATGAATGGTCCGTTTTCGTCTCCATGAGTCAGTTTCTTCGCTGGGTAGTTTCCATTATTCAGTTTCTTCCATGGTCAGGTTCAATAAGTCCTTTTCTACCATTGTTAGTTGCCACGTGCGTTTCTTCTTTGGTTTCTTTCTATGTTTCAGTTTCTTCCATTGGTTAACATTAGTGGATAAGGAAAAGAGTTGACTCAACTTCCACGCACACTCTTATACCCAAGTACTGAGACGAAATGTCCACCAACAAGCTTGTTGATGTGGTTCGAGGGCAGACCTATCTCTCGCAAGCTCCCATGAGAGCGAGACCCAAGTCAATTAAATGAGGGAAATGAAGGACTACTAACTCAATTCCGATTCCCTCGTTGGGCGACGATAAGTCACATTATGTTTAGTTCACTGATGGTAGCCCGTAGGGCCTCAATGGGATTCGCATGCGACAGTACGATTGAAATACTTCAACTAATATACGCACAAGAGGGCATTAACCCCCCGCCCCCCAAATAATGGATGAACAGGGATGTTCTTTTTGCCCCGAATGATAAGAAATAAATAGAAAGTTTCCGCCTCAGAGGAAAAGAGGACGGCAAAGGCAAACAATCATAAAACACACAAATCGAGAAAAGATAAGACCTGGGTCTTACTGATAAACCAACCAGTAAGTGAACCAAGACTAACTCCTCCCATCCGCTATGTTGGAGAGACTCCCGGCTAACTCTCTATCCATATTTTGATTTGGACACGTGACTCTCTCTAGAAGGTCTGTGCATTTGAGCTTGTAAATGGAAGGAGTGCGGAACTTTTGAAGAATAGGGGCCCCATTTTATGCATATTCGAAGAATACCGATCTCAAAAAATGAATTCAAAGTGAGTTACCCCTGATTTCAAAAGTATATTTGAAGGGGTTTACCACCGATCTAAAAAGGAAATTTGAATTGGTTTACCCCCGATCTACTCAAAAGTAAATTTGAATGGGTTTACCACACACCTCAGAGGTAAATTTTAAGGAGTTTTACCGATAATCTCGAAAATAGATTTTAAGTGTTTTACCACCGATCTCAAAAGTAAATTTGGAGAGTGTTCACCAATAATCTCAAAAGTATATTTGAAGGGGTTTACCACATATAAAAAGGTAAATCTGAAACGATTTTACCACCAATCTCAAAAGTAAACTTGAACGGATCTTACCACCAATCTTAGAGGGAAATTTGAAGGGATTTCATAACCGCTCTCAAATGTATGTATATTTGAAGTAGTTTACCACCGATATAAAAAATATGTGAAAGGGATTTACCACCGATCTTAAAAATAAATTAGAAGGGGTTTACCACCGATCTGCAGTCAAGTAAGATGCCTTTATTTCTCAGTGGGACCAACTGATTAACGAGGGATTCGAACACTGGTTATCTACGGCGTTGGAAGCCACCCTGATGATGTGCGAACTATGGATCCCATTTGACGACTCACCACAACCGATGTGGCTTAACTTCTCTTGAATCGGAAGCGCTGCTTCCACTCGGCTATGCCGTAGGCCTCAACAATCTTAGAATCTTTGATGAAATTTAAACTTTAAAATACATTAATATCCTCATGTAATTTAAAGCAAAAACTAAGGAGGGCATTTCCCGACGAAAATCTGTTAAGAGGTGGCGAAGATATAGGAAGTGAAAACGTGTGCAACATACATAGCTGCGCCATTGGGGCCGGCAGGCACTCATCTGAAGGTGTCTGGGCCTGAGGGGCACGCACTCCTCTAGATGTCTGTTGCAGCGAAATGAAGTCGAAACATCGCAATGAAATGGAAATTTTTGCAGCCAAGGCAAAAAATGTCGATACAACAAAAAATTATCTTCGAAAAGGCAAAGTTTTAAATAAAAAACTCATAAAAAGTTATATTTTAAATTAAAATATACCCGCGCCATCTTTTGGGTAAATGAGTTCTTTAAACACGGCTGTGGCGGGATGTATTTTTTGCTATATGAGCCATAGTATCTAGAGCTGATGAAGTGGGCTACTGCTGTACTTTTCATCCATTATCCTTTTACTAATCTTTTTATATACATCCACATTTGGCATCCACTTTCGCCGCAGCACGATTGTTTTGCCATCGAATAACCACGCCTTGTTGGATTACACACATTTTTTCAATAATAAATTAAATTGAAATCGCTTCAAAATCCATTTTTGCACCTTAGTCTCGCTGATGACGAAAGGTGATTTCCCCCGTCACTTTGATGTGACAGGGGTACTCTACTTCTATAGGCATCTATGGGAATTGACGGTTTAATATCTGCCAAACTGTCCACATTTGATGGGACAGGGGCACCCTCCTCTATGAGAAATTACGAGACACTCGACCTCAGGGACCACTCCTAATTTATTCCCACGTTGACCGATCCTTCACTGTGATCGATCCGAGGAACTTCATGACACCCCACCCTCTTTTCTCCTTTCATGCAAGCACCATACCCAAGGTTTTGAAACATGGCACCCTGAACCTTGAGCTTGGCGCAGTGTGGTACATCAGTGGTGGTCAGTATTAATGTTTACCCACTACTGTGACAACTATTCTTATTTTTCATGCTTATTCCTCTTCCAAATACATTCTGATTTTAGGTAGGTCACCTTAATGGTCTTGCCATAAGCCAAATTTACTACCAATAATATGTGAGTGACTGTCGTCAAAATAATGTCAGCTACGTCTCATAGATACGTAGTCAGCAAATAAATATAACCGTACACATCCGTGAAATGAGATCCCCTTTTGGGTTGTGACATGACTCTCAGTATACTAATCTCGTCAAGATCTTAAATAACCTACAATCAGGACATAACCCCTCCACCCCATCATTAAGCGGCTGGGCCTCATTCCTTTCTCCCTATGATGTGATTGCATGCCCGTGCCATCTTTGGACGTCGAAGAAGAAGGATCTATTTATTTATTCAGAGGACGAAGCAGAGGTCTCTTTACCAACATCGCTAATTAGTTTCTAACGTTTTTTTAATCACCTTCTTCTCACCCCTCCAAGACATGAATTTATAGGGATCCCGAAAAAGAAATCCAGTTGTCTTTGTGCTCTTGAAACAACCCAATGGTGGTATGTTAAGATATATAACCTAAAATCCAATTACCTAAATTATATGAATTTTCAGTTTAAATAGTCTGGAAATTTAATCACGGTTGACGTGACAAGAATCGTTCAAACCCAAAAGTAGGAGATAAGCACCCCATATGCTCGCGTTCATATAATTTCAAAGTACTATAGCGACGAAACTCTTGCATATATGATTCATAAGTTCCTATAAACGGGAAAGATACCTTCGGATGAACTATAATGGAACTGAATTTGCCGATTTTGTTTACTAAATGCTGCTTTCGACGTCACACTTTCACATGCGATAAAGAAAATTCGTTCTGAGATAGGGGCAATTTTATGAGGTTTAGCAGCCTACAAGGACGAGATAAGTGACTTGAGAAAGGAAATAAATAAATCGGTGATCACTTTGGGGGGAGGGGTGATAGAGGCGGAATACCGCCCACCCCAGTAAAGCAACCATTGGAAGAGGGGTAGGAGACTGGCTATGGTATAAATTCAAACATCCAAATGGTGATAAGAGAGCGAGCTCGAATCTAAGTTATATTCCAACATAAATAACTTGGGTTTCCGCCCTTGTTAAATGGGGCTCGACTAAAAAGGTAAATTTAAAATTGAGTGAAAGAATGGGTTTG
The DNA here is from genome assembly GCA_963969495.1 of Ceratothoa steindachneri. NCBI lineage: Eukaryota > Metazoa > Arthropoda > Malacostraca > Isopoda > Cymothoidae > Ceratothoa > Ceratothoa steindachneri. The sequence continues at coordinate 60,266,506 of OZ018322.1, forward strand.
ATTTGTTGCTCACAATGCAAACTGAACGTGAGGCCGTTTTAATAGGAGACTATAGTTAAAAATCAGGAAAATGAATTCCAAGCAGGAAATCCCCCTACAAAATGAAAACGTATTTGTTTGCGTGGAAAGCGAATGGAAAATGCGATATATTCAATCATACCCTTACTTAGTTTTACAGAGTAAAAACTCTATAATTGCAACAACTATTGGCGGTAACGATATGCATCAGTTCGAAAACTTGTCAATTGGGATAGTTCATCGAAATCGCGAGTTAAATAATCTTAATGGAAAAAACAAACAAGGTCTGCTGACCAAGCGGGCGCGTGCTCTTACTTATTCTGATTTATGACCTTACGACCTTCAAAACTTTCAATAATTCTCGGACTAACCTTGAAAATATTTAGGCAATTATATCATTCGAAAGAGAATTTAAACAACATCAGGGTTTCAAATTTCGCTAGAATCGGCCGAATAGTTAGGATGTTATTGCCAAAACAAAATAATGCCCAGGCTAACCTTGCGAGGACTTTTGCAATTATATTATTCAAAAGAGAATTTAAAATAATATAAGGTTTTCAAATTTCATTAGAATCAGCCGAATACTTATGATGTTATTACAAAAACAATAAAAAAAGCAAAACGGACCGACCGACATAGTGAGATGTAGAGTCGCTCGCGACTAAAAATGTAACAATAATTGATATTATCCCCCAAATTCGGGCGACATTAAGAGCAAACAAAGGCAATTATTATCCAAATCAGTGTGTCAAAAGAGTTTGCCAAGAAACGTAAGTCAAATTATTGGGAAGAATTTCGGGACTCAACCTTATTTTTAAACTACGATGTCACTTAAATATATATATATATATATATATATATATATATATATATATATATATATATATATATATATATATATATATATATATATATATAGAGAGAGAGAGAGAGAGAGAGAGAGAGAGAGAGAGAGAGCGAGAGAGAGAGGGTGAGGAGGGTGCTCGTTTTTGCCGTGTGATAGATAAAAGTGTCCAGGAATTATAGTACTGGCGAAATTATTATGCATGTTTGAAAAAATTGAAATTTTTCTACAAAAATGCTAATACAACTAATTTTATTGATTGCAAATAGATAGTTTTGACAAAATGGATCAGTGTTAAGTCTTCTACATTCATTAGTAGGTAATTTTGCCACCCTTAGCATCTATAAGTGCTTTAACACGTCTTGGCATGGCATCGATCAATGTTTTGCGCATTTCCTGGATTCGCTGAGATCTGAAATTAAAGTTAAATTTTAGGAGCTCATCTGGCGACTGCCCAGTGTGGCCAAAGGCGCCGTAATCACCACAGCCTACGACTAGACTATAGTAAAATAACTAATAACAACGATAAAAAAGGGGTCAAAGGCTAAAAAAAAAAGCAAAAAGGTGACAAGAAGGAAGTACGTTACGGCATCGGGGTAGGCCTGCTTCCTCCCCGGCGAAAGAACATGCGACCCAAAACAAACAGTCAAATAAAGTGGAGGAGGCCAGCCTCCTCCAAAAAGTCGTATAGACCGCAAGTCCGTGTGTACGAACTAGTCCCAAGTACAAGGGACAAGTAGTAGCGACCCCGCTCGTCCCGGTATCGAGACCGGTAATGTGCGCGAAGATCACCCAGACTGGGACATTTAACAAGAATGTGCCGAACAGTCTGGGGGACAACGCAGTCGTCACAGTAAGGCGCAGGCGAGCGTTTCATCAAATAGCGGTGCGTTCCACGAGTATGTCCAATTCGGAGACGACAGAGAGCAATCTGAAGACGTTGTGGCATCCGGGGAGAGGTCCATGGGAACAGTCGTGGTGCAATAGCACGCAACTTTAAGTGCCCCTCGACTGTCTCCCATCTTCTTTGCCAGGCAGCAGGTATTCCTGCTATATAATCGGTGTGAGGAAGATCGATGCGTTGGTCTGGTAGCCCAGTACTGGCGAACTCTTTGGCACCCTCATCGGCGCGCTCATCCCCCGCAATTCCTACATGTCCAGGAACCCAGCAGAAGATAATCTGGACATTCGCCCAGCTCGCCAAAACCGCGGCCTCAAGGATATCGCGAGCAAGGGGATGCGGAGATTCTAATGGCCCGAGAGCACTCAGGGCGCTTTGTGAGTCTCTATAAATCCCAATTCGGTCTCGGAACCGGTCACATCGCGTTATTTCCCGTACCGTATTGCAACCAGCTCGGCCGTGGAGACAGACGCAGCGGCTGGCAGAGCCCCACTGACTTCAAACAGAGGGGATACGGCGTGGAAACCGACCCTCTCTTCGGACTTGAGACTTGAAGACATCCATATACACTGGCACGTTTCCAGCATGACACGAACTATGCACCCAAAATGCTGAACGCAATACTCCCGGCGCTGTAAAAGCTTTGGGGGCAGAGGCATGGCGACAAATAGTCAAAGGTGGTACCTCCAGTTTGGCCTTTTTTTTTTCTTCAATCGCATATTGTAGATGGTCCAACCTCTTTAGTGATAACCTGATTTTAGTTGAGAAGTTGAAAATGGATTATGCCATTCCTATCCCACCAAAAGCACCAGAAAATATTTTTAGATGAGTCCCCTGGTGCGGTTGCGGTATTGTTTTATTCCATTGTCTAGAACAATGGTTTTCAACCGGGGTACCGCGAGAGCCAACTAGGGGGGCCGCGGGAGCGACCAAGAAATAATGTTTAAAATGCTTAAATTGCCAAAGATATGTATTTCAAACATTTCTAAAAAAAATCTAACAACACTTGAAACTATTTTGAAACTATCTTCTTTGCATTGTGCATCATAAAAAAGAGAAGAAAGAGAAAGATTGCAAACAGTGAAATATTAAAGAATTACGAGTATGTGATACTCATCAAGTTCAAATTTACCATTAAACTTTTAAACATAACATTTATTTATTTTCAAATTTTTATCTTTTATTTCGATTAAATTAGGTTAAATGTCATTCGTGGTTAATTTTGAAGCCTTTTCCACGTAATTAAGTATTTATAGTTTATACGTAAATTATATTATATTGGTGTGCCGTGGCTTCCTCTAGATAGGAATTAGGGTGCCATTATCATACAAAGGTTGAAAACCAAAGGTCTAGAACGTTTAATATTATAGAACATTTTTAAATCAAAGTTAAACGATTTTTATCAACATACTATTGAAAAATTAATAGAACGATGGAGACGTGGTAGAAAGTGGCGAAAATCAGATTATTTATTAAATTAATAAATACTTATTTAAACGAATAACTTTAAAGAATTGTTTGATTTATATCCATAAAATAATGACAAACATGAACAAGGTCTGCTGACCAAAAAGTCGCGTGCCCTCACTTATTCTGATTTATGCCTTACGACCTTCAAAACTTTCAATAATTCCCCGAGTAACCTTGGCAATTCTATCATTCTAAAGAGAATGTAAACACCTTAAGGGTTTCAAATTTCGTTAGAATCAGCCGAATAGTTATGATGTTATTGCCAAAACAAAATAATTCCCGGTTTAACCTTGGGAGGTCTTTGGCAATTATATTATTTGAAAGAGAATGTAAAACAATATAAGATTTTAAAATTTCGTTAGAATCAGCCGAATAGTTATGATGTTATTGCCTCCCCAAAATGTGGAGGCATTGGACATTCGACAACTAATTTCCGCGTTGCTTTTTAATGGAATTTGAAGATGTGTTTGGTATTTTTAATGTCACTTCATAAATTCAATCCTTCCATCTCGAGCATCAGCTATTTGTTCTTCATTTTCTTCAGGAGAGAAAATTATTTCACTTGATGGTATTGAAACCTTGGCCTACTTATAATAAGCAACTCTTCTTCATTCACCTTCTTCTCGCTTCTACTTATTGACTTGTCTATTTTACCTAAGTTAATCTCGAAAGCAAACATGATGGGGGGGGTCTAAAAGAAGTAATCATTTCTCTCTGACCTTTAATGAAAGTAAGTTCCTTCACAGAGATCTTCATCTCCATAGGGGATTTAAATTAATTTTAGTTTTATTTTTGCAACCAGGACAGCCAAAGTCATTGCAAAAGAACAATTTTACACTTGCGCCTGAAGATATCAACAGGTTGTCTAGTTTTGTAATGAAAGTGTCTTAGGCCTGTAGCTCTCCTCTCCTAAGGGATATGTTTTTGGCCTGCTCCCACCTCTTTTGGATCTGTTTAAGATTGTGACGCTTAAATTTACAACGCAGGCTACAAAAGACCTGTTCCCTCGTTCCCACTTTTCAAGAACTTTAGGGTAAATACCCTTTGCAAGATTAGCTAATGCGTAGTTTCTCACATCCACATTTCAGAAAGTCAAGCAGAGTTTGGAATTTAGATCGCAACAACTCTGCTATTTTCAATTTAGGTATTCAAATGTGTGAATGTCTTGCCCTAATTTTAAAAGCAATTGTAGGTCAAATCCTACTGGTAAGATGGTCCTACGGCCACGTAATCTTCAGCACACTGATGAATATGTTTCAAACGGTGAAGTAAGAAAAAAGGTGAAATATATATAATTATTAATATAATAACAGTCATTTAAATCCCCAAGATGACAAAAATAAGTAGGGCTTCAAATTTTGAGCACCCCTCATTTATGTAATTAGAACGTTGAAAAGATTGATACACACTAATGACACAGTATTCCATAGTATAGCATAATATACCATAGCAGATTAGAGCATAGTATATTATAGAATATTATTGCATATCATAGTATAGCAGAGCACAACATTTCATAATGTAGCACAGCATAGTATAACATAATATAGTATAACATAGCATAGTATATTATAGTATAGCATAACATAGCATAGAATAGCCACATACTTTAGCATAGCATAGTATATAATAGCCTAGCCTATCATAGCGTAGTATTGTCTAGCATAGCATATCCTAGTATAGCCAGGAATAGCCTAGCCTAGCCTAAACTTGCCTAGTATAGCATAGCATATCTTAGCCAAGCATAGCATAGTATAACCTACCCTCTTTTAGCCTAGTATAGCCAAGCCTAGCCAAACATAGGATAGCCTAGCCTAAAATAACCTAGCATAGTATAGCCTACTAAATCCTACTTTAGCTTAGTATAGCCTAGCTTAGTAGACCCTAGTCTAACCTAGCAATATTATAGTATAGTTTATCCTAAGATAGCCTTGCCTAGCATAGCATTGCCTAGTGTATCCTAGTTTACTATAGCCTAGCCTAGCCTAACCAGGTATGGCTTAGCATTACAAGCCAGAGCCTAGCCTAGCCTAGTATTTCCAAGCTAGAATAGGCTACTATAGCCTAGCCAATATACCCTTGCATAGCCTAACATACTATAGCCTAGCTTGGTATAGCCTATACTAACATAACCATACCTAACATCATATAGCCAAGCGTATCATATTATAGCCTAGACTAGTATAGCATACTACACCCTAGATTAGAATAACCTTGCATAACTCAGCCTATTATAGCCTTGGTTAGCTAGTCTATCGTACCCTAACATAGTATTACCTAGCAGAGCATAGCCCCCTAGCCTATTATACTTTAACCTACCCGTAGCATAGCATAGTATAGCCCTGTCTAGCCTAGTATAGCTTAGCATAGCTTAGCCTAGCATAGTATAACCTAGCCTAGCATTAACTATCGTAGAAAAATATAGCCTATACTATCCTATTATACCCTAGTCAAGCATAGTTAGTATTTTCTATCCTAACATACCATATGTTATCCTAGCATAGCATTTTATAGCCTAAATTAGCATAGTATATCTTACCCTTGTACATTATACCTTAAAATAGCTTAGCATAGTATATCTTAGCCTATAATAGCCTAGCATAGTGAAGCCTATTATAGGCTTGCCTAGCAGAGTATAGCATACTATAGCCTATTCTAGTCTATCAGAGTATCAGCCTAATAGTTATGATGTTATTGCTAAAACAAAATAATTCCCAGGCTAACCTTGGGAGAAGCTTGACAATTATATCATTCGAATGAGAATGTAAAACAACATAAGGTTTCAAATTTCGCTAGATTCGGCCATATAGTTATGATATTATTACCAAAGCAAAATGATTTATGGGCTAACCTTGGGAGAACTTTGGCAATTATATCATAGTTATGATGTTATTGCCAAAAAAAAATGAAAAAAGCAAAACGGTGACCGACCGACATATCGAGATGTAGAGTCGCTCGCGACTAGATCGCATGCGACTAAAAATTAACCTGATAATTCTCCAGCTTAGGAATAAACCTTAAAGATTTTTTTTTCGATCCCGCTGGGTAACACAAGTTTTGTTTCTTTAAATCTTTTTAGTGTTTCTAAGGTGGTTTAACCTCCTGATTCCCAAAATACCATTGGAAATTGCATATCATCGATATTTGGGGAATTTTGTATAAAAAACTAACCATAGATAGCTGCGACAGTTCACTTTATTTAGCATATTCACATTGTCCATGAATAATAGCTGATAATATTTTGTCATTGTATTCCTTTTTAAATTAATGAGAAAATGTGATTATAAGAGATAACCTACTCAAAGTGCACTGAAGAACGTGCTTTCTTATTGTGAGCTCCTAGATCTTTACGCACCAGTGATCATATATAGTCCCCCATCATTGCAGTGTCCCATCTTCCTTGGTATCTTTTCTCCATTACAACAATGTCCTGATGGAACCGCTCACCATGCTCCTCACTCACTTCTCCCTAATTTTTACGAAAAAACTTCAAATGTGAATGCAAAAAGTACACCTATCGTGACATTCTACATCCTAAATTTTTATAACTTTTTCAAAGTTTTGCTACCAGCTGCTTGTAGTTTGGGTCTTTATTTTTATCAAACAATCCATTAACTATATTTCTAAATGCACACCACGCTTCACTTTCGACATCACTTATTGCATTTTCAAGTTGTACCGAGTTCAACATTTTCCTTACTTGCGGTCCAGTAAATATACCGCCCTTAACTTTGGCCTCTGATAGATTTGGAAAGAGTAGACGAATCTCTTGAACTGCTTCTCCACCATGATCTAATGGTTTTACAAACTGTTTGACCAAACCAAGCTTCATATGAAGTGGAGGTAGCAAAACTTTGGCAGGCTCTACAAGATGATGTCTAATAACATTTAATTTTCCTCGCTGTAAGTCATCTCAAGGGGGCCACTCAACCTTCTAGTAATGTTCATAATCAGCCCTACTGTCCCATAGGCAAAGAAAACATGAATACTTGGTGTACCCACCCTACAATCCGAATAAGAAGACAAGCATTTTAAAATCTCCACAAACATCCCATTTAAATTTAGTATAGTTTACCTTCTCGAGAAGCTCTTTTACATTGTGATATTTTATGAGACCTTGGAACCAGTAGACGATGACATGTTGGGATATGGAAGGAATTTTCTTCCCTTAACTTTTCTGTACTTTGATGACAACCATGCAAAAATAGCAATCATCGTGATGATCTTTTGGCTCTCGTCAAACTCTCGGCACAGCAAATGACATTGCTTTTCTTGCACCTCTCAGCCATGTATGTATCTAAATTTGATCGACAACTTCCACATATCACATGAGGGGCACATGTTTTTACTTGGTCACCCATACTCATTCCAAAGTACAGTCTATAAGCAATCCAGTACTTTTCACCTTTCACAATTTTATGTGATAGATGCTTAGGTCTAATATAGAAACCACACACAAAACAGAACGAATCTGGTGAATTTCTGCATCCTCTTGTAGCCATAATTAAGAAAGTCAATATTTATCATATAAACCTAAAAAAAAATTAGCGACAAATGTAAGTGTGCTTTACCCGTATCCCATACACTTCTTTATATTAGCATAATTTGTTATATATTTCAAAAGGTCGATGGTGGAGAAAATGTAAAGACATATTTGGAATCAGCGCAAAATTTAGTATTAAAAACACTAACAAAAAAGAGAAACAAAAATTGGGGGAAAATTTGTTACCCAGTGTCCTTAAACCTTATTATCTCTTGTAAGTAGGCGATTAAGTGGAAAATTGATTCAAGTGTTTAAAATACTAAAAAGATTCAGTGATATTAATTATAGACTACTATTCGATATTGATGATAGAACAAACATTCGTTAAAAGGTATATAAATTGGGAAATAAACGCTTCAACACAGCCCCGAACTGAAAATTACTTTAGTTATAAAATCACACCAACGTGGATTAGTCTACTTTGCCGAATAGCGAAAAGGACGCCAGTAATAATGTTTAAAAATCGACTTGCATGTCATTTTTAAGTGTTAGCATTGCAATGTAGAAAGAGCAGAGGAGAAGGTGCATTGGACGAGCAAAAAGGATAGTGATGAAAATGATAAGAAAAATAAAGTGATGACAGCGATTAGTACCATTTACAAATGCGTTTTCCGTATTCCTTTCTCACTTCTCGTAACTGTATCTCTCTTCCGCTAGTAGGTGAGGGTCAGCGGGAAAAACAAGATGTTTCCTTTACTTTCTCGTGTATGAATGTGTATTCCAGGGAATGAAAATGGCCATAGGTTCCATTATATTCCTGTAGGAATGATAGGCAAAGACGCACATTAGTGGGCATCTTCAGTCACGGACTTGGTACCAAAAATCAATAAAAAAACACGGTTTATTTTCGGTACACATGTAAATAAGTGTGTATCAGCACAGTTAGTCTATTGATGATTTTTTATTCCTGGAACTTTCTATCCTTTCTATTATCGGGCTCGGATTGAATGACACCTAGGTGGTTTGCTGCAACTTATTATGTAGTTCTTCTTTCTCTTCTTTTTATTATTATTATCATTAATGGATCGTGTGTTGTTACGCAGCTGTGCGACTACTGCGACCCGAACAACCCGCATCAGAAGCACCCTCCAGAGTTCGCCATCGACGGCTCCGAGAGATGGTGGCAAAGCCCCCCGCTCTCCAGGGGGATGGACTACAACGAAGTCAACCTAACCATCGACCTCGGACAGGTAAGCCATTACTATGGTTACCCCTCCTCCTTTTAGGGCAGGTATGGCGTTGTCGTGGATACCACATATTGAGTAGATAAGGCTGTGTTGGGTTATCTCAGATGGGACAGGAAAGGCGTTGCCCTGGGTACCTGAACGGAAGCCGATAAGGGGTTGCCATGGATAGCCCATCTGGTTAACCCACCTAAGTCAATATTTTATTGCCATGGTTACCGCAGCCGAGTCTGATATGATGTTATCATTGTTACCCCACCTTGAACCGATATGATGCTGCCATAATTAACTGAATTTGGATCGATGTGTTGCCATGGTTACCCTACCTCCGTCTTCTTGAGTGATAAACAAGACAAGCCATGGCGATTGACGGATTCCATTGGTGGCTCCAATGAGATGGAGAAGAAAATGGAAAAAAGACAGGAAAGAGAAAGGAGCAAAAGGGATTTGGAAATGGTTCTTATATAAGGTTATAACAGGAGAAACAATTAAAAAGAATTTAGAAAAGGCACTATGGGGTTAATGGATTTCAACGGCATTTAACCTCGTTTCCTGCAATGGGATTTGTGTTCGCAAATATGGAAGGGGGGCGAGTTGGAGACAGCTGTCCTCTTCATTCGCAATCTAACCCACTAATGGTATTTTTTATAAAATAACTTTTGTTTTTTCCACTTTACTGCTTTTTAAAATGCTTGGTTATTTGAGATTTATTAAACAAGGCTTGATGACCAAAGTCGCGGTCTCTCACTTATTCTGTTTTATGACCTTACGACCTTCAAATCTTTCAATAATTCCCGGACTAACCTTATGAGAATTTGGCAATTATATCATTCAAAAGGGAATGTTAAACAACATAAGGGTTTCAAATTTCGTTAGAATCGGCCGAATAGTTACAATGTTATTACCAAAACAAAACAAAAAGCAAAACGGGGACTGATCGATATAGAGTCGCACGCGACTAAAAATAAAGCGAAAACCAAAAGAATAATTTACGTCAGTTTTTGAAAAGAGGTTTGGTGAGAAAAGGTAAAGCTCGATTTAGATAAAGGGTAATGTATGCAGGTTCCATAGCCTGAGTAACCATAAGAAGAGAATGTTTAGTCCGTTGTGGACCAGAATAGCACGCAATTCACCTATATATATATATATATATATATATATATATATATATATATATATATATATATATATATATATATATATATATATATATATATACATACTTTCTCCAGAAAGCATTTATACACGTAGCTAACACCACAATATTTCACCATAGAGTTGAACCATTTATTGCAAGGTAGCGGAATTTAGAGGCATCGAGAGGAATGTATTAATTGATACCCGCACGCAATTTCAACAAGTTTAAAAGACAAATAAAGGAGTAATAACAATGTTTACGAAACGTACTCTCAATTATTTCAATAATTTTGAAAAATTTGATTTAATTAAAAAACGTATTATCAATTAAAAAAGATATCTGACCTTACGACCTTCAAAACTTTCAAAAACTCATTGAGTTGTGTGCACGCGACTAAAAATTGCAATCAAATTGTAGTCATACAATATCATTTTCACATCCATAGGTTTAATTTATATGATCTAAATTATGAAAAGTTTCGAAGTCATTGACCCATTTATAATTTGTACTAGTTATGATGAGTCTAAAACTTTCTAACAACTCTACAAAAAAATCGTGGCTAAAGGTAATGAAGTTTGTTGCTACATCAAATCGAGAATAATTGCTAAATTCAAATCTAAGCTGAGCTACAGGAAGATTTCTGAAGAACGAAATGCTCATAATTCTACAGTACACTCATTAATAAGAAGATTTAAGGAATTAAGGACCAAAGGCAAATATCCCAAATTTGGGTCGTCCTCAGAAATTTCATTCTGTACGTTTTGGAGGATCTTTAGACCTGTTAAAATTAACCCAAGGACTAGATGAGCGATGGACGATCAGTTAGAAGAGGAAGGCGGAGATGTTAGTTTGAACACAGTGTCCAATATGTTTTATAAAGCTGAACTTCATGGACGTCGTTCGAGGAAGACACATTTATTGAAAACAATGATTTGAAGGCTCGTCTGAAGTACGGCAATGATCGTTTGGAGAATGATTTCAAGTTTAGGAACCATTTTTTATGGTCAAATGAAACAAAGATTGGATCGTTCAGCATAAATGATGGCAAGGTAAGTTTGGCTTAAAAGTAGAGGCTGGTCTTCAATTTAGGTTTTGTCAATTCCTAGTTTCTATAGTGTTCTTAGAATAAAATTAGCCAAATGGGCCTTCTTCGTGGTATGGATTTCACCAAATTTTCACAAATTTCACAGTTCTGTACTTGTGTCACTTATTGCCTTTGCAAGCACTCTCGGAGAGTGTTTATTGGATTTAAGTTCGGGCCCTGTGGCGGCCACTCCTTAGTTAGAGATGATCCCTATTTCTCCCAACCAATTCTTGGTGTAGTTAAATGTATGGCATAAAACATTTTCCTGCTGAAAATAGCTTCATTTTGTGGGTGTTGTGGGATACAATTTATAGATAGAGGGCTAGAAAACCTGTGAAAACATGGTCGCATAAGTTGTGGATTTCATTCTTTCCTAGCATATAAACATCTACCATGACATTGATGAGAACATGCAGCCCCATACCATGATAAAACCACCTTGATGATTCACACTTGGTACCAGGTACCACACAAACAGTGTGAAATGCCTCTACAACCCTTCGTCTCACAAAGGTAACCCCAGAAGGGTTGAAATCTGTAAATTTGTTATACAAAAGTTAATTTTTAAATAATTTTCTTACAAGATATATTTCAATTGAATCACACAAATTACATGTAAAACGATAATATAATAGTCTTTATTACCCACGTGATAATTACTATCATCTAAACAGATACTTCAGATCATTGTCCACCTGTCCAACATTTTTGTGATCTTTGTCCCACGAATGACGTTTATTTCTGTTAACCTTGGATCTCCATGTCTTATTTCTCGCCTTGCATCCTTTTTTCCCTTGATCTTTAAGTCTTCTTCTAACTGCTCTGTATGGTATTTGTGAATTCGAAGCTTCATTGAACTCCCTAGCAACTCACTAGATGTTTTTCTGAGATTCTGTAATTGAGCTCGAATGATATAAGTCTTATATAGGTGTCATAAGACGTTCTCTGCCACTTCTCCTCTTTGATACAAATCTCTTGGTCTCTTGATATCGTTTTATACTGGTTTGTATAGCAAATCTTGAACATTTTACTTTTTTACCAATTTCAACTTACAATAACCGTTTAATTATGGAAAAGTTGGGTTTGTGCTCTTTGTAAGTTCTTTAGTTTTAGTCATCTTAGTTATCGAGAACGATATTGAATTCACAAGTCATAAATTTAAGATGAAACATAAGAAATATTGGTATAATTCTGATTTTAGAAAACTTATCATATTGTTAATTACACCCCATTTAATAAAATACTAAGTAACTAAAACATATTAGCAAAATACACATTAATATCATACATATTTATGAAAAAAAAGATAAATTCTAAAAAGTTTGATTAAATATGTTAAATATATAAATCTATGAGGCGTGCTTTATACTTTTGGCCAGGGATATATATATATATATATATATATATATATATATATATAAATAAAGGGTCTTTCAACAAGGACGCTCGAGCTTTGTCAGGCCATAGTGGCCATGTTGTTAAAACCACATCTGGCAACCTCATTGTGAACTATTCAGTAGTACTTGGCAAGTCATGATGTAAGGTTATAACGTTGTACAGCGTGTGCAAATCATCAAATGTTATTATCAAAATCAGTGCTCCGTTCGACAAACGTTCCTCGCCGGCCAAATTCGAGGCAAAAGGGTCGATCAACAATCAGCCAACACCCGTACGTCGCCGAAACGCAAGGTCTGCTGAAAACATCGCTGCCGTAAATGAGAGTGTACGGGAAAATCCGAGGCAGTCAATTTCTCGTCGTTCACAAGAATTTCGCCTTTCTGCGACTTCACTTTGGCGAATTATGCGTAGGGACTTGGATCTGCTCCCGTACAAAATCCAACTTACCCAGGAACTTAAGGTAAACGATCATAGACAACGCCGTGTATTAGCTGATTGGGCTCTAGATCAGTTGGAAGTTGCCCCAAATTTTCCCCAAAATATCATCTTCAGCGACGAAGCCCATTTTTGTATGAATGGATTTGTGAACAAGCAAAATTGTCGGATTTGGGACGAAAACAATCCACATGAGATACACCAGCACCAATTGCATCCGGAATCATCGGTCCGTATTTTTTTGAGAACGAAGATGGGATTGCCATAACCTTCAACGGCGAGACCTACAAATAGATGATAAGCAACTTCTTGTGGCTTCAACTGGATTATATGCCTGATATGGATACTGACGACACGTAGTTCGAACAGGAGGGCGCTACGTGCCACACTGTGCACGCCAGGGTCATCTCGCGCGGCGGTGACGTCAACCCGTCACCCAGATCATGCGATTTAACGCCATTAGACTACTTTCTTTTAGGCTACCTTAAATCGCAGGTCTATGCGAATAATCCGCAAACAGTTGATGTCCTCAAAGTGAACATAACGAACACCATCCAGCAAATTCAGCCAGATTTATGCGACAAAGTTATCGAAAATTAGGCCTCCCGAATACGTTTCACCAAGCGAAGCCGCGTCGGACATTTGAACGACGTCATATTCCCCACTTAATGCCATAAAATGTACTTTCAAATTTAAAATAAATTGAGTGCATATATCACACACAACTTGTTATATTTAAAATTAAAAATCAAGCGACCTTATTGAAAGACCCTTTATATATATATATATTATATTATATATATATATATATATATATATATATATATATATATATATATATATATATATATATATATATATATATATATATATATATATATATAATATAATATATATATAATATAATATATATATATATATATATATATATATATATATATATATATATATATATATATATATATATATAATATATATATATACATACATATATACATATATATATATATATATATATATATATATATATATATATATATATATATATATATATATAGATATATATATTTATATAGTTGAAAGGGGCTACTACTTTTGAGGAGTAAGCTGAATTTGTTTAGCCTTTGTTCCAGATATAAAATCAATCGAACTTCCCCCTTTTCTACACAACAACACTTTAATAACAATAATAAATACGACGTTATAATAATTTAACAGTATTGACCTAACGATTACTCCAGTTTATAAATTTTGGATTCCAATCAAGGCATGATAATGAATGAAAGCTGAATAAAGGTTGTACTTTTAGCCTGAATGGAAAATCTGTTGGAAATCAATCGATACTTACAAAAGACTACACGCGTGTATAGTCCGACACTGTAATGATGAACAGGTGGTGATGAATGACTCTAAAAAGTATTTCAAAAGAGTTAAGTCATGGTTTTAATATTTCAATACTAGGAGGCAGAGTTAGAATTTCCTTAAATGAATTGATGGGCCGGGCTTAATGAGTTCACAATACAAGAAAATGTCTGCATGAACATTTATAACGAATGTTTATCGTTGTGCGTGTCTAAAGCAGAATTAACTACTTCTCGTTGTTGCCCTCCTGGGGGGGAGGGTCGCATCTCAAAGGAAATGTTTATGGTTTTTCATTAGAGGCGTTTTACAGGAGGAAGAAGTTCCGGTAAATGCGTAAGCATTGCAGTGCCGGAAAATTGAGTGCCAACGGCTGCCCCTCGAATATGAGGCGAAAGGAACGATATAATTATATATATATATATATATATATATATATATATATATATATATATATATATATATATTTATTCAATGAAATTGAGGTCTGCTTCAATCACGGCTTCCATGCGTCCTGGGAACCTACTGGAGGTCTTCTCGACGGTCTTCCTGTTTAACTGGGTGAATAATGTTTTCATCCTGGACCTAAGGCCTACTTTGGTGGTGCACGACGACTTTTTGGTTTCTTTTTCAAAATCGCCACACCCACCATAGTCCATGGGTTAGATTCTGTGAAGTTATGAGGTCAGATGTTCGGAATGATGTAGTCAAAGAAATTATCTGATAGCCAAGACCAAGTCCTCCTGCCTGTGTGGCATGGTACTGAGTCCTGCTGCCACACGCACAGCCTTCCATTGTCAACCTTCTGGATCAAAAGCAACAACTTGATGTAGCCCTGTGAGAGGATTAACGGGAACATAACGTGGCCCTTGCTACTGACCACCAAACACCATGATGTGGACCAGACACTTGGTTTTCATGACTCTCGATACATGTTTTGGGTGACACAGCAAGCCAGTGGTTGTCTTACGAGCTCACCACCTGTTCCTGGCAGAAATTCTTCTCAAGTGAGAAGAACCAAAGCATGGTAGCGGATGTCCTCATGCACTAAATGCCTGCTGAGAGAATCTGACATCCCCTCTTGTCCTTGGTTATGAACCCCATTGACTTTCTCGTGTCGTTTTCAATGATGACCTGGATGTCCGCGACAAATTTGGGAGTTCTTCTCGTATCAGAACGCTTATAGTGAGGTTTCTAAGACTCCTCTATCCTCTTTCCTGATCCTCTACACCTTCCTTAGATTGACACCTAAACTCTCAGATTTCCTCCACTGAAGCTCCGGGCCTGAATCCTAAGCAGCATAGCATAGCTTGCATTTTTCAAATTTCGGGAGGAGTGAATTCATTTATGGTATTGCATCCATCTAGGATTAGGCCGATGTACAACTAAGTTTACTATGATAGGAAGAAGAGAAAACCGACGCCAGGCAACACGAATGCGCAGAGCTTACAGTTGGCAACGACCACACACACACACACACACACACACACACACACATAGTTTTGATTGAAAATTTAATTATTTTTGTGCATTCAAAGGAAATTCTCCCATTGGACTGTTCGTACTTCTGACTACCTTTGTTCTTACGTCTACTTTATCCATAGATGTTTGAAATGTTCATTCCCAACCGACATCTAGGGTTAGCGAATTGTACAGCCACACTATTTTTTTTTTGTTACTACTCTCCTTTCAGCATATTTTTTTTTTTTTTTTGCTTTTTCTCTATTATTTTCTCAGTGAGGAAGCTTTCCTTCATGCATTTCCACAAATTCTTTTATTCTAGCTCACAGTTGCCATTATTGTATTTTCAAATGTCTCCTTGAAGGAGGATGGTGCATTTAATTAGATCGGGGTTGATAAGTACCGTTTAACATATGTGTTTCTCATTTCTCTTTTTCCAATGATTATAAAAGACAACTCCAAACACCTCTTTTTTATCAGCTACAAAAAACAAATTCCACCATCTCATTATTTTCGTAGATTTCCCTCAAACTTCATTTCTCTCTTTTTTTATAAATTCTTTAAAAAATCAACCAATTCTCTTTTTTTTGGCGACAGGAAGAATAGTCGTTGCGTCTTCCGATGCGTGTCGTAAAAAGCGACTAAACCCAGACATGGACAGATGGCTTCGGAAGTCCCGCCCCAAAGTTTTATTCCTCTGAGTGCAATACGCAATGGCGGTAATGGGCGAGAGTGTCGCTGGCCCCGTCCATTCATTCATAGGGATATGAATGGAGGAATAGATGAGAGAATGGATAACTGGAACCTTTTAGTACACCTGGAGATAATGGAAATGGAGAGAGTGGTAGGGTTCTATGCTGAAAGAAACTGGGGGGACGAACACATTCTTTTTCGCAGGATGGTGTGCTGATATGAGAGTATGATGGTGTCAATGTTGGTATATGGGAGTGAGCCTGTGAGATGGAAAGAGAATGAAAGATCTCGAGTGATAGAAGTGCAAATGAACAATTTGAGAGGGATGTTTTGATGTGTTTAAGTTGGATAGTGTGAAAAAGAACGTGGTAAGAGATATCTAGGGTGTGAAAAAGGTTATGAACCAGGTCATTGTTGAAGATGTTCTGAGGTGGTACAGGCATGTAAGAAGAATAGATGGAAATTGAGTTGTAAAGAGAATATACGATAGTGAATATGTGTGAGAAGGATTGAGAGAGAAAGGGCTCACTGAGAAAAGTGGATGATATTGTGAGGAAGCGAGATTGCGGTGTTCTGGTCGAGATGAACCCTGAGACTACCCCGTCGCTATGCTGAGTAAACAAGATCATTGGTGGTTAGGTCTCATAAGGGAAAGCGGTTGAAGATGAAGAATGAAAAGATAAGGAAAATTCAATCGCTTTTAAAATAAATTAGACCCTCCCCCAACAAATTCAACCATTTTTCTTTTACCGAAATTCTAAATGACAACCCCCCCCCCAAAAAAAACCCCCCAACAAATTCAACCATTTCTCTTTTACCGAAATTCTAAATGACAAATTGAACCGCGTCTCTCCTGAAAGATTTGAGTATCAAGATTTTCTTATCCTTTGCCATGATAAAAGTTCGCGATTTAAAAGCAAGATAGAAGTGGAAGGGAGATTATTTAGGGTTTGTTATCTAGAACAAATACTTCGCACCCAGAAACCACAGTGGAACATTTGCATTTAATCTTTTTAACTCCTCTACTCTTTCACTCACTTCTTTGAACGACTAGAGCAGATATAATCCAGCATGGAACGATCTTTGTTACAATTCACTAGAGTTTGTTTTGTTTTTGTGTCATGTTTTATTGCACTAGGTTTCCTCGCTAATCATCCTGACTCAACAGCTTGGTAAGCACCAGTAACCAAAAAGTCAATAATGGGTAAACACTAAATCGCGTTTATGCAGACATGTAGACAAAATTCTAATGTGTTTATATGTGCGACTGAGCGTCATCAAAAGGGAATGCGAAGAACAGTTTATTTTCCGAGATCGATGACGCAGCTATTTTTCGTCTACAAACAGCATTGCCATTGTTGGTGCGGATGACACATCCATGGGTGTCTCGCTAGTCCATCCATGATTCTCAATCATGAAACAGGAATCCATGGATGACTCCCACCCATAAAAGATTCATAGATCCATGGTTAACTCATGGTTAATACATGGATAACTCATGAATACATGCATAACTCCGAGTTATGGAAGAATCACGAATCCATGGATGACTTACGTGCACAGATAATTTGCATCCATGGATGACTCATGAATCCACCCATGGCTCGCTTATGGATGCATCTTGAATCTAGGAATGACTCATGCACGGTTGCTTATGGATCCACGAATGAGTCATGTATGTGTAAGACTCGCGCATCCACGATTAGCTCTCATCCACGGATATCTGGAAGATCCAGGCATGCGTCTCACTCATGGATGAATTATCTATCTATGGGTGATTCTCATGCATGCGTGGCTCATGGGTCGACCTACCCATGAGGTTCCATCTTTCGAAGGCTATGAATCCACGGTTGACTCCCATCCATAGGTGACTCACATCCATCCATGGAAGGCTCATGTATCCAGGGATGACTCGCAGTCACCCTCGCAGACTCATCCGAATGACCGAGGCATTTTCATTTATGCTTATTAGAATATTATTCCTCATGGTGCGCTTAGGTTCCCTAAGTGGACCGGGATTCCTTACAGACTGGGAACAGATTAGGAGAGTTACGCGCTCACCCTGGCTTCCCCAATTAGCCTCTTCTTTGGGGTTAAGCTGTGTACCTTCCACACATTTTACATTGCCCCAGTTTTACCACTTTTTACGAATCTCTTAAATAAAGGATTATGTGGAAAGTGTTTATTCTCTCTTGGGGTCGTTTACTCTCCATTCCAACAGCGAGGAATTCACACCCCACCAACGGTTGATTCATATCCCTACCAGCACAAGAAAACCACCAACCAATGAATCTTCATCTCTTCTTTATACTAACCGCCTCTTTCTCCCAACACCGTTGCACACACATAAACAAGCATGCAAATCGTATCTTTCATGCTTTAACAGTTTTTGCCATCTCTAGGTGGAGGAGTGGGAGCTCAATTTTAGAATTAATAATACCCAATGTGCCTTAACTTTAATCAATGAAAGAAGTTTTTTGTCGTTTGCAAACACTAGATGTGTGGGTGAGGGCAATTTTTAAGATAATAGCTCCCTCTCACCATCTCCCACAATGTGTGTAGAACAGCTGCACACACCGTAGCATAGAAAAAAACCCTTCTTAGTTCAGTAAGTAGTGAAGTGTATCGAGGATACGCGAGAGATGTAATAATAATGAGAGGAGAAAAGTGAAGCTGTAAGTTTGTTTGGTGGTAGTTTGGACGAAATATTTTCGGAAGTTGAGGTTGTAATACCGCAAAGGCAGAAATAGTCACTTTAACGAACATATGTTTATTTGTATGTGTGTGTGTATGTATGTATGTGTGTGTGTATGAGAGAGAGAGAGAGAGAGAGAGAGAGAGAGAGAGAGAGAGAGAGAGAGAGAGAGCTTTGTTACAATATATTTGCAACATTCAATTCAAGGTCGATAAATAGATAGGTAAATAGATAAATAGAGAGGAATAGAAGATGTAGCCAATTCTAATCCGTCTCAAAAAGGCTTTCGAGAGCCACATAAATCTCTTGAGGGTGGCTTAGGGCCCTCCTTTTTCCCCCTTTGCTCAACTGGGTCAATTCAGGCTACGGAAATAACAAAAAAAAGGGAGAACAAGAAATAAACAGAATGCAACTTGTTGGTGTCAAACCTGTGTTTCGAGCGCCACAGTCTACATGCCATTGTTAAATGTCCGACTATTGTTTCTATTTCATTCTATTTGAGATTGAAGATTTTAATCCCTTTGATTTGTTTCGTTTCTATTTAAAGATTTTTATCGCCTCAATTTTGGCTGTGGGTTTTTGTCCATTCTTCCGCGCTGTCTCATTAAGAACTGGGCCACGCACGCGCAGGCCGAATAATTTAAGTCACGATTATCTTTTCCCATCCTTTTAGTTGCGTTTAGTCCAACTACTTAATATAGTTAATTCAATTTACGTAATTAATGTAGTTCACTTAGTTTAATATAATTTATTTAGCTTACGTAATTAATTTAGTGCATTTAGTTCACTCACTTAATATAGTTCATTTAGTTTACGTAATTAATATAATTCATTTAGTTTGCTTAATTAAATTAGTTCATTTAGTTCACTTACTTAATATAGTTCATTTAGTTTACGTAATTAATTTAGTTTACTTACTTTGATATAATTAATTTAGTTTACGTAATAAATTTTGTTTAGTCCACTTCCATAATATAGATCATTTAGTTTCCGTAATTAATTTAGTTCATTTAGTCCACTTACTTAATATACTTTGTTTATGTAGTTTCCGTAATTAATTTAGTCCACTTACTTATTATAGTTCATTAACTTTGTCATTAATTAAGTTCATTTAGTTTCCATAATAAATTTATTTCATTTAGTCCTCTTAATTAATATAGATCATTTAGTTTATAATAAATTTTGTTCATTTAGTCCACTTACTTAGTATAGTTCATTTAGTCCACTTACTTAGTATAGTTCATTTAGTTTAAGTAATTAATTTAGTTTACTTACTTTAATATAAATCATATAGTTTACGTAATTAATTTAGTTCATTTAGTCCACCTACTTAATATACTTTATCTGTTACCCTGAATCAGGGTTGGTGAGGGAAGTGTAAATGAAGAGTCTTCTCTCATCTTCACCCTTTCTTTACAAACCTTGCAACACTGTCGAGCGGCGATGCCCTCATCTGTTTCAGTTTACTAGTTTTGACTAACGACAGCTCTTAATAAATAGGGAGACCTACAAAATTGGAGCCTATTGTATTCCGGCCACGTAGGCTCCTGTGAACAGAATATTCGCAATGATATTTCAACACATTTCTGTTGGCTTTGTTTCTTCTTTCTGTGTTCATCCAAAATGTCCCTTCGAACGCCCTGTCCAACAATACTCGAGGGGAGGGGGGAGAAGTCTATATTTGTGTGGTAGCGTTTGATTCATCGTCACACACACTCAGTCTCTCTGCCATACGCACACATGCTCTCTTACATACACACTTGCCCACACACTCTTTCCCACACAAATACTCTCTGTTACACATTCTCTCTTCTTATCTCTCTTTCTTTCTCTCTCTCTCTCTCTCTCTCTCTCTCTCTCTCTCTCTCTCTCTCTCTCTCTCTCTCTCTCTCTCTCATTTTTCGCTCAGAAGAACGAAACATTAACTAACCCAAAGAACTGTGGTAATGTTACCGAGTAGGGAGGGGACTCCTCATGCCTTTGAGGCGAACCACTTATCTGTGGTCGGAAACTCCTCGTACAACGCTGCGGAACGGCACTAAGGTACTACTCACTACGCAAGTAAGGGAGGATGGGGTGCCTTCCTGGCCGCTAGAAATTTTCAGTTGTTGGTCCTCGAAAAAGTGGTAGAGTTGGGAGATTTGAAAATGAGGGGAAGGTACATAGTCCAAGTATATACCTTCCGCTAGAAACCAGGAGGCTGCGTAACTCTCCGGGACCTGTCACCTTCTACAATTAAGGCAAAGCTCCTTGTGAACGGTGGGGCAAGGAGGACACGTAATCCTCCCGTTAAGGGATCATTCTAATGAGTCAACATCAGTTACCTCTGAGTAGAAACGCACAAAACACGTGTAAATCTAAGGAAGTAAATTACCTCCAGGAAAAGAAGAGATTTCCTGAAAGAGGCCTTTGTAAATCCGCGCTCTAGAATCGACAAAATATTGAAAATTAACTATTGAACATTTTGCCAAAATCTTATCTCATTATTTTTTATGTAAGTACTAAATTCTTAAATCATTTTTAAATATATTTAATTCATAGATAAAATGACCTTTACAAATACTATAATACATAAATTTTTACTATCAATACCCCTATCTAAGTGCGGCCCGCAAAGCTTTATATAACCGTCAATGGGGCCCGCTGCTTAAAATTATTGGCCATCCCTGTCCTAGGCCATACTTTAGCATACAAGCCTCGTCCATGCTAGTGGTTGTTAATACGTGCATACTCCTGTCATTGTCTAGGTATAATTTTTTATATAAAAGTGTCTACAAAAAAATAGGAAGGTTAGGTCTGTTGGTTTAGGTTGCTTAGTTCAAATAAAGCGAAGGCCTTTGAGAAAGTACCACACGGGTAATCACTGAGGAAGGGCACTGGGTGTCTCCAGAGAAGAGCCTGGGTA
Organism: Ceratothoa steindachneri; assembly: GCA_963969495.1. Taxonomy (NCBI): domain Eukaryota; kingdom Metazoa; phylum Arthropoda; class Malacostraca; order Isopoda; family Cymothoidae; genus Ceratothoa; species Ceratothoa steindachneri. The sequence continues at coordinate 60,288,634 of OZ018322.1, forward strand.
GCTTCAGAACTGGGCAGATGGCACTCGGTAGCCATTCCGGGTTGGGTTAAGACGTAACCGAGGGCGAACACCGCTTTCTATTCGATTTTTCTTTCTCAAGATTTAAAGCGAAATAAATAAATAAATGGCATCTTGCCCCTCCCCCCCTCTCGTTCACTTTCTCCATGAAATGTGTGTATGTGTATGGGTGTATTTGTGATCTATATATGGTATCATACCGCCCCAAAGTCACTTCCGGTGCGAAGGCGGGAATGATAACTATAATTGATGCTTTTTTTTTTCCTTTTCAATTTTCAGATAAGCAAAGCAGTACTGGGGCGAAGTACTTCCTTCCTCGCCCTTGGACATGTTCGAGGGCGTTATTTGCCTTTACAGCGTCTACTACCTCTCGGCCGGAGGAGGGAGTTGAGAATAGGGGTTAAGGAAGGGTATATCTCCCATCATCTTTCACCGCCTGTTTTATTATGATTTTCTCCTCATTTATCATCGATCCCTTTGCTCTTATTTATATCACTCAATGGGGTGTGAGTACGTACTATTGAGGACATGTGCTCATTATATGTACGAACTTGTTCCTAGGGTCCATAATGTACCCTTCCGGCCCAGACTCGTACACTGCACCAAGAAGTTCATTCCCTAGGACTTTGCGGTTAGGGGGGTTATACACTGGCCGCATCAAGCTGCAGAATTTAATAAATTCTTTATTTTCAACTACATTGAAAGCAACATTAGCTGAAAAGAAGTATCGAGCTAATTGAATATCAATTTGCTCTTTAACTTCTGAAGGAGTAGAAACTAAATGAACTCATTGTCTTTTGTCGCTTAGGCTTAACTTGCGTAGATGCGTCAAGAGATGAGGTGTAGCTTGAAAATGAACTTATGATTGCATTGCTAATATTGCTAGCTGAAGTGCCCCCTGGTCCATGATCTTGTTCCAATTCTATCATCTCATCAATTAGATCCATTTTACTTTCTTCTTCTAACTTTTTTTGCATTTTAACAAGTGATTACGAATTCTTTCAATCTTCTTGCTGATCTTGATATTGCAATGATTGCATATAACATTGTTTTTTTTGCCTTTTCAATGTCTGAGACATGTGACCATTCCTCAGCCTTTTTCCGACCACTACCAAAAGGCATCTTAGCACAAATATATATAACTAAGAGGTACAATGCCTGTTATATGCTATCGGCAAAATATAACATTATATTTTTCTATTTTCTATATAACTAAGCTCCTCTTATATTTTAGTTTTATGCAAAATCACAATTTTTTTTATTTTCTCACAAGTAGATAAAGTTTTTTAACTGAATGAAGAATAATAGACACACTTTACTCTTAACATTTTTACTGCTAGGAACTATATACCTATACTGCTTTTGCTGCTAACAGTAAAATTTAGCTACTTGCATTCTAATTATTTATTTTTCAATATATATGTATGCAGTAGCTATCTATATTTAATTTATATATCTGAAACACAGTCATTCACAAACACTGAAAGTAAATATATTAAAAACAAAGACTAACTATATAACAAAATAAATATGTTCACATTTCCTCAGTTTTGAGTGGTTTAATTGAGAACGTAAATACTTTGAACGTGTAAGTAATGCAAATATTTCAGCATCAGACCACTGAAAACCATTTTACTTAAGAAGCGATTATGTCTGTATTATGACAGCAACACTTGAACTGACATTACTAAGGCAAGTGACAACACCTGCAAGACCGCGCTGGTTCAGAACGCGTACAAAACTGGTACAGAACCTGTATGGTTTGAAATATTTCAGAAGAAACTATTTTATAGTATCAAAAATGAAAAATTGTTAATCTTAGGTAATTTGGTAAATTCATCTTAAATTATATCAAAAAACATTCATTATTTTTTCATGTACTAATTTTGCTCTATTTATAAATACAACATTAGAAGTTATTTATAATGTCACATTTATTTGTCTCTCCTTAGGAATGAAAATATTAGTTTTAATTATACTATATGGTAATAGCTACTGGGTTAATTTTAACATTGTGCAATTAAATTAAAAGAATATTTTTAGGAGTTCAGTGGTATTGATTAGTTTTCTTGTGATTTATTGCCTATTTATGAACTTTAATACATAAGACCTCCCCCCCCCCCAAAAAGACAATAAAACCCCCCAAACCAATAAAAAAAATCCAAATCAAAGTGGTTTTTTTTTTTGTAAAAGCCCAGGATTTTTTCCAACACTGTAATGAACTGAATCAAGCAGTTTAACAACACACACAATATATATATATATATATATATATATATATATATATATATATATATATATATATATATATATATAACCCACAAGGAAAATGAAATAAAGATTCAAACTCAATTCCAAGTTCATTATCCTTGATAATGAACTTGGAATCTTCGTTACTTTTTCCTTCTGGGCTTTGTTGCATTTATTGCTTACCCATAAAAGAGTCTGTGTAACTCAGAGTTTGCACAAGAAGGTTAAACCAAGAGCGATGCGCACAAATTCATCTTTATTACTCTATCGACGTTTGAAGGTCCATCCTCATCATCAGGATAACTGTAAGACACAAAGGGAACTCGTTTAAGAAAACAAAAATTTTACAAAATTATCAAAATCTGTATTTATAAATCCATTTTATAATGAACAATATTTCTTGGGATAGAAGATGAATGATCATTAAGGGAAGGCTTTAGTTTGTGAATATAAAGGGACTCCAACAGTCTGATTTCAGTTACACATGAAGCGGCCTGAAGAAACTATACGAAAGCTATTTATAGTTATCACGGTTTTTCAACAATTAGAGTTTTCTTAAATGGCAGAGTAGTGGGGCCATCTTAAGTTTGACTTGAACGGGTGTTCTTCCTTAAATGCCGATCGACCCCGCTATGAAGGGTTCGAAACACAACATACGATGTATCGCACGACACACAACATAAATGATATATAAGATTCGAGCGTTCAGCATATGGGATTGGTTCATCGGATTGGAACAAAGGCCCAATTTTAAAGTCACTGGTCAGAGATATCCTTAAATCCAAATATGAGACGGTTTATTGAGAAACGCGATTAACTCTTCCATCAACTTTGAACTCTGAGGTTCAAAATAGGGAAGAGACCAGTATTTAATTTACTAGGGGACATAGCGGACTTAGATGGGATAGCCAGAAAAGAAGATGTTTAATAATATGTCATTCGATGAGTTTAAGTGGGAAACCATGATAAATGAGTAACTGTTTAATGGCTGTAAATTCTTCGTGCAAGGAAGAGACGTGGAATATGTAGAAAGGGTCCTATGGAGGAGGAATTGGACCTCTGTATGCTTAAAATAAAAGGAAATAAAACTAAAAAAGCTTGTGCATAATTCATAAAAAAACATAATAAATGAACGATTCTGCAAAAGGCTAATCAATAGCTACCTCGTGTAGGGTATTGATTAGCCTTTAGCCTTGCCCTTATGCTCTTATAGATTAGGTACAAGCTTTTTTTTAAGCTTTATTTCCTCTTATTTTAAACTTACAGTTGTCTATTCCATTCATCCGTATAGCCTTTTTTACATAGGTGGGTTTGCGATAGACTGAGGACAGAAATGAACTTTACTTTAAGTTAGCTTTTGCATCTAAATAGGGAAGGGAAGCGTGTTTTTTCTCGCTTGCACGTGAATTCCTCCGTTATTTTAACAACATACAATTATTAAATTCACGAAATAGTTTCTTCTACAAAACTTAAATTTAAACTTTAACAGGAAGCCAATGAATGGAGGGACTGAAAGTAATCTTTTGTTCTTTATTAATGACTGGGTTTGCAACGTTTCGACCAGAAAGTCATCTTCAGGCCCACTATATATATAAATAAAATCAATTAAAAGGATTCGCTAAAAGTTTTAGCTAAATTTATGGAAAATTAAAATCGGAGGACACGAATGGGCTATATAACACAATATTACAACAAGGTTGAATTGTTTAAGAAACCATTACAATTCATTTTCCGAGAGCAGTAAGGGAAACTTCCCCATATAAATATTCAAAGGGAGGTTCAAAAAAGGTCATTTGCCTTATCAGAGCGTATGTCTTCCAACTAAGAAAAGGCGGGTCTGTAGGTCATCCTTGAAGGGAGCCGGTAAGAAAGGGCCGTGTATCTAAGATTTTGTAGGTAGGAAGGAAGAATTTGAAGGTGATGCGGGATCAGATTGGAAGCCAGGGTATTGCCCGAGAAAGACCCCCTACCTAGAAGACGGGTTGCAAAGTTTAGAATACGTTAAAAGGGTGGAAGAGGGAAAACATGGGATCCAGCGAGAAGGGAGTGACAGTAGTAAAGGTGGGAATAACGAAAGCGTAGATGACGATCTAGAAACTATTTAGATGGTCAAAATGAGAGCGGATTACGGAGGAAGCAGAGAGAAGATTTACAAACATTAGTGTCATGACCTCTGAGTAATAGTTGACTATCGAAGGCGACGCCCAGAATTTTGAGAAGGTCGGAAAATGGAACCTGAAAGTCACCAAGGTTAAGCAAAGGGGCAATTATATTACAGCGAGTCACATTCGAAGGAGTATCTAACAGTATAATCTCAGTTTTGTTATGATTTTGTTTCAGAAAGTTGTTTGAGAGCCATTCAGTAATGATGAACTCACTTAAAAGATTTATAAAAGTATCAATAAATGAGAGAGAGAGGTAGACTTATAATCATCATATAAATACAATGATGGAATGAGGTTGCGTATAACAATACTAAGGAGAAGAAAGGAGATGCAAAAGACGAGCAGACCATGAAGTAAACCTTGCGGAAGACCAAAATACCCTGCCGCCGTGCTAGATATATTACTAACGATATGAAAAGATTGATTGCGAGATGATAAATAGGAATGAAAGTAGTTAAATGTTTGTTCCGGAAGCCAGCCGGAATTTATTCTTAAGATGATCAAAAAGAACAATGTAATTGACAGTATTAAAGACTGCCAAAATATCAAGAAGTACTAGAATTGAAGGTTGATAAGCATCAGCTATTAGACGAAACTGGGCAAATATATTCAAGACAGCGGATTCATGCTTTGTCTAGATATTCAACCAGATTGGAATTTTCCATAAAAGTCGGAGGATGTCGTGATATGACATTACATTATATCAATACCATATTATATCTATGGGGCAGGGACCAATAACTTAAAGGCGAACCGACAAGGGACGGAACGCCATGAGTTTCGACGCGCGGAACAGCGAGAAAGAGTGTAACGAGGTCAGGTAAAATTTGGGCAATGGCAAAGCTCAAGGTTATTTAAAGAGGCATGTACAAAAATATAATTTTATTTACATAAAATAAGAGAATTAATGGGCAAAATTACATCGGTAAACGAGGGGGGAATTGCAGAGTTATACGTCAGATTCTGAAGTTAAAAATTAATGTATTACGGAAGGAGACTAGTCAAATGGGGAGGATTAACTCAAATGGGTTGCTGAAGGGGGAGAGGGGTTGGCTTACGGAGGATTCGGGGTGAGACGTCAGAGTAAGGCTTTACGAATGTCTTCTGCATGCAATAAACGTGAGGTGAGGGCGCTCAGAGCTTCTGAGCGGGAAGTTAACGTGATGACGGTTCTCCAAAAAGGATGGGGGGTGCGGTAACGTCTGGTCTAGGGGGAAGAATATTTCGGCAACCCGAAAACGAGGGGCAAACGAGGAGGTATTCGGCAGGAGTTGATGAGTGGAGTCGGAAAAATCGCTTGGTAGCGATCGTCAAATGGAATTACCTCACTGGCTGGGGCTAATTCCAACACACAAATAGTTCAGCCATCACTTTGCTTTGTTGTTAGCACCTGACTTGGAACTAGGGAAATCTTCTTGGGTCCGGGCGAGACTCATCAACTCTGTGTCTCCCACATGGAAGACGAGCCCTATATATATCCGAGGCTCCCCCCGCGGGGGTGGGGGAAACAGTGCCACTCTCGAATGGCCTCGAATTTTCACGCCGAGGCGATTCTAACCCGCGTAAAGGTGGTCCGTGGTGGACGCGGTTCGAGGCTACCGCTTCTGGATGGCTGGAAGGCTTACCAATTTAAGCCTAATAAAATTCTAGAATCTTCTCCAGCGCATGGACATCACTTCCGTGCTGGAAAAGAAATTCCACGTGGAATTCCCCCACAGAGGATTACATGTAATTAAGAACCTCGGTTGACACCTAGACTTCTAAGGACTTTAGAAAGGAATGGGAGTAGAGAGATTAGGTAGTAGTTTGTTGGGTCGTTTTAAGTCCAGACTGGTTTTCTTTAGAATTGGGCGTATTTGAACAGAAGCGTATTTAGAATCGGATTATAGCAAACCGGATGTGTTAAAAATACCAAGGATGTGAGTCAGTAGGACAGGAAGGGACTAATGATAGAAACGTGGAGGAAACTGGTCAAGAGGAAAACTGTTTTTTTTTTAAGAGAGAAGGAGGCACGTTACTTCTTCAAGACGCACGGGGGTGTAGGGGTAGAAAGAAGCATCATACATGGAAATGCAGGGGCGGAGGTTAGACCAGATCAAATATGAACTATCTTGCCGGAGAAGAACGCATAGTGTGTACAGGTTGGATTTGTTATTGGAGAGGAGACGGCGGTGGAGGCTTCACAGGTAGATTTCAGAAGGCCGCTGTAGAAGTGAGTCAAGAAGCTGACTGATGAGTGACCACTAAAGTTCGGTAAATAGCCGAACTTTTGAGAGTCGGCTTTAGAGCCAAGAAAGCAAGAATAATTTGGGAGGTGTTAGAAGAGTAGGTCGGAATAAGAGAGAGGGAAGGATGGCAAGTAGCGATTAAGCCAACGCCGCTAGATTGCGTTGTAGTTCTTGAGACATGAATGAAAACTGTTCAGCCGAAAATGCGACAGCTGAAAAAGAGGTGATATATATGATATTTTCGATTTTCTTTTCTGATGTCTACGAATTTAGTGCAATTAATAGAATTTTAAAATTAAAAGCATATTTTTACTTGACCAACCGAGAAGTAATTCATTTATACGGATTATTACTATGCATATATATTTCTGCCGAATTAAAATAGAATTGTAGGAAAATTTATACGCCGATTAAAACACAGGTATTGGGATAAATAGAGGTAGATGTGGCAAAGCCTAACTTGAAACAAAACAGGCACAGATGGCTTTGCGGTGGTATCGTTCGTGCATTTGGCCTGCTCATGGAGTCAGATCAGGAAACGGATAGAACTTTTTTGGTATAAGAGAGAGGAGTGCAAGGGGGCCCGGGTAAGAAGTGGAAGAAAAGGTAGCATAGAATGAATATACCTAGATTTTTTTCCATTAAGGGGTGGAAACCTTTGGGAATTGTTTACTTATGGAGTACTTAGCAGTTATTCAACTAGTACAATTAAATCCAAGTTAGATCAGTATCTAAACAGTTGGGATATGATTCGAAAAGAACAGTTTGTACTTCTTTAAATTTGTATATGATAGCTTGTGAGTGGAATTTTACGACATCTATAGCATGTACCCACTTTTCAGTGACAACCTCCTTCTGTTCAATATAGCTTTTGTTTGACTCAGGGCTCTGGTGGGTAGAGGAGAACTTGGCTTGATATGCTCCAGGAGCTTTTTGTGAACGAGATTTTCTTGTTCTAATTCGATATGAAGGTGATTGGGGCTCAAACAAAGAACGAAATATTATATTAAATGTTCAAAAAGGAATATATATATATATATATATATATATATATATATATATATATATATATATATATATATATATATATATATATATATATATATATATATATATAATCTTTAAAATGTATTTAACGAAGACAACATTAAAAAATGATAACGATGTCATTTTCTGTGACGGTAAGCGAGGATTACTAAGAAAGATTCTTTGAAAATCTTCTTGGTAGGAACGAAGCTTCAGGCAGGACCTGAAGCAGCGGACATTGCACATTGGACATATAAAGTGAGGAATATAGTAGAAGAGGGTTTTAGTAGGAGAAATAGTGGGGAAATAGGGGAAAATTATAGGAAAGTGAAAATGAAAGGTAGTATGAAAGACAGATCCCTGGTGAAAGGGTATCACTGGCTTTCTTTGCGTTTTAGTTGTTTTTTTTGACAATATATAAATATATCATCTGGTAATGTACTGGGCATTCAAGCCTTTTAGTTGTAGATGTTATCTTTTTCTCTACATGGCTTGTTGAAGATTTTTATCTTCTTTTCTGGGTATTTTACACCCAGATTTTGTTTTTTTTGTTATGTGTTGTTTAGTTTGTTATTGTTTTATGGCGATATTTCGCACAAAAATTTGGGGAAGTATTTATTAGAAACTAAAATTAGCAAATGCTAATTCAGTGGCTAACTTCGCTTGGCTTTGTTCATGATTTGTGTTGTGAATTGTTTTTTTTTAACTTTAAGTGAACTTTGGGTCGACGTCAATGTCAATCGGTAGTCTGCTGCTTTTAAACGATATTGGTCGTCTTATGTTGAGTAGGTTGTCAAAGTCAATGTGCTCGAGCACAAACTCGAGAGGGAGGTGCCGGTGCACCTTGTCCTAGATTTTGGTTGCTCTGAGGCGAAGCTCCACGTTTATGGGGGTCATCCCCAGTTCACCATGGAGTTCACTCTGCCTTCTCCCTTCTCTCCTTCGGGTTCCCGTAATGATATATACTGCCTTATTCTGGACTCTTTGCAGTTTAAGGACTTGGGTCTTGGAAACTACGTTTATTGGGATCGTGGGGTACAGGAGTTTTGAGCGAATGCACGCATTATAGATTTTAAGTTTGTTGGAGGTGCTCAGGTTTACGAATTTAAAAAATTCACCCAAGTCCCTCCGTGCATTCTGTGTAGTTTTCGCTACATGATTCCTATACCCACCAGTCGTAATATGTAGTCCGAGAACCGTGCCCTCCGTGCGGTATGGGATGCGTGCACCCCCCACACGGATGTCTGACAGCGTCCTTCGGAATAATGGAATTACACGGAACTTTTGGGCATTGGTGGATATCTTCCATCTTCTCTCGAAAGAGTTGATGTTTTCGATTTCCACTGCCGTATTCTGTGCCATGAAATTCGCATTCCGATAAGGCCCCGTACATATCATTGTTATGTCGTCCGCAAATTGGACGTACAAGGAACCTTCAGTCAGAGGTTGGGGAAGGTTAATGGTGTATATGTTATAGAGCAGGGGACTGATGCACCCGCCTTGCGGCACCCCCGCCTCGAGTTCGAACTCAGGGCCACTATAACCTTTAATACTCAAAAACGCCCTCCTCTCCATCACTTAGTCACAAAGGATCCTCTCAAGTATGGGATTGAGGCCCAGTTGTAAGATCTTGTATTGCAGGCCTCTTCTCCATACTTTGTCAAAGGCCTTTTTGACATCGCGTAGCACCAGATTTGCGTGGCGTTTTTCTGATTTTACTTCTGCCAACTTCTCGGTAATTACGGCTAGCGCCGTGTCTGTTCCTCGCTTCGCTCGGAAGCCATGCTGTTGATTATTATGAGAATTGTTATTCTCGAGGAACGTATTTACCCTATTGGCCAATATCTTCTCCAAGACTTCCCCTGAAAATTCTAAGAGAGATATAGGCCTGAAGTTAGCTGGACTGTCCGGCGGTTTACCGGCTTTTGGAATGAATACCATTTTCGCTACCTTCCAGTGGTCAGGGAAGTAACCCACATTCAGGCACGCGTTCATGATATTCATGAGCCCCAATAAGATGTTGGGCGGGGCTCTAATAAAATTCTCCTTCGTCAGTCCTGTACGCCCTGGTGCTCGGCAGTAATTCTGCCGCCGAGTCCTTCCATTTCCCTATCCTGTGATACGCAATGGTGAGGGTGGGTTCTGTGTATTTGATCATTCAGGTCGTTAATGATTCCGTCTTCGAAGTCCAAATCGAAGTCCTCATTCTCTTCCGGGGATATCTTAAATATAGATGCCTAAAAGAGTCTGAATTCCTCTTCGATTCTTTCCACGTCAGAAATTTCAGTGTCATCGCGTCTAAGTTTAATAGTCTTTGGTGGTTGTCCGCCTTTTAGTCGTTTAACAGTCTGCCAGAATGTGTGCGAGTCAGTTTCTACGTTCAGTCCGTCAATTAAATTATTCCAGAGTACATTCTGTTGGTCCCTTATAAGAGTCATTAGTTCGTCACGAATGAGTCGTGTTTGTCGGTGTGTGTTGATGTTGGGGCCAGTGAGGTTCACTTCATTGATCCGTTCCCCATACTCCCTCGCGAGGGATTTCATTCTAGGGGTCCATGAGGGGGCAGGGAGAGTTTTATACTTAACTCGGGGGACGGCTTCCTTGTCAGCTTTTAATAAATTTTCATTCAATTTATCCAACTCCTCGTCAATTTCTTCTAGGGAAGCATTAATTAAGGGTTCTGGGTTATAACTTGAGAGGAGTTGTTTATACTTATCCCAGTTGGCTCGAGCGTAGCTCTTTCGCTCTGGGATAGGGATTTGAATGGGGGAGGTTGAGACTCTAATAAGGATAGCCTGGTGGTCGCTGGGAATAGGGGGGCCCGGCTCAATGAAGTAATTATATGGGAACATATTGCTGGTTAGTACAATGTCTGGTTTGGTGGCTGACCTGTGTGTGATGAATGTGGGGAAGTCTAGTCCAATTCTCGTCATAATATGTCTATCGATAAGTGTCTCGAGATTCCTGCCTGCTGAGTTGGTCTACGTATAATCGGAGGCAGCGCTTCTTGCATTGAGGTCAGCGGCAAAGAGAACGGTTCTGCCGTGACCACATAGCTGCAAGAAGTTTGGAAGGGGCAAATATCCTCTCCTTGGGGGTTAGTACCCCGTTGCGAGGACCAGGGGTCCCACTGCAGTACGGACCTCCACAGCGAGGTAAGATTCGTCGAGTCCACTTATTGATCTGAAGTCAAGACCTCTTTTCACAGCTATAGCGCATCCGTCAAAACGTTCTCCGCTGTGATTTTTGGTCAAGACTTCGTAGGGAAAATTTTTTAGTGGGTTTGCGTCATTTATTCCATGTTCGGAAATAAATATAACGTCTGGGTCGCATTGTCTCAATACATTTCCGTACACTGTCTGTTTATTTGTCCATCCGTCAGAGTTTAAGTCTAATATTTTTAGAGTCGTCATTTTATAGTTCACTTAAGGGTTCTTGAGTGTGATATGATGTTTTTAGGACTTATTCTCTTACGAGCTTAGGTCCTTGTGGAGTGTTAGGAGGCGTGACAGTTTTACCTGTCCCTTTTTTCCTGTATTCGCCGTCAATAAGGGTGACAAAAGTATCCAGAGTCAGTTTAATCAAGCCTTGGAGTAAAGCCTCCTCGACCTGCTTTTCACTGAACTCGTCCGAGGTAAATTCCCATTTGTATCTTCCGGCGATCATACTTTCAGATACATCAAGGGCATCCATCTCCTTAGGAAAAGGGGACCTTTCGGCAGCGAATACCTTCAAGTTAATTTTTCTTGAGTGGTATGCGTGCCTAGATTCCCTCTTGCAAGAAGAGGACGATCTCGGGCGTCTCTGGGGCTGCGAGGTCTTCCGTGAGCAGGGCGAACGTGCCCCCCCCCCTCGGCTCTCGCAACTCCAGTCTCCGTAGCCTCATTGTCAACCTGTGTGGGAGTGTGTGCATGGGTGGTTTTGTTTTGGTGAGTTTGGGTTGTTTGTTGTTCCGTGCGTGCTTTTGCAGCCTGGATCCTGGGGTCCCTGGAGGAGGCTGGGGTTGTGGCATTGCTGGGAGTTGGGAGATTCTGACAACTAGTCTCGCACTGGGGTTTGAGACTAATTTTCAGGATCTCCTCTGACCGCGGGTTCGGTGGGAACCACATCTTTTCCATTCCATTATGAATTAGCATCTTATTAAGCTCATCTGCAAAGCACCCCTGGGAGGAGAGATTCGCAATATGAGCATAATATATGCAACACATAATTTTAGTCGAGTTTTCATTCTCGACGTGGAGAAATGTCGGGTTTCCTTTTGATTCCGCTACCGCAGCTTTTGCAACTTTGGCATAGGTTGTGTTGGCCTTAGTTTCCTCTTCCAGTTTATTTAGGTTGGCTTTCTTCTTCAAAATTTGCTTCTTGATGGGGCAAGCCATGGAGAGTGTCTTATGTTCACCAGCGCAGTTGAGACACTTCATGGAGGTGCTTTTACAGCTCCTCCAAGAATGGGTGTCCGACGCGCAGATTGAACACAAGATAGCATTCCCTTTGGGGCAGTTGGTTGTAGTGTGCTCCTCATACTTGTAGCATTTGAAGCACATTTGGAGGTCAATAAACTCCTCACGCTCGACCTGCTCGGGGCAGGTTCGAACGTTGAAGAGGAGCATACCGCCCTCCGTAGCCTTTACCGTCATTGCCGAATCAGTAAACACAATTTTGAAAACATGTGTATAGTCCTTGAATTTAAGGACCTCCGCTACCTTAGCCCAAGAGGGATTTTTTTCGACCTCAGCATGAATTTCTTCGATGCTGTGGCCACCGACCCAAGGATCGAGGCGGCGAAGAATGATGCTGCGGTGTGTTTTGATTTGTGGAGGCGTGTGGGGTCTCAGGTTTATTTTCTTTAGGCATTCTGCCGTTTTTGGGAGGTGAGGACTTTACAGTCGCTCTCCTTTTGGCAGATAGCCGAATATCCATTGTGGGTGTCGATTAATCTCACTAGGGTTACCCCTAGTTCCCCGTGGGTGATTGCGAAGACCTCCCCCCGATCTGGCTTGGGGCCATCGGAGAGGGTCCTCAGCGGTATCCGCCGAGTCTCCCTCATTTATTTTTCCATTTTCGCATTAAGGTTCGGAAAAACAAATTATTGTGAAGACTCGGTGTGTTTGGCTGTGTTCGTGCGTGTGTGTGTGATATTTTTCACCAGTGAGAACAGAGCTAGTCAAAGAGAGTAGTCCCTGTCCAAAGCAAAAATAACCCAAGCAAATATGGCACTTTACCTTACGTGCAGGCGCTTTTCGAGAGCCTGCAGGTCCTTGGTCCACCTCAAAGGGAGTCCGATGAGGAAAACGGAGGGGGAGGGTGGAAACAAGTTCACCCTCACTACCGGCGCACGAAGTGAGTGAAAATTCACTTATTACTGTTTTACGTAATAACACTTTCGACGTAGGCTGCGTAAGAACTCGTAAGCGAGGAATCACTTAACGCGCGAAAAACACTATCACATTTCTTGTGCGAAATCAAACAAACGGTTTGCTTTATCAGTACACGAGAGAAGAACTAGACTAGCTCAGGCAAGCGAAGCAGCGTCGGTTGTCAATTTTTGCTTTATAATAACCATTATTCGTATCGGAGGGAAATCACAATAACACGTGACACAGTAGATTTTCATTAATCACTAAAAAATAGGAAAAGATGATGCACAAGCGATTTTGTCTCTTTTTTTCCTTTTTTTACCGGGTAAAATAGTTTATATTATTGTATTCCGTTTGCTATATCTCTATTTCTGCTTTCTTAATCTATGTATGATCCTTTTTGGTTCCTATCAAAAAATAAAATAAGGCGAAATCGCTTGTGTTTCATCTTTCCTTATTTACTATGGGTTAATGAGAATATACAGTGGGTCACGAAAGGTTTCCCATACTGTTAGGAATGCAAATTTACATACCTTTAAGTAACGCAGGTTAATGAAATTTACAACACACGTGGAACTTTATGTAAGAAAATAAATGATCATCAGGAAAATACTTTATAAGGACAATAGTGAAATTTGACGGAGCAAAAGTTTACAACATATTCATATAAATAGGTTATTTCTGAAAAATGTCTCATTAAAAAACTAATCCTCATTTGTTCCGGAATATCTAGAATATTCTAAACTAAATGCGAGGTTTCTTTCGTCCTCGTGTAAGGCTACTGCGTCATCCCCTACCAGAGGTACCGTCTACATCTTCATCATGGGAGAAAAGAAATAATTCAGTCAAGATCTTCGTGAACGCATTGAAGCACTTTACAAGAGTAGCCCTGGATGAAGAAAGATCTCTGAACAACTTAATGTACCTATAAATTCAGTTGGTACCATAATACGCAACTGGAAGTTTCGTAATTCAATTCATCCTTTGGATCGTTGAGGTCGCCTTCGGATGTTAACGGAAGGTGCTGCTCGAAAACCTACTAAAACAGTATAGATGAAACCGCAAACTACTCTTATAGGACTGCCGGAAGATGTGGGAACAAGTGGAGTTGAAATTAGCAAGAATACAATTAGTAGATTGCTGTATCGTTATGATTTCTTTTCTCGTAATCCAAGAAAGACTCCACTCCTTAATAAAAGGGACTGTAAAGCTCACTTGGCGTTTGCAAATAAACATTTAAATAAACGAAAAACTTATGGGAACAAATCATGGGTCAGATGAAAAAAAAATAGAACTTTTTCGATCGAAATTCAATCAGAAGGGTTTGGAGAATAAAGTGAGGAGCTTACGCGTCATAGAAACGACCTTTACAGTCAAATTTGGTGATGAATCATTCATGGCATGGGATTGCTTTTGCTCATTAGGGGTTGGAAGAATGGAAGTAGTCGAAGGAAGAATGAACGGTGAGTTGTACAGGGGAAATTTTAGCAAGAAATTTGTTATCAAGCGTTGGCTCTCTGAACTTGAAACCATGGGGGGATGCGGCATTTCAACAAGATAATGACCTAAAGCATACAGCAAAACAAACTAAGAATTGGCTGCATACAGGTAAAATTAATGTTTTGGAATGGCCAAATCAATCTCCTGACCTAAATCCCACCGAAAATCTGTGGATGGAATTGAAACTCATGGTCCAGAAACGAGATCCGCCTAACTTTTTGATATGCGGAAAATATGTTTCGAAGAATGGAACAAAATCAGCTCAGACACCTGTAGAAAGATCATATGAGACTATTTAAAGCACTTGCAAGCTGTAATTAACAACAAATATTATGCAACCAAGTACTAAACCATTTTATAGGAATGTGATGTTTACTTTTGCGTTGTCAAATTTCACTATTGTCGTTGTTATAAAGTTTTTCCGTTCACCATTTTGCTTTAATAATGATTCCATTGTATTTATCACATAATATTCCATGTGCGTTCATTAACCTGCGTTGAATAGAGTATGTATGTAAATTTGCATTGCTAACATGTGATATAAACTTTTGCGGACCACTATCTATCTATCTACCTACGTACCTCCCTATCTACCTACCTATCTTGAACAGATTGATGTATCGGTGAGCAGTCAATGACGTTGGATAGCATATTGACTAGAGTTTTAGGAGAGTTAAAGTTAACTGACATGGAGGAATGGAAGCAATTTGAATATTGGAAAAGAGTTACCTGCGTCATGATGATTCGCGATTTGTATCAAAATGCCGACATCACGAGTGCTGTTCAATGCTCTGTGAACACTGCAAAGGTTGTAATACATGGCATGGATAGCCGCACCGGAGACTACGAAGCCGTGGCCAGCAGAAAGAGACACAACAGGCATTCTGACTCTGTCCACACGCCGGAATTAAATCAACTACTTCAGGACAAAGTGATGGAACACCCGAGCAAGAAAATTCGGCCTTTGGAGAAAGAGATGGGAGTTAAAGTTACCACCATGAAGCTGGCCCTGAATGATGACCTTCACTACCACTCGTACAAGAGGCGTAAGTGACAAATTTTCTCAGCCAAGGCAAAGGAGAAACGTTTGATGAAGGCAAAGAAGGTCCTGAATAAGCTGAAGCATCCTGTTTAGCCGGGGACGATCTGGTTCTTCTCAGATGAAAAAAACTTCTTTCAGGATCGGTTGCACAACACCCAGACCAACAAGTGGCTTGCATATAAGCCGTGCCACGTTCCACGTACCACGAAGATCAAGTTCACCCAAACTGCCATGGTCTTTGTGTGTCTCCAGGGAGGGTGATGACATGTCACCCTACATCATGGGTCTCCAAACTACGGCCCGCGGGCCAGATCCGGCCCGCCACTGCAGTGTGGATACAGCAATTACAGGGCAAATATTGATGATATCTTAAAAGCTAAACGCCAGGTTTACAAATCTCACTAAACCTTTTTTGCTGCTAAGTTTGTGAGACTCGGATATGTGCGCACTGGGTGTGATAATACTATCTTACTGCTAACGACGCCTCCTTTGGTAACTTTTTGGTAAATAAATATGTTTGTTGTCTTTAGTTTTTGTGTATTTGGTATTTTGTGTATTGGTAAATAAATATGTTGGTTGTCTTTATTTTTTGTGTATTCAATATATTGTATTGAACAAAATGGTTATGCGGCCCGCGCTCGTCATCCTCTCAGTTATCTGGCCCACTGTGAAAGTGGTTTGGCGACCCCTGCCCTACATCATTGAGCAGGATTTTAGGCTCAATTCAAACAGCTTTATGGAACTTGGGAGACTGTGGTCAAACCTTAACTAGAGAGGGTTGTTTCTGGAAAGCCATACCTCAGGAAAGAGTCGGAAGTGGTCTCGGAGAATTTCTACGATTTCACCAACCACAATTTATGACCTTCTAATTCCGCCAATTTAAATCCCATGTATTACTCTGTGTAAGGTGTGGTTGAGAAAGCTACCGAGCGCTCTTCATGTAACCCCAATGTCTAGGTGGTGGCCAAGATCAAGGAGGTGTTTGAAGTTCTTCCAAGGGAAACAGTGAGAAACTCATGCGCCAGGTTCCGGAACCGTATTGAGGGTGTGGTGGAAACTGGAGCGGCTACTATTAGTAAAATGTTACCTCCCAGCTACAATCTAGTTAATATTTGTAATTTTTTTTTTAAATTAATTTCTTTTGGGCTGAAATATTGCGGTTTCTTTCTTATATGCAAAACGTCAAATTTATCCAAGTATTATACAAACATCCTATCTCGTGTTCTAAGCTTCAAATGAATTTATTTCACGAACATTGCAAAATTGAAGAATGAAAAAGGTTTACATAGAGGGGAAAAATAATTAAATAAAAAAAAATATTAATCAGTTCTTAGAGGGTCCTTCGTGGTATTTCCCAGGGATCTGTTCTATTTTGTGGCAATTAAACGGTTAATTATTAGGATATTTGGTCTGAAAAATCAAGTACCAAAGTTCGGAGAAGATACTAAACTAGTCCTTTCTCTGTAAAGGAGAGGACGCACCAAATGCAGAGGAGCTTGTGGTTTGGCTACCCGAGTGGTAGTGAGAAATAACCTTAAAAAAGATCAAGAATTATCTGAAAGCCAAAAATAGAGGCAATAAAATGTTTTCTATTATATAATTCTTATTTTAGACTTCACTTTGAGTATTATATATAAAGACGGGTTCCTCCTAATCGTCACGGGGTAGATATGTTGGAAGGGATCGAAAGAAGAGCTACAAATTCAATGCCAGCACATCTTGACTTACCCTAAAGAGAAGTTGTGCAAGTTGGTTATGTTTGAAATTAGGAAAAGGAGGATGCTTAAGGAAGGGAGCTTGATTCAAGTGTTTTTAACATATTTTCAGGATTAAATGACATCAAGCTAAATCATTTCTCTGGCAAAAATGGACACTGTAAGGTGGAGACCAACTGAAGATAAATAGTTTATACAAAGTTATCTGAGAAAATAGTAAAATGTCTCATTGGCTTATTTTAAAAGTCGAAATGGACAAGTACCTGAGTGATATTAGGTTACTTTAGATTATTTTGACTTATCTTAGCTAAATTTAGAACTCTGAAAATTATTTAATGGTTCCTCTCGAAGGAGGAGAAGGAAGCTAGAGAAGTTTGGACTTTTTGGATGCACATATTTTGAAAGCTCTCTAGAATAGTCCTATCATCATAGAGTTGATGATGATGTTACTATAGATCTCTTTGTGATAAAGAGTGGAGAAGAGCAAGGGTGAACTAGATAGGGCCTATTGGCTTTTTTATCCTGTTGGTTCTCATATTCTTATCAAATTTGTCTTTTTTTTTCCTCAGCGTTAAGAACGCGATTATGGAATCTATTTTAAACCATCTGCATAATTTTACAATGGTAATAAATGCTATTAATAATAATAACTGATAATAATAAAATATTACTCTTACTTTGCAGTTGTTTCAAGTGGCTTATGTGGTAATCAAAATGGCAAACTCACCTCGACCAGGAATCTGGGTATTGGAGCGGTCGGTAGACAACGGCAAGACTTACACCCCGTGGCAGTACTTCGCCGACAACGACGGGTATAAACGGTCGCTTTAGGAATCTGTATTTAGATCTGCGCCACAATCCCCAACGCCGAAAGCCCCAAATCTAGCTAAGCCGAAACGGCGGGATTCTGACGTTATCGATTTCGTTGTTCGAGATTGGGGCGTTCGAAATGAAGGCGTTTTGAGATTTCGTCGTTTGGGGATTTCGTCCTTCGGGATTATGGCGTTCTGAATTTCGTCATTCCGGATTACGGGATTTTGGATGTCAATATGCGAGATTTCGCGTTCAT
Organism: Ceratothoa steindachneri; assembly: GCA_963969495.1. Lineage (NCBI taxonomy): Eukaryota > Metazoa > Arthropoda > Malacostraca > Isopoda > Cymothoidae > Ceratothoa > Ceratothoa steindachneri. The sequence goes on from OZ018322.1 coordinate 60,307,004, forward strand.
GATTTTATCGTTCTGAATTTCGGTACCTATGATTACCTCGTTTGTGATTTCGACGTTCAGGATTAGAGCGTTCGAAATGATGGTGTTTTGAGATTTCGTCATTTGGGGATTTGGGCGTTCGGGATTTCAACGTTTAGGATTTCGGCGTTCAGGATTACGATGTTCGGAAAGGCGGCGTTTTGAGACTTCGTCGTTTGGGATTAGGGCGGTCGTGATTTTGTCGATCCAGATTACGACGTTCATGATTTGGGGGTTCTGAATTTCGACTTTGGGGATTACGTCGCCCGGGATTTCGTCGTTTGAGATTATGATGTTATGGATTTCGTCGTTCGAGATTTGGGTGTTAGGGATTTTGTCGTATGGGATTAGGGCGTTCGGGATTTTGTCCAGTCCGCTTTTACTTAACTATCTTTTCAAGAGGACCTTTTCGCCTACTTGTGAGTCCGTGTAAGTAGAACGAGTTTTAATATAGTTCAAGAGAGCTTCTCTAAGCCCATAATCATAATAATACCCATTTTTGTACCACGCTCTTCGAAGTCATGGCCCTTCACAAAACACTTGTCTACCCCTTAAAAAAAGCATGATAGAAGAGGCTGGTCTGCAAAGCTCTAAGGAGAGAGGGAGGAACTTATACCGTTGTGCAGATCATCCCACATTCTCGGAGCAAAAATCGAGAAAGTACGATGACCTATGGGCCACAGATAACTATGAGATACAGACAATAGAGGACCAAAACCGGAACCTATAGTTCTAAGGGATCAGGTTTGGTTCAGGGGGGAAGTGAGGTAAGAGGGGGACCGCAATATTCAGGATCGTGTAGGTAAAGAGAAAATAGTGTAGGCCGCGGAGAAGATAGAGTGAACGAAAGAACCCCTCCCTCCTCCCTCGGAGAAGAACACTAGCTACGCAGTTTTGAATAAGTTGAAGGAGTGTAAGAGTGAAAACATTGGATCCATCGAGATGGGGCTACAGTAATCAAGGTGGGATGTACCGAAAGCGTGAATGGCGATCTCGAAACTATTCAGGTCAGAGCAGGAGCGGATGCGGCTAAGATTACGGAGGAAGGGGGTGAAGATTCGCACTTGTGAACGACATGAGCTTTGGGCGATAATTGACTATCAAAGATGAGACGAAAACTTGGTTCCTTCGTGCTGTTATCTCCTCTGTATTTCAGAGACTGCAAACTTTTCTTTGGTGAAGATGCCTTGGGAGCCATTGAAGAAGATGATGACGTAATTTGTACAACACGATTCTCCAAAGTGGTTCCTCTCGAAGGGGGGGAGGTAAGAGATGCATGTACAGTTTGGATGCGACTGTTCTGAAATTTCGCTAGATTCTGCCTATCGCCACAATGGTGTCACAACCTTCTACCCCATTCACACTTTAATTGCATGTCTATTAGCCTCTATCTTACCGCTTTCACCCTCTTTTTCAAGTGATTGTTTTGGTTGCCTCCTGACCAGTAGGCTCATATCCTTTCCAAATGCTACCAAGTTTAATTCTCTATTTTAGTGAACTTCACAATTCCTGACAAGTTACAATGTATTATGATTTAAATTTGTATAATTTCTATTTTTACCCTCACTAATATAAAATCGCTTCTTAATTCTCAGATATTTGTATCCCTCCTCAATGGCCGACCATCCGCTAAAGATTTCTTCAACTCCACAACTCTCCAAGAATTCACAAGAGCCACTAACGTCCGTCTCCGTCTTCTTCGAACCAAAACACTTCTCGGTCATCTCATGTCAGTTGCTAGGCAGGATCCGACCGTGACAAGAAGGGTGGGTATCGATAAGGGTATGTTCCTTAAGGCGAGTAGGAGAAGGGGCCGCTTGGTACACACTTTTTTTCTGGTTGAAGATCATTTGTTCAACCAGAAATCCAGAGATCCGTGATGTAGTGACATGCTAGCATTTGTAAAGTAGCGAAGTCTCGGCCATATAGAGAAGACTTGAGAGTTTGTACTTCGTGGCTAATGATCGATGTGAGCAACCACATGAATTTAGAGGTCAAGTTAAGTCTTGGCATATCTTCTTCTTCCCGGTTTTTTCTACCCGTGGTTGCGATTCTTGATGAGTCGTTTTTCGGTAAAAGACTCATCCATTAAGGTTTTGGCAGACTTTACGGACGGATGTCCCTTCCTGATTCCAACCCTCCCCATTTATCCGAACTTGGAACCGGCCCTGAGTTGGGATAGCTTGTCACCCAAGTGGCTAGGTAAGTTTCCAATGATGGCATATGATATCGGTTATATCACAAATGTGATATATTAACTTAAAACTTAATTTAGCTAATTGGCCCTAACTTAAGTTAACTCAAACTTCCCAATCATGTAGGGACAGTTACCCAATTAGAAAGCGTATAAACCTTTTTCAAGTACTCTTAAATCTAATTGGAAAGTTGAGGGGTCCTATTTTATGGTTGTACACTATTTACAATTTTTTTCAAGTTGGTGTTTTTATTTTCAATTTGGATGAATTTGCCAACTGAATTGAAAAAATTGGAAATTTTAATCTCGAAAATATTCAGTGACCAACATTCACGGGTAAGAAAAAATGGGTAATTGTTTTTTTAAAATGTAATTGATTTTAAATCTGTAATTGTTATAAATCTCTCCATCATAACATTCAGTTCTAAGACTTGTTTCCTATAGGACTTCCTATTAGAGACTATTTTTCACATGACTTCCTTTTCGAGACGTTTTTTTCAGAGACATCATTTTAGAGAAGAGTTTCTTGGTTGATGAGAACTCTCCCTGAAACTCATCTCCGAAACAAAGAAACCGCGATTCATCCTCCATAGCAAGTAAAGACCGATTAACTGGTCCGTGACATCTTCCTTCTCTCTGTCCTCACAGTACTTCTACTCGATCAAGGACATCAGTATTGGAGGGCGTTGCGTGTGTAACGGTCACGCGAGTGTGTGTGACATCGCCGATCCGGACGACAGGTATCAATTGCAGTGCAGGTGCCAACATAACACCTGCGGCGCTCAGTGCGAAGAATGTTGCCCCGGTTTCATTCAAAAGAAATGGAGACCTGCGAGTTATACCGAAAACTTCGTTTGTGAACGTAAGTTATTGCATAAAATTATTTATTTGTCATGTGTGTTTGAAACTAGGGTTAATATTTAGAAAAAAAACATAATCACTTAAAAACAAATTTAGTCACTCCTATTATGCCAAGCACATTTTTGTGAATCAATATATATAAAATTTATTGAGGGGTCAATGTTATTATTATTATAATGGTTTAAATTTCTATATTTTTTCTCCTTAATTGTAATGACTTCACAGTGGAAAAGTATTTTATTCAAAAATGGTACAGTGAAGTCACATTGTATACATAATTTCGACCGAGCTTACTTCGTCACTTTTTTTCCCCATTTGCCTCTGTTTTGGATTGGTCAGCTTTGCGTTATGACTTGTAGTGGATGTGAAATATATTTCGCATACCTCATAAAAGAGGTTCACAGTGATCCTAATCGTGCCTTGGAAATTTGAGGGAAACACACTATGATTTGCAACTCTTTCATCTGTCTCGAGTGTGGGGCTCAGTGTAAGGTATTTCAGCCAGATCGTCGTTTTCGCTGCACAAATAAAGTAAGGCAGAATAAAGAGTGCCACCGGCTTTGCGGGTTTACTCTCTCAATTTTCAGGCATATTTTAGGTTATTTATCTAAATCTGTTCTTCCTTTTCGGTGATAATAATGCGAAATGAGGCAAAATCGGGTGTGTGCATTTGAGTTGTTTATAGTACGAGTTGATTACAAAAGTATGGGTGGGATAGGGTAGAACCTCCCACCAAAATGGGGGCATGGGGAGCAAGTTCCCCATTATTAGGTAGGTACAAATGGCTTCTATAGTTTCACGAATTAGTAATATGAAAATCGAAGGTTAGGCTATTTTTGATCTATTTTAGGTCAATTATCCAAATCTATTCTTCTTTTTAGCGGTCGTAAAGCGAAATGCGGCAAAATCGAAGTTTACGCCGATTTCAACGGAATCGGAGTTAAACTCTGTTCTGCCTTATTTCGCCTTCCGACCGCCATTGAAAGAAGAAAAGATTTGGACAAAGCACAAAAAATGCTACAGGAAGAAGTAATAAAATATACAAAAAGAGTGATTACGGTACAGTAAATAATATCAAAAACTAGTGTAAAATGTGATTCCGAGCAAGCCTTTATTTATCAAGGACTCATTCAGGGATAAATAAAGACGAAACTGCTTGGAATCCTATTTTTCTTTACCAACCAGATCATTTTCATTCCTAGTCTCATGCAAATTTTGGCGAACTTCTGTACACATACACACTCCTTTTAATACTATCTCTACTCGTTTTCGCTTTTTAAAAAAAAATTGTTCTTGTGTTTTACTTCTAAGATATATAATGTTAACTCTCTTCATATAATTTCCTTTAACTTTATATTTTTGCCCTTTAGTATTCCTTCTTACTTTAGGCTTCTTTGGTTTTCTGCTTTAGCTTCTAAATAATACTATTTCCTCTTGGTTTTATTTCCTTCATATGACTCGGGCGGGAATTGTTTGATTGAGAAATCATCCTCGATTTGCAGTGATCCTATTTTTTCCTGACTGAGATTTTTTGGCAGATTTTCCAGCCACACCATTTGATTGCTGGTAAGTCTGCCATCTCATGCAATCATTTAGAGGTGATTTCATTTCTTTGGATGTTGGGGATTGATTGGGAAACTTTATTTTGTTCTATCAAAAACTGAGGTAGCCTTTGGTACAGCGTGCTTGTACACTCATGGGTATAATGGTACCGCTCTAATGGGCATTTGATATATGTATCTTGTTTTTATTTTCACGTTTGAGACCGCGGAATTTGAATAACTTGCGCAGTTGTCTGCATCGGATTACTTTTCTTTCTCGTGCGCATTGAATTCTTTTGTTTTTATTTTAAGCCCTGATATTTTTGTGATATTCTTTATAGGCAATTTTCCCCCTTGCTTATTATTGGTTCAAGTTGTTTTCAATTTATTGTGATTGAATTAAATTTTTGGTTCATTTTAATTTTCCACTTTCCTTCGTACTAGTTAATGTGATCTATTTCTCTCGGGGATCTGTTTGGAGAGGTGTACTTTAGCTGATGTCAAATACGAATTGAAGATTTGGTGGTAGATGAGTTTACGTAGATCGTAGGTATATATCGTAAATAGGAGAACAGGGAGTAAACAACTTTCTGGCGGTATACCCTCATTTAGTGGGCATGTCGGGCCAAGGTGGTTTCCAATTTTGATGAATGCAGTTCGGTCGCTGTTGAAATTGGAGATGAACCATACGAATTTCTCCGGTAGACCGATTCTTGTTAATTTATACTTCATTCCGTTGCGCCAGACTTTATTGAAAGCCTGTTTTACCTAGCTTGAGACCTTTCCGTTTGTAAATCTAATGCTATTTTGGCTCCTCTCTTCTTCCCGAAACTAGACTGCTGTCCATTATAAAGGCCATTTTCCTCCATGAAGATTACGACTTTGAATTCAAAACAGAGGTAATAGAAGAAATAAGCACAAAAAATACCAACCTATCCCTTTACACACAGTCATTCTCAAAAGAAGAACTAGGTGCGCACATTTCGTTGAAATCGGAGTAAACTTCGATTTTGCCGCATTTCGCCTTACAACCGCCAAAAATGAAGAACATATTTGGATAAATAACTTATAAGTGTAAGTGTAGTTTGCGGCTGGCAGAATAGGACTTGCTCAGCAATTTGTCTGCGTTTTTAGCTCGTGCTTGTATAATTATTCTGGTGTACATGGAAGAGTAGGCATTTATCAAATGTAACCCCGGGTATTTTTGTATGAGGTTTGTAAGTCTTGTTGTGGCTGGGTAGTTAAGGTCTGGTTTATGTGTATATATTTGAATGTTTTGCATGTAGTGATCACGCGCGCCGTAGAGGGTTATCTGTCTCTTCAGAGGATTCGTGGCAATGAACCACTTGTCCTCATATCATTTGTGCCCGGCCTGCGAATCTCTCAGAGCCCTGGCCAAAGAGGAGAATAATCTCGTCGTCGGCGTAAGACAGTGTGTGCGTATGTGTGCAGTTTTCGGCTAGACGTGTGGTATCATTGTTGTATCTTATGAATAGTGTAGGTGACAGTAAGCTGCCCTGTGGTACGCCTGTACGTGCTATGAATGGGCGTGATGTTGTGTTATTTTATTTTATGTGACACTTCCAGTCGGTAAGGAAGTGTGAGAGAAGCCTTCATGTGCATAAAGGGAGCTCCGTGTTTTTGGATTGTTTCCAACGAAGTCTCCCATGCTACACTTTGTCGAAAGTCTTCTCCACGTACTTGCTGATGGAGTGGTTTTGTCGTGACTGTCGTGGATTCTATATTATGTTTTGAACGATGGTCATAACGCTTGAGTGGCCCGGACTCTCCTGAGACAGTATTAGTAGGAAGAAACCGTGACTCTCCTCCATAAAATGTAGGAGATAGTTGTTGACCATACGCTCAAGTATTTTGGCCAAGGTGCTTTAATAGTGCCATAGGCATATATATGTTTGTGAGTTTGGAGGTTCTGTGTTGTTTATGTAGTAGTAAGTTGTGTTATTATTTAAAATTCGTGAGAAATGTCCATAGGCGAATAAGGCATTAAATAGTTGTGTAAGTGTGGGAAAAATGTCGGGGGTAAGGTTGTATTATTGTGGATGGGAAACCGGAAGGGCCGGGAGTGAGTCTTGGTTTACTTTTGGTGTGTCGTGGTATGACATTACATTGCATCAATACCATATTATATCTATGGGGGAGGGACCAATAACTTAAAGGCGAACCGACAAAGGGACGGAAAACCAGGAGTTTCGATGGGCGAAAATGCGAGATAAGAGTGCAACGAGGTCAGGTAACATATGGGCAATGGCAAAGCTCAAGGTTATTTAAAGAGGCATGTACAAAAATATAATTTTATTTACATAAAAATAATGAGAGAAATGATGAGCAAAAATTACATCAGAGAATAAATGGGCAAAATTACATCAGATGAACGAAGGGGAAAAATTGTCTTTATGAATCAGACTATGAAGTTAAAACTTAAGTTATTACAGGAGGAGACTATTCAAATGGGGGGGGAGATTAACACAAATGGGTTACTGAAGGAGGAGAGGGGTTGGCTTACGGAAGATTTCGGGTGAGACGACGGGGTAAGGGTTCACGGATGTCTTCTGCACGTGAGGCGAGGGCGCTCAAAACTTCTGAGCGGCAACTTAAAGTGATGACGGTTCTTCCAAAAGGGGGGGGGGCGGTAACGTCCGGTCCAGGGAAGAGTATTTCGGCCACCCGAAAACGAGGGGCGAACGAGGAGGGCTTCGACAGGAGCTGATGAGAGAAGTCGGAAAAATCACTCGGTAGCGATCGTTAAATGGAATTACTTCACAGGCTGGGGCTAATTTCAATACACAAATAGTTCAGCTGTCACTTTGTTTTGTTGTTAGCACCTGACTTTGAACAAGGGGAATCTTCTTGGGTCCGGGCGAGACTTCTCAACTTTGTGTCTACCTCATGGGAGTCGAGCACTATTTATGTCCGAGGCTCTCCCCGCGGGGGGTTAGCGGGAAACAGCTCTACTCTCGAATAACCTCGAATCTTCTTGCCGAGATATTCTAACCCGTGTAAATGTGGACCATGGTGGACGCGGTTTGAGGCTACCGCTTGTGGAAGGAGGGGGGGTTAGGCTTGCCAATTTAAGCCTAACAGAATCTTCTCCAGCACATGGAACTTCTGGGCTGTAAAATAAATTCCACGTGGAATTCCCTCACAGGGTGCATTGTTTTGTTTCCTCGGCGGTAATGGGGGTAATTAATGTGGTAGAGTTATCGAGCACTTCCATTCATATGAGGGGGCGGGCTCAAGCTTACCAGCGTGGAGCCGGCATCATTCTCGCACTTCCTGGAAGGGCTTTTGCGCGTGTGGTTTGGGTGCGTTGTGAGTATGCACCATGTTCCAGTGGGACCTAAATACGTCGATGATGTCATAGTATCGCTGCGTGTGCGTTATTGTGTAGTAGAGTAACTGGTTTTGGTGGGTCCGTGCCTAACATTCTCTTTACTCGCCGCCAGAAGAAGTAAGGGTCAGTGCAGTGAACGTTCTTCGCAATGCGGATCACCTCGCGCCACTGGCTGTTCCGGTTCTGCTGTACGCATTTTAGGATACTGGCACGTAGGGGTGTGATGTTGTGTTGTTGTGGGCCTCTGTCATGGTGATTATTGTACAGTGTAATAATTCTTTATGTGTCAATGAAGAATGTTAAGTGTTTAATGCATGCATAAGTCTTGCGTGGTATGTACATGTTACGCGCGATGTTTATGGTTTTCATGATTTCGCTCCAGTGGTCGTGTAATTATAAAGGATTGGTATCTTGGAAATTGAGATCATGGGTAGTGTTAGTGGTTATCTCTCTAAAACTCATTTCAGTTTGTGTTAATGTAATCATAGAGTAGTCGTGTGGGAAGTAGGATAGGTGAAAAGGGTAGTAGGAGGCATAGAGGGATGTTGTCAGATATTACGCGAGGACCTGGGGCTATGTGGGTGTCGAAGCGTGTGGCGTCCTGATTGCGAAAGACTACGAAGGGTGGTCAATAAGTTTTGAAATTCGGATATAAGGAAACAAGATATGAGGAAAAGTGTTTTATTATTTTTCAATATAACTACCCTCGACTTCAATGCACTTGCGCCACTTGTCTCTGAGGCTTCGAATTCTCGACAACCAGAAATCTCCCGACTGCTGTTAAATCTAATCCTGGACGGTGAGCTGGACATCTTCATCGTCCCTAAACCGGCGCCCACGCAGTGCAGCATTGAGCTAGCCGAATAAAAAGTAGTTGCTAGGGGCCAGATCTGGACTGTAGGGGGGATGGTTGAGCTCCTCAAATCTGCACTCACGCATGGCAGCTTGTGCAACTCTAGGCCTTGTGGACTTTGACGACATTGAAGTCGATCATGGGGCGTCAGGTTTCTAGGGACCCAACGGGCAGAGACCTTGGTCATGGCCAAATTGTCGTGGATGATGTTGATAACACTTCCATGTGATATTCCAAGTTCTCGCTCGATTTCTTCGACCTTCACCCGTCGATTTTCGAGGATCATCCTCGCCACACGGGCCACATTGTCCTCGTTGGTCACGTCTGACGGGCGTCCTGGACAGGGGTCATCTTCAAGGGACTCATGACCATGGCGGAACTCCCTATTCCAGTGAGCAGTGGTTGCATAGGAAGGGTCGGTGTCGGTGTACACTGCAACCATGCGTTCATGGATCTCTTTTGCATTCTTGCCTTCCTTGGTCAAAAATTTGATCACTGCGCGGTGCTCAACATTCTCCATTGTTGAAAAATTTGTGACTGACGATCTGCAATCAGCTACTGCGCGGTAGGAGCGTGCGGCTGCAGGTCCTGACTTGTCATAACTTGCCCTAACACCCACACAAACAGCTATCTCCCTTCCTCTGTTTTGCCCTACTGATTCGCAAAACTTATTGACCGCACTTCGTATGTCGGAGGAAGTAGTCGCCCCGCGATGGCCAAAAAATGTGAAGAAGGTCGGGCCGATCTGCTCGCAGCGGATCTCTTCAAGGCACTGATCATATACCTACCCGCATCATTAGTTGTGTTCGAAATCAGTGTAGGATGTTGTGCACTTAGATTCCTCACAAAGAAGAATGGAAAATTGTGGTTTGATAGAGCCTTAAAAAGCAGAGCGCTTGCAGTGGTGTTGGACGAGGCAGATTTGCGCTCCTTAATCTATTGACAATGGATTAAGAGATAGAAGGGCGGCGCGCTGTCTTTTACTTGTGTTGGTGGAGAGACGAGGAGAGTGTGGGAACAATGAGCTTTGTAATCTTTTGGGTGGGGTAGCGGGTATTTTGGTGGGTTGAGATGAGGTGGCCTGAGCAGGGGGGACTGTTAAGGGAGGGTGGGAAGAGTGAAAGGAGAGGCGGGGACAGTGGAAGAAGAGGTCTGGACAGTGGAAGGATGGATGGGGACTGTGAAAGAGATGTGGGGACAGTGGAAGGGGAAGTGTGGAAAGCAGAAGGAGGGGTGTGGACTGTGAAAGGCGCGGTGTGAATAGTGGAAGGGTGGTAGGGACGGTCTGAAGGGGGTGGGGTTAGTGAATGGAGAAGAGGGTGCGGTGAAAGTGGGTTGTGGGGCCGAATCCGAGGGTGAGAGCCAATGTGGTGAGGGGTGCCGGAGCCAAGGGGGAGGGGGCAAGTGGATGGGGAGAGCGGGATAGGAGACAGGGTGAGTGGTGGAGGAGGAAGAATAGAAAAGAATGGAGTAGGAAGGAATGAGTTTGTGCACTGTAGTATGGGAAGGAGTGGTGGACAATTGCCTTTTGTTCCTGTATTAGGGCGAACACCGTCTCAGGAAAGACGATTAGAGCAGGTTTAATACGCTGGCTAATAGGCAGGGGTCACCCCCAGACATGCCTTTTGCCACCGCAGAAATCACGGTGGCCAGGTGTGTTTTAGGGTTGCCATAAGTATTGGCTGGTGCCTGGTCGTGTGTGGGTGAATGGGTGTGTCAGTGTGTTGGGTTGGGTAGCTCTAGAGGCGCCGGCAGCACGGCGCATGAGGTGCATGAATCGATCGATGTATATAGAAAGAACAGAGAGGGATCACTGTGTAACACAGGCGATCAGGTAGTCGTAGAGGAAAAGGGTACGGAAATAACTTGAGAGGGGATAGGAAGAGTTGGTAGGTGGGTGGCTAGACACCAAGGTGTGGTGTGGTTGGGTGTGTCTCGGAGTGTTCGTGACTGGACGATGGTTGGAGGATGGTCAGGAAGGAGAGCGTGTCTGCTTAGTCAGAAACGTGTTATTCATGATGCTCTTAACTTATGCGTAGAGCAGTATGGGTTGCGGGTGCTCATGAGCTGCGGTGTAGCGCAGTGTCATCGCAACATACAGTCTTGCGTGTAGTGCGGTGTATATGGGGTCTCTGGCGAGTTTCTCCAGTTGTTTTGTGAGTCTAGTGAAACGTATGTGTTGAGGGGTGCTAATTTGTTGTTGTCGTGTAGTGTAGACATTCTCGCGTACATGGGAGAGCGGCAAGCGCGCTTCAGAGCACAGTTCTGAATGCGCTGAGCCTTCTTCTGCCACGTGACACTCGCAGCTGCGAGTGACAGTGGGGCGTACGTGAGAAGAGGTCGCAACAGCTCAACAGCTTCTCTAGCGCGCTTTTCTCAGAAGACATAAGGTGAGAGAAAAGGCTGGCAAATTGCATTCCTTTATTAGCCAAGACGTCTCTCAACTCTTTCAGTGGGTCATCCTCAGGGCAAAAATCAGTGGAAAGTTTGTCATTCGAAGTTTGAAAGAGAAAGAGATGAAATATTGACTGCCATAGGATAGTCTTTCAGTTAGTAGTAGCACGAAGTCTATCAAAATGGGGGAAAGAGAAAAAACTAGTAGAGAGGGTTAGAACAAATAATTTGCCCGGTGAGCGGGCCACCTTTAACATTGGTGTTACACAAGTGTATCTGTATTGCTGATTTATTGTTTTCTTTGTGCGTGTATATGTGTGCTGTCGGAGCGGTTTTTTTGTTTATTGTGTGTCTTATGTGCTTGAAGATTGTGGTTTGCGCACTAGTCGTTGACTTTTTGTTCGTGTTTATCTTAGTTGAGTGGCTGAACTGCATCTTAGTGTTGACCGACTACAGAATTACCGGTGCCTCTGGTAGGATCCTCGACGATGGTAGGTACTAGCGATATCTGTCTTTTTCTTGGTTGATCTTTAATTTTTCGAGAGTTTCATTTCCTAATGTATCGTTAATCTTCACCCATACCTCGATGATTTTTGTGTTCAGAAAAGTGTTCACAGGTCCCTTACCCGTGCGCTCATGCAGTTCCTTTGAGGTCCGAAACATACCATTTTTGGTCTCTCGTAATTGTCCATCAATGGAAATCACCACTCGCCTGTTTATGAAGTAGCTTAAGAGGGTCTTTTCAAAGTGCACCGGTAGTTCTAGCCTCAATATTTTGAATCAATTCTCGTCAATCCAGACTTTGTCAAGTCCTTTCTCCACGACACGGCACACCACATCTAATGCGAATTGCTGGTCGCAGCGTTTTCCTACGTGAGGGCGATCTCTCTCCCTTTGGGTTGGTACCCGTGCTGCTCTTCGTTGAGAAGAGAGTGTGTTGTGAAGTGAGAGATAAGTCTGCTGTTAATTATCTTTCTAAAGATTTTATCGAGTGTCTCGCGAAGCGAGACTGGCCTGAATCTCATGACTTGTTTTGACGATTTTCCATGTTTTGGGATGAATATCATGTTAGAGGTCTTCAGGCTATTTATGAAGTATCTCATTGCCAGAGTGTTGTTGAATAGGTTTATTGAAGAGGGTCATCAAGTCATGGAAGGAAAAATAGGGGCTGCCTGGCAGTTGGTAGCCAGTCGCAAACTCAATATCTCCTATCTGACATCTTATGATGTCGGCAGATAAGATTCGTCCATTAGTCTGCCTTCTTTGAACTGTAGGTCCAACTTGACAGCCACAAGTGCTCTATGAAACCTCTCTTCTGTCATGTTTTTGCGAAACATGTAGTATCCGAATATTCTCGTTCTGACTCCGATTCGAATGCCGCTTTCTGAGATCAGAATGATAACCTAGTCCAGTTCGTGGTGCATATTAATGAGGTTTCACTTGTGGTTATCCCAACCCTTCACATTATGCACCAGAATAACGAAGCTGTTTATGTACGCCACGATTACTTCCTGGCTCTAGACAGTGCTTTCTGATATTGATAGGGTCTGTATAACTTCCAAGTTCTGAGTTATTGGAATAGGCTCGGTTGGTAAAATTTGAGTGTGTTGTCGTACAGCTTCACTTTCTTTTCACTGAGAGCCATTATTATTGTTCCCTCATCAAGAGGGGAGGCGTAGTACCACTTAAGTTCTACACACTTGATTACTTGATATACGCCATCGGCGGAGGTGTTGGGGGCTGTGTTGTGATAGCGTTGAGTGTGAAAACCAGATGGGTCTCTTTGGCGTCCATTGTCTTTGTTGAACTAGTTGTTGAGTTGTTGTGAGCAGCTTCCACGCTGCTGCACTCATCAACTTCAGTGAGCTTAACTAGGATTCTTAGTTGCCCAAGTTCCGTCATGTTCTGGTTTTCTTTCGTGCTTTCTGTTTTTGCTGCCTTGTCTGAGTCTTTGTTTAGGTTTCCTTTAGCCGTTGGTCTCGATATGGATAGTGCTTCAGCTACTACCACCGACTATGGATTGTCGGGTAATTTGATTCGCTCTAGTACATTTTTCTTCCGCATCTTATTGAGATACGTGTTCAAAAACTCCCTGGTTTGTAAAGTTGAGGATATGCGCGTGAAGAATACAGAAAACATCCTTGTTTGTGTCGAATAGGTGAGTTGAATTACTATTTGTGGCATGGCTTGGGTCTAGTTGTTGACTTAGGATTGGCTTTACACAGCTATTGCATACGACGCTGTGGCATTGGCACTGTCTTTCCTTCTTCTCTTGTTGAGCTATCCGCGTCTGATGGTGCGCTGCATGCTCTGCGTTCGGTGTAGATCAGTGCAGTTGAAGCACTTCTCTTGGACGTAGCAGCCCACCCAAATATGGCCGGATTGTCCACACTCAGAGCACATGTTTATCTCTTTATGGAAGGGAGTCTCTGGGATGATGATATTCCACCTTATAGCAGGTAAAGCACGTTAAGAAATGATAGAACTTCTCTTGCATGGTTTGATTTGGTGAGATTATCATGCTGAAGAGCTTCGGGCCAGTGGTTTTAGTATTCCCACAATATGCATAAGAGTAATTCTTGAATTTGACGACTTTTGCTTCATTCGCCCAGTCTTGATTATTCTCTAACTAGGTTTTAATAGTGTCTATGAACCTATCGGCGACCTACGGATCAATCTACCGGAAGATGACCGCCTTTCTCGCTGTGAATGTGGGAAATAGTTTTGGCTCTAGTCCAATTTCAACGAGCATAGCCTCACTCAGCGAAACCTTTAGTTCCGGCGGTTTCCCTTGTCCGTTCAACACAGACAGTGCGGATAGGGAGGCGGGGGGGGGGGGGGCTCCTTCCTGAGTGGGTATATCCCAGGAACAGTCTCCGAAATTTATCTCAACTTGGATGAAGATGAGTGATGGTTGAAGGATGAGTCCGAGAAAAGGGCCTCTTGGTGGGTTGAATAGTGGCGGACTTAATGATGAGAGGTTGTCGAATCAATTGCCACCCTCCAATATGCGGCCTCTTCCAGAGGTTTAGTTATCTAAGCTGCATCCAGCATATATAGAGCCTATTTTCTGCCCATCTGTGGTCCTAGTCGAACATATAGGTAAGTGTAGGGCACCCCCTAGGTATTGCAGCTTTGCCCCATTTTTGGAACATAGGGTTCTAGATTCTACTGTGGGCTACTCCTCAAACCAGATTTCCCCAGTTACTTCAATTATGCTCTATCTAGTCAGCGGCAAAGTTGGGTCAAGGTGGTTGATGTAGATAAAATATCAATAGCGTGTGAGGGTGGGGGTGAGTGTTGAACAGAAGTCTAAAGCAAAGGTAAAAGCATATCTTTAAAAGCCCAGTGGGTTTAGGAGAATGGAGGGAGGTGCTGAGAATAAGACCAGATGGTGGTATTGAACAAATTTTTGATTATCTAGTAAATTGTGCTCATTGCATTCATAAACGTATATGAAACAAAAAAAATCATGAACGTTTTATGAAATTGCTGATATGCTATTGCATATAATCTCTAGACACTTTTCGCCCTCTCATATATATATATATATATATATATATATATATATATATATATATATATATATATATATATATATATATATATGAGGAAAATCCCGCAGAAAAAATGAAAAGAGATTCTAAGTACTTTCGAACTTTGTTCAGTTCATTCTCAAGGAATCTGCTTTTCATTTTTCCTGTGAGATTTTTTTTTAAATTATTGCTCTACTCACGAGCTACTTTGTGAGTTCCATATATATATATATATATATATATATATATATATATATATATATATATATATATATATATATATATATATATATATATTCATCATCGTCATCATCACTAACTCTATAATTGAAGAAGGGGATTCTTTTTAGTATTTGAATAATAATTTTATCTTGTTTGGTTATGACTTATGTTTTTTTTATCAAAGTTATTTCTAATAATTCTTTTATAATATCAAAATGGTGAAGTTCAGAAAATGGCTTCGCTACTAAGATTAAAATTTAAAATCTAAAAAAAAAAACAGCCATAGTTAAAATTTTATCATTTTTCTGAAGTTAGCCAATTATAATAATTTCAAAAAGGAACTCTAAACTAAATTTCCCCCCTTTCAAAATATCACGTTGCTAAAATATAGTTATAGAAGATATATAAAAATAAATTTTCCGAACTTCATCATTTGTAATTCTTTGGGTTTTACAAAATTCACAAAATTTTGATACTTATATTTATTTCCGAACTTCACCATTTGGTTTTTTGATATTACAAAAGAATTATTAGAAATAACTTGGCTAAAAAAACATATCTCATAACCAAACAAGATGAAATTATTATTCAAATACTAAAAAAAATCCCCTTCTTAAATTATAGAGTCACTGATAGAAGATATATAAAAATAAATTTTCTGAACTTCATCATTTGTAATTCCTTGGGTTTTAAAAAATTCACAAAATTTCGATACTTATATTTATTTCTGAACTTCATCATTTTGTTTTTTGATATTATAAAAGAATTATTAGAAATAACTTTGATAAAAAAACATGTCATAACCAAACTAAGATGAAATTATTATTCAAATACATAAAAATATCCTTAAATTATAGAGTTATTGATGAAGTGATGATGATGATAATGATGATGATGATCAGCAGATATGTACTGGAAACTCTTTCATTATAGGTCGTAGATCACAGACCCATGGGAAGCGCGCAAGCTCCTCTTGTAAGGAGGAGTACCGCAGGTTTGGGATATATACAGTGGCGTAGGAAGCAAGTTGAAAGTGTGGGGGCCAACTCCAGAGTACCCAAATAGAAATTTTACAGTTAGGTATAAGTTTAGGATTGCTCCAGTTATAAAAAGATAGTACGATCGCCGAAGACACGAGCGAGTAGCTAGGTGGTCTAGGTTGAGCGGTAGCTACCTTACTAGGGTCCGCTATGTCTGTTATGCTATAAAAACTGCAATCTTTAAGTGCTTCTTGAATCAAATAGTGACTAAACATAGAATTCTTAATGGCGGGATTGTTTGCTTATGAGGACCGTGCCCTGGACAGTGGCAGGAGAGTAACCGTTTACCAAACCCCCTAACTACTCACCTCTCTTGAGTGTTGGTTGTGATATTTTTTTTTTTATTAATTACTTTCATTTGTTTACAGATAACAATTGTGCAGAGTGATGCCTAGCTACAGGTAGCCTACAGGAGTGCCTGAAAAACACATCTGTAACAATATATTAAAGCTCAGTGTATTAAACTCATTTCTGGACACTAAAAAGCTATTTCTAGTCTTATGATAGTGGCCAGAGAGCAACAATTATTAATAGTTCGTTAATAATATTCAAGCATCCACTTTTATTGAGATGGTTGGTTGGGAAGTTCGACTTGAACTCCGAACCGTTCCCACCGGGTCGGGTAAGAGGGTAATCAATAAATCAATCAAGCATCTAAGAAGGTTAATCAACCATCGTACCTGTAACTTTTTAATTTGCAAACTGTATTTGATGAACACAAAAACAACAAAAAAGGAAACTGAAAACAAATAGTAATTCATCGCAACACAATAATACAACCTATCAGATAAAACGTGTAAGCTAAGATAGATCTTGAAAGTTAGTACTATTAAGTAAGAAACATATTGGTATCAGTTCAGTTCTTAATCCTATAAGAGATATTCCCAGTACAAAATTAAATAAATTGCAAGATTAGACACCTGTGCAATTGCATTAATGTTATGTGATGCATGTCATTTTACATGGTCCCAAAATATTTAGCACGCTCTTCTTTCACATCAATAAACAATTTGGCAATGTGACCTCTAAGTACAGATTATCTGTTCTATATTCCAGTGCATGACATATCAGTACATTATTAGCCCTTTCTTGGGTTATTGAGCACCTGAGATAGTTATTTATTCTTTTAGGTACAGAATTACATTTCTCTGATGTTGCAGATGTGGCTGACACTGAACAGGTTTTGAATGACAGGTTCATCATTAAGTATGTCACAGATTTCAGAGATACTGTTTATTTTTGTCATTTTATCACCTTTCTTCAATGCATCTGGCAACTTCTTCAGTTGAATTTCAAGCCGGTCAAAATCCAGGTCTTGCTGATAAAGTTCTTGCACTTCTGATGGAATTTGGCAATGTCCTGATTTGCTGATTCTATCAATAGCTGCTCCACATTTTCCAGTATGCTAACAGTTTGTTGTTCAAACCTAGATTCTAGTTCCCTAACAAGAAGATTCAACACCTCGAAGTACTGTTGCCTGTAGTATTCTTTCACAGACTCAAAGCGGTATGGTTCAGCCCCCTCATTTAAGCGTTTTGGTTGCCGTCTGTACTTTGGCAGTACAGGATATTTTGTTTTGCCTCTGGCTCCTTCAACTGTATTCTCATAGAATGCATTGAAAGTATTATTTGTCCTCATACCTTGATATGTTGATTTTGTGATTTTACAGCTTTCACTGCAGCCTGAATGGTAATTCTCTTTGCTAGTTCTTCTGCTGTACCAAAAGCTATGTAAGAAAGTTTCAGTCCAAAATATATACTGAATTTTTTTATCAGTACCATCCCTCCTCCGTCACGGCGTGCATACTCATCATAGCCATGACTCACTGTAGCGTACGAGAAGTGCAGGCGAGGGGCTTAAGAGCTTTGCTTGAATGAGTCTTTTTTTTCAAACTCAGGATGGCGGAGTTGATTCACCGCTCGCTCACTGTGGTCCAGCGACGCGGGAAACTGTTTGCAACTCGCCTACGCTATTATTTTTTCTTTGCCCATTTTCCTATTCTCCTCTATCTACAATAGTTCTTGGTCACCGAGCCTAAGGCACATGTTCTCACAGTTCATTTGGTTTGGCAAAGCGGTTTAGGTGAGGGTGCATTAGGTGTTCTCTTTTGCATCTGTTCAAACAGATGGTACTTCTTTAGAGAGAATTTGATGAGTTTAGTCATTTCTGTTACCAAGTTCAAAGCATCACGTATTGGCTTAGACTTTCTGGTTGTGTCTTGCAACAGAGATTTATGCAGTGGGCTAGGCAATGGATTTTGATGGCAGCCTTCTCCTTTTCCATCACATGTGTGGCCAATCCTGCCCTGTGACCTTGCATATTGCTTGAACCATCATATGCCTGGCTACGGTAGTTGTTGATGGGAAGAAAGCATCTTATGAGAACATCATTCAAAGCGGTGAACAGTGTATCACTAGTTATAGATGGTACTTCAAAAACTCCCAGTGGCTCTTCAAACACTTCATACTTATCATTCACATATCTTACAGAAACGTTGAATTGTTCTTTACAGTTGATATTCGTAAATTCATCAGCAATTAAACCATACCATTTTGCTTTTAGTGTATCAGGAATGACGGATCCTAATACTTGGTTGCCCCTCAAGGTAATCAGTTCATTAATGATTACATGGAACATGTACCTTTTGTCATGTAGCCACTGCTCTAGTTTGGGGACTTTACTGCAGAGCTGTAACAGCTGCATAGGGTTTTCCTCCAATTTTTCGTTACCGCTGATAGACAAACCTTGTCTCAACAGATACTTCCACGATGCAATTTGTTTCAGGAATGCTTTGCAATGATCTTCCTGTGGTTTCCTGCTCTGTTCACTTAGAAGATGATTCACCTGCACATTATTTCTGTATGCATTCAATTTTAATGCTGCTTCCATGTGTGCAGAACATTTTTCATGGATCCTGAATCTTTCTGTTGCTTTCTTCCAATTGTCAAAGCCATCATTTGTAAATGCACACTCTGCATTTCTACTGAAAGTCACAATGTTAAACTTTTCTGCAGATCGACAAATGTAGCAAAATGCTTTGTTCCTAGAAGTACAAAGAGTTAGCCAGTTATGTTCCTTGTACCAGTTGGCTTGGAATGTCCGTCTTCTTGTCTCACCTTTGGATGAAAATGTTTTTTCCGTCTTATCAATCGTGACATTGTCTGTTGACTGATAAGGTGTGAAAATTTGTTGACAACATATAGCATTGCACTGTATTTCATGATGATCTTCTTGAGGCACTACTACATTCCGAGCAGATAATAAGGTGTTTGTGTTTTCAATTGTGTTTCATCACAGGAAGGCAAAGGTGCACACGTGCTTGAAAAACGATATAATGGTAGCTTTCTGTCTGGGAGGCTTACTGACTTTTTGCACTTTTTTCTGTAATTGAGAAGGGAACTCATCTCTATTTTCAGTGTATTCATTAGTAGGATGTCTTTTCTTTCTGTTTCTGACATTTCCATTTCTTTCACAAAGAAATATTTATTATTAGAATATTAAATAATATAAAATATATTAAAATAAATTATTATTATTAGAATTTATTATTAGAATATATTCTAAGTCAGATTTTGCATATAAGGGAAACCTCAATTCACTGTTAATTTACCAATATTATGTCTCTAATTAATATGTGAACAATTATGCAAGGTTGACGACCCTTATGGCAATTTTTAATTGTGAAAAATACAGGCCATCTTTAATTGGTGACCCTGAACCTACACCGAGGTTGCAACTGGCTAGCGGGGGGCAGGCCCGGCGGACACTTGCACCGTAGGCTACATTAAAACACATGTCCCACCTAAAACACGCATGGCCAGCAAAACAGCCAGTAAGACCTGGCTGGCTACACATTTTACCAGTAAACCTAACACACCAACTGGCAAAATTACACGAAATTAGGTACCGGTAATCGAAAGGTTTTCAGTTCACCACGAGAAGACCGGACCTCCGACCCATCGTGTCGAAAACGAACACGGTTACGAAAGAAGCAAGCTTCTAATCCAACCGCGACTGCTAAATACATACACATCGACAAAAACAATAAACATAAAAAAATGCACACAAAAAACATCCCCAACTTGTCTCTTCTCTGTAACTGTAAAATATAATTTTACCCCAAGAGAATAAAAACTCCCCAAAACTAACAAAAACTCCAAGCTGCTATTGAGAAACAGCGGGAAAAGAAGAAAAACGGCCCAAAAGAAGGGGAAAACAACAAGAAAAAGAAAAAAACGAGAGATGAGAATAGCGTGGGGGGAGCAGGGCTCTCACTTTTAAAGAAATTATGGCTCATGTGGAAGGCCTTTAAGGAATTAAATTTTTTTAAGGAAATCTAAAGAAATTGCAAATTTTTTAAGATAAATTCCTAAAACCTAAGGAAATATTTTCATTCCTAAGCGATCGTTAATAACTCGCACCAAATTGCAGAATTTCCGATGCAACCTATGGATCTCTCGAAACCAAAAAATGCAACATCCGGTAGGCCTGATTATTGAGTTTGTTTTGAACTAGTTCTTCCCGGCTCCTTTTATGCTTAGAGATTTTCGATGAAGACTACAAATTACAGAAGGGTGGGGTGGAGGAGAGAGAGAGAGAGAGAGAGAGAGAGAGAGAGAGAGAGAGAGAGAGAGAGAGAGAGAGAGAGAGAGAGAGAAAGAGAGAGAGAGAGACTGATTTTTCAGGGTGCATTACAGTATAGCAATAGCCTACGCTACCTCTCAACTGAACTGAACTTAGAGAGAGAAACCCATTACGTTATTTATTTCACATTCTTTTATTTTTGTTGCTAAAAATATTTGCTGCTTTATTATTGAATAGATTATGTTCAGAAATGGTGCAAAAAAATATTATATTTCAGGGTGATATAAAAAATATATATTTTTAGGGAAATCTGAGGAAATTTCTTTCAGAAATCTGTAGAATTTCCACACAAAAACAGATCTCTGGGAAGGATGGAGCGGAAAGGAAGGATGCGATGCCGTCTGCGAAGAAAAACAGAATATAAAAAGCCCCAAAGATACAAAAAAAAACAACCAAATACCTTATCCCCATAGAGGAACCATATCGATAATAACACTCACGATACGCCGAGGGCAAGAGGAATATCGTCGGAATAACTCAAAACAAGAGGAGCGCAAACACACCCGCTAACCCACGCAGGCGGCACAAAGAAATCGGTTTTTCTTGTGACGTCACTAATACGATTAACTCCCAAATAAGGCCTAGGAAGAGACAGAACGGGGACTGATGGGGTTTTAAATGGGTGACTATTCTTTTTTTGTGTGATTTCTGTCTAGCCAATGACCTAAAATAGGGTTTTCGCTATGCTCAAAACCCCTATTTCCTTTTCTGGCCTTGCCAAAAAGTGTGGGGGTCAAAACATATGCTGGCCCCCACGGCTCCCAAGCTTCCTACGCCACTGTTAATATATATATATATATATATATATATATATATATATATATATATATATATATATATATATATATATATATATATATATATATTAAGGGAAAATCACATGGCACGTGATATACAATGAATGTAGTTAATAGTCCAAGGAAAGGAAAATAACCCGGTAAAACTCTGAGAAATATATTACGTAAACCAACTCCTTTATTCTCCTTCATGTAGCGATTAAAATAATTTCTCTATTTTCGCCGCTTCTAAAAATCTCATTTTCTTTCTTAAGCTTTTAATTGTTCATGTAATCTATTCCACAGCGTCGGGGAGGACTCGTTGGGCAATTTCAGGAGAGGTGTGATTTCGCTCGTTCTGAAGTTATGCAATGAAAACAAAATCTATAAATCTCCTGCAAAAATCAGTCAACCCCGCATAACCACCATCCGAGAAGACATAGCTATTAGGCGCTTCTCTATGAAGGATCCCTTCGAGACTGCAGAGGAATTTCTCAAAAAATTAAGATCAATAATGGCAAAAAATTGAGTCGTTTCAGTGTCCCGTCGACTTAAGGCATCTGGTTTAAAAGCTCGTTCTCCAGCAATACAACTAATCATCAGTAAGAAGAACTAGAAGGCGAGATTCAAATATGCTGAAAATCATGTTGTTTGAGGGATACAGATTGAGATAAAATTCACTTCAGCAACGAAAGTAAATTTAATTTAGTTAGATCTGATGGCAGACACTTTGTCAGATACGATGCAGGTGACAGACTTAATTCTAAATGTGTCAAAAAGTCTGCGAGCATGGAGGAGGCAGCTTCATGGTATGTGGGATGTTTTCTTCTGAAGAAGTTGGTCTTCTATTGCAAATAATTGGAACGGTAAATGCGAATGTGTACCTAAACCTCTTACAACAACATGTTATACTTTCACTCCGAAGATCTCTGAAGTAACCAACAGTAGTTATGCAGAACAACGTGCCATGCCATAATGCAGAGCGAGTAAAATACTATTTCGATCAAGAAGACATCCTTTAGCTAGTCAGCATATTTTTGAAAATATTTTAGTAAGGAAAATCGATCTTATTTTGCTCGGTAGTGTATATGGACTTTCTCCCACTAAGGATCAATTATGGTTGGGTTTCTTGACTAAATGTTATTTTTCGGACATTGTTTTATACAGTCCTTTATTTAGGTTTATGTATCATTATTATCAAAGTAGAAAATCCCATTTATCTCCTTCTGTCACTCCAAATTCCCATAATTTACGTGCCTGCTAAGAGTTGTATCATTTGATTCCCCCTCTTCATAGTCACATCATCCTTTTCTACGTACTAAATTGTGCTGTACCTATCACTTCACTCCAATCCCCACCAATACGAAGGCTCCACCTGCAACGGAAGCTCCTACCCCAGCATTCCTCTTGCTTTCAGCTTGCAACTGCTACGGCCACTCCAACGAATGCCTCTACGACGAGGAGGTGAGTCAACAGGGCCTCTCCAGAGACATCCACGGGTTCTTCGAGGGAGGCGGCGTGTGCCAGAACTGCCACCACAACACGGAGGGCATTAATTGCCACAAATGCACCCCCGGCTATTACCGCCCGGCGGATAAGTACCTCAACGACACGGATGCGTGTCAGCCGTGCGACTGCACCAACCACTTTTACACCGGCAACTGCTTCGAGGGCAGCGGACACTGTGAATGTCGTGTTGAGTTCCTGCCCCCTTACTGCGACGCCTGCAACGACGGCTACTACGATTACCCCGATTGCAAACCGTGCGATTGCCACAAGAACGGAACCATCGGTGGCATTTGCCAAGTGGGAGGGCGCCAGTGCCCCTGCAAAGAGAACTACGTGTCTCTGAACTGCGACCAGTGCGCCTCGGGCTACTACAAGTTCCCCGAGTGCCTTCCGTGCAACTGCCACCACCAGGGATCCTTAGATGCGTACTGCAGGAAGACGACAGGAGACTGCAGGTGCCAAAATAACTACGGGGGCCGACGATGTGATCGATGCGAAAATGGGTACTACGACTTCGCGAATGAATGTTTATGTACGTATTGCTTTGCCATTATAGGTTTAATGCCCTCTTTCCCTCTCGTTAGGGTCTACCCAAAAGGCGTATCCCGTCCAAAGTTTGTAAAGAGCGATTTGTAAGTGCTGAAAAGAGTACAAAGCCTCATGAGCACATTTAAATTGCCCCCCCCCCACATATTTTCTATGTTTATACTTTTTCCTCTTCATCCCCAAATGGGTTTTTTGGTGTTCGTATTTCTAGTACTAGTGTGCAGTGGTACGAACTAGTACGCGGGGATTTAAGATACGCTCAGCTGGATGAAATGGTTGGAAAAATGTTATCAGGCAAAATTCCGAAGCGAGAGCGTTGAAAATGCTGTTTATGTCAAGTAAATAGTGTCCAGTAGGCCATTTATGTCAAATACATAGTATCCAACAGACCATTTATTCCATCCATGCTGCCTACGGTATTTGACTCGAAAGTGCCTCCTATCTGATACTCAACCTTAACCTAACATCTCTTTTGAATTCTGTATTAAAATATGCGTATAGTTAAATATAAGAAAATTTAGGTACATCATTTATTTTCTCACTAAAATTTCGAATCATCATTTTATTATTTGGGGGGATTTCTAATTTCATCATTGTTATTTAAGTATTTATCTGTACTTTGTCCTTTCGATTCATTCTCCGACAATATTTTTTTCCCGTTCGATACTTAGTTTATTCGAAACTTTGGCCATCAACAATTAGTTAGTTTGACTTTTCATAGTTCTATATACACTGTCCGTCGACACTTTGTCGACTGACCGGGGGTTTTTTTTTCGTTCAACACTTTTTTGGTTGACATTTTGTTCGTTCAACAATTTGTCCGCTCGATACTTTGTTCAAAATTTGACCGTCAACATTGTTCTCCATTCTCCA
The DNA here is from genome assembly GCA_963969495.1 of Ceratothoa steindachneri. Classification (NCBI taxonomy): domain Eukaryota; kingdom Metazoa; phylum Arthropoda; class Malacostraca; order Isopoda; family Cymothoidae; genus Ceratothoa; species Ceratothoa steindachneri. The sequence goes on from OZ018322.1 coordinate 60,331,363, forward strand.
CTTTGGCCTTTGATAATTAAATCGTTGAACCTTTGGTCGGTCAACATTTTGTCCGTCCAACACTTTGTACGTCGGGTTTTTATCCGTTCGACACTTTACGTTTGATACTTAGTACCTTGTGTTAGCTGGACATTTAGTTTGTTCAACACATTTTCCGTCAATTTTTCTACACTTTGTAAGTCAGGTTGTCCGTTCAATACTTAATACATTCAAAACTTTGTCCCTCAAAATTTTGTACGTTCGATACTTATGCCATTTAAGACTTTGTCACTCAACTTTTATGCGTTCTACACTTAATTCACTCAATATTTCCTCCACTTGGCAATTTATGCATCGACATTTTTCCATCCTAACAGTTTGCAACTGCGACTCCAGAGGAACCATCGAAGATATCTGCGATAAAGACACGGGTCAATGCCTATGCAAAGAAGGGTACAGTGGCAATCGCTGCGACAGTAACGCCCCCGGATTCTGGGGTTACCCCTTGGTCCAATATTGCGGATGCCACGAAAAGGGTTCAAGTTCCACAATTTGCAACCCTTCCGGAAAATGTACCTGTCTGAATGGGTACGCGGGAAGAGCGTGCGACCAGTGTAGTCCAGGATTCCACAGTTTCCCCGACTGTAAACCGTGCCACTGTGACCAGGCTGGGAGCATCGGTATTTCCTGCGACGAGAATGGCCGCTGCCAGTGTAAATATAACTTCGATGGCATTTATTGCGACAAGTGTAGGGACAAGTTCTATAACTTCCCACTGTGTGAAGGTAAGAACCATTTATCAAGGTCACTTCACTCGATATAGGCGAGCAAATGGGATGAAGTTGGGGAAGTTCACCACTCTTATGCACACAATACGTGTTTTAAACATGTTTACTCTTGCATTTCAACATAGGTGGTGCAATTAAAAAGATGTTTATGTGTCCGTGAAGGTCATTTTTACTGAGAAGACAGGAAATGATTCTTTTAAAACTCGGATCCAACTTGCCAGTAAAAACAAACGAGGGCATTTTCACATGGAAAGTTTTGAAGAGAGCTCGTAGAGAAAAAGGTCAAGAAAGGGTGGAAGTGAAAATTTGTGGAAGGCATATAGCCTGGGGTATTACTTCAGGTACCAGGTATCGAAGGGGGAGGTAAGAACCAGGTAGGAAAAGTTCAGCCTTTAAAATTATTTCCCAATTTTATACCAGATTCTTTCGGGAGATATAAAAAACGCCTTTCCGAATCCAGCTTTTTGGTATAATGATTTATTCGACAATCCTCGTCATACACTATCATTTTTAACTGTCCCTCTTCTATTTATTTTCGCCCCCCTCCTTGTTCCCTCATTCCAAATTGGACAAGATAACCTTTCATTACAACAAAATTTCCTTCCTTCCTAGTAACCTTCCTAGTAATAGGCAACTGCAACCCTGAGATCATTTTTTAACTATTCCTCCCCTTTCATCATATTAATTTCATCTCTGTTATCCTCTCTTCTCTCCTTTCATTATATTTAGTCACTCTCTGTTATTCTTTCTTCTCTCCTTACATCATATTTAGTCTATTTCTTGTCTCTTTTCATTATATTTGTTAGCTCTCGTTTATCCTCTCTTCTCTCAACAATGAGTGAGAATGCTTTGATCCTTCATAAACCAATCTTGACTATCATCGTTCTCATCACCTCTCTTAACCTATCATGATAATCATCGTCCATCATAACCAATCATGACTATCATCGCTCTCATCGCCCCTCTTAAACTATCATGACAATCATCGTTCTCATCGCCCCTCTTAACCAATCATGACAATCATCGTTCTCATCGTCCATCATAACCAATCTTGACAATCATCGTTCTCATCGCCCTTCTTAACCAATCTTGACTATCATCGTTCTCATCACCTCTCTTAATCGATCATGATAATCATCGTTCTCATCGTCTATCATAACTAATCTTGACTATCATCATTCTCATCACCTCTCTTAACCTATCATGATAATCATCGTCCATCATAACCAATCATGACTATCATCGCTCTCATCGCCCCTCTTAAACTATCATGACAATCATCGTTCTCATCGCCCCTCTTAACCAATCATGACAATCATCGTTCTCATCGTCCATCATAACCAATCTTGACAATCATCGTTCTCATCGCCCTTCTTAACCAATCTTGACTATCATCGTTCTCATCACCTCTCTTAATCGATCATGATAATCATCGTTCTCATCGTCTATCATAACCAATCTTGACTATCATCATTCTCATCGCCCTTCTTAACCAATCTTGACTATCATCGTTCTCATCACCTCTCTTAATCGATCATGATAATCATCGTTCTCATCGTCTATCATAACCAATCTTGACTATCATCATTCTCATCGCCCTTCTTAACCAATCTTGACTATCATCGTTCTCATCACCTCTCTTAATCGATCATGATAATCATCGTTCTCATCGTCTATCATAACTAATCTTGACTATCATCGTTCTCATCGTCCCTCTTAACCAATCTTGACTATCATCCTTCCTATCGTTCCTCTTAACCAATCTTGACTATCATCGTCCCTCTTAACCAATCATGACTATCATCGTTCTCATCGTCCCTCTTAACCACTCATAACTATCATCGTTCCAATCGCCCCTCTTAACCAATCTTGACTCATCATTCTTATCACCTATCATAACCAATCTTGACTATCATCGTTAACCAATCATGACTATCATCGTTCTATTAGTCCCTCTTATCCACTCATAACTATCATCCTTCTCATTGTTCCTCTTAACCAATCATGAGTATCATCGTTCACATAGTCCATCATAACCAATCTTGACTATCATTCTCGCTCGTAACCAATCATGGCTATCATCGTTCTCATCGTCCCTCTTGACAACTCATGACTATCATCATTTTCATCGTCCATCATAACCAATCCTGACTATCATCATTTTCATCGTCCATCATAACCAATCATGAAAATAATCGTTTTCATCGGCCATCATAACCAGTCTTGAATATCATCGTTCTCATCACCCCTCTTAAACAATTTTGACTATAATCGTTCTCATCGCCCCTCTTAACCTATCATGACTATCATCTTTCTCATCGTTCATCATAACCAATCTTGACAATCATCGTTCTCATCATCCATCATAACCAATCTTGACTATCATCGTTCTCATCGCCCCTCTTAACCAATCATGACTATCATCGTTCTCATCGCCCCTCTTAACCAATCTTAACTATCATCGTTCTCATCGCCCCTCTTAAACTATCATGACAATCATCGTTCTCATCGCCCCTCTTAACCAATCATGACTATCATCGTTCTCATCGTCCATCATAGCCAATCTTGACTATCATTGTTCTCATCGCCCTCTTAACCAATCTTGACTATCATCGTTCTCATCGCCCCTCTTAACCTATCATGACAATCATCGTTCTCATTGTCTATCATAACCAATCTTGACTATCATCATTCTCATCGCCCCTCTTAACCAATCTTGACTATCATCGTTCTCATCGCCCCTCTTAACCCATCATGACTACCATCATTCTTATCGTCCCTCATAACCAATAATGACTATCATCGTTCTTCATAACCAATCGTGACTACCATCGTCTTCATCTTCTTTCAGAATGCAACTGCGACCCTGCCGGCGTCCTCGAAACCTTTGCCGGCTGTGGCAATGCGCCGGTAGGCGAGCTTTGCGAGTGCAAGGAACGAGTAAGTGGACGAATCTGCCATCGATGCAATCCGCTCTTTTGGAACCTGCAACAAAATAACCCGTACGGATGCGAAGAATGCTCGTGCCACACCCCTGGTACGGTGGGTGCCTTGGCGACTTGCGACATGACCACGGGGCAGTGCCAGTGCAAACCCCGGGTTGCTGCTCCCAGGTGTAATGAATGCAGAGACGAGACATTCAACCTGATGGAAGACAATCTGTTCGGTTGCAGCGATTGCAAATGCAACATAGGAGGGTCGAATAACAACGTGTGCAACAAGGTTACTGGTCAGTGTCCTTGTAGGCACAGGATACAAGGACAACGATGCGATGAACCCATGAAAACCCACTACTTCCCGACCCTCTACCAGCACAAATACGAAATAGAAGATGGACGCACCCCGCAAAACACACCTGTCAAGTATGTAGTCAACTCAACTAACGGGAGAAGGGATATCGGCTGTGTAACTAACGAAGGCATTTTGACTCACGCTTTGGGGTCGTCACATTTACACAGTCTCGTACGACGCGCAACTGACACACCGGTGGGGATATTTGCACACATGAGGAGTTGGGTTCGCATCTTATCCTAATCGCACAGATATCCTCCTCCTATGGCTAAGACCCACCCAAGATAATCTCCCATCCTTCTTGAAATGCACATATGCCAAGTACCATCTATCCATGCCGTATTGAGCTTAGTTGCTCTTTGCGAAGTTGTTTTTGTTCTTATTATTACTACTACTACTACGCTATTATTATTACAGTATTAGTAGGTGGTCAATAAATTAATGTCGTCACTAACTCTATAATTTAAGAAGGTTTTTTTTGAGTATTTGAATAATAATTTCATCTTAGTTTGGTTATGACTTATGTTTTTTTTATCAAAGTTATTTCTAATAATAATAATATCAAAAAGCAAAATGGAGAAGTTCAGAAATAAATATAAGTATCGATATTTTGTGAATTTCTTAAAACTCAAAGATTTACAAATGGTGAAGTTCAGAAAATTGATTTTTTATATATCTTTTTCTATAACTATTTTAGCAACGTGATATTTTGAAAGGGGCGAAATTTAGTTGAGTTCCTTTTTAAAAAATTTATAATTGCCAAGTTCAGAAAACTTATAAAAAATTAACCATGGCTGCTTTTTTTTTAGATTTTAAATTTTAATCTTAGTAGCGAAACCATTGCCTGGTCTCTTTAAAAGGAAAGTAAATTCGTCTTTAATATACAAAAAATACATTTATTCAGCAGTTTCCACCCTTCTTGGCAATGCTCCTCCATCGTGAAGGATTCGTTCAGTTTGGATGGAATGTATGATTTGATATCATTTTTTCCAATCCTTTTCATATGAGAGTAAACTTAACCACTTCGGTGATGTTGTAATGACCTAAATAAATTGTAATCACATGCTGCAAAGTCAGGTGAAAAATGGAGGATAGGAGAGAACTTCCCAAGCTAACGAAATAATTTGTTTTGGGATCAAATGGGCCAAGTGTTGGCTTGCATTGTCACGATGAAAGAAAATACCATTAAGGTTAACCAGTGAAGTCCTTTTTTAAAAAAGTCTCATTTAAAAGTGCAATTGTTGTGCAATTGTTGCCTCTTTGCCTACTATTGAGCTCATAATGACTAACTCATTTCACATCCCACGAAATGCGAAGCAAAGTCTTCTGCTGTTAAAGGCCTCGTCTTGAAGTAGGGATTGGTTTTTTGTTTGTGATTATGCCATTAGTGTTTTTTTTTTGTTTACTATTAAAGTAAAGACCCCATTTTTCATCTCCCTTGGCAGTCGCCAGATGAGATATATGTATAAAATTAAAAAAAAATTCATCTCCCGTAATAATTGTGTCCAGAAATGGTTCACGGGCATTTCAAGCCAATAGAAATGAAGCAACATTCATACGTAAACGTTGTCCTTCAGACAGTTCATGGAGCAGCCCAACGCCATTGTTATAGCTTAAAAAGGTCTAGGTATTAATGCTGTTCACAAAAGACCTAGGAATTATTACAGTTATCTTTAAACGAGTTGCAGCAAATTTTGGAGCAATTTAAACAACTCTAAAATTATTTTTATTTCTGAAAACATTAATTTCTTGACCACATAATATTATTTCAAGATGTATTCATTCGCGCGTTACATTTTCCTTTTCCTTTGCAATTTCCTAATTAGGGAACCTTCTTTCCTTCCCTTGACAGATTTGACTACGACGAGAGGGTGTTTCCAGGGTACTCGTGGAGGGGGTACGCCGTATACTCCTCTCTGCGAATGGAGACTGTCCATGAGGTCCATATTAATAAGCCATCCCTCTACCGCCTTATTTTTTATTACATGAACCCCAGTGATCAAATCATCAAGGGGAAGATTACAATCACGCCGGAAAATCCACAAGAAGAAAAACAGGTCAGGTTTTCTAGGGTAATCCAGCTGTGGGTATGGGGATTTCTGACTTCAGTAGTAGTGGGCATCCCTCGGTATCAAAGTTGGTGTTTTCAGATATGTAGGTCTATTTATGGACTTTACTTAGCTAGTGAGTCCATTCCTGGCTTTAATGGCTTAAGATATGTAAGCTATTTGTTGACTTTCAGGTGATTTATATATGAATGTAATCCTGGCTTCGATTGACATATATATGTAAATCTATTTACGGACTCTCAGATGATCCTAACTCAATCTAATTCGTATTTAAGACACGTGAAATGTGATATTGCTGAATTTCTACGAAAAATCTTGATCACTGGGTGTCTGAAAATGATTGCCCCATCCCTGTAGATCGAAACAACTTGACAAAACAACCAACAAAATAACTTAAAAGAGCGTTAAAGTCTGAGTAAAAATCATATTCCCTTCCCTGTAGATCGAAACAACTTGACAAACCATCTAACAAAACAACATAAAAGAGCGTTAAAGTCTGATTAAAAATCATATTCCCCTCCTTGTAGATCGAAACAACTTGACAAAAAAAAACAACAAAACAACTTGAAAGAGCGTTAAGGTCTGAGTAAAAATCATATTCCCCTCCCTGTAGATCAAAACAACTTGACAAAACAACCAACAAAATAACTTGAAAGAGCGTTAAGGTCTGAGTAAAAATCATATTCCCCTCCCTGTAGATCGAAACAACTTGACAAAACAACCAACAAAACTACCTGAAAGAGCGTTAAGGTCTAAGTAAAAATCATATTCCCCTCCCTGTAGATCGAAACAACTTGACAAAACAACCAACAAAACAACTTGAACAAGCGTTAAAGTCTGAGTAAAAATCATATTCCCCTCCTTTTAGATCGAAACAACTTGACAAAACAACCAACAAAACAACTTGAACAAGCGTTAAAGTCTGAGTAAAAATCATATTCCCCTCCTTTTAGATCGAAACAACTTGACAAAACAACCAACAAAACAACTTGAAAGAGCGTTAAGATCTAAGTAAAAATCATATTCCCCTCCCTGTAGATCGAAACAACTTGACAAAACAACCAACAAAACAACTTGAAAGAGCGTTAAAGTCTGAGTAAAAATCATATTCCCCTCCCTGTAGATCGAAACAACTTTACAAAACAACCAACAAAACAACTTGAAAGAGCGTTAAAGTCTGAGTAAAAATCATATTCCCCTCCCTGTAGATCGAAACAACTTGACAAAACAACCAACAAAACAACTTGAAAGAGCGTTAAAGTCTGAGTAAAAATCATATTCCCCTCCCTGTAGATCGAAACAACTTTACAAAACAACCAACAAAACAACTTGAAAGAGCGTTAAAGTCTGAGTAAAAATCATATTACCCTCCCTGTAGATCGAAACAACTTTACAAAACAACCAACAAAACAACTTGAAAGAGCGTTAAAGTCTGAGTAAAAATCATATTACCCTCCTTGTAGATCGAAACAACTTGAAAAAGCGTTAAGGTCTGAGTAAAAATCATATTCCCCTCCCTGTAGATCAAAACAACTTGACAAAACAACCAACAAAATAACTTGAAAGAGCGTTAAGGTCTGAGTAAAAATCATATTCCCCTCCCTGTAGATCGAAACAACTTGACAAAACAACCAACAAAACAATTTGAAAGAGCGTTAAAGTCTGAGTAAAAATCATATTCCCCTCCCTGTAGATCGAAACAACTTGACAAAACAACCAACAAAACAACTTGAAAACGCGTTAAAGTCTGAGTAAAAATCATATTCCCTTCCCTGTAGATCGAAACAACTTGACAAAACAACCAACAAAGCAACTTGAAAGAGCGTTAAAGTCTGAGTAAAAATTATATTCCCCTTCCTGTAGATCGAAACAACTTGACAAAACAACCAACAAAACAACTTGAAAGAGCGTTAAAGTCTGAGTAAAAATTATATTCCCCTCCCTGTAGATCGAAACAACTTGACAAAACAACTTGAAAGAGCGTTAAGGTCTGAGTAAAAATCATATTCCCCTCCCTGTAGATCGAAACAACTTGACAAAACAACCAACAAAACAACTTGAAAGAACGTTAAAGTCTGAGTAAAAATGATATTATATTCCTGTGATTCTAATTCTTAGCATTTTTTGTTCAGAAAGAAATTATGATATCGTTAATCTGTTCGACAAACTTTTAGAATAATATCTTCGTCGATTAATGACCGTCATAGCAGCAAATGGGCTCAACACCCGATATTAAAACAAGCGGTTTGTATTCAAAATTAAACGCTCTTCCGCATGGTCTTGTCGGTTTCTGTTTTTAGTTTCTTACGTGTGGTGAAAAGATAATCATTTCCTTACGCCTTTTATAAGTTAACGATACATTTTCACTTAAATTTCTCTAGTTTACTGAATAGCTTGTCTTAAAAGTTGATTCAGTGAGGCTTGCTCCGAAACATGGGGCAAATGTTGAAACCGATGCAACATTGACACTTGGTGTGAACACTATACGAGGGTGGGATGGCAGAGGGTGTTTGTGTGAATGTGTTGAGAGGCCATTTAACGTAAAAAGAGAGAAAAAAAGTGAATCACCAAGTAGGCAAATAGCTAAGGAATGAAAAGTAATAACTCTGTTAAAGAACCTGATTGGGTGTTTCTTGGGACGTCAACTTGTGTGCACAGGGTATATGTATGTCTTAACCGTTCTTTGCCAAACCTTTTTGATTGAATTTCTTTGTTCTTAGGTTGGTATTCAAGCTTGCCACTGATGGCATTTTAATTTTGAATTTTACAAATACATTTCATGTCTCTCTTCATTCAGGGGATCACAAATATTTAGTTAAAAAATGAAAAAAATATTCTAAGAAATGGGTTTGCGTTGAGTCGAAAAGTGGCATGACTTTCATTTCTTTAAAAATTGATTATTTGATTAAATTATTTGATGTTCTTCCAAAATTTCACGATGCAAGACAAATGACTATTGTATAACTACTTTAAAATTTTAATTTATGTTCACTGTAGGAAGAAGACATATACTTCCAACCTACGTCAGGGCCTCAGCTGATGACTGTATCAACTTTGAATGGTTTTCCACTCACATTCGTTATGAGTCCTGGCACATGGATGGTATCCATACAAAATTCTCAAACCATCTACTTGGTAAAACTCTGTTTGTTTGTTGTTGTTGTTCTTTTACATTAAAACACACTAATCCAGAAACATCAAATTTTAGAGTGATCTTTGAAAAAAAATAATAATCAAATTTGCAGGATTATATGATACTACTTCCCTCGGCTTATTACGAGGCAACGATTCTTACGGAAGAAGTAACATCTCCCAGCGATATTAGGAGAGACGACCAACCGAGTATCCATTTCGGATATCCGACTGCTCAGGATTCTACCACCATCTATGGTTCAGCTGGGTACATCGATTTGAACGGCACGAGAAGTAGAAGCGTTCAATTATACCGCGATCAACAGGCAAGTTGTTCTTCGAGTGAAAATTATTGCTCAAACGTCTCTCATACGAAACTATTTACCATTGCCATGGAAAGCGTCGTTTATAGAGTCCCTTGCATTCTAGGTCTTGGCTGAGCTTGGCTCTCCTTCCATGGCCTGGCTAGGAGCCAATTCCGAACGCATTCAGTTCGAGATGCGCTTACGGAAGCCTGGAAAACACGTCATTCTACTTAACTACTTTACTCCAAATGGCGGAAAGGCATCGAGTGTCGTCGTAACCTCATACACGAGGGATGGAATTCAAAAAGGCCGCTCCATTCTCTATGACTGCACTTACACATGGGTCTGCAAGCAAGTCGTCTCAAATCTCCAGGGCGAAATAGCAGTTTTTGACTTTGACACCATCAACGTTAACATCATTATTTCGGTATTCTTTTGCTTAATGGGCGTAATTTTATTTAGGCATAAGGGTATTTATAATGATTTTAGCATAGTAGCTTCATAAGTGCGTTATATTAGAGTACAGTTAACAACTGCACACTCAAAGGCAGGAAGCAGAGCTTAGTGTTAGTTGGAAAAGGACGAAAACAAGTTCCTTCTTTTCCACCATAAAAGATAATAATTCAATGCTAAAAAAAAGCAAATGCCAAAAATGGTTGAATAATATAAATAAACGTGAAAAACAAATAATTACCAATAAATTGAATGGAAATAGAGGTGCATGTAGAAAGTTTTAGCCACAAAATAGTAAAAAAAAAAATCACATAAATAGAGTACAAATTTACAACGCGAATGTAAGGAAGACAGGACTCAATCATTAAGTTTAAAATTGGTACTTTAGAGGATTTTAAGTACTCTTATGTTCGTACTCATTTCCTAAGGTCAGATACTTTCCCCCTATAAGAACGCTTTATGATTCCCAGGATGTTTTCTTGCCTTCTTATTGTTTCCTACTTTTTTACCGTCTCTCCTGCATTCATTTTCATTTTCCTGTCTACTATATCCCCCTGCTAGAAGACTCCCTTACAAAATTCATACTTCTGAATACCTGTGTTCTTTGTTGTAAACCTCACTCCCGTTCTAGAATTTTGGCTCGAAGAGGTTTCTGATTACATTTTCAGCTTTGAGCTTTTGAATTATTTGTACGTTTTCGGTTTATTCTCTTTTTACCACTCATATCTGTCCTGCTTTTAATTCTTATCCTAGTAGGTGAACCATTCTTCGTCAGATTCCATAGTCTTAGTTTGCCTTCTAAATAATTTCTCTCAATTATTTCCAAGGAATTGAGCGACAGTGTAAAAATGCATAAACCCGTTTACTAGGAATTGGACTACACACTACACATCACTCGTTTTAAATAATAACCTCTTACAGTGGAGGGAGATGTAGCCAAGTGCCAAAACATAAGGACATTCCTATCCTTTTGCTACACGAATACTTTAATTATATCTCTAAGAACAATTGTGACCACTATGATGATATGACGTTATGCCCACATTTCAGATCCGAGGTGAATCCGGTCAAGATATTGCTCTTCAGTCCATCACTGTTGTCCCCTTAGAAAACTGGCACATGGACCTCATAACTCCCCACCCCGTGTGTGTCAGACTCGGCGGGGAGTGCCTTGCCTCTCCCTTCCTCTACCCCTCAGATGCAGTGAAGGTATTTAGAGTCCTTTACTCGTAATGTAATTGCGAGTCGCAGTTTCATTTCTCTGGATGACACTTTTGTAACTCGAATGGAGTTGGTTTAACCCATTAATACCCACCGTCCGATAAATAGGACAGTTAAACAAAATTAAATCTTTATATTTTTTATAGGAAACGTCTTTCTAAAAGTTTTCAATAAATTATTTTAATTGTATTTTCACCTTCAAATGAGTTAATAGTATTTTAAGAGAGATGGAATTGAGTCGGCAGCGTATCATGGAAGAAAAGAAGCAGGATTTTGTTATCTGGGATGAAGATGACCGCGTTCTAATTGTTTTTTTTTACAAAAAAGAAGAATACACATAAGGGGATCAGAGAACTTGATTAAAAAATAATAATTACAATAGTAGGTTAATTAATTAGTATAAAGTTAAAATTTTCAGCGAGAAAAATCGTTTTATGAGATATAGAATAAATTTATGGAATGAATAGTAGTCTTAAAAATGAACGCAAGGATTGTAGTGAACAGTAATACAATTGTGCAATGAGGAGTGGTTCAAACTCTCATGTGGTCACTATTGGCCCTGGTTGTGGAGTCACTAATGACACCGAAAAGTGTATAGTAAGAACTCCCGTAAGTTAATGATGGCAGTTTTTTCCCCTCGAATTTAAATCGAAATTCCAACGAGGGCGTCTCGCGCAGTTAGACCGTAAAGAGAAATATGTAAAGAAAGTGTTGAAGAAGGGAAAGTGAAAATGTGTGAAAGATATACAGTATAGCCGTAGTTTATCTTGCAGGCATTGTGACCGGGAGGGTAAACTGTGGGTGTTGAGGGTGGAAGAGTACACGGCCCTCCCGATATCAGCCGAAGAATGGGTACGGACAGTACTTTTCTTCACGAATTACTGATGAACTTGTGTCAAACTTTGGAACAGAATAAATCTGTTTTGTGGTAACGTTTTGAATACAAAAGCTTAGAAGAAGAGTTTCCTAATTTGAAACATAAGAAGGAAAGGTGTGAGAGAGTAAAAAGCTAGAGCATCCGCCGCCCTCCCCCCGAGGGAGGGGGGCGAGGGAGCCCGGACTCCCACGCTTCCCCATCGTCTTCCTCATTGTTCCCAAAGGCATTTGGGGGCGAGTTTTAGGGTAAGAGGAGGAGGACAGGAATGTTTGAGGTTAACAATCTCTATGTGCAGATGCGTATCATGTGGCCCTGTATGTTTGAAACAATAACACGACGCATACTTGGAGTTTTCGTGATTGTGTGTTTGTGGGGGGGGGGCGTAGTGGGGATTGGGGATTCCATTAGCAGGATAATCTACTCATCCGAGACCATGAAACCATGCACTTTGGGACTAAAAATTGTCCTCCCAATTTTTTGAAGTCTTTCTCAGAGATTTCTCGATTTTCGGGGAAAAATCCGCGACAAGGAAAAGAAGGAAATTTTAAATAAATAATTCGATGTTCAGGGAAAGTTATTTGTTCATGCTTCTTATTCACCTCAATACCTGAAGTCATGAATCTGTCTCCCATAAAACCTAACTCTTCCTGGACTCCACAGGAGGACGTGCCTTCGTTACGAAACCCAAACAGGTTCAGGAGAGCTGCGTGTCCTTCTACTCTCCAGCACCCTACGTTGTTCCCGATTCCTCAAGCTATGTACCTATCACACATTTTCACTTCAGCTAAATTCACTCAGAACCACTTGTCGAAAACCTCAAGGCGGGGTTGCTCCGTGGGGTTCTCACTTATTTAGAAAAGAGTCTCCCAAGCTTTTGAACAAAGCGGTCCCAATTGTCCTATGGATCGCTGTTGTTCAAATGGGCCAAACTGGTGCCCCCATCGTTCTAATGGGTCTATTTGAATAAAAATTGGTGGGCCTGGTGACGGATACCCACTTTTAAGAAATTATGATAAGGCTATTTCATTATTAGCATGGTTGATTGAAATTGACCTTGTTTAGGTTAGGTTAATATTTGTATATATAACAATGTATAGCGTTGCTACGCTCGCTCAACAATCTAAAGCATAGCAAACCTAACCTAACCAAACGTAATCTAACTTATAAATGAATAATTCTGCTTTTCCGACTCTCACTTTTATATTTTCTGTTTTAGTACCTCTATTCTTCAATTATGCATAAACTGTTACCTCTATTGTTCAAATAGGCAAAGGTGCGACCCCAATTGTTCAACTGGATCAATTGTACCGCTATTTTTCAAAAGCTCCCAAGTCTCCTTTAACAAATTTCTCTAAAGGTGGAAGCGGAGACGAACTTCGAAGGCAAGTCGGCCGAATCTGTTCCTTGGGGAGTCAACAACTCGACCGTCCTGGTCTACCTCAACGAAAGCGATCCCATGGTCGACATGACCGGAAAACTTCGCCAACCCGGTCGCTATGTCTTCATCGTCCACTATTTCCAGCCAGATCATCCAGGTTCGTAGCTAACCTCATCTTATCAACATGTACCATCATTCTATCTACTACTCCCCTGCTAATATCATTCGGGTTCTCGAATTGGTCTTTCTAAGGCATTCCCTCACCCAACATTAAGCCTACAACTTCGCCTTCTCTCCAACCCTAAATCCTGATAAGACTGCTCTGCAAGAGCATCTGTTTTGAGGAATTAGGAGGCGTCCACAAATAAAGCCGGTTTACCCTCGCAGTCTCCCGGTACCATACAAACAAGTGTAGGCGTGCGCAGAAGAGGCGGAATAGAGCAAGTCGGAGTAGGCAGTAGCATTTGTTTAATGTTTGTGAGTATGCGTGTGCGTATGTGTGGGGGTGATTAAAAGTATCTGTGAGGTTGATAGAAAGAAAAATAGGGATGAAAAAAGAAAAAAAAGTAGATGATTTGTAAAGGGATGCCAGGCGCCTGGTGAATAGGCTTATAGTTGTCATAGCAGGGTTTGCGCAGCTTGGCACTGGAAGCCCACGCCGGTGTAAACCTGATTTCTTTAAGTATACGTCCTTAGGTATCATCCCGGTTTCCGGCGCCCCCAAGTAGTCTCTCCTTTTAGCTACTCAGGGTCAGTATCTTCCACATATTTTTACTTCCCTTTCTTTACAAATCTGATGCATGATTGGTTGATTATTTAGCAATAGAAACTTGTGTGATCAAATTATGCTACTGGTTACTGGTGCTTTCTCCGAATTTTGACTATATGGTACTTATCTCAGTGGTAACAGACTAACGTGCGATCCGAACGAGTAGCAAAATGGCAGCTGCCGAAAAGTCGGCCCTGACCTGCATCCTTCGACTAATCGTATTCAATATGGCTTCATTTTGCTGAGAGTAAGAAGCTCTTTCCAGTCGCCCTTGGAGTGGCTCTATGTCAAACCCCTAAGAAAAAGATAAAAAAAGTGGCCATTAAAACTGGTTAAAGAAGGACATTGGACTAAATTTTTCCACAAGGGCTATTTATGTATTTAACACGCCTGCGTGGACCATATATGGTGCATGCATAGTTTCAAAATTTACTCTTGTTTTGAGATATTTGGTCTTTATTGCTAAGGTTACCGTTGCATCATTTGGTACACGAATCAATAGATTGCTTCCTCATACTATGTGCGAACCGTCACAGGCAACGTATATGAGATGTCCTAAACTTTTTAGAATTCAAGATGGAGGTGTTGATCCAAAATGGACAGTTTTATGAAGCTCTCTTACCTCTGGAGCACTGTCCAAGCGTCGACGGCTGTCGCTCTGTAATCACTCACCTGGACGGTTATACAACGGTATTCGATATTCTCGAGAACTTCGTTCTCACCCTCAAGGTTAGCCATTGCTTGACAAGTATCTTTTGTATTAATATTTACCATCTATTATTTACAGTAATATTTGATAAGTATTAGATTAGTATTTAGAGTAACTTTTACAGTAGTATTTACTAAGTAACCCTCAGTAGTATTTATAAAGTAACCTTCACAGTAATATTTGGCAAGTTGTATTTACCCCCAATAATCTTTATAACAGTATTTGGCAAGTAACATTTACACTAACATTCGCAAGTAACTTTTACATTAGACTTTGTCAAGTATCCTTTAATGCATTTTTCTCACAGTAAACTTTACAGTAATATGTATATGCCAACTAAGACTAACAGTAGTAATTAGCAAGTATTTTTTACTCGAAGTAACCGTTGCAGTAGTATTTGCTAGGTATCCTATACATTAGCATTTGCTATTTACACTTTGCAGTACTATTTACCAAATAACATTAAAACTATTATATTCCAAGTAACCTTTATAGGTTACTTGGGGATTTCAACGCAAGACCTGTATTGGTAGGCAACTTAACAAATTTCTTTCTATTTTCTCTTTCAGCAATCTGCAAGTTTCAATGTGTGGCTGGATTACATCCTCGTTCTCCCAGAACAGACTTTCACACCAGACATTCTCAAGTCTATTCCAAGGGATCAAACTGAGGAATTTTTACAGAGATGCGGAGGAAATCACTTCAATATGGATCCACATGAGACTGGTATACACTAATTAACCTTATTTTCTGGTAACAATAAGAAAAATAGCACATAGAGCTGTTGAAAGGAGGAAAACTTTTATATCACAGAAATATTCAAAAGGACTTTTTTTTGATTTACAAGTTTGCTCTTGGAAATTTTCATATGAAGAAATATATATATAAAAAAAATGAAGTCTCTGTGTGTGTGTCTGTCCATCTATAGGAAGAAAGGTTAGGCAATATACATAAAACCTATAGGTGTATTCTTATGTAGAATTTTCTGAGGAAGATAAGAACTAGTTCCGAGTCTCTAAGTGGCCCCCAAATGGAACTACGGGCCCTTTTCCAAACTTGTGCCCCACTCTATTCGTTCGAGGGAACGTGAGCCTGGTTAAATCCCGAGAGACATGTTTATTTTACCGTACATCTATATAATAAAAATGAAGTCTGTCTATCTGTCTGTATGTGTGAGTCTGTCCATCTATAGGAATAAAGGTTAGGCAATATACATAAAAACTAAAAGCGTATTCCTCTGTAAAAATCAAATCTGTCTTACTAAATCCGTCTTTTTTTTATCTACGAATACATATTTTACCCAGGCAACGGCGGCTATCTCTGCTAGTTGAAGATAAAACGAGTAGACTTTTATCAGTTAAGCTCATTTTAAAGTGTAATGTATCTACTTTGCTTAGACACACCTGGTAAAACAGTCGTCTTATTATCTTTTATAAACACATACCTAAATAAACACACATATATTCAAGTAGATATATACGGGTGTACAAAATAATGGAAAACCCAGCTAATTTCACGTTTTTCATGTAGGGACATTATTATTACATAAAATTTAGAATCGATGAAATAACAGTTTGAATATGTTACAAATGAATAATTAAATAAACAGAAACTTTTAGTAAGTGAAAGAAAATGCTGCTAATAATAAATATTATTATTATTATTATTATTATTATCTCAATCGCGCGCGCTCTCTCTGTCTCTCTCTTATCTCTACATAGTAAGATAATTGAAAGATAATCGTTATTGCATTATTTCCCCTCTCCCAGGTTAATGAACTAACAAGCTCGTAGTAATCCAAACGGATATTTCCTATTTATAAATATTAATAAACGCGAAAATAAAATAATACCTTATAATAATATGAAAGACCAGACTTTCAAAGTGACCAGGTGTATGGGCTCGAAGGACAAGGGCTTGGGAAACAAAAGCAGCTCAAATCTTTAGAGGAACTGTTTTTAAGATCACGACTGCTTATGGGAATCAGAACGCCAACAAAAGTAATAACGGGCGAAAGAAAAAGTTCAGCGATAGAGAGTGCAGAATTCTAAACCCCTAATATTGTCGAAGAATCATAGGACAATAGCTTCAAAGGTAACTACAAGGTTTAATCAAGCTCTAAAAAAAGTCATGTTTCGACCAAAACTGTTCATCGAGAGCTTCACGAAGCCGGATATTATGAAAGGGATATAACTGTCAAAACCTTTTTTTCGCAAATCAATGTTGGGTGTCGTGAAGAGTGGTATGTAGAGCCTAAGAATTGGACCCTAAAGTGTCGAAACAATGTGCAAAAGCTTGGAAGAAAAGCAAACCGAATGCTACTATATATTGTCCGAAATGTCACTTTCAAGTTAAACGATATAATTCTACCTCTATACAAAGCGCTCGTGCGCCCACACCTCGAATATGCGGTTCAATTTTGGGCTCCCTACCTAGACGAAGATAAAGTGCAGTCAGAAGGAATGCAACTTAGGGATACTAACCTACTATCCCTTGAAAGTAGACGATTATAGAGGTATTCAAAATCTTAAAAGGATTTACTAATATTAATTACAGAATACTGTCCGAGATGAACAAAAGGGCCAACACACGACAAAACGGTTGCAAATTAGTGAATAAGCGTTTCAACTCTGCTATAGCCCCAAATTACTTCACTTTTAAGATCACACAAACGAAGAATAGCCTACCCCACCGTATAGTGGAAGGCACGTCATTGAATATGTTTAAAAACCGACTTGATGAGTATTTTAAGTGTAAATATAACATAGTAGGAGGCACATGAAAACGGTATATATCATAAGGAGTTAAGGATTAAAAATGAAACTATAAATAAAAAGATGCCCAGCGACGTTGCCCTGCATGGAATGGAATGAATGTTATTTCCCTTTTTTTTCTGTATGTCCTATACGTTTATTATTTTCTTCCCTTGTGGAAGAAGAGAGTACTGTCTTACCCCCCCCCCCCCCACACACACACCCATGTTCGGACGAGCCTGTGTGTGCCTTTGAAGCAAAACTGAACATGCATGTCAAAGGGTACACATGTAGATAAATGTGTACCGTAGTATCGAAATAACAAAGAAAAAAAGTGTTAAAAAGAGTACCATAAAAACATGGTATACTAACAGTAGATAAGTCATCTTGTCAGAGACATGTACATAAGATTAAGACTGTCTGTGTTAAGCGGGTAGGCCTTGAGCGGATCCTAGTGTCTTTGCTGGTCCTTGTTTCTGTAGTTCTTAAATTTCAATGAATAGTAAAAGTTGGCCTAGGATTGTATTTAAATAATACAAAAAAGGTGGTGTGCATGTAAATTCCTGGTCTACATACTTTGCTTAATTCTTGAGTGTTATTTTCAGCCAAAAAAAAGGCAAAATTTGATTATAATGGCGCCACTGCATGTTTCCATGGAAACTAACGGAGCTATTCACACAATACGTGACTTTGAGTGCGGCCACGATCAGAATGAGAATGAGCCATGCTGGTGGGGTGACTGGTGGCCAGGGAAAAGTGTTGACTCCACCATGGTAGCGTCATGTGAGGGGCCCTAAACTTAACTCCAGCTTAGCCTGTCATTACTATGTACATGCAAAATAAAACATTATTTATTTTGTTACAATTCTAAGGGAACAGATTTTTGTCCTTTGACATTTATTTGACACGCATTTATTTACACCAATTTTATTTTCTTAACTATTATTCATCATTCATTCATTTTGGCATTTCGATTGGATTAGCTGCATCGTTATTTTGAAAAGTTTATCCTCTAGCATTTATAGAGGAATACTAGAAAATCCAGTCATTATTTCACGTTAATCCATTGGCTTCACATAATAATTGGTGAATAGTGAAGTCCAACCTACCTATGCCGGTAACTTGTCTCAATTTGATAGACCCCAGAGGACGAGCTAAATTTAAATTTCTAGACTCTTACATTAGTAATAATTTGTATGAGTTTAGTAGCCATTATTGCTGACAACGGAAATTTAACTTAAGGTCTCATTTCAGAGATTTGAGGGTAATTCGACAGATTGACGACTCCATCGCAATCGAAGGCGCTTCGTTATAAATATTTGTAGTTTGAAAAAATACACACTTGTTATGCTGCGGAAATTTATATATATTTATATTGTTATAAAGAAAAATACTTGTCATTGATAACTTGTTTTAAAAAAAAATGGTTGGGTTAGGTGGAGGTTTGTGACTGGTTGGGCTGGTTCGTGTTTAGGCTGTTAGGCTTTGTGGGTTTGTTTTTAGTAAGTTTTGTGAAGTTTTGTGCGCGTTTTTTCTTTATCTCGCCTGGAAGGAACGAAATGAGAAGCCTATTCTAGCGACACTTGCTGTGGTATAGCTTTTGGTTTCAGTTCAAAAGGGCTTCTCTTTGTGACGGTTGTGATATAATGGTGCTTACGTTCTTGAGGGGATAATATTTGTTAATCTGGAGAATTACCAAAAGAAATCCTACTTAAATAATTTGTGGTTCCACCGTCAGGGTTCTGCCGGGACGCTGCCTTCTCCCTCACCGCCGACTACAACAACGGCGCCCTCCCCTGCCACTGCAACTCGCAGGGGTCCTCGAGCTTCGAGTGCGACGTGTTCGGGGGGCAGTGCCCCTGCAAAGCCAACATCATCGGGCGGGGGTGTAACCAGTGCAAGACCGGTTACTTCGGCTTCCCCAATTGCCGGCCCTGCGACTGCCCGGCGCTCTGTGATGATCGGACCGGTAGGCGCCTTAATTATTGACGCCATTTAATAGGCAAGGATACTTTTAATGGCATTGATGCACACCCACCTCATTTTGTGGGGAAGTAGGTTGACGATGAGAGTAAAAAAAGATAAAACTAAGGAGGGTAATTCTGCCAGGGGAAAGGAAATCATAGCCCGAGGAGGAGACTACCTGGAGCCATGAAGCCCAGGAGGCCGTGCAACTCTCCTTAGCCTACCCTCCGCGATGGGGGTTCCAGTTCGTACCACTGAGTGTTTACGTTGCTTTGTAAGAACCTGTTTCTGGAAGCTTCCTAATAAGTTCCTCTGGCCCCAACATTTAGTTAAATTGATTTTTCATCTTAGTCATTAGCACTTGATGCACAATCCCTCGTTGGATTACACAAATCAACTCCATACCACCACCCTGGAAGTTGGTCCATTCAGGAGAGTTGCACGTTTTCCCCCTCAGTGCCACAAGTAGTTTCATCTTTAGGCTACTCAGGCTTATGTACCTGCGAATTTTCACTTCTCCTAACCGCACCGCTTTACAAATCTCTTCAAAGAAGATCTTACAGAGATAGCCTCGTTGCTTTCACTTTTTTAAATCCCTCTTTCACTCCCACCTCCGGCAACCACGCGCTGCAGCGACATGCGAAGGATTGTGTCCTACACCACCTCGATTTTTCCTTATTCTAACTTCACCACTTTATGAACATGTCATCAGAACCGCTTGGTGTAGATGGTTTTAGTTTTAATATAATGTATTAATTTAATATATATTAATATAATATGTAATATACCATCCGGAAAGTTCGTGCCGCTTTTGAAAAGAGAAGCAAATTGAATCATTTTTATAGTTACCCTTTTGTTCTACGACATTTCCCCCTTTTATTGGTTTAAACAAAGAGAATCAAAATTCTTTGGAAAAATAAGAATTGCCGTGGGAAAAAAAATGCGAACTAGAAACACCCCTCTCTTTCTACTGAGCGATAAATTAGGACTAGGCAAGCCTAGTTAGGTTCTCACTACTGTTTATCAAGTTCTAACCAAGGCTGCCAGTTTTATCCTTAGTTCCACACCCAAATATGTTTAGTTTCACGCCCAAATAAACCTTTTTGACGCCCAAGTACATGCACAAATGTGCTGTCAGCGAAGTATGAACCATCAATACCATCAGAAGAGCGCGTCATCGTGACTACATGTTTAATACTTGTCTTCACAACTCCGCTTAGAAGGAATTGTTTCGATGTTAACCTATATTATTCTAACGTGTTAACTTAATGTATGAAGCTGATTTTCCCTATATTTAAACTCATTTTTTTTGTATTGAGTTAAAAAATAAAAAATAAGTAATCCAGCAGGCCACTGCAAACCCGTTTTGATCTGAGTGGAAAAACAAGAGTTGGCAATCGTGCTCTCAGTGAGTAAAAATGGCAGCTCTGGAACTGCACATGAAGTCTGGTCTGTCATTAACATTACCGATACTCCATGGTTTCTTTCAAATTGTATTGCTCATGCCCTATTTTAGAACATTTTGTAAAGTAAAAGATGATGAATTTATGTTAAACAAGGGTTTATAAAGTTTCTCGCGCTTACCATTATAATTGATATAAAAATCAACCAAAATTGATTTGGGCGTCCAATATAACATTTTTACGCCCGTACTTTTTAGTCGCGTGCGAGTCTCGTGGCTAGCAACTCTACATCTCACTATGTTGGTCAGTCGGTCCCCGTTTTGATTTTTTTATTGTTTTTGTAATAACATCATAACTATTCGACCGATTCTAGCGAAATTTGAAACCCTGATGTTGAAATTCTCTTTCGAATGATATAATTGCCAAAGTCTTCCTAAGGTTAATCCGAGAATTATTGAAAGTTTTGAAGAGCGTAAGGTCATAAATCAGAATAAGTGAGAGCACGCGACTTTTTGGTCAGTAGACCTTGTTCCTATTCGCCCAGATTTTTAAAATCTAGTCCTAGTTAATAGCCTAACTAGGCTAGTCTATTCCTCATTTGTCGTCCATTGTGGAGAGGTGCGTTGCTAAATCAAGATTTTTTTGGTATAGGAATTCTTATTTCCCCCCCCCCCCTTTTTTTTAATCAACAAAATGGTACCAATATAATTTATTAAATCTACTTAAAAATGATTTATTTTAAATTTTTCGATAGCGGCACTAACTTTCCGAATGACCTAAGACACTGGTGCCAAAGGTTATGGAATAGGTACTCAGTATGACCCCCCCCCCTCCCTCTTCTAAACGAAATGCAGAACCTCGACGTGGCATCGATTTCACAAGTAGGCAAGGCTGAAGAAATGTTGACCGATACCGCCTCGATAACTGTCCACGGTTCATTGATATTTGGAGGTGCCCGATCCTTAGTGCGAAGAGACCTGGCCCCCACGTCCCATAAATGCTGGATCGTATTCATGCTGGATAAACGTGGTGGCCATACCATTCATCAGAACTGTCCTCGAACCGATTCTGGACAACTTGGGCCCGGTGATACGGTGTATTACCCTGCTTGGATATCTCATCGTTGTTGGGCTACATGAATAAATCCAAATAGTTACCAAGCAATGTAACGTAGCGGTCACCGGTCAATGACGTGTTTCGGCGGACCAGCAGACCCAACCCATACCACGTTCCCCACCCCACACCAGTAAGAAACCATCACCACCGTGCACGGTTCCTTCTCAACTAGAGTGCATGGCCTCATGACTCTGCGCCACACGCGAACCCTACCTTCAGCCCGAAACAAATGGAACTGTGCCTCATCGGATCACGCCACATGTTACCAGCCCTCCAAACTCCATTTAGCTACGTTGCAAGACTAGGTGTGCCGCTGATCGGTATCGTGGGGTTAACAGGGGCACTAGTGGGTTTTCTGCTCACATATCCCACGGAAGGTAAAGAACACACCTGATAGATATGAGTCTGGCGTCCCTTGAATTGAATTGGGATGCGATTTGAGGCAGTGTTGCTCGTCTGCTACCATTGACAATTCTAGCGGGACGCTATCCACGGTAGGCGGTAATGCCTTCCATGCGGTATTTTCGGTTCACACGTGACACCGTACATGGAGAGATGTTGAATGTACACACAATTTCATAAATGATATGTCCCATTCGTCTGAACCCCACTATCATGTCCCGTTCGAACTCCCATAATTCACGTCGCCTTCCCATAAGCTGTTAAACAGCCCAGCTGATGTTCACACCACCGACACACGAGATGTCAGATCACAACTAATACATGTCTGGGAATTTCTATGACGTCACCGCACGGTGGCGCTGCCCACCATTCCCTTTACATACTGCTGCCCCATGACTTTTGGCACCTCAGTGTAATATAATACATATGAATTTAATATATGTACACTATGATGTAGCGTGAACTGTCCGTTTCAGGCGAATGTATCTGCCCCCCGAGAGTCGTGGGAGAGCAGTGCGACACCTGCGCTCGATACACGTACGGGTTCGATCCCAACATTGGGTGCGAGGAATGTCGTTGCAACGAGATAGGGGTTCGAAACGGCAACTTGCAATGCGACTCTCTGACGGGGCAGTGCCAGTGCAAGGATAACATCGTAGACAGAAGGTGAGTAACGCTCGATTTTTTTAACACAACACCGCAAGGGGCGTCACTTGTAGCAAAACCAACCATGCTGCAGTTAACATCTGGAGATCGCGAGCCAGCACACATTTACACTTACACTACTTTCTGTACAGATTTCTCCTTAGAAACTTTCCTCTGGGTAGAGATGTTCATGTTGGTTTTCGCTTTTTTAAGTAACAGCTGTGTTGTGTGTTTCGTTTCTACGGCCTGGCTGTTTCATTCATACGCTCTTCTGTACAGTCAGGGCCAAAATCTTTGAGACAAATATATATATTTTATTTTTCATTCGTTTTTTTTTTTATTTAAGTAGTCGGAATAACTATTTTAATCCTGCATAACACTATATTTTAGGAATGCATTTTTTTAAAGTTTGAATTTTAGTTTGTGAGTAACCGATGTATATTTGAAGCTTTTAACCAAGTTATTTCTATGATTTTATTTACAGTTCGGAAAACAGCCGCGACTACCCCACTAGGGCTGGTTTTTCGTATATTTGAAGCTTTTATCAAAGTTTTTTCTAAGATTTTATTTACAGTTCGGAAAACAGCCGCGACTACCCCACGAGGGTTGGTTTCTCGTATATTCGAAGCTTTTATCAAAGTTTTTTCTAAGATTTTATTTACAGTTCGGAAAACACTTGCGACTACCCCACGAAGGTTGGTTTTTCGTATATTCGAAGCTTTTATCAAAGTTTTTTCTAAGATTTTATTTACAGTTCGGAAAACAGCCGCGACTACCCCACGAGGGTTAGTTTTTCGTATATTCGAAGCTTTTATCAAAGTTTTTTCTAAAATTTTCTTTACAGTTCGAAAAACAGCCGCGAAGGTTTGGTATTTCGTGTATTTGAAGCTTGTTCAGAAAATTTATTAAAATTAAGGCATGGGTGTTTTTTTAAGTATTTTCGTATAAAGAGCAAATTTAGATGTGGAAAAAATGAATGATCCTATCTAATCCTCCATAACACTATATTTTAAGAACGGGATTTTTCGGAGGTTTTGAATAATAGTAGATATTTTTTTCCCTTAGTTTTAACTTAGTTTTATTTCAAGTTTTTATCCAACTTCTTTCTAAGAGTTTCTTTCGAGTTTGAAAAATGGTGAGTTAAAAAAATAAATATGATTATCTAATGTTCGGGAATTTTTAAAACAAAGAGAATTACAAATAGTGTAGTTCAGAAAATTTATTAAAATTTATGCATAGCTATTGGGTTGAGGAATAAGTTCTTGCGGTTTTATCAAATTTATTCATTACCATTAACAATTTTAGAAAAAAATCATTTCTAATTGGTAACAATATCAATTTAATCAATAATGTATTCTCCGTTGTTATTTACGACTTCTTCCCAACGTTCAACTAGTTTTTCGATGCCTCTGCAATAAAAATCTCTGGATTTTGACTCGAAGAATTCGTCTAACCAGGTTCTTAATTTCACATCAGTAATGAACGAAACGCCACGCAAATTGTTGGAGAGCGATCGGATCAGATGGAAATCCGATGGAGCCAAGTCTGGCGAATATGGAGGAAGCAGCAGTATTTCCCAATTAAGCGTTTTGATGGCGTCTTTTGTCATATTGGCAATGTGAGGACGAACATTGTCGTGTTGCAGAAGGCATCCATAACGTCGATGAGGTCGCTTTTCACGAATAGCTTCGGCGAGTCGATATATTTGTTGAGCGTAGAGTTCTGCATTGACATTCTCGTTGTTCGCAAGGAGCTCATAAAAAATGATGCCTTCACAATCCCACCAGACACACAGCATCGTCTTTCGTGGATGAAGTCCTTGCTTTAATCGCAGAAGTGTTTTTTTTTTATTGGGGCTAAGCCATTGTTTTCGATGGTTCATGTTGACATAAACACACCACTTTTCGTCGCCAGTAATGATGCGGTGAAGAAATCTGTCCTTATATCCACGAGTAGCCTTGTGATGAGCAAGCCAGCCTGCGGCAATCGTGGAGCGTTGAAGTTTGTTGCTTTCGCTCAAAACGTGCGGAACCCATGTACCGAGTTTTTGAACCTTCCCCATCGAATGAAGGTGATTCACTACAGTTTTCTGATCACACGCCAATTGTACAGCCTAGTCGATTGACGAGGATTTTCATGGAGAAGGTCGTTCAATCGATCTTCATCCAACTTAATGGGGCAACCAGAACGTTCTTCGTCATTCAGATAGAAATAACAATTTTGAAACGTGAAAACCACCATTGAGCTGTCCTTTCTGATAAAGCATTTTCTCCGTACACAGCACAAATATCGCGACGAGCTTTGGCTGCGTTTGCATTGTTCCCGTCTCGATTGAAAATGAATAATAACAAGTGTCGAAAATGCACCTTTCTTTCAACTTGACATTCTATTTTGAGGGTACAGAACAAAACTTAAATCAACATAACATTAAAAAAACGCAAGAACTTATTCCTCAACCTAATATTAAAAAAAAAAAATTAATAGTCGAAAGTTTTATCGAAGTTATTTCTAAAATAGATTTTCAATTTTAATCTTTATCAGAAGGAAATAGACACTGGCCCCTGAAAACGAGTAAAGCAAAATGAAATAATTAGAGCAAATTTAGATAGAGAAAAAAATAATGAAGTTGTTATTTGAGTATTTAAAAAGAAATTTATATAAAGTTTTTGTTCTGGCCTGTATGCCCAGAAAATAACCACCCATCTTAAAAATAAATAGACCAAGAGTAAATTATTTGGAGATTTGTATTGGAAAATTAAAAACAAAAGTTAGACCAAAAGGCCCTTGCCAGAACCGAATAGGCCGGAGGCCACCAACCGAAGGTCTTCCTGCGAAGCGCCAGCTCATCCTGTAAGGAAGAGTAGCGAAATCGCTCTTCTTGTTCTAATCTATTTCGTAATATTTTTTTGTACAAATATTTTTTTTAGATTTTTCAATTCCCAAAATATTCGATTCCAAACAAAACTCTTCACCAAATTTCCTTTAACTTCAAGGAGATATTTCCTAAAGTATTGCATCAAGAAGCAGCATCTTTAGAATCATTAATAACTTTAAAAAGACTGTTTACACTCCTGAGAAGAAGTCTTCTGGACGCCCAAACGCTTCAAATGAACGCAAAGATCGCCTCCTGGTAAGGTCTCAGCTCAAGAATCGGGTTGCATCCAGTGCCAAGCTAGCTCACAATTGGAAAGAAGCAAGCGCGAACGTGTTAGTGCACACAGTGAGGCAGAAACCTTTCATCAAAGGTTTCAATTCGATAAGGGTTGCGAAGATGCCTCATCTAACCAAGAATAACTTTAAGGATAGGCTCCACTTTTGTAGGAAATATAAAGAATGGATTGTTGAAGAGGGGTAAAGTGATATTCTCTGGTGAAGTTCCCTTCCACTTGTTAAGAGCTTCTGGAAGATCCTTCGTTAGGAGGAGAAAAGGAGAGCATTTTTGCTAGTCCTGTGTCATGTCACGGTGAAACCTTCAGACACTCGCCTTGTATGTAACTGCTTCTCATCTAAGGGAACTGACCCACTAACGATTTTGCCCAAGAACACTGCCATAAACTCAAAATGATACCAAAACGTGCTTCATCAGCACCTTTTCTCCACAGTTCAGGACTAATTTAGGGATTATAATTTTATTTTTCAACAAAATGGTGTATCTTCTGACAAAGCAAAATCCATCACAAAGTTCTTGGCTGAAAATAACATCGAACTTTTGGAACCTGCCCCGGGAATTGACCAGATTTGAACCATGGGAAATTGGTGGGGAGAATCAAACTGGCCGTTGATAAACTAAACCATCTTATTGTGAGCAGTTGGAGGTTCTTAGTGAACAAAAATGGAGCAATATCAGTGAAAATATCATAACAAATTTGGTCTCCAGGATGCTAAAAGGAATTGAAGCTGTAGATTTTTGTGTAGGAAAAGGGCAAAGAAAAATAAAGAAAGAAAAGTAGCGAAACGTGTTTTGAACGCGCTTCCCGCGTCGCTGGACAGCCATTAGCGAGAGTCTTGAACCACTCGACCATCCTGAGTCCCTTCAAATAGACTCTCGCACGCTACATAGGCCTCCTCCTAGAAGCGGAGCGTATTTTGAGGATTGAGGAGAACGGCGTCAGGAAAATGTTATTTCGAGGACTAATGTTCTCCCTTTCTGGCCTCCCGGGTCTGCGGCACCATTATGGATTTTTGTGTAGGAAAAAGGTAAAGAAAATTAAAGAAAGAAAAGTAGCGAAACGAGTTTCGAACGCGCTTCCCGCGTCGCTGGACAGCCGTTAGCGAGATTCTTAAACCACTCGGCCATCCTGAGTACCCCAAAAAGACTCATTCAAGCAAAGCATTTAAGACACCCACCTGAACTTACCGCACGCTACAAAGCATTCATGAAGAACAAGGGACATCGTTGTAAATATTGACTTCGGGTATCAATTGACTGTATTTATTAATAAAATGTGTTTGGGTCCTATTTTTTTCTATATTTCACCTTCAAAGTATGATAGAAACATACTAAACAAAATGAAACGTTTGATTAGTTCTATTGATTTTCTTATATGAAAAAATATAGTACAGTCGACCCTCGGCTATTCGTGGTTCGCCATCCGCGCCTTCAACTATCCGCGGAAAATTTTGGGGGGCCTTAAAATTCAAAATTTGCGCCATTTCCAGACATCCGTGGAAACCTATGTACATAGTCGTAAAACGTAAGTGTTGGTTGGCTGAGACGGGACGATTCCAGCCAATCAGCGTTCAGATCTCACTCGCTCGACTACAGTATGTAAGATATATGTACCGATTTCCCGCGCTCCATTCAGTACGCTTGTGTCCCACGTGTGTGAGCGGTGATTTGTGTATTTGTCGTAATTTTGCGTGAGTAAACATTATACAATAAAATAATTTAATATGGTCTGATACTTTATTTCGTACTGTATGTGTATGAACATGACAAAACATAACTTCTTGAATTAATATGGGGAGCGTATTGCGATGTTTGGGAAGGGTTGGGGGTGTTTGGGGGGTAGCGTCAATTATCCGCGGGGGTTCGTGGTCCCTATCCTCCTAGCTTCAAAATTTTGGCCATGACTATATATTACGTTTGTAATGTCTGGATGTGTTTCTTTCATAGACCCGTGTGTTTGTTCTTTTCATACGGGTGGTGATGGTGAGGGAGGGGTTATTTTATGCAGTCTGGTTGTGTTACATTCGTATGTCTGTGTTGTATGTTCTGTTCCTACGGCCAGGCTGTGTGTACGTACATACATCTGTGTTGCCTGGTTCGTTCGTTTGGCCGGCTTGTCTGCTTTGATCGTAAGGTCGGGAGAAAGGCTTAGTTCGTGCAGGTAGGTTATGTGTTTCTGTCGTACGGCCGATTTGTGTTTCGTTCGTAAAAATGGGTTTTGAGTTTCGTTTGTACGCCAGATTGTTTCATTTTTAAGGCCTCACTGTTTGATTGTTTTTCATACTGCCAGATCAGGTGCTTTTTTCGTATCCCTGGATTGTCTAATTCGTTTATATGTTCAGCTTGTGTTTCGTTTGTACGGTAGAACTGTACACTTCGTTCACACAGCAGGGTTGTTATGTTCTGTTCGTACCACCGGGGCCGTGTGTTTTGTCCGTAAGGACGGATGTGTATATTCCTACGGCAAGGCTCTGTGTTCGTTCGTATGTCCTGGAAATATTTTAAGTTCGTACTGCAGGATTGTCGTTCGTTCATAGGTTATCAATATTATTATTATTTTACCCAGTATTTAGTATTGAGAAGGTTTCATGTTGCCTCGTTGGCTATATTCACTTTTTAAAAATAAAATTGGCGTAAAGTGTATGTTAAGAGGAAAATAGATATGTTCTGATGTACTTGTAGGTGCGAACGATGCGCGGCAGGATACTGGTCCTTCCCATTTTGCCAACTCTGCAACTGCGACCTCAGGGGAACCGAAGTGGACATTTGCAATCAAGTAAGAGGAACATTTTTTTGTTACCCCCGCCCCCCAAGTCCTGTCATATTTTCTTAAAAAAAAGTACCTTCAATGTTTTTAAGAATGATTTTGTATAATTAGCGTCATCAACATTTCATTTTAGATCCGGAGTTAGGCTTGAAATGTGCTAAATTGATTGTAGTACATAAACTGCAATGTATGAAACTGTGGAGTGTTGCTACTCTATTTGTGGCTAGCCATCGATTATGCATGAGCACGCTCTTCATCCACGCCAAGCGGGTCACCAATCCAAAAGTCCAAAAAATGAACTTTTTCAGTGAGCTGTTTTAACTTTTACTGTTACCGTCGCAGTACACCGTGTTTTTTTAACCACTCGTGTGTCTACGCGGTTTTACAATTTTCACTTATGCAGCAATGAACTCAACTGTCGTATGTGGGTGCTGTTAGATTAGGGTGCTAGTTCCAGTAGCTTACCTTGGATGAGGGGCGTCTCCTAAACATTGATGCAATGTTAACAGGGTTTTTTTCAGTTAGAAAATTACAAACTCGCTAGTAAAGAAATTGGAAGCTGTAGCATTCTTAGCAATGGTTGCGATAAGATTATTAT
Source organism: Ceratothoa steindachneri (assembly GCA_963969495.1). Classification (NCBI taxonomy): domain Eukaryota; kingdom Metazoa; phylum Arthropoda; class Malacostraca; order Isopoda; family Cymothoidae; genus Ceratothoa; species Ceratothoa steindachneri. The sequence continues at coordinate 60,361,152 of OZ018322.1, forward strand.
CATGGCGATGCACGAAAAATGACCAGAAATTTAATTAAAATATTATGGCAGGATATATAAGAAAACTAGCGTAGTATCCTTAGAAACTATTGAGAACTAGTTTCTGAAGTGAATCTTGTCTTACAATATTTTGTACTCAATATGAGACGCCTTGTATACCTAGATCAGGGATAGAGAACCACTGACCCGCGAGGCACGAACTGACCCACCACCAATTTTCTAATGAACCACCGTTTTTATTTATATTAAAATATTACAGTAATTTCCAATGTTTCCTTCAAAGTTTTCAATTTTCAAAATATTTTTCCCAGGAGATATAAGAAAACTAGCGTAGTATCCTTGGAAACTATTGAGAAACTAGTTGTGTTCATTCCTTTAAGAGTGCGGAAATTATAACCCATAAAAAATGACTACAAAGAAAAGTAAAATTAGTTCGCAATGTAGTAGAAGTGGAAGATTATTTCACGAAGAGTGGCGTGTCAAATATGGTGTTATTGAACAAAATAAACAGGGTTTTTTTGCTGTCTTTGCAAGGAGTCAGTTGTAACTCGCTCATATATTATTAAACGCCATTTTGAAGCAATTATCAAAATTTGTGCTGATTGACAGCTGATGAAAGGAGTGAAATTATTCGGAGCCAAGTAAAGCAACAGAAACAACAATGTAACAATTTCAAAAGAATGTTTAAACTAAATAAAAAAATATTTTAGAAGCTAATTTTCAGTTATCATCTATTATTGTTCAACACGGAAAGCCACTTTCTGATAGTAATTTTTTAAAAGAAACTTTTTATTTAAACTGCTCAACATTTTTATTTGAAGATGAGTTTCTTAAACGAATTAGAGTTGCCAGTCGCTATAAATACGGTGAAAGATAGAATAGTTGCTTTGGACAAAGATGTAACCGATCAACTTTTACTAGATTTGAATAATGCTTGGATCAGCGTACATATGTTACATCGCTATCCCGTCTAGCAGTTATTACACGATTTCCTTCCGGAAATATAATGAAGTAAGAACTAATTATATTGATGGCACTGTCTGAAAAAACTAGAGGTCTAGATATTATGAATAAATTGAAGAAGGAATTTATTGAACTTGGCATTGACTTAGGAAATAATATATCTGTGATAACTGATGGAGCTCAAAGTATGATTGGAAAACATGTTGGATTTGTGCAATTGCAGAAACTGAAAGTAAATCACAATTTAGTTGAATTTCATTGTATTTTTGATCAAAAATCCCTATGTACAAATGGCAGTTTGAAATCACTAGAAAATGTTATGTACAAAGATTGCGAATTTTTTAATTTCTCACGCTCTTAACAAACGTCCATTTGACATGCTGTTGGATGAGGTCGACACTCAATTTTGGGGTTACTCATGTATAACAATGTCAGATGGTTAAGCCGTGGTCAGGTATTGAACTAATTTGTTGAGTTCTTAGAAGAGATAAGACTTTTCTTAAGTGAAAAAGGATATGACTATCCAGAACTAACTGATATAAATTGGTTGAATGACTTACATTTTTTTATTTAACATCACATTGCAATACCTTGAATAAAATTTGCGATGCTTTGGATGTGTTGTATTTTTAATGTTTGAGCATATTAAAACTTTCGAAAACAAAACTAAACATTTTTTCAAGCGATCTCCAAGAAAACAAGATGAAGTATTCCCGATTATTATAGAAGCACTTATCAACTTCCAATTTTTTAGCTTACATTGCAGAAAAGCAAGTAAATGTACTCAAAAGTATTCTTCAGTACTAAAAATTCCCAAGAATTCACTTTGAGAAAGTTTCCCCAATTCCGAGAACTAGATGCTACCTTAAAATTCATCCAATTCCCCCATTCCATTCTGTTTGAAGATCTTAAACTACCAAAGTTCGATTGGTTTGACCTAAGTAACTTAGAAATAGAATTAGTTGACTTCTAAGAAAGTGCAATGTGGAAAGCAAAATTTATTGACCTTAAGCTGAAGTTGCAAGAAAAGGAATTAAAAGCATCAGTTCTGAATATAACGAAAGAACATGAATCCTTAGAAAGTAGAGTAGAGAACCTGATACTTGAAGAATGGAATCTTTACCAAACTATTTTGCGTCAATCAAAAAGTTGGCCTTAGCTATACTGGCAATGTTTGGTTGCTCTTATTCATGTGAAACGTTGTTTTCATCCATAAATTTCATAAAATCAACCACCAGGATTCATCTTGGTACGGATATGAGTGTCGCATGTGTGAGACTGAAGACAACAAATTATGAACCTAGATATAAAACATTAGCAGCTAAAATGCAGCAAAAAGTCTCTCATTAAAAAATATGGTAAATCAATAAATGACCCACTTATGTTTTTAAAAATTTAAAAGTACTAAAAATGATCCGTCAATTAAAAACATTCGCCATCCCTGACCTAGATTATCTCCCTCGTCGTTCAGGTGGTCTTTCTTGGGCGGGCTGCGGGCGGGCCTCCGTCTTATCGACGGTGAGATGGGTTCGTAGACTTGCCTGTGACCAAGAGGACTTTTATTACCGGTGTTTGAGCACCCATTGGACCTTTCCTGGATACACATTGAGCCCATTCTGGACACAGATTGAACCCTTTCTAAGTGCCCATTGAACCCTTTTTATGTACCAATTTAGACGGTATCTATCCCCTTCCCTCTTGAACCCTCTCGACAAGCAGGTAACGCGGCTCCGGCACGTTCGGTTTGGAATGAGGAAACCATTGAGCAACAACATCACACCCAGTCTTTCCATAACACCCTTTGACCCTCCCGGCAGTGATACTGTACATCTCTGGCGAGCTTAATATGAATCATAACAACCAATCGGCCCTCCCATACCAACCCTTGAGCGCTCTTGTGACCCCATAACACCCAGAGCCCTGCCGCACCACTCAATGAGCGCTCCCTTAATTAAACCGCAACGCCCATTGAACCCCTCCGTAACACCATGATTCCTCTTACACGGCCGATTGAACGTTCCTATGATCTAGTAATACCCATTGAGCCCTCCTGTAACTCTCGCTAAGCCCTCATGTAAACCGATTAGGTGATCCAGCGCTCTCATAGTCCCATAACGCCTGTTAAGCCCTCTTGCATCACCCATTGAGCGTTCATATAATCCCGTAACACCCATTGAGCGTTCATATAATCCCGTAACACCCATTGAGCCTTTCTGTATTTCGAACATTCGAAATACCCCTTCTGCCTTCCAATACTACCCATTGAGCGCGCCCATAATACGCTTTGCTCGCTCTCTCAACACCAATTGAGACTTCCCTGGACCAAGGCCCAGTTTGACGGAGAATATGCGGCGGTCGGCGCCTCACGCAGTGCGGGACTTCCCTGAACACCCATTGAGCCTTTCCTGGACCAAATCACTGCTTTGGCCGGAGAAAGAGCAGTCATCAGGGTACAATAGGATGTGGGCACTCCTTGAAAACCCACTGAGACGTCCTTGAACACTCATTGATCCCTTCCTGAACCCTCATTGATTCCTTATTGATACACCTATTCATTCTTCCCTAAATATAATTGACCCTTTTCTGAACACCCATTGAGCCCTGTCTGAAAACAGATTACTCCCCCCTGTGACACCCAGTGAACTTTTCCTGGACCGAAACATTGTTTTGAGCGGAGAACGTGCGGAGGTTCGCGCCACATGATGTATGTGACTGTGACCTTAAAAACTTATTGAGCTTACCCTGACCACCTATTGATCCCTACCTGAACATCCATTGATCCTTTCATGAACATCTTTGATCCCCTTCTGAATTTCCTTTAGCTGTCCCTGAACACCCATTGAACTCTACCTGAGCCATGCCACAGTTTTGGTGGATAACGCGAAGCGGTCGGCAGACCATGCGGAGTAGGTCCTACCAAGTAAACCCTTCCTGAATACCAAGTTATTATCCCGTCAATATCCATTGAACCTTTCCTGAACACTCTTTGGGCCCTCCAATCAACACTCTCTGAGCTCTTCTTTAACACTCCTTGAGCTCCTTGAATCTTCTCCAGACTACTCGACATCGCCTTAGACCTTTTCAGTCAGTCTCCTGCGCTCTTCTTTCATGTTTCTGTCCTTTCACACTAACCCGTCTGAATCGGCCATGATAATCCTCTTCTAACAATAAAAACAAATAAACCTAGATTTGGAACATAGCTGTTCTTAGTCTATTGCTTGTTTCAGCATTGCCTTTAGCCATCGTTTTCTACCCAATCCCATTTAGATTCACCATAAATAGGGATGATTAAGTTAAAGTTTTTTAGGGTAAGTTAGGTGCATAAGAACTCTCACATTGGCGGTAATGTTCTGCTCCGAACCTGCAATGAATAAAAAAAAAAAAACAGCCATTGTAACTAGATATGTTTATTCCAGGCTCTAGTTTCGAGAAAATAAATCCCGTTCTCATGTTCAGTCCTTAGCACTAATAAACAGCCTTTTACACGGCACTCTTCAAGACCACGTATCTTTTAAAAGTTTCTGTCTACCACCTATGAAACGGTTGGAGAGAAGACGTGGTACTCCAAGGCATGCTTAAAGGTACCTATGGGGTGAGAGGAGCGTATAGCAAAAGAGAGATCATTCCACGCCCAATGAGAAAAATAAAATGGAGACGGACACGATCACTCATACATCACAGAAGGGTTTTTTTTTCTCCCCTTGGCCTCACAGACGAAGTCGAGGTGCAAGCATTAAAGTGGCGGAGCCAGGATTCGGAAGTCTGAAAGACGGGATAGGTTCAGTGAGGAAAACAGGAAGGAGGGCGTGGCATTTAAGATATTATAGGTAAAAAGGAGGATTTTGAAGACGATCCGTGAACGGATGGTCAGCCAATACACTTTACAAAGTAAGGGGGGGGGGGTATAATAGAAACTTCTTCGGTGGAGAACAACACATGCTACGAATTTGAAACAAGTTAAATGGCAGAATGGGCCGAAGCGTAGAAGCATGAGATCCACTTAAAAGGGATTTAGAGTAGTCAAGACAGGGTTTAATGAAATCTTAGATGGCGATCTCAAAACTATTTAGATGGTCAAAATGAGCGCGGATGCGGCTAAGATTACGGAAGAAACAGAGTAGACTTAGACATTAGGGCCATGATCTCTGAGAAGTAGTTGATTATCCAAGGTGACTATCAGCTTTTTAATAGTGTCTGAAAAGTGATACGGGAAACCACCGAGGTTTAGAAAAGGAGCCCTATATTTTCAATGACATTCATAGGAGCGTTCTTGCAGCATCACCTCAGTTTTGTCATGGTTGAGGTGAGCGAAAAAGATGACGTAAAAACAAATTATTTAGCCGTTTCGCCTCTTTTGCTCATTTTTGTGAAGGGCTGAGGGTGAGAACGCGTTTTATATTCTTGAAACTAGTTTCTTTAAATACACATCTCCAGTTATGGCAGCTGTTTGCTTATTTTCTCTTACTGGCTCCTAAATATTGTAGAAATTTCGAAACTAGTTTCTGAGGATACTAGGCGAGTTTTTATCACTAGAAACATTAAGAAAAATGATTATTTGTATGTTAAAAAGACAATTAATGAATACAGTAGTTAGTTTTAACATTCTGTCCGATGTCATACGTTGTGATACCCGTAGCTTAACGTCCAAACGCCGTGTTGAAATGACAGAAATAGCTAAAGGATTAAGAGTGAAGTTCATAAGAAATGCATCAGAATGATCCATTGAGAGAGAATTCGATCCCCTGTGGGTTCACTTGAGTATCGTAAGGGGCGAGTCAACGTGACCGGGGATAAAAGGAGAGAAAAAAATAATTCCACAGTATCTCCTGATACGGTGAGGATACACCCTGTGACCTTGGTACCTTTGAGACTTGAAAAACTGTGAGTAGGAGTTTGCCCCTGAGATGGATCCAGTTATAGTCTAATTTACCGCGATAAATCCTCCTAAATGGACAATTCCTCCGTGGCTTGGGTGGGGCGTCCGTGGCTTGGGTGGGGTACAGATCAGAGAAGGGCTGGCCGTGAACATCTTGTTTATAGATTGTAACTATTTACTAGTCTTCTTCCACCCATCTTTTTTTTCACCGTTTGCAGTGATCATCCTCTTTAGGTCTGGGTCAAACGCATCTTATTGGCGGTCAAGGGGCAGAGGTGAGCCATGAACAGCATTTATGGTGTACTTCTTGTTCAGCTTTCGAGACCGGTCGTGAGCGGAAACAAAAATGAACATACGCTCATAAGGAAATATTTTTCTAGAAAAATGTCTCCCTTACCGATCCAGCCCCCAACCTTCCCTGACATAAGTTTGGATCTAAGCGCGAATGTACTAGGATGTAAACAACGTACACTTGGACCATCCTGAGATGACGGTTCACCTCTTTTTAAGAATGACGCCGAGTGCTACTGCAAGGCAAATACAGAGGGGCCCTCCTGCGACCTATGTGTCCCTGGAACCTACCACCTGGAGGAATCGAATCCTGACGGTTGCACCAAGTGTTTCTGCTTCGGGAAAACTCAGTTCTGTTCTTCATCCAACCTATTCTGGACAAAGGTAATTTAATTTAACTAAAAAAAAATTGAAAACCAACGAGCGTGGAAGAGGAGATCTTCCGGTTCATAGTGCCACAGTTATCTAATTGAGCCACGTATCTCTTTCATAATTTCGCTAACTTCATCTTCGAAAAGAACCCTTCTTCAAGACTTTCTTTAGATGCCCTCATTTTTTTAGCTTTTTTAAAAATATAAAATCTTATGCGACTCAACCCTTGGAATTGGTACAGTTGTAACCCCCTTTTCTCAATGCGCTCTTAAATCAACAGCCCTCGTTGGTTGTAATCATTTCCTTGCTTTATTAACCAAATTGGGTTTCCTTCCTCTCAGCTACCTCAAGCCCAGGGATGGAGAGCCGTCCAAATGAAGTTCACAGAGTCCTCCGCTTTCCCTAAAACTCAGACCCTGCCACCGGAGGAGTATCGTGACGTCATTTTGATGAACCTAACTCAGTTCTATGAACCGAAGAGAGACGGTTACGTTTACCTCGCTGCGCCATCCGGTTACCATGGCAATAGGCTTATGTCATACGGAGGATCCATCTCCTTCAAGTTATTAGTAATCTCTGATGAACAAGGTATGGAATCCTTCATTACGTAGATTCACCTGGGACTTGGGTTAAATCAATCCTGGCGTGAGAAGACACGCAAAAAGTTCGGACTCTAGAAACTCCCGCTAAGCACGGCGTAACGAAGAGTCTCGCGCATGCGCTGTGTTTTTCATCTCCATACGTCATCACGCGAATAGCCAGTTTACATTACTGCTGTTTTTCACTTCTTTCCTTCACGCGCGCACAACATATCACTCTTCCGACTCTTAGACTCCTCCGAAGAGGTTTTCAGTCCGCTACTCCCAAGACGAGAACGGGTCGTCTCTCCCTTGAACCACAGAAGGATTCCAAACGATCCCTGTGTACCCTCAGAGAGTTGCGCCCCATCCCCTAAGAGTCTCATTTTGGCTACTTTGGTTTTCTACTTTCCTCACATTTTCACTTTCCTTAGCCTCACCACTTTCTTTCCAACCCCATTTTCGAAAATTTCCAGGAAGAAATGCCACTGTTGGTTTCATCTTTTATTTATTATTTTTCTTTTAACTAAATGACTCTTCAAAAATCTCAACACAACAAGCCTCCTCTCTTTCTTTCCACCTTCACTCCTACTTCTCCATTTCCCGTCACCCTTTAAGAGGCTCATTGCCATGAGTTAAGCATACGTCACCACCCCATTATTATTACTATTAAATAGCATTAGTAGTGGTAAAAGTAACAGCAATACCACTAGTAATCGTCGCCTTCTAAATGTTTCCATTTATTCTTTAGGAGATGACTTATCGAACGATGCGGACCTGGTGCTTCAGGGCGGGAACCTGACTGCGCTCTATTTCCACCCTACTCCGATCCGGTCCGGGTTCGTGAACAAGATCGAGATCGAGCTGATCGAACGGAAGTTCCGCACGATGGAAGGTAGGGAGCCCGGCCCTAATGCACGTTGCGATCTTAGTGGGGACGCTAAAGGGAGGTTTGATAAAGGGGTTCACCTACCCTACCGTTCCTCCTCACTAGAGAAAAAAAAGTCCCGTCAATTTTTCCCTTTAATCTTCCTTTTCACTTTAGTCTTTCACTTGCATGCAAAAGGTGCTCGGACCGCCTCCGTGAAAGAGGCAACAATACACTCGTGTCTTCAATGAAAGATGCAACATTACACTAATGTGTTCACTGAAAGAGGTAACAAATTAGTCGTGTGTTCAGATGCATCCCTGAGAGGGTGTATAGGTCCGTACTTTTGAGTGTCATTGCCCTTTATGCGAACTTGTCCCTGGAGAGTTGAAATATCTCATTTTCATAGTATTCCAAGCTGGAGGTTTCGATTTAATTATCTCTCATTATTCCTTTTTATTTTATTAATTATTTTGTTTGTTTATCATACTCTTATTCCTCTGCCCGCTGAATTTACAGGCCCTCATTGAACTGCACCAATCATAATGATAATTATAAATTAGTAATAACAACGATCAATGAATCATTTCCTGTAGCACCCACGGGGATGCATAGGGCCTCAATGAACTTACGCCACCACGCTCTATCTTGAGCTAATGCGTCAAGATCTTCCCAACAATGATACACGAATAATAATAGTGGTAGGGTGGGTAGTTTCTCACTTGTCTTATCTCCTTTTGTTCCATAATCCCATAGCACTGACGCCTGCCTACAGACAGCTATAACTAATACTTCTATATGCTGTATTCTAAACAGGTGTGCCGATGAAGCGAGAGCAGTTCATGATTATACTGCATAAATTGGACGGTCTCTTCTTCCGGATCCAATACGGATCTTACTCGACGCAAGCTAGGTAATCCCAGCCAGGACATAGGACCCTTTTTAATTGGGAAAAAGAGAGGGATTTGCTTCCCCCAAAGAGTACATTTTCACTTGACAACGACAATGAGGGGAGGGAAAAACATGGACAAATATACCAATATGGGAAAACAAACGGAGGCATCGTCACCGAAAAGTGTGTGGGAGGGGGGGGGGGTAAAGTTCGTAATAAAGGGATGAAGTTCGGAGAAGCAAACCAAAGTGGAAGGTAGATAACAAAGGTAGCCAAAAGGAAACTATTTGGGGTGTAATAAAGCGGAAGGATGGGGGGGTCGCGCAGCTCTCCGGAACCTATTCCCCGTCCGAACAATGCAGGTAGTACAAGGAAGTAAAAACAGATCAAGACTATAATTCTAAGATTTGAAAGTTTTCTTTTTAGTACAAGTTTTTATTCTGAGTAAAAGTGTTTGCTTGGGGTAAAAGTTTTGTTCTGTGTAAAAGTCCCCCTCCCCCGCCCCCGAGTCGAATTTTAGCCTTAGGTAACAAAGTTTATACTCTAAAACCCGAGGTAAGTTTTTTGCTCTGAGTAAAATGTTTGTTTTCGCCCCCCCCCCTCCCTTCCCTCCATAATGGCTTAGTGAAAGCTTTTGCCACGAGTAAAAGTTTTTGCTTGAGTAAATGTTTTGATGTCATGAATATGTCACGAATATCATGAATATGTCACAAATATGTGATGAATATGTCACGAATGTCATTAATGTGTCACGAATATGTCATGAATATGTGACGAATGCCATGAATACCTCACGAATATGTCATGAATATAGTGCATCTTGCGTTTGTTTCGCCAGACTGAACATGCTTCAAATCACGACCGCGACGGGAGATTACCACAGCGCCGGCGTTCCTGCGTTCTCCGTCGAGACCTGCCAGTGTCCACCCAATTACTCGGGTCGGTCGTCTCTTGTATACCTTAAACGATGTCACCACACTTGAGAGTCAGAAACACACTTCGTTATCGACATCCATCGCACACTTTGGGAACAAAAGACCCATAAGGGCATAACCCAATGCAAATGAGGTTTAGAGTTCGCACTTTCGAGTACCTGCGCAATCTCTACGAACTTGTTCATATTGGTTATCTACTTCACCTCCTTCGTGTTTATCTTTCATTCATGTTCTTTCTGATTCTCTATTTCTTCATGGGTCAGATTTTCTCCTTATATCCTTTATACACTTCATTATACACTACTTTCCCACAAAATAGGAACGGCGCGTATTAACTATACCAAAAGTGCCCACTCTCCGCTACCCTCTTGATGCCCTTTTCAGCACAAAGCCGTCCATCATTTTTTAGCACCAAAATGGTCATTCAGGAGGAGAAGGGGGGCTAATCTATGTTGCATTTCGTCCCGTTCACCACAGATCAGAAGACTCCAAGCGCACTCCCTCACAAACACCCTAGAGGCACACCTACGTACCACACAGCAATATCATTCACTTGAAACCTCGCTCAGCCTTTTCTCTCCTAAACATTCATTCATATAATAAATCGTGCGCCTTTTACGCGTTCTTCCAACACTTCTCAATCCCTGACACTCACTCTCGCAAGTCGATTTCCATCCATTCTTCTTACACGTCCATACCACCTCACAACACTCTCAGTCACAACCTCATTCGCACCTTTATTCACACCTGTGTTGGATAAACATTAAAAAAAACATTCTAAATTAAGGCTAGTCCTAATCATTTGACGTTTAACGCCTTGAAATTATCAAAGTAGGTGGAGAAGGTATCGCTGAGTTGCTATTAATACCCTGTGCGGGAAGACCTTTCCAATATTTTGCATGTTTGTAGGTCATTCTCCAAATATTTTTGTGTTTATGATAATAATCCCTTTCCCTTCTTCAGGAACATCATGCGAAGACTGTGCTGAGGGGTATTTTCGCACTTCAACAGGACCCTACGGCGGATTCTGCGTCCCTTGCAAATGCAACAACCACGCTGATACCTGCGACCCGGTCACGGGCAAGTGCTTCGTAAGTTCCCAGTCACAAAGCAACCATGAGTTGACCTCGAAGAAGGACAGTGGATTGACCCCTTAGAGGAGAATATGCTTGGAAGGGATGACCTCTTAAAAGGGGCAATGCCTGGATGTGATGACCCCTTAAAGGGACGATGCTTGGGTGCGATGACCGCTTAAAAGTGGCAATGCCTGGATGCGATGACCTCTTAAAAGGGATAATGCTTGGATGGGATGACCTCTTAAAAGAGACAATGTTTGGATGAGATGACCTGTTAAAAGCGGCACAGCCTAGATGTGATGAGTGATGACCATATAAAAGGGGCAATGTCTGGATGTTAATATCTCTTAAAAGAGACAATGCCTGGATGTGATGACCTCTTAAAGGGGCAATGCCTAGATGTGATGACCTCATAAAAGGAGCAATGTCTGGATGTTAAGATCTCTTGAAAGAGACAATGCCTGGATGTGATGACCTCTTAAAAGGGGCAATGCCTGGATTGAATGACCTCTTAAAAAGGAAAAATGCTTGGATGGGATGAACTCTTTAAAGGGACAATGCCTGAATGTGATGACCTCATAAAAGGGGCAATGTCTGCATGTTAGGATCTCTTCAAAGCGACAATGCCTGGATGTGATGACCTCTTAAAAGGGGCAAAGTCTGGATGGGATGACCTCTTAAAAGGGACAATGCCTGGTTGCGATGACCTCTTAAAAAGGGACAATGCTTGGATGGAATGAGTTCTTAAAGGGGACGATGCTTAGAGAGGGATGATCTCTTAAAAGGGACAATGTTTGCATGAGATAACCTCTTAAAAGGGGCAATGCCTAGATCTGATGACCTCATAAAAGATGCAATGCCTGGATGTTACGATCTCTTAAAAGAGACAATGCCTAGATGTTACGATCTCGTAAAAGAGACAATGCCTGGATGTGATGACCTCTTAAAAGGGACGATGCTTGGATGGGATTACCTCTTTAAAGGGACATGCTTGGATGGGATGACCTTAAAATGGGCAATGCCTAGATCTGATGACCTCATAAAAGGGGCAATTCCTGGATGTTACGATCTCTTAAAAGATACAATGCCTGGATGTGATGACCTCTTAAAAGGGACGATACTTGGATGGGATTGCGTCTTTGAAGGGACAATGCTTGGATGGGATGAGCTCTTTAAAGGGGCAATGCCTGGATGTAATGGCCTCTTAAAAGAAGCGATGCCTGGATGTAATGACCCCTTAATAGGGACAATGCTTGGATAGGATGACCTCTAAAAGGGACAATGCCTGGATGTGATTACCTCTTAAAAGGGGACAATGCTAGGATGGGATGACTTCTTAAAATGGGACAATGTTAAGATGAGATAATCTCTTAAAAGGGGCAATGCCTGGATGAGATGACCTCTTAAAAAGGGACAATGCTTGGGTGGGATGACTTCTTAAAAAGAGACAATGTTAAGATGAGATGACCTCTTAAAAGGAGAAATGCCTAGATCTGATGCCCTCATTAAAGGGTCAATGCCTGGATGTCACGATCTCTTAAAAGAGACAATGCCTGGATGTGATGACCTCTTAAAAGTGGCAATGCTTGGATGTAATGACCCCTTAATAGGGATAATGCTTGTAAGGGATGACCTCTTTAAAGGGACAATTCTTAGATGGAATAACCTCTTTAAAGGGACATTACTTGGATGGAATGACCTCTTAAAGGAGACAATGCCTGAATGTGATGACTTCTTAAAAGGGGCAATGCCTGGATTGGATGACCTCATAAAAAGGGACACTGCTTGGATGGGATTACCTCTTTAAAGACACAATGCTTGGATGGGATGACCTCTTAAAAGGGGCAATGCCTGGATGTGATGACCTCTTAAATGGGGCAATGCCTAGATCTGATGACCTCATAAAAGGGGCAATGCCTGGATGTTACGATCTCTTAAAACGGGCAATGCCTGGATGTAATGACCCCTTAATAGGGACAATGCCTGGATGGGATGACTTCTTAAAAAGGGACGATGCATGGAGGGGAGGATCTCTTAAAAGAGACAATGTTTTGATGAGGTGACCTCTTAAAAGGGGCAATGCCTAGATCTGATGACCTCATAAAAGGGGCAATGTCTGGATGTTACGATCTCTTAAAAGATACAATGCCTGGATGTGCTGACCTCTTAAAAGGGACGATGCTTGGATGGGATTGCCTCTTTGAAGAGACAATGCTTAGATAGAATGACCTCTTTAAAGGGACAATGCCTGGATGTGATGGCCTCTTAAAAGAAGCGATGCCTGGATGTAATGACCTCTTTAAAGGGACAATGCTTGGATAGGATGACCTCTAAAAGAGACAATGCCTGGATGTGATTACCTCTTAAAAGGGTCAATGACTGGATGGGATGACCTCTTAAAAAGGGACAATGCTTGGATGGGATGACTTCTTAAAATGGGACAATGTTAAGATGAGATAACCTCTTAAAAGGGGCAATGCCTGGATGAGATGACCTCTTAAAAAGGGTCAATGCTTGGGTAGGATGACTTCTTAAAAAGGGACAATGTTAAGATGAGATGACCTCTTAAAAGGGAAAAGGCCTAGATCTGATGACCTCATAAAAGGGTCAATGCCTGGATGTCATGATCTCTTAAAAGACACAATGCCTGGATCTGATGACCTCTTAAAAGGAGCAATGCCTGGATGTAATGACCCCTTAATAGGGATAATGCTTGGAAGAGATGACCTCTTTAAAGGGACAATTCTTAGATGGAATGACCTCTTTAAAGGGACATTGCTTGGATGGGATGACCTCTTAAAGGAGACAATGCCTGGATGTGATAACTTCTTAAAAGGAGCAATGCCTGGATTGGATGACCTCTTAAAAAGGAACGCTGCTTGGATGGGATTACCTCTTTAAAGAGACGATGCTTGGATGGGATGACCTCTTAAAAGGGGCAATGCCTGGATGTGATGACCTCTTAAATGGGGCAATGCCTAGATCTGATGACCTCATAAAAGGGGCAATGCCTGGATGTTACGATCTCTTAAAACGGGCAATGCCTGGATGAGATAACCTCTTAAAAGGGGCAATGCCTGGTTGGGATGACCTTATTGAAGGGAGAATGCTTAGATGTAATGACCCCTTAATAGGGACAATGCCTGGATGGGATGACTTCTTAAAAAGGGACGATGCATGGAGGGGAGGATCTCTTAAAAGAGACAATGTTTTGATGAGGTGACCTCTTAAAAGGGGTAATGCCTAGATCTAATGACCTCATAAAAGGGGCAATTCCTGGATGTTACGATCTCTTAAAAGATACAATGCCTGGAGGTGATGACCTCTTAAAAGGGACGATACTTGGATGGGATTGCGTCTTTGAAGGGACATGGCTTGGATGCGATGAGCTCTTTAAAGGAGCAATGCCTGGATGTAATGGCCTCTTAAAAGAAGCGATGCCTGGATGTAATGACCCCTTAATAGGGTTCAATGCTTGGATAGGATGACTTCTTAAAATGGGACAATGTTAAGATGAGATAACCTCTTAAAAGGGGCAATGCCTGGATGGGATGACCTCATAAAAAGGGACAATGCTTGGATGGGATGACTTCTTAAAATGGGACAATGTTAAGATGAGATAACCTCTTAAAAGGGGCAGTGCCTGGATGAGATGACCTCTTAAAAAGGGACAATGCTTGGATGGGATGACCTCTTAAAAGAGACAATGCCTAGATGTGATGACCTCTTAAAAAAGGACAATGACGTGATGTGATGACCTCTTAAATGGGATGATGCTTGGATGGGATTACCTCTTTAGAGGGACAATGCATGGATAGGATGACCTCTTAAAAGCATCAATGCCTGGATGTGATGACCCCTTAAAAGGGATAATGCTTGGATGAGATGACCTCCTAAAAGAGACAATGCATGGATATGATGACCTCTTAAAAGGAGCAATGCTTGGATGTGATGACCCCTTAAAAGGGGCAATGCTTGGATGTGATGACCTCTTAACAGGCACGATGTTTAGATGGGATGGCCTCTTTAAAGGGACAATGCTTGGATGTGATGACATCTTAAAAGGGACGATGCTTGGATGGGATTACCTGTTTAAAGGGACAATGCTTGGATATGATGACCTCTTAAAGGGGGCAATGTGAGGAGGCGATAACCTCTTAAAAAGGACAATGTTTGGATGTGATAACCTCTTAAAAGGGACAATGACTTGATGTGATGACCTCTTAAATGAGATGATGCCTGGATGGGATTACCTCTTTAGAGGGACAATGCATGGATAGGATGACCTCTTAAAAGGAGCAATGCCTGGATGTGATGACCCCTTAAAAGGGACAATGCCTAGATGTATTGACCTCTTTAAAGGGACAATGCTTAGATGGGATGACTTCTTTAAAGGGATAATGCTTGGATGGGATGATCTCTTTAAAGAGACAATGCTTGGATGGGATGATCTCTTAAAAGGGGTAATGCCTGGATGTGATGACATCTTAAAAGGGGCAATGCTTGGATTGGATGACCTCTTAAAAAGGGACGCTGCTTGGATGGGATTACCTCTTTAAAGAGACAATGCTTGGATGGGATGACCTCTTGAAAGGAGACGCCAGTGAGAAGGGACAAAAAACGAGAATGTCTGTGAATGAGGAATTTGTCTGGGGCTCTTTAAACTTAAGGCCAAAGGTCGGTCGTTAGTTCATGTGAACCTTAATTCGGATGTACAAACTTTGCAAACCTGAACCATTGTAGACAAGAAACACCAAAAGATGGAAAGAGGAAATTAAAGGTATACAAACAAATCATGAATTTCGTGAGCCTTAAAGTAGCGGCAATTTACCAACCCTTCAAAGATGGACATTTCGATCGAGATCGCACAATCTCATAAATTGACTCTCATATTTAAATATATCAGTAACGCCATTGCTCATTGCCGCGAAAAATCGTAACAATTTCCTTCAAATGATCCGATAAGTTAATAGTGATCACCTCTTCAAGGAAACAAGAAGAAGCTGGGGATAAACGACAAAAGCATTTTTTGCTCAGTAAAGAAAGAAGGGAGACACGCACATATGGAGGGAAAAGTTGAAAGAATAGGAAGAGTCAAATAGGTTCCTGAGGGAAGAGGCTGCAATAGCGAAATTCAGCCATTGGAAGAGTGGATTTGTGCTATAAATCCCGATGATTCACTTCTTACAAATAGCACAACCACTTAAAAAATCTAATTTCCCCCCCCCCCCCTTCATTATCGGGGTTGAAGAGTCACTACTTGGCTTTGAGTCCACGCACATGTGTATAATACATATGTTCATTTGTAGGGTAGCACAGCAAGTGTTTGCAAGAATACAGCATGCTAAGAATGCACTGAATAAGAGATTTTGGGTGTATGTTTGGGTTGTACATAAATGTGGAGAAAGCGGATAATCTTGACGATAGGAAAGTAGGATCGGAAATGTATGGAAGAGGTGGCAAATTGTTAGCTGATATCAACAGTTTTTTAGCTATAATTTAGTCATACGTTCAGGTGAAAGGTAGCCGAACTGAGTGGTTTGATATGTATATTTGTGTGTGAGACAAGCTTGTGGCATGTCACCATGGTTGTTTAATATATTCATGGATGGACTGGTGACAAAACTCGAGTGTGAATGAGTGAAAGTGGTGTGGGATTATTGAGAAATAGCCTCGTTCTCTGAGATTGTAGTAGCATAGGTACTCGGTGTTGCCAGGGATAAAAAGTTCCTGCGGTAAATAAATACAGATACATATTGTTTGAAATTCTTATATTGTGGCACAAAGCTATCTTTATTTATGGGGTGTAGGCAGATTCAGGAGAGTTGCGCACTTTTCATATTATATAATATCATATGATATAATACCCAGGCGCGAATCCAGGGGAGGGGCGAGAGGGCTGAAGCCTGCCCTCCCCTCCCCCCTCCGATTTCAGACCTGTTTATGTTTATATTTATTTTTTAAGCCATACTTGTATTCTGCTATTGAGAAAGAATTATGTAATAATATAGAATATATTTAAAACAGTTTTTAGTCGCGTGTGACTCAATATCTCACTATGTCGATCGGTCCGTCCCCGTTCTACTTTTTTTATACAATAACATCGTAACTATTCGGCCGATTCTAACGAAATTTGAGACTCTAATGTTGTTTTACATTTTCTTTCGAATGATATAATAATTGCCAAGGTCCTTTATGTTTAGTCCGGGAATTATTGAAAGTTCTGAAGGTCGTAAGGTCATAAATCAGAATAAGTGAGAGCACGCGACTTTGGTCAGCAGACCTTGTTTTTAAAACCATTGCGAACGAATGTATCGTATATGATACATGTCTAAAATACAAGTAAATCTCAAAAATAATTATTAAATTCATTATCATAACTTTGATGACGTGCAAAAACTACAATTCATAATTATCTGATGTGTGGAAAAAAATGGATTTGAGAGAGTTAGTGATCACTCCTGTGTCATATACTGGTATTTATTATCAGTGCTGTGTAAGATAACCATTATTACTAATCAATGACCTTTCCTCAGACTCCTCAGAAGGAGGAAGTCAGGAAAGGGAGGAACGCAGGGCAACAAGCAAATGTCTGGAAGGTGGGGAGCGTATGGCAGAGAGCAAACGTTTGTCTGGAAAGGGAGGAGCGTATGTCAATAAGCAAACGTCTGGAAAGGGAGGAACGCAGGGCAACAAGCAAATGTCTAGAAAGGCAGGAGCGTATGGCAGAGAGCAAACATTTGTCTGGAAAGGGAGGAGCGTATGTCAACAAGCAAACGTCTGGAAAGGAGGAACGCATGTCAACAAGCAAACGTCTGGAAGGGGAGAAAAGCATAACAACAAACAAACGTCTGGAAGGGGAGGAGCGTATGTCAGCAAGCAAACGTCTGGAAAGGGAGGAACGTATGTCAACAAGCAAACGTCTGGAAAGGAGGAACGCATGTCAACAAGCAAACGTCTGGAAGGGGAGAAAAGCATAACAAAAAACAAACGTCTGGAAGGGCAGGAGCGTATGTCAGCAAGCAAACGTCTGGAAAGGGAGGTGCGTATGTCAGCAAGCAAACGTCTGGAAAGGAGGAACGCATGGCAACAAGCAAACGTCTGGAAGGGGAGAAAAGCATAACAACAAACAAACGTCTGGAAGGGGAGGAGCGTATGTCAGCAAGCAAACGTCTGGAAGGGGAGGAACGTATGTCAACAAGCAAACGTCTGGAAAGGAGGAACGCATGTCAACAAGCAAACGTCTGGAAAGGGAGGAACGTATGTCAACAAGCAAACGTCTGGAAAGGGAGGAACGTATGTCAGCAAGCAAACTTCTGGAAGGGGAGGAACGTATGTCAACAAGCAAACGTCTGGAAAGGGAGGAACGTATGTCAACAAGCAAACGTCTGGAAAGGGATGAACGTATGTCAGCAAGCAAACGTCTGGAAAGGGAGGAACGTATGTCAACAAGCAAACGTCTGGAAGGGGAGAAAAGCATAACAACAAACAAACGTCTGGAAGGGGAGGAGCGTATGTCAGCAAGCAAACGTCTGGAAAGGGAGGAACGTATGTCCACAAGCAAACGTCTGGAAAGGAGGAACGCATGTCAACAAGCAAACGTCTGGAAGGGGAGAAAAGCATAACAACAAACAAACGTCTGGAAGGGGAGGAGCGTATGTCAGCAAGCAAACGTCTGGAAAGGGAGGAACGCATGTCAACAAGCAAACGTCTGAAAAGGAGGAACGCATGGCAACAAGCAAACGTCTGGAAGGGGAGAAAAGCATAACAACAAACAAACGTCTGGAAGGGGAGGAGCGTATGTCAGCAAGCAAACGTCTGGAAAGGGAGGAACGTATGTCAACAAGCAAACGTCTGGAAAGGGAGGAACGCATGTCAACAAGCAAACGTCTGGAAAGGGAGGAACGTATGTCAACAAGCAAACGTCTGGAAAGGGAGGAACGTATGTCAGCAAGCAAACTTCTGGAAAGGGAGGAACGTATGTCAACAAGCAAACGTCTGGAAAGGGAGGAACGTATGTCAACAAGCAAACGTCTGGAAAGGAGGAAAGCATGGCAACAAGCAAACGTCTGGAAGGGGAGAAAAGCATAACAACAAACAAACGTCTGGAATGGGAGGAGCGTATGTCAGCAAGCAAACGTCTGGAAAGGGAGGAACGTATGTCAACAAGCAAACGTCTGGAAAGGAGGAACGCATGTCAACAAGCAAACGTCTGGTAAGGAGGAACGCATGGCAACAAGCAAACGTCTGGAAGGGAAGGATCGTATGACAGCAAACAAACGTCAGGATGAGGAGGATCATATGGCAGCAAACAAACGTCAGAGACAGGGGGAGGCGTATGACAGCAAGCAAACATCAGGAAGGGAAGGAGTGGATGAAGGGAAGCCGGAAGGAAGATGGGTCAAAATGGGAGGTTCGCTAAACACTCGACCCGAGGTATAAAAAGCAATCGCCATATCACATATTTTAGGCGGTGAGGGGACCTTTGATAGCAACCCCGAGGGTAAGGTTCTGGAGGGATCTAAAAGGACTATTTGATTTTTTTGGTTCTTTTTTACAACTTTGTTACTTGGAGTGTATGTACCCTCCAGGCCCCAGCATTTCAGGTCGAAATAATTGACCAAGCTAGTCCTTTGCGAACTATTTTTTTTTACGATTTTAAAATTTTTCTCCTGTTTTTCTACTCCTCCTTACTTTTCCCGGTGTCTTCATTGGATTACTACAATTTTTCCTTCTCTCTAATTTTTGGATTAAGGTAAACTCATTTTCTCCACAGAATTGTCGAGACAACACGGTTGGGTTCCATTGTGAGAAGTGTGCCCCTGGGTACTTCGGCGATGTCAAGAAGGGAACCCCATATGATTGCCTTATTTGCTCCTGTCCCCATCCTTCCGTCACAAACAAGTAAGATGGGGTGACAAATGACACTGATAACCTTTCCTTTACACATTCAATGCAAGGGGGTAGGGGTCTCAAGGCCCTATTGAATGCACCTTCGTAAGAACTTGCTTTAGGTCTTTAACACACTTGGCAAGTATAATTCAGGTGGGCAAGGTTTATTATTGGACACTTCCCCCTCCTTGCCCTCGGAAAATTTAGGGGGTCCATACGGATGGAATCCTGCCTTTACGTCGAGGAAGGGGATCAGCTCTCACTTTTGTATTAGCTGTGAACTTGACTTTTACTTTTCCCCCCTTCCATTTATGTGATTTATAATTTATTTGTTTGTTTATTATTTTGCTTACTTATGTCATTTATATCCACTTGCTGTCTCCCCATGTTCCTTGTTTCCGCTACCTCGCTGACTGTTTGTACTTTGCCCCATGTTGGCTGTGTGTGGAAACTGTATCTCCTCGTGCGCCCACCCAGCCCCGTCTAAAAATTGAGCCTTCCTCCTGAGTTGCGACCTTAAGGTGGCAACACACTTCTTTGGCGGGGTGGTTTGGTGACAAACGGGAAGCCAAGTTAGCTCTGCCTGGCTTATCTATTGGTCCATCTGGCTACTTAGTCCGCATGAGTTTAAGAGATCAATCGGCACCTGGGTTCCTGGCATGCCATTAGTCCGGTGTTGCCGTCTGCCATGTAGTATCAAAGGGGACCCCTGAGAGATGAGCCTTTTTTGCCCAGGATAATGCCTCCCCGTTTAGGGTTTAATGTAGTGTGCTGAGCTCACCTGGTGAAATAAAAATATATTTATTTTCTAAAAAAAAAACAACTTTAACATCCATTCCCAGATATCTATGTACACTTTCTGGTCTTGCCGTTACTGGATCCTGATCTGAATTATTACTGGTTCCTTGCCCTCTGCTCAGATTTCACCTTCCCCCTCTGTCAAGGACAGTGGAATAATTTATACTCTTTTAGTTTCTTTTTGCTGTGATCTAAGAGTTTAAAGTTACGTTTGGCTCACTAAATCAGAGTAGTGGTGGTTTAAACTCTGCCTCCTCGTGTTTGAAAGATAAATGTTCGTTACATGGCATTGGGATGTGTCAAAAGTCGACTACAAAGTAGCTGATCAGAACTCCAGCTGCATAACTGAGCAAGGAAGTTAAATTATATGTATCTTCATAGTTTCTATTCGTTGTTCACAAGCGTAAACTTACCACAAGACTTTTAATACAATTGATTTAATAAACTCAACTTTTCAGTTTTGCTACAAGTTGCCAGCTGGCACCGAATAATGATGATATAGAGTGCCAGTGTAGAGAAGGATACCGAGGTTCTACGTGTGGTATTTGTGCCCCTGGCTACTATGGTCAACCTAACATCATTGGTAAGACCCTTTCTTTCAACAAACACTATCCCCCTATAGTATACTAAATGGCATTAAATGGCTTTTGTAGAAGTTCCTTTCATTAAAACTCCTCGCTGCAATAGAGAAAGGACTAAACTTGGAGTAATTCGATTCGAGACTGGCCGAGGGGATAAAAGCACCGCGTCCGATGATCTCAGTAACAGGTGGAGTTAACAGTTCGAATATCGTCACTGTTCCTAATTTTAAATTTTTCTTGTTCTTCTTTTCTTCTCTCCATTTAGATACGAAAAAAGTGATCAATAAATATTTGACAGGAAGGTCTATACATTTTTTTTTAATTATTTACTTCATCTAACGGAAGATCCATAGCTAATACTAATATATTTTAATCTGAGCAACTTCGAAGTCCCTTACCTTATCAATAGACTAGAAATTACAAAAATTAGTTCATATTTCTTGTATCGTTAGTGTATCGATAGTTTCCAGCTTGGATTTTTGGCTTACTAACATCAAATAGATATGACTGCGGGCGATTGAATATTGTTCGATTGAAAACTTGTATAGCGAATGCATTTGAGTGAAAGTATGTAATGAGTAGGAACTGCCACGCTCTCGAATGTGGCTCAACAAGTACTCGTTTGATCCAAAATGCCATGTGACTGGCTCGTCAGCCCTGGTACGAAGGTCTTTCTCTTTCAATTCCCTTTCCCCTAGCATAGCCGAGAGAGAGAGGTTACCTCTTTTGGGAAGTCCCTTCTATTCATGTAGGTTTGATGTGGTCATGTACGCATCAACGTTATATATATATATATATAGCATTTGAATCAGCTAATTATATACAAGCTTACGGGTTAGCAAGGGTTGGTTTGTTTTGGATTTAATAGAAGTCCATTTGCCCAAACTCGGATAACCTCAGCTATATCCAATAACTGTAGACTGAATTTTTTTTTATTTTTCGATTCCTGAATATATTTCTTGTGCAATTAACTACAAGAGCCCTAATCGTAATTTTGATTTGTATATTGCTGCCGAAGTCATACCTATTTTGTGGACAGTCCGAAAATTTCTCTTTGGGATCGGGAGAGGGTGTACTTTCTTCCCCCGCGTCCCTCCAAAACACTTTCTATGTTTTACAGGAGATTACTGTAAACTCTGCGAATGCAATCAGAACATCGACGCATCTTCTCAATACGGATGCGATAACATAAATGGCTTATGTTTGTCCTGCCTCAACAACACTTACGGGAGTCAATGTGAGAGATGCGCCCCTGGCTTCTACGGAGATGCCATAGTGCTTAAAAATTGTCAAAGTAAGTCGCTCTATCGTTACCATTTAGCGCTTCAGACCAACTTACCCCTCAGCCAGATCCGTATTTAAGTATTTCCCAATTGCTTGCCTCCTCTACCTTTACAGTTGGTTAGTGTCTACGGTATTTAATGAAGTTTTAAAATATATACAACCAAAACCCGGCCTGGTTGTCAGTTGATAAGGTTCGTTGACCAAGGATTTGGTACTTTCCACTCTGCAAGATCCATATGCAAGTTATTCCTAATTTCTTGCCTCCTCTACCTTTACAGTTGGTTGGTATCCCCCCTATTTAATGAAGTTTTAAAATATCTACAACCAAAAAACCGTCTGGTTGTCAGTTAATAAGTTCGTTAACCGAGGTATTGGTACTTTCCACTCTGCCGCCGATACAAGTGACAACTCACTTCTCCAGATCAGGGAAATGAAGCCACATAGGGTCTGGTTAGCTGCTGTATGGAGTTCCTTACGTGAGTCGACTTAAGCGGCAATTGCCATACGCAGTAGCTACTGTGGGTTCGGATCCCACGTTAAACTGTAGGTCCCAACTGAGATAAGACTCAGACGGTGTTAGAGCGTCTCGGAGTTTGGATCTGGCGTTAGCTGTATTCGGCACTGAGATAGGCATCAGGCGGTGCAAGTCGTGATGAAAGTCATGAGTTTCAAAACCGGTCGCGTTGATGCCCTCGTTGGTTGACGCCATGGCGAGATCTTCCCACAAATCTCATTTCGAAGAAGTCCTGCGGATTTAGGGCAAAGCCTACTCCTTCATTGTGAGGAAAGCTTAGGGGTGTTGAGCCCCTCCAACTCTAAAGCGCTCCAAGTAATCTCCCCTTTAAGCTACTCGGAGTATGAACCATCCACACACTTTTACTTTCTTTAACTTCAACACTTTCTTCAAAAAGACTCAAACCCGATATTCTCGTTGGTAATATTAATGATGATAATAATTGTTATTATTATTAATTTAACATCTACCATTTTGCAACAAAGTGGGGTCGGTGCGCAGTAATGCCACTAAAAAATAGCCAGCCTCTCGCACCCACCATTTTGCCCACGCCAAATCGGCACTTCATAGCGATGGGGCACTATGCGGTGAGGCATATCGCCTAGTCCGGGCTGAGAGGGTCATTAGCACGCCCCTTCTCAAAACCCCTTCTATGCATACCTATCACACACACACACACACAGTATCGCCACTTCTCATTTCTCCCCAAAACTCTCTTCTCGCATGCTGGACACAGGGCGTTTTTTTGGTCCGACATTTTCTCACTGCGATTTTTCAGGGGTTCGAAATTTCGACCAACATTTTTCTCTAGAAATTTTAATTATGACCACTTTATTCTAGAAATGTTGCCTAATTTCGACGAATGCTAGAAATTTTAATTAGTACGAGTTTCGTTGTAGAAATTTTCATTTTGACGAATTCTAGAATTTTTATTGCAACGACTTTCTTCTAGAAATGTTAATTTCGACGACTTCTAGAAATTTTAATTTCAACAACTTTCTTCTAGAAATTTCAATTACGATGACTTACTTCTAGAAATATTAATTTCGACGAATTATAAAGATTTTAATTTCGACGATTTCTAGAAATGTTAATTACTACGACTTCAAGAAATTTTAATCTCGACGACTTTCTAAATTTGAATTTCGTGGACCATTTCTTATAGGAATTTTAATTCTTTTTCGTATATTATTGAGAATAAAAATAAGGATATCTCTCAGAGGTTTTTAAAAATGAATGCAATTTCTTAAGTAAAACTAAATTTTCCAGAAAGGATTTTCTTCTCTTTTGTTTTCGAAATGGAAGAAAATAAATAATTTAAAGGTTTCCTTATCAGCTTTACAAAGGTCATCGGATCGCTTTTATCAATTTTATAAAATAAGTCATTTTCTGGTTTAATTTCAAAGAAGTCGATCTTATAGCAATTATTATCCACCTTTACACTGCATTGGGGATGCCGGGAGGGTGATTGCTCTCATCCACACCAAGCGAGGGACTTTATCCCATCGAATTCGCCCCTTTTTATCGTTTTACTTTAATTATTATTTAACATCGTAATCCCAATTTTTAATTATATACGAATGACATAAAGAGAAAAGGTAATAGAATAAAAAGATAGCGAAGACAAGACTGATCAATTAGTATTATCACTAAATGAGAGAACGGGTGACTGTAGCAAGGAAAGAGGGCTAAAACTATCGAGTATTGAGGCAACGAAAGTATCCACCATCCTTGGGTTTCATAGGGAGAATAATACAAACATGTAAATGTTTATATTATTTTAAAAAATGGGATAAGAATCAACTCTTAAAAATACGAGTATATACGAACCCATTTACAACGGAAGTTTTGAAGGTCTGCAAAAAGGTCGTATTCCATTCTTACTATGTTAACTAGATGATCCCTTTACCTATGCTTTCCGAATCGACTCACGGAAGGAGTTTTAATGATCTTAGTTTGAGAAAGTCCCACTGAATGTTAGATATATTGATGATCCTTTTCGCTATGCTGTCCGATGTTGTCTAATTTAAGCTACCTTGCTTCCTAGGTGAATGAGTCGGTCATTTAATATAAATAAACTTCGTGCAATAGTTCTTAATTTCTATAAAAGGAAACAAAACCCCGTATTAGTTGGCAATTTTTCAACCTGCAACTCATTACTGAAGATCTGCAAGAAATATATATTTTTAGATTTTATTGTCAGTCGAATTTCTGTGGTTACTAAGTATTGACGTCTCGGTGTAAACGTTTCTAGTTGGAAAGTTTCCTTGTGTTAATTCTAATATGAGGAAATTTCAGAAGTTTAGTTGATGGCATTGAAAATAATGAACGTTTTGTTGATATTTCTCATCGCAGGAATTTATCCAAAGCATAGCGATAGTGTAAAGTGTGACCGGAAGAGAACCGAAACTGTCTTTTCTACCTTTTACGAAGCTTCGACCGGGGTGAGCCCCAATTCCCCTTATTCCTACAGAGGCAGGGCTTCGCGTTATGAAGACTACCTGCCCCTCGAACAATATAGAGCTAAATATGGCACTTTGATCGGCACTCATTACGATAAGTCGCGCTCCTACTCGGGTCACAAGTCAGATCGGCAATTCCAGAAAATTGTGATCCAAGACGGAAAAGTGATTGGTTTGTCGGTAGACGGAATTGAAAAGATTTTGAGGAACTCCTCAGGACTCTCGGTCTATTCTACACTCACAAACCCACAGGAAAAGAGAAAACCGCAAATAGTTACCCCCCGGAGGTCATTTTCATCTAGCCGAACCACTGAGGCAGCGGGCGAAGGATTTGGCAGCGCTTATCTAGAATGGTCCGAGCACGGCCGGGGTAAGAGGGCGTTATTTCTCTTATTACCAGGCCCCGCAAGGCAGCCTGCGGCGGGTTCAAGAGAATTTCGTGCCTAAGATGCCCTTGTGGCTCTTCCTCTAAAACAAATATGTTTGCTTCTTTTCCACTTTTCCGATTCATTTGTCTTCCAATTCTTTTCGTCTTCCCTAGGACTTTATAGTACCTGTGGTTTTTATGTGTGAACACGATTTACGGGATTTGCGATAACCCCTCATGGTCTCTGCATTTAAGGCTGAAGAGAGTTATGATTGCAATCAAATACATAATCATTTTCAGTATTCCTTTGAATACTTCCTTTTCAGTAATCGCTTGTTGGTATTCCCTTTCGTTAAGCGTTTTAGTCCTCTCCTTTCAGTACTTCCTTTTAGCATAAAAATTCAGGACTCATCTCGTTTCTGGGAGGTATTGTATTCTGCTCTCCCCCAAGTCCTTCCCCGCTGATTTACTCTCCCTCACTAAGGTTACGAAGTAACCAAGTAGAAACACCGCTACCGACGTTGAGAAAAGCTAAGTTACATCGGGTGAGGTTAGTCGCTGTAAAGGAATTCTATTGGGGATCGATTTGTGGCATTTATAACACGTCAGGGTAACGCGTGGTTCGGAACCTAGTAAAAAATACAGAAGGCCACTGAGATAGCGATTAGACCCTGCGAACTTGTGCTAAACTCTCCCCCCCCTAAAGGAAAAAAGAAACCCCCCAAACAAACACATCCTCTTCCTTCTACGCATTTAATTCATTCATCCCAATTCAAAACCAATCCCCTTCTCTTCCTTCCCACCATTCAATCTGTTCACTACGATTCACCCTAGACCAAAATTAACGCGTTATCTTTTTCTCTCATTCATTCCATTCACCCCCATTTGTTTCAGACCAAAACCAAAGCGTCTTCTTCACTATTTACATTCAATCCATTCACTCTAATTCCCACCAGACCCCAAACAACCCCTCCTCTTCCATATTCGCATTCAATCTAATCTCTACCATTCACCTTACTCCAAACGACGCATCCCCTTCCTTTTTTAAGCTCACTTCATTCACTATAATTCCCCTCATACCCCAAACAACACATCCTCTTCTTTAGTTCTTTTCAGACGTTCAATCCATTCACCCTAGACAAAAAAACAGCCCATCCTCTTCCTTCGCCGGACTCAATCCATTCATCCTCATTCACTTCAGACAAAAATATCCATCTTTCCTCACACTCAATCCATTCACCTCAAATCAAAACCAACCCATCTTCTTCCTTCTCCACACTTAATCTATTCACCCCCACAGCGAAGTGATAGACTCTCTCAATTAAGGATCTCTCCTCTCTTCTTCATTCTGCAAAAACTTATTCTTCGCTTAATTTTTAAAGTGTTCATGATGATTGTCAACAGAGTTAGAATGGATAGCCTTTTTCGAACTTCACTGAAAGTAAAGGACTACATACTTTTGAATTTCAACAATTATATTTTTTTCTATCTCAAAACTACATCTTTGGGGGCTGCAAGAGTTATATCGTTTATATTTCAAAGATTAGATCTTTTTAATTCAACAAACATATACACCCTGAACCACGTTAATAGTCTGCTAAGGAAAGTTTGGATTTCTCGGTTCTCTGTGAATCAATTTTGACGAAACTTTCCCCAGCTGATTTGCATAATATGGCAACACTAATGTTATGCTTTCATTATGTTGTTACGTCTTTCAATTTTTATTTCACATTCCCCTTTTTGGGGGGTGAACGCCGCTAATAGTATATATCTTCTTTAAGAACAATAGGACGTCGCAGAGGCCTCAACGCTGAAGAAAAGTCTTTCATCATTAAGGAAAAGTGCTGAAAGCACCTCTATTCATGTTATTGCGATGAAGTTAGTTCGCCATGTGGACACGGTTAAACAAATTCTGAAGGACCCTTCGCTAAGGAAGAAGCGATCGGAGAGTGGGACCTCCAAGCCTGTAGCAGCTATGGATTTGAGGAATATTGGCCGCCAGTTACGTGGGAAATCCCGATCAACAAGCAGTCATTTACACTGCCACTGGTCGTCCCCATGTACCGAAGACCACCAGGGACCGTACCCTAGGTATCATGGCTTCCGTGCGAGCTCCCCTGAAACTACCTCCTTTAATGCTCCGTCACAAGAGTTTGAGGGTTCAATGGGCCGGGAAGTACAGGACGGTGGACATGAGTTGCGTTCTCATCACTGATGAGACCAGAGCGATCCTTAAAGGACCAGACAGTTGGGCAAATGGTTCGGTCTCTTTCGGAGATGAGCGTCACCATCGCTTGAGACGTCAACATCAGGGAGGAGGAGTCATATTGTGTGCAGGCATAATTAGATACATTATTTATACACATCATAATTATTTTAGACATCATATAAGATACATTCGATCGCAACGGTTTAAAAAAACTATATATATATATATATATATATATATATATATATATATATATATATATATATATATATATATATATATAAAGAAGGAGCAAATGCAAGTTCTGCAGGTAATAACAACCACCACAGGGCTTTCGCCATATTTATTTTCTGCCTTTCAAAACAATTTTGAAGACAGAAATAAAGGTGCAGAAACCTTGCATTGCAGACTATATAACAATATAGTACAAAAAAAGAGAAATTGGACGAGAATGAGCAACGAGACAAGAAACAGGAGTTTTTTAGAGGTAAGAGAAAGGGACATTAGAAGAAGAGTAGAATCAAAAAGAGCAGAGGGCGGCACAATGAAGGCAATCCTTTACCGAGAAGACAGAGATAACGCGTTATCTCTGGCGTTATCTCTGTCTTCTCGGTAAAGGATTGCCTTCATTGTGCCGCCCTCTACTCTCTTTAAATCTACTCTTCTTCTAATGTCCCTTTCTCTTACCTCTAAAAAACTGCTGTTTCTTGTCTCATTGCTCATGTGCGTCCAATTTCTTTTTCTTGTAATATATATATATATATATATATATATATATATATATATATATATATATATATATATATATATATATATATATATATATATATATATATATATATATATATATATATATATATATATATATATATATATATAGGCTTAAAAAAGAAATATTAATATAAACGAGTCTGAAATTTCACCCCCTAGCTCCACTCCCCCTGGATCCGCGCCTGACAGACTTGGCCCAGTCAAGGCGCCTGATGAGCTTAAAGTGACCGCAGAAGCCATCTGCAATCTCTTACCTTGGATCCCTGGCTAGATGACATACCGTTGTCACCTCTAATTACTCTAGTTTTCATGCATGACAACGCTCCCTCCCACTCAGCCAGGGCCACCCAAGCGTTCCTTGGCTCTTTTGGCATACAAGGTGACAAGTTGATGGTGTGGCCGCCAGCCTCTCCGGATCTCAACCCACTCGAAAATTTGTGGTCCATCATTAAACAAGATGTTTATGCCGATGGACGTCAATTTTCGTCTAAAGAAGTTTTATGGGCGACCATTAAAGCTGCCTCAGAGGCTGTCCAACCTGCTACTATTAAGAAATTGACAGATACCAGATATGGGAGAGTTTTTAAAGTCATCCCTCGAAATGGCGCTTATGTAATCAAATAATTCATTATGTCTATCAATCGTATATTATAATTATGGTTTTCTGTCAAATGTGTACTCAAGGTATGCTCAATGTGTAAAATTATCCTTCGTTTATCCAAAATATGTCTAGATGGGCTATTTTCATTCAAATGCTATTAGCGTGGTTCACCGAAAAAAACGACGAATCTGAAATAAAAATTGAAGGAAGTAACACAGCATAATTAAAACATAGCAATAATGTCGCCATATTATGCAGACCAGCTGGAAAAAGTTTCATCTAAATAGATTCACAAAGAACCCAAGAATCCTAATATGGCTCAAGGTGTATATACTTTTGGACTTCAAGGATTCTATTGGTGGGGATGGGGGTGGATTTTATTTTTATTTTGCGTAAAAAAAATTATAACTTTTATACTTTAAGGACTACATCTTGGCATTTCTACGACAACTTGGCGTTTCCATGCCATTTGATTTTTCCAGCCTACCTTAGCATTTCTATCCCATCTTGGCGTTTCCATGCCATCTTATCGTTTCCATACAATATTAGAATTTCCATGCAATTTGGGGGCTTCCCTACCATTTTAGAGTTTTCATGACATTTTGGCATTTATATTATCCATATCGGCGTGTCTATGTCATCTTGGCGTTTATATGTCATATTGGCGTGTCTAAGTCATTTGTCATTTCAATGGCATTTTGGTGTTTCCATGTCATTTTAGCGTTTCCTTACCATATTAGAGTTTGTACCATATCTTGACCTTCCTATGTAATCTTGACGTTTACATATTATCTTGTCCTTTCCATATACCTACTATTGGAGTCTACCAGCCATATTGGTGTTTCGACTCCATCTTAGGGTTACCTTGCCATCTTGGCATTTATTTTCCATCTTGGCTTTTTCATGCAATTTTAGTTTCTATATCAGCCTGGCGTTTCATGCAATTGTGTTGGTCTATTGCCATTCTGGTGTGCTTATGCCATATTAGAGTGTCCATATAACATTGTAGTTTCTAGGCCATATTTTTTATTTCCACGTCATATTGGAGTTTCCCAAAACTCCCAAATTACACGTAACGCTAAAATGGTATGGAAATTCTAAAATTACATGGAAACACCAACATGGAAAAGAAATGCCAATATTGCCATATTGGCGTTTCCATGCAATTTTGGAATTTCTTCACACCATTTTAGTGTTACATGTAATTTAGAAGTTTTCATGCCATCTTGGCGTGTCTATGCCATTTGCCATTTCCATGGCATTTTGGTGTTTCTATATCATCTTATCGTTTCCATGCCATATTATAATTTGTACCATACCATAACGTTTACATGTAATCTTGTCGTTTCCATATCATCTTGGACTCTACCTACCCTATTGGTGTTTCCATTCCATCTTGGAGTTTCCCTACAATCTTAGCCTTTTTTTCTATCTTGGCTTTTTCATGCAATTTTAAAGTTCATTGTCATCTTGGCGTTTCCATTCCGTTTTTGGGAGTCCATTGCCATTTTGTCCTGTCTATGTCATATTAGAGATTCTTTATCATCTTGGAGTATCTATGCCATATTGATGTTTCCACGCCATATTGGAGTTTCCTTTCCATCTTGGTGTTTCCATGTAATTTTGCAGTTCCCATACCATTTTATCATTGCATACAATTTTTGAGCTTCCATGCCTTATTGGCATATCCAAGCCACTTTTCGTTCCCATGCCATTTTGGTGTTTCCATGCCATATTAGAGTTTGTACCATACTTGGCGTTTACATGTCATCTTGTCGTTTCCATATCATCATGGAATCTACACGCCATATTAGCGTTTTCACCTTATCTTGGAGTTTCCTTGCCATCTTGGTATTTCTTTTCCAGATTGGCCTTTTTATGTAATTTTAGAGTTCCCATATTATCATCTTGGCGATTCCATTCCATCTTGGCATCTTCATGCTCTTTTGGCGGTTCATTGCTATGTTGGCGTTTACATGGCATCTTGGAGTTTCCATGCCATCTTGGAGTTTCCATGTCATATTTAGTCACCTCAAGGCGCCAATTGCGGTCATCTCCGAAGTCAGTGGCAGTTTGGTCAGAGTATGCCATACTCTCTTGCCAGATGCGAATCAGTCAAGTTGGCGATGCTGGGGCTCTTCCCATGTGCTGCATAGCATCATGTTATCCTCGAAGCTCTTTCCATTGCAGCCCTCATTACGAGTCGTGTGTTCAAACTCACCATAGAGCAGCTGCTTTGCGATTCATGTTTCGTCCCTGTTGATTACATGCCATATCAAGCGCAACGGGACCTGGATGATCCTCGCTTCAATACTTCTGCTGTTTCCTCGATTAAGGCCTTCCCGCTTGGTGCTATGGTCATACCATCGGATACTCAAGATGGACCGCAGGGGGTGTATGTTTCATATGCCGGCCGTGTGTAGTCCATGTTTCAGAGCCGTAGAAGAGATAGGCGAGATCCAGGGCTATGTACATCTTAAGCTTGGTCAAGAGCCGGACATTGTTGTGCTTTCTCGAGTTTCTCCCTGGTTCTTTAGGTCCTTTCACTGATCTCTTTGTCAATGAACCTAACACTGTGGATGGTGCTTCACCCCCCCCCCTTCCCGAATTTAAATCAAAAGACCAACGAGTGCGGATCACGCAGTGAATTTATAGAGATATGTAAAGGAAGTGGTGAACCTAGAGAAAGTGAAAATGTGTGGAAGATATACAACACCAGACAGATCCCAGACAGGCAATGGGGCCGGGCGGGCAAACAATTCTCCAGACGTCAGCTGCAGCAGGGTTGCCTATGCTACACCTACCATCTTCTTGCGGGTGCGTAAAAGGATAGATTGGGAAAATAAAGACGGAAGGTGGGGGAGTAGAAGGAGAAAAGAGCGGAAAGAATGAGGGCATGTTGAAAACCACCACTCTATTCAGAACCATTCGGGAGGGATGAAACACTCAACCCCTCTTTCTGCAACAAACATGGATGAATGGAAAGCTGGTCGGCGACTAGCCTGCGAAATTAGCCACCGGCCAAGAAAATAAGTGAAATGTTTGTTAAGCTAGTGTCAACAAAAGGGTAACATGAATTTATCTAGAAAGAATAATATATAGGTAGCCTCAATCTAACTTTAAACTGGCGGGAACAATAGGGTTGGTAAGGTGCGCTTCGCCTGCAGGTGTAATGGTGCACTCGAAGCTATCCACATCCTTCTGGATAGCGCGGCAATAGTGATGCGTGGCTGTGAGGGGGGAAGGTGTGGCTGCTGGCTGGATGAGAACTTCTGTCTATCCAAGGCTAATTGTCAGGCTGAAAAAAGCTTACCCTCTCCTCCTAATAGTACGCATTCAAACCTCCACTCTAACAAAGTCACCCCATAAAGAGTGTATTTAACCCCTTTAAGGAGGACAAAATGACAGTGACCCTCTTCTTCACTTTTTCAGGCTGCTCTTGCGACGAGTGTGGTACCCGGGAGTGCCAACATTACACCGGTGTGTGTGAGTGCCACGCGAACGTCATCGGAGACAGGTGCGACAGATGCGCCCCAGAGTACTGGGGCTTTGCCTCATGCCAGGTGAGGAAGGGTTTCACTTCGAAAGAACTCCTTTCGGCGATTAGTTCAAGGCATGACTAGGAAGCCCACCAACTCATCCCCGCCTGTCCTCAGAAAAGGCGTCCTATTACTATTTGAAGAAGAAGTCATTTTTGAGATGCTGGTTTGCCCCTTCCTCTCAATTTTAAAGTCCTCATCAGACAACACACTCACATCCCTTTCCTCCAATTAATGATGAGGAGTATAACCGGCTCTTCTCTGAGACGTGCTACATACCACTGTCCTTGTCCGTGACAGAATTCCTACTGCTTCATCCAACACATCCACGTATTGGTACTCCACTCCTTCCTAAACCTTTATAACCGGATCTGGCTGAAGGGTAGTTTCCTCTTGACCTTGCGTAAGGCAATCGTTGCGCCTATGCTCAAGCCGGACTCCAAACTCTTGGTTATTTCATCTTATCATCCCATAGCCATGACCAGTTGTTCGTGCAATATCAAGGAGAGGGTGGTGGTATTGTGCTTCCGCTGATTTCGCTTTCTACATAGATACCCTTCTCCGATTTAGCCGCGATTACCAGGTATTGAAAAAGTCTTATTTCACTAATTACGACGCTCTCAACAAAGGACACAGGACACATTTATAGTTTTGATGTAATTAGACATGTTTTTTTATTGTTTTAACATATAACTATGTGTTTAAATTGCACTCCATGCGAGTGCTGAAGGCCGCGCACACGATACGGGTGAAGTCATTACTCATACTGGCCCATATGCGGTTGACGGAGGACTTCAGTTCGTCGATGTTGCTGTAGCGGACCATGCAGGCCTTGCCCTCGACATGCACCCCCACGCGATAGTCGATGAGATTGAGGTTGGGCGACTGCGATGGCCAAAAGTCCTTCTACCAGAAGTTCATGTTAGACACCAACCAATATTGTACGGTCTTGGCCGTGTGGGCTGAGGCACCATCCTGCTGAAAGACGTACTCCGCCTTTTTCATGATCTTTCTCACCCATGGCAAGATGTACCTGGCCAAGATGTCCCTGCATTCGGCCACGAACCACACCGGCGGCATCTTCTTGCATTTCGAATCCATGACGCCGAGCGACATCAAGGAAGTCGTGGACACATAGTGGACCTCGGTGAGGTCCTGGCCGAAGGTTATCACACAGTCGTTCTGCGTGTTGATGACCAGATCGACCGTGAAAGGTTTTTCATCGGAAAAAAAATCGATTGACATAATACTTCAGGTTGTTGAGAAGGCGACGACAGCGCTCCCGACGTTGTTCTCGCATACAGTCGGTGAGCAGAGGCCTTTAAATTCACCTCAAGCTCTTGCCGCCCTCCTTCTTTACGGCCCTGGACACTGTGGCCACCGAGATGCTCATCTTCTTCGCGAGCGCAATCATTTTGAGCTTCGGAGCACTTTCGAAGGCCTTTCTTACAGCCAAACGATTGACAACTTGTGTTCTGCTTCAAAGAGGTCGATCTTTGTGGTCTTCCCCGATCTTGAGCCTCTCTGCGACTTTTTGGACGCTCTTCCGGCTGATGAGTGGTCGCTTGGCGATGTCTTACGTCTTGTGGCTCGCGCGCAGGGGAGCAGAGATCTTGATTCTTTTGACTTACATCTCGACGCACCGGCACACAAATGGAAAAGACTTTATAATTACACGTGCTTGCAAAGTAGAACTTAAAGATTGTTTGACGGAGCTTTTTCTACCACACACGTAAACGTCTCTGAAAGAGCAAAAAACCGAGCGTATCAGAACTTTTGTAAAACCTGGCCCGGTAGGATGCATTCTCGCACCGTAGTGCCACATTGGTTGTTAGCTTTGACATCCGGAAAGTTTAAGACACTGCTCGCCGCTTCTCCATTGTCAATATTTTGTTCCCCTCTAGACTTATTTCCATCCTCTTAAAATTCGAGTGCGTTTCCCATGGTTTGGTCCTGAGCATCCTTTTCTTCTTCCTTGTGGTAAACTCGGTCACTTCCTCTTTTCCCTCGAACTATTAACAACACAGCAACACATTATACGATGAAGACTTAGTGTGATCTACTACACTGGTAGTTCTCTTTCCATGGTCGTTAAACAGGTCTTTAGGCATCACTGCATCCCCGGAGTGGGTTGCTTCTGATGGATTCTGCTTCTTCCCCTACAAGTCTTCTTGTGCCCTTTTTCTCCATCTACCACCACATACATGTCCAACTTCCGACCTTATCTATATCCGGAGACCCCATACTGGCGAAGGATTCCGCGCGGTTTCTTGGCCTCTCCTATAAGGGGAAGCTATCATCGAAGCCTCACGCCTCCCACTTTATTACCACCACCCTGTCCATTATTTACCTTCTAATTCAGCTGTCTCACAGCATATGGGAGCTGACCACTGCAAGTTACCCCAACTCTACAACGTCACTGACTTTGGGTACATTGGCCCCACATTCACTTCAAAATTCTGTCGCTTTGAACGAATGCTAAAACAGAGTTATTTTGACTGCTTACATCAATTTTTCCCTCTTCTCCAGTAGCCAGCCTCCGTGTAGAAAGCAACGTTTCTTCACTATCGGACAGCACGCCCCCCTGTCTGCAAAATCTTCCCCAAATTCCGCCGGATGGCCATATCACCACTTTTCTCGATACTGTTCATTGCTTCCTCCACTTAAGTTTACTGGCACCTCCCAAGGAGAGTGGTTCTACTCTTAATTGCTTCCCATTCTTACTCACTCCATTCTATCAGATTTCTTTCACGGGTGTTTCTCCGTGAAATATGATCCCAGCAAGAATCTCTAACCATTTCTTACCAGGAGGCAATTTTGCGAAGCCGGTTGCGATTCTCCTATTAAATTTCCTCAGAAATGCGTGCACCCACTAGCAAGGCACAGCTATCTTCATCTGCTGCCGTTATGGTGGAGACAATGCCTTGGCACTTTTTTTTCCGCTCCTTTCCCACTGGCAATGCTGTACGCGTTCTCGGATGCCCTCCGTACTTTCTGCCTTCTCACTTCTACCCTGTTCGTGCTGTTCACCGATTCCCGAAGGATGATTTCTGCATCGTTACACTACTCCCATCACAATCCTAAGTTGGGGTACCTAGCATTGAAGCAACCGACCAAGTTGTTTACTCGTCCTCCAACTTACCACGCTCAGTTCCTCTTCTATTTACTGATTTACTTACAAATAGAAAGAGAACCTTAATGCGCAACAGCTAGTTCTCTGTTAAACTATGCCTCTCACCAAACTTCATAATATTAAACCCATCTTTGGCTACTGGGTTGCATCTTTCCTACTTCTCTCCTCTCCCACCATAAAGAGGTCGTGACGGCTCTTCTCCGCCTTGGTCATACCAAACTTACAAATAGAAACATTACGTCCAGCGACCTTCTACTCATTCTTAACTCCTGTTGTACCAGCCTTATTTTGTCCACGTGCTCATGAAGTTCCACGTTTACTGCATCTCCCTGTTGCCGTTGCTTTTTTTTCTTTCTCTAAACCCTGACTCGGAACACTAACGTTGAATCCGGGCCGATTGTTCCTTGTCATACGTAAGCAATCTCTTCTCCTTCCTCTCTGTCCTAGGTTTGTCTCTTGATATACTAAGTACGCATTCGTTCTCCTGCTTTATCCTTTCCCTAGTCTTTGATAGTGAATAGTCTCGCTGACAAAGACGCATATGCGTCAATCTGTAGGCAACACTCCACTATTAAAAGAAAATCCGCAGAGAGCCCACCCTTTCGCCTTTGTTGCAAAATGGATGAAGGTTCAGGAAAGTTCGCGCTGTCCCACTCCTACCAACACAGGATGTCTACTTGTTATGAGCATTGTATTTATTTTCAAGTCTCCTAACCTCACCACTAACTAACTACTATTCAAACGCTTTCTGGCAAACCTGCGGTCATTGATTCTTGTTAAAATGTTTCAAAAGAGTAGCTGTTCTGAAACGCCCGAAAAGAAAGGTCACTCAAATATTTTAAGAAGCCCATTGAGACAGGGTCTGATCTAGGATAAAAATTTGGAGGAGCTAACTTGAATTCATCCCTCTGATCGAGTAGTCTGAGAAAATGTCATTCATCATTAATAATGGTTATCTTACACAACATTGATAATAACAGTATCGCACACAGTAGTGAGCACTAACTCTCAAATCTGAATTTTTTCCACACATCAGAAAATTATGAATTGTGGTTTATTGTAATTTTTAAACGTCAGTTAAAGTATAATAGTGAATTTAATAATTATTTTTGAGATTTAACTATATTTTAGACATGTATGATATAAGGCACATTCGATCTATATTATTACATACCCCTTTCAGAATAGCAGAATACAAGTATGGCTTAAAAAAGTAATATAAACATAAACGGTCTTAAATGGTTAATAACAGCATCTAACACACATTAATAACACAACATTGACCACGGAATTTCACACGAACATGAACCTCTTTTTTCTTTTGGAAAATACATTGATTACGTGTCTATTGTAAGATCAATTTCGTTGTGAACACCGATCAGCGATAGGCCGTTGAGGCGTTCTTGATCCATGGCATTCTTTAAGTACGTTTTCAGTCGCTTCAGGCCCGAAAATGAACGCTCGGTCTCCGCGTGTGAGACTGGGGAAGTGATCACAACTTGGAGGAGCCTGGCTAGGTTCAGATACATTCAAGTCTGTGAGTGGCCAAAAATATTTCCAACGGAGTCTAACTTGATTGTTGACGAAAACCAGCGCTCTACCTCCGTCTTGACGAGGTCTCAAGGCCTCGATGTAGTCTCGTATACTTTTGCCGCCTCCAGTAAAGCAGCAACATCTCTGCTGGCGCTGCCGAGTAGATGTTTGATGTTGAAGCCAACCGGAATAATATGTTCCCCGAACCGGCTACGCAGCTTAGTCAACACCTGGTCAATGAGTGGGACATGACATATAGGCGGTAATATTCCTCAGCTCTCTGGAAGGGTACGTTCGCTCGCTGCATTTGCCGCCTATAAACTCGAGGCACAGGAATGATGTCATGCAACGAGTTGATTTCCTAGGGGAGCTCCTTTGCATTCTTGAAGACGCCGTGGAAGCTATTCAGTTCACCTTCCCGGGTCTTGTTGAGATACGTGTCGACGACGCTTTTCACTATGTGCTGATGAAAGAAAAATGGGGAGGCATCCCACACCTCCTGTATCCACGCATGCCTTCTTGAAACTTATCCAGGCTTGTGTGCAGCGTTGTACTTCACTCATATCTGCACATCCTTAAGATGATGACATCATTGCTGTACAAATAAAACACGGACAGTCGAAATTAGTATAATAATATAAACCTCAAATCCTATAATTAATATAAAAAAAACTAAGCTAAGGAATTAAAGTAGTATTCAATTTCAACTGGCATGTGTTTAAGGAGATTGCTGCTTATAAATTGATGACCGTGTCGTTTCCAAATTGGGTGGGGTGTTGATGCTTTTACTCATCGAGACCCCCCCCCCCACTTTTCTTTGACTCTCGAACAATCTCTATAGCTCATCATGAGAAACATGAAATAAGTTCTGTAATTTAATGAATAAACTTTTGGGTAATTTTGAATAAGAGTGGCGCACGTGTTTTAGGCTATTAAAGCCTGTAATATTACTTCGTATCGTTCCAATAATGTCCTAGGAGTAATAATTCAATGGTGGAGACGATCTCTCACACGTTAGACGCTTTAAATTACGCTCCCGCTTATGTTTTTAATATTAGTTAACTTTTTTTGTTTCGAACGAAGATGGGTAATTCTGAAGATCCATACCCCGTGAGCTTTCCCACTCGCATTCCCATAATATTTCTTCCACCTCCCAACATGTTTCACCTAACTGTGTGATTAACTTGTTTTATTGGTCATAAAATGTATTTTTCCGACGTTTTTAGGATTACCGTGGAGTTAGCTTCACATTTATGTGAGCACAGCTACTACTAAAATTAAAATTTTCGGTAAAAATAAGCGATTTGCGGAGACAATGACGTCATAAATCACAAACCTAACCTAACAAAACCAAACCTACCTCATCATAAAAAGGTTAGGTTAAGATGTGTTAGCGATTTATGATCGTCGTTGGGTAAATATGTAGATTAGCGGCCCGGCCGAAAAAAAAAATTGTGTGTAAATATTATCGTTCACTCGTGTCGGAATATTCATGCGTGTTTGAGTCCTTTTCGAATTATTATTCTATAAACAATTAGGGTTATATACTGGGGGGCTGTGCCCCCCAGACCCCCCCCCCAATTTAATGAACCTCAGGATCATCGTAGTGTAGTCTCCCCATTGTGTTTAGCCACACACGAGCCGTCAACTTAAATGTACTCCAAAAACGTGAAACATTTTGGAACACGGACGAAATAGTACGTCCCATCGTTCGCGCCGATAATCTACATATTTACCCGTCGTTGTCTCCGCAAATCGCTTATTTTTGCCGAAAAAATGTGAATCTAACTCGATGGTAAGGCTAAAAACGTCAGAAAATACATTTCAGGGCCTCAAAAATCGTAAGCACGCGAGCGAGCGTAACTTGACCGATTTTCAAGTAACGATGCGAGGAAGTATGACCTCCTTTAGTTTTCTAAAACTTGTGCGCCACTCATTCAAAATTGCTTAAGGAAGTGCAGGGAAGACGGGACTAATTACTTTAGAAATGAGAAGATTGAGGAGCGATTTAATTGAGGTTCATAAAATAATGCATGGCCTAGAAGGACTCAACGCTGAGGATTTTTTAACTCAACACTGGATTAACAAGAAGGGCACGTCTTAAAATCTTCAAGCAACGCTCAAGACTCAATATCAGGAAGTATGTCTTCTCACAACGCGTAGTTAACTCGTGGAACAACTTGCCGGAGGTGGTAGTTTTGGCTGCAACTGTTTTAAGAACACAATTGAGAAATTTTTAGGCACATTGGATGGGGAGGGGGACTTAAAGAGCCAGCGAAGGCTTCCTGCCCCAGTTCTCAACCGTGCCCCTGTGGAGTAATTATACATCCCCAGGCGGGGATGGTAAGTCCAGGTAAAAAAAAATGGTTAGGTATTTATACAAAGGGGAGGAAATAGATTGAAAGAAATAGGGATGAGACAATACCTAAAAATATATGAATAACTGAAGATAGGGTAAAGGAATTGGTAAATATGTAGATTATTGGCGCGAATGATGGGATGTACTATTTCGTCCGTGTTCCATAATGTTTCACGTTTTTGGAGTACATTTAAGTTGACGGCTCGTGTGGTGGTAAACACAATGGGGGGACTACACTACGAGGATCCTGAGTTTCATTAAATTGGGGGGGGGGGCAAAGCCCCCCAGTATATAATCCTAATTGTTTATAGAATAATAATTTGAAAAGGACTCAAACGCGCATGAATATTCTGACACAAGTGAACGATAATATTTACACACAATTTTTTTTTCGGACGGGTCGCTAATCTACATATTTACAAAGGAATTGAGGCCAGGGGTGAAGATAGCAGTGATGACAATCGCACCTAGACTAGATAAAACTTGTGAGTTTGAAAGGATATGTGGAGAGGTAATGCAAGATTGAAGAAAGCAATGATTAGGGAAAGAGGGAATATAATAGAAATGGGAGAAGATGAAAAAAAAGTCGAGAATGTGGTTGAGAGGGGATAGGGTTCACATGGAAGTGGAAGGGATGAACATTTTAGCCAAGGAAATAAAAAGGCCCTTTTGGGAGAGGAAGGTAGGGATCC
The DNA here is from genome assembly GCA_963969495.1 of Ceratothoa steindachneri. Classification (NCBI taxonomy): domain Eukaryota; kingdom Metazoa; phylum Arthropoda; class Malacostraca; order Isopoda; family Cymothoidae; genus Ceratothoa; species Ceratothoa steindachneri. The sequence goes on from OZ018322.1 coordinate 60,401,738, forward strand.
ACAGATAGGGAATATCCATCAGGAAGTAAAGGGAGGATATGAATGAAAAGCGTGTGTATGTCACATTGGGGTTTGTGAATTATCAGGGACTGGAATTAGGGAAATGGGAAGAGATAGCTAGAGAATGCAAGAAAGCTAGAATAAAAATCTTGGGGATGACTAAGATAAGAGTGATGAGGAATACACAGAGGTAGAAGAATATAAAATATGGGGAGGGGTATGCCACAGGAAGAGGATTGGTATAATGGTACACAAAGATATAGTATGCGAGGAAGAAGAGAAATGGAATGAAAGAGGAAGATTGGTAACATATAGAGCAATGCAAGGAGAGATTAAATGGTTAATATCAGTAGTACACAAGATTGAAGGGAAAATAGATGACAGAGTGCTGCACTGTTGGAGGAATTGAAAGAGATAACTACATGCATGAAGAATGGAAAATCACTGGTGGTGGGCCTCTTTAATTCTCACATTGGCCTGCTTGATGAAGATGTAAACATGAATGTTTGGATGGTAGACAGCTGGCTGGTGCAGTGTGATGTACATAGGGAAAATTAATAAGAATACCTACCTGGAGACAGGGGGGAAAAAAAAGGCCTTACCTGGTTCATGGTAAGGGGGACCCAAAATACCCAGTCCTACAAGCTAGTCAGATGTGCAGGAAGTAGAGCATGGATAAAAAGGAGCAATAATGACTGATTGATTGTATCTGTCTGTGAGAATAGCTATTAGGAGGGCTATTTAACATGGAGTAAATCATAGAGGTGGTGTGCAGACTAATGGATGGGATGGGGGTATGGCTTAGTCTACATAGTCAAAAAGTCTAACTCTGATGGTAGTGTGAAGGGAGTGTTTGAAAGCATTTAGGGATGGAGCTTCTACTACCTGGGAGGGAAGGGAATTCCACAGAGGAGCTACTCTGCAAGAGAAGAACCTTCTGTGGGCCTCCATGTGAGCATGCTGGATCTGAATTTTGTATCCATGGCCTCTGTTGGTTGAGTTGGTAGGCAAGACAAAAAGGTCTTCAGGCTTAATGGAGCACAGACCGTGGAAGATTCGGTAGCAGTAGATCAGTTCGTGCCTCAGTAGCCCCCCCTTTGTGGGGAATAGATCAAGTTGTTGGAGTCTTTCGGAGTAGGAATTGGTGGACTGCCTGTGGACCCGTTTAGTCCACAGGTGATGTCATTGTAGGTGAGGAGTAGCTGGTCTGTGACTGATCTCATGGTGCAGAATCCATGCTGGTTGTCATTGAGGACTGTGTGGTCATCCAGAAATCCAAGCATGGCCTTGGTTTTGATGCATTCCATGGACTTGCAAGGGATAGGGCGGTAGTTCAGTGGGTTGGTTCTGGATCCTTTCTTGAAGATCGGTATAACATAGGATGTTTTCCAAGCAAGAGGGAGGGAGCCAGTGTTCATGGAGCGGTTGAAGAGAATGGAAAAAGGGATAGCTAGCTCCGTAGTGCTTTCTTTGAGTAGGCGGGGGTGGAGACTATCAGGGCCCATGGCTGAGTAGGGTTTGAGGGTTTTGAGTAGTTGCTCAATTGCCTGAACCCGAAAGTGGACGTTTGAGATGGTGGCAGGGCAGTGTTAATAGGGGTAAGGATTGTCAAGATCCTCACTGATAAAAGCTGAGGAGAAAGCATCAGCAAATACATCAGCCATAATTGCAGGGTTGTCAGTCAGAATCTTATCCTTCATGAGGAGTGGAACAGCTTGGGTCTAGTGGGCCGGCAGTCAATCACGTTCTGTTCGTAGTTTGCCTGGGCAGTAGTGGTGGATGTTCAGAGGCATTTGTTGAGCAGGTTGAATAAGAATAGCTGGTGAAGAGCTATGTGAGAATGGCGTCTGTGGAGATGACGTAGATCCTTATATCTGGCCCATGTTCTGGAGCGTTGCCTCGACAGGCCCTTTGAGATGTGCTTATGCCATGGGGGGGAAGGAGGGTTGTTGAGTCCTGAGTGGAACATGGAGATTAGCTAAGTTTTGTAATAGCTGGGTAATAAAGTTGTTTTGTCTCATTGACAGTAAGGTGGGCAAGCTCAAAGTCCAAGTCATAATTGTGGAGGGCTTCGCTGATGCAGTTGTATTTGTCTCTATTCCAATTGAGAGCAAGGTTGTTGTCTGGTAGGTTGCCCTGAAATAAGTATGAAAATTTGATGAGGACATGCTCGCAGTGGGGGAAGGGAGGTAGGGTGGACACATTGATTATTCTGTCATCCTCAGAGGACAGGACCAGGTCTAGAGTACTACCGGAGCGAGTGAATGTTGGCTTGTAGACCCACTGGTGAAGGCCCAGTGAGGTGAACAGGTCAAGGAAAAGCGAGTTGGTGGCATTGGAGTGGTTATCAGCTAAGTTGGACCATTTGATTGAAGGGAGATTGAGGTCGCCAATTATGATAATTTCCTTGCCAGGGCTGAAGTCAAGAATGAATTGAATGAGAACAAGGTTCTCATCCCGGGTGTAGGAGGGGGGTCGATAGATAGTCATTATATATATGTTGTAATCAGGGAGATGGAGACTTAGAGTATTGCGGTGGGGATCTTGGTTAGTGTATTTGCATGCTTTGATTGAATCCTTGATATAGATGCCTACACCATGCTTGGGAGTTCGGGACAGAAAGTCATTTCTAAAGAAAGTGTAGTTCCTTAAGTTGATTGCACAATTCTTGATCTGGGGTTGTATCCAAGTCTCAGTAATTCCTAGTAGATCTAGATCTTCCTCAACGCACAGAATGAATTGGACTTGGGGAATTTCCAGAAGAGGCTTGAGATAGATGGGTGGCAGTTGTGGTGGCAGGAACATGAGAGGGTAGTGAGCTGGGAGAGTTCGGCCTAGTTGGATTTGTGGTTGAATTTGCACTCACGCTCTCTTATTTCAAGAGCTTTGTCGTGGAGGATTTTTTTGATGCTGTGTTTGTTTGGCATGAGAGGAGGAATGGAGTAGTAGGTGGAGGTGGAAGATGATGGGATGAATTGTGCGCAGCCTTTGGCTCTGCCTCAGAGTTGGGATTGTGAGGAGGGACGAGTGGGGGAGATGGTCTTGGAGTTTCTTTCAGCTTTATCACATCATTAAATTTACTTAAGACTGAATTCCTAACCCTTATGGTGGTGAATGATATGGCATGGGATGACTGTGAGCAAATGGAGATAGATGATAACAAAGACACACTTTAAAACAGATCATAATGTCCTGTTGGTAAAAATCAAATGGAATGCAAGATATGAAGAAAAACTCAGTCTAACCAAAGCAGTGTGGAAAAGAAAAAAAAGCTGACTTGAGAAATACAAGGAAAGTATGGAAAATAAGCTAAGGGGCTATAGAAGGAATGGAATCTGCAAGAGGACTATACAAAGCTACAAGAGTGCATAATAGAAATTGGAAGTTGGAGTAAAGTGCATCCGAAATTGAAAAAAGAGAGTAGAACATGGTGGAATGAGAGCATAGGAAGAGAAAGGAATTGAACCAAAGAAAGAGGAAACTGCTGAAAAATATAGCTGAGAATAACATTGATGAACAAGAGAACTAGAAAGAATGGAACTGCAGTATAATGAACAGAAGAAGAATGTGACAGAGTTAATAAAGATAGCGAAATGCAAGGAAGAGGACAATTTGGTTGATGGCTGGAAGAACCTCAAAGCAGGTGAGAGAGTGAAAGAGCAATTGAAGTACATGAGGAGCCAACTAAAGGAAGAAGATACAAGCATCTGAGTCATACTAAAGAGATAGGATAGGGAGATAAGAAAGGCAGAAGATATAAGTTCCTTTGTAGAAGAATACTAGAAGAAAATATTTGCAGAGAATATACAGGTAAGTGTGGCTGAGGATGAAGACAGGCTAGTAGAAGAAATCATCCAACAAAATAATGGAGTGGAAATCACTAATTTGGATATAGAGAAGGCTGTATGTAAAAAAAAAATGGGAAGGTAATGGATGAAGATCTGATAATAGGGAAATACCTAAAACATGGAGGAGAGAGAATTAAGATGGTCCTGAAAGATCTATTTAATGATATGATAGGGAATGCTTGGGTGCCAGAGAAATGAATGAAATATAGAGTAAATCTTATATATAAGGGAGTGAAAAAGAATAGAATGGATGTGGGAAATTAGTGGCAATTGTCAGTGTAGTATGTAAAGTTTGGGGGAAAATAATTGCTCATAAGTTACAAGAGTGGGATGAAAGAGAGGGTATTTTAATTGATGAGCAAAATGGGCTCAGGAAGGGTAAAAGAATAATAAACACTGTGTTTGTGTTGAATGGTTTAATAGATTTATGCAGACAGAGAAAATAGCTTATGTTTTTGTTTTGTTTTTATAAAAGGTTTAAAACTCCCCTACTGGAAATAGCTGGATAAGAATATAAAGTTTGCTCACAAACACTAGGTGAAGTGGCCCAATGCCACATCCCTGGATGGGGTATAGCTAAGAAAAGCTTGGGTCAAAGGACTTTTATTGACTAGAGAAAGAGACAAAGGAATATATAAAAATCAGGGGTCAAAGTCCAGGCCCACACCATGAGCAACTCAGACCCCATTCAATATACTAATTGCATTTCCCCACTGAACAGCAATACTTATTCTCTGCTTGAACCATCCAGCCTTCCTAGGGTCACTAGTAGTCTCCCTGAGAAGAGAACCTATTTCTTTAATTATCTGTGCCCTTGAAGGGCCAAAGATCCCACTAGTTTCAATGGCTATTGGCTCAAACAGAAACCTCTCAGGCAGGGCAAAATACTTTATCCTTTTGGAATTTTCTGCTACAGTTGCAGAGACAGCTGACGTATTAATAATATGCTCTGCATAATTTTTGACACAGGTTACATCTCAACACAGACTCTTTCCATTCCTAAAAGAAACATTGTTATCCTATCCAGATGCTTACCATCTCCTTGGTCAAGTCCACCTGGCTCCAAAACAGCTGGCAATCCCACTCTTTTCAGGGTTTAGCATACTATATTATTGAAGCCTGAGTGTCTGGGAATCTTTCCAGCAACCAGCTGACAGGACAAGAGGTGCAGACCTAAAGGATCTACATCAGATCCATATTTACACCTATGTGGCTCACAAACTGGCACACCCACCCTCAAAGTTATGGCAATTCTAAGAGTTTACGGATCTAACTGAGTTTCCAAAGAGTGGACCGGGATAGCTGACAACCAACAGCCATTATCAGGATTTCCCTCGGCTAGCAGACAGGCTCTTGCAACCTGATATGTCATCTCTTTGAAGCCATTGAGTTTTGAGAGAGCAAGAGGTAGATCCCAACATTTCTGCTTCAAGCGGTTCTCATTTTCAGGCTCAAAGGCAGAATACCACAAGTATCCCTCTCCCGAATCTAATATGTCCAGCCACCCTGCCCACTTGAGCCAAACTGGTGAAAGAACAGCTTGCATTAAAGGGTTAACTGAAATCAAAGAGGATATGTACCCAGGGAGAGCAATGTCTTGTGTCAATCGTATTCCTAAGCCACCCAGCCCAATTGGGAGAGTTGCCTGAGTCCATGAACCCTTGAAAAATCAATGTCGATTCGTTTGGAGACAGCATCTTTCACAGAGTCATCAAAAAAACTCCAAAGATGCCATCTCATCTCCCTGTAAGCGGGAGAGGATCTTAAAATGTAATGTAGCTTAGGTAAAGAAAATTAATTTTTTAATAGGACCATAGCTTGGTGTAAATCAATTAATTGGAGATGGGATATCATTTGTTTTAGGGCTTCATGTTTTATGTCTATAGCCTGTCTGATTGCTTCCCCAGCTATTTTGACAGAGTTAACAGGGACAAACTATGGATGAAATTGAATGAAGAAAGCATAGATGGATGCAAAGATTCTGAATGTGATTCAAAGCTTATACGAGTCGTATAAAGGAAATAAAATAAAATTGAATCTGAAAAGGGTAGAAACAAGATGTATGCTTAATGATGTAGGTGTGAGACTGGGATGCACCCTCTCTACAGCTCTTGAATTTGTTTATAGAGGAACTACTTAAGGAGGGGTAGAGTTAAGTAACAGAACTATAAATTGTCTATTATTTGCTGATGATATAATGATTGAGTGAATGTGGAGAGGACCTGCAAGGAATACTAGATGTTGCAACAGACTACGGAAATGGTGGAAGGTGAAATTCAGTGTTCAGTGGAAATAACTGCAAGATGGAGAATGTGTGAATGAGTGTTGGGTTTTAGGTAATGAGGTGCTGAAAGTAGTAGATGAATACAAGTATTTAGGCATTAGCATTTGCAATAGACTAGATGTATTTGACAAATACAAGAGAAGGAAATAATTAGAGATGCTAAGAGGGGTCATGACTAAGCAGGCAAATGGATATAGAATTATCAGAGCTCTGGAAAGGGATAGGGGTTCCATGCAGTATATATGGATGAGATATGCACAGTAAATAAAAATGAGTTAGATATGATGGAGAAAATCTAGAACAAGGTAGCAAGGATGTGTTTGGTTGCAAATGGAAATGTGGGGGTGGAAGCATTGAGAGGACAGGTGAGATGGAGTAGATACCATGAGAAAATTGCCAAGATGAAAATGCAGTATTTAGAGTATCTGGAGAGCCTGAATGGTACAAGCTGGGTAGAATGGGTCCATAGAATGAAATTTAGACAGAATGTAAGAGGGAAGTTAGATTAGTCAATAGGTATGAGCTTTGGGAAATGATTAGGAACCAGGCAGGCAACAGCTAAAGAAGTAGAGAGAAGAATTAAAGATATGGTAGGTATACAGAATGGTAGAAGGGATTAGGGGAAAGAGGATATACAAGAATAAAAGGAAACCAGAAGCTGAGAAATTTTATAATGGTAGTTTAAGGAATTAGCTGTTGTTTAAGGCAAGAACAGACTCACTGGAAACCAATGAAAAAACATATACCTAGATAGATGGAATGATTGGGGAACTGAATGTAGAATTTACAGGGAAAAGGAAAGTCAAATATGTAGTAGTGGAGTGTAATGAGTATGAAAGAGAAGAGAGAGGATGACAGAAAGGATGAATGAACTGCTGGTTAGGGAAGTATGGGCAAATGCGAGAGAAATTGATGATCGGGGATTAGCAGCGGTACTAGGGTATGAAATCAAGGACACAAGAGTAGGCAAGAATAGAAATGAGATAGCAGTTATCACAAAGGAATTCCTGACCAGGGTGTGGTAAAAGAGGGAGCTGCATGAGGCATGAGTACATTTAGGGTAGATAGAGTTAAGATAAGATGAATCATGCAACTAAAGGTGGGGGGAAGTAAGGCAAGGTGGTGGGAGTAGAAGGGTGATGGGAAATTGAATGTTGGTGGTGGAGTAGTAGAAATAAGTGGAAGGAAACAAAGGGGAGTATGCTTGGAAGAGTGAAGAAAACTCATAGTATATACTTTAGTTGGGCAATTGAATGGTGGTGGTGGATTAATAGTATGGGAAAGAAAGGAAGGCAGGGGAGTAGGTTTAGAAGAATGAAAAAACTCATTAATAGTTACTTTAGCTGGGAGGAAAATTGCATAGTAGAGGATGGCTTATTAGTATGGTGTGGAAAAGAAAGTAGGGGACTAGGTTTAACAGGATGAAAGAAATTTCTCATATTATTTAGTTTAACAGGGAGCAATAAAATGGTAAAGTAGATAAATCCTTGAATAGAGAGCAAGAACTAATTAAGGCTGAACTAAATGAAATAGTGAAGATACAAAGACATTGTCAAATTCTTTCATAAAGAAATAGCCAAATTCTGTTCCAAAGCATGGCCCAAGAAGAAGAAGAATAACTATTTTCTATAAAGAACCCAGGTAAATTATCAATTTCTTACATTGCTTTCCATTAAAAGAAAAGGCCATTTACATACAAAACCACCTAAGAATTAACAGACAAATTGGGGGAATTGTAAATTTTAGTAGCGATTTAGTTAGTTTTGCCTACAATCTTGTTTAAAAACAAATATACTAGAGTGGAAACAAAGTCTGGCTATGGAGGCTTAATTTGAATGAGGTCATAGATTGACCCTTTATCTAGTAATGGTTCTATAACTTCCCATTTCACAAATATGAGACACCTTTACTTTGATGATCAGCTTGCTTGAAAATTTCTTTGAGTAGAGTTGCTTTTTGGTCTCATGGTGAATGAACTTGGTGATTAATCTCCATCGTTCTCATCTTAAATTGGATAGAGAGCTAACTATAATCTCTTGCCTGATTTGATCATATCTGGTCTGCAGGAATTGTACCAATGCCGTGCTGGTCTTTGAGGAATGTACATCTTTTGAGACACGCTTGTACTTTCTACCAGTTTCATTTTTGGAAAAACAAAGGGGGAAAAAAAGGAGGGTGAGGCCCTTCCATAAACATAATTGAAGCCAATTCTAATTTTCCATATTGCAATGTTCCATAAACATAGTTGAAGGCAATTCTAATTTCCCTTGCAATGTTCAGTAGGGTTATTAGAAAACTTTCTTTCTCCTTTCTTTATAATGCCTTCTAAGATTTCCCTTTCCCTGTAAATAGATGGTGTCTCCTAGACTAATATAGGAGAGCCTCAATAACAACCCAATAATATTATATGGTTGCTTACAATTATAGCCTTATTATGTATTAGTGGATGTATAATTCAGCTGATGGCTCATAAACCATTTTTAGGCCACTCAGTGACAAAATCATAATAACTAAATGAACAGTTATAAGCACAATTTTTCATTTACAAATGAGATGTTACAATAAAACTATAGTTACGGTGGCTATATTGATGTACATGTGTTTATAGCACTGTAAGTTTATTTTTCTACACATTGTATGTCATATAGTTCAGTGCATCATTATACCTCACCCAGGTTACTATGTCATTGTTGTATGTGATTTAGGTCATTATGTCATGATTATATGTCATCTAACATAACATAACATAATTTCACGGATGACAAAAGCCACAAGGGCCTATCAAAGGTCATCCGCATCCGTCAAATCCCACCCACATAATGCATCCATAGGATTTTGTCAGATCATGCATCTACAATATACAATTTAACAATATATAGGAATGTCCAACCATGCATCTACAATATATAATTAAAAGCCTCCATAGGAGTCTGTCAAAAAAAAATCAAAGTTCCCCAAAATATACAATAAAAAGAAACTGCATCCACAGGAATGAGTCAAGAAACATATCCACATACCAAAAAGTAAGAAATTAACCCTCCATCCCCATATAATGATCCAATCATGAGTGTATATATAATCTGGGTTATTATGTCATTGTTATATATGCTCCAGGTGATTATGTTATTGCTGCATGTGATCCAGTGCCTTAAGTAATTGTTTTACATCATTCAAGTCATCTTTGTACATCATATAAATGACTATACAATTTTACATCATCATTGTAGATCGTATAGATCACTACCCAATAATGAGTCTTCTTTGTAGCGGCCAAATCATATCTTGTTCCCACCTTTCTCCTCATTCCCACACTTGTGGGTACCCACAAACTAATTTATGGCTCCAATCACAGGGTTGTCACCGGTGCAACTGCCATGAAGCATCGGAGAGCCGTCAGTGTGATGAGGAAACGGGCCAGTGCAGGTGCCGCCCAGGGGTCACAGGGCAACAGTGTGACCGATGCAAACCCGGCTTCTGGAGGTACACCGAATTTGGGTGCACAGGTAGGGACCTCCCTTTATTCATCAGGCTAACTCAATGGGTATGCACTAAGTACTTTGCCTGGTAACTTCTATTTAATGAATCTGGTTAGCTAATGGACCTAGTTAATATTGAATTAATTTACCCAATGACTCGTTAGTTTACCTGGTTAATACTCCTGGCCTGAACACACTGGACTGCTCCCGCTACACCTTCCATCAACCTGAAAACACTCCATCTCACCCTATCCTGCCCACTCTTGACCATCTCAGAAACATTTTCAATATAACCTCTCTAGGAGACCTCTGGAGAAGCTCACCAGCCATGGCATCCTTCCTGGGTCTTCTGGGTTTGATTGAAAAGAACCTGGGGATGACAAGTCATACCTCTGGCAAATAACCTTTTGAAGAACCAAGTTAATGTACCTTGTTAACCAGCCTAGTTAATGTACCTAATTAACTGGCCTGGTTGTTGTACCTGGTTAAGTAGCATGGTGTATGTACCTCCTTAATTTTACCTCATTAACTAGCTTATCTAATGTACCTAGTCAGAGAACCTGGTTGATAAACCTGGTTAGTGAAACAGGTTAATATACCTGGTTGATTTTCATGTGAGTAAGGATAAGTCATTGGAGTAATGACTTAATAAATCACATGAAGGAACCCAGCCATCATACTTTTTTCCAAGGCAAAAGTAGTGCCTCTGAGCCCTCTTATGACAAAGGAATCCCTAATGCATTTGGCAAACTGATATCAAGGGAGGAGGAGGTATTAATTTAATGTACTCATCCAACCTTACAACAACAATATCTTGGTCCTTAAGGGTTAGGTTGTTTGGCAGGAAACTTTGACTGGAATAAGGAAGCATCAAGTGTTAAAATGTAGAGCGACATAGCAAAAGAAACATTCATGGATGGATAAGTTAAATAACAGTCTTGAATCTAGGAATACCCCTTAACAAAGACTTGATGTGGTAAATGAAGGACATAGAGTAAAAGGAGAATGAATGTCATCAAAAACAAAAAATAACAAAGTTTTCTTTTTCCCAGAGTGCAGTTGTCGTGCTGGCTTCAGTATTGGTGTGGGCTGTGATCCAGTAACAGGCCAATGCTCTTGCCTACCAGGAGTCATTGGGGACAATTGTGAAGGATGTCCAAACAGGTATAACACTGGTTGTTTTTATATTTAGCCACATAGTGCTACACTTCACAAAATATGTATTAACAAATCACAAAAACTATTCTAGGAATATACATGTAAGTATTCTTCCCTAATTCATAGGTATTTCTGGAAGTGCTTGCTATGGTCACCCTTAAGAAATTTTATCCCATCCCGAAAGCAGTAAATGTGCTTCCAGTGGCATTCCTCAATCTTTTGTTTACCTCTTCTCTTTCATTCATCAATAGAGCATTATAATTGGTAGGGCTAAAGAAAAAAAACTAGCTGGCTTCATCTTCCAGCAGTGTTACCTGGATAAAATAATTAATACAATCTATAATTGGTGAAAAGTTTGTAAAATGAGTCAAGGGGTCTTTGAAGGTTAAGGACATTTTTATGTGAGAAATGAGATGGCAGGAAACTTACAAGACCAGCTTAAATGTACTATGTAATTTCCTGATACAAAACCCCTAAAAGGGTACCTTTATGTGAAATGTTGGGGGTGGGTGCAAGCACAGGAGACTTACCCGATCTCCAGTAGCACACTAAATTGGCTACCTGAGCTGAGTAGCTTTCCATACATTTTTACTTCCTTAACTTTGCAACTTTCTATATGGGTCTCTTCAAAGATTTTCTAGTAGAGGTGCCCTTGTTGGTTTACATTATTTTTATATAAATACAATTCTTATGCTGGGAATTGATTACTCAACTGTCACCAACTATACCATCTTGGCAAAAAGTTTTGAGACTAATAGTTTTTTATTTATCTTTAAAACTTACGTGATCGGAATAATTATTTTAATTATTGCAAGTTTATTAAAAAGTCGGCATTTAAAAAATAATAATAAAAAAACTGCATCCAAAATTATGCTCTAGTCCTGTTCCCGTAGGAATTGAGTTTAAGTCCCTGGAGCTTTGCTATTTGATAAAAAGAGTAAAATGATGACAAATATGGGTTAAATAAATGATGTGTAATTATAATCTATTTTGTAATAATTTTTGTAAAAATAATTGTTGGAATCTTTTTCAATTCCAAAAATGGTTCTTTCCAAAGAAAAGCTTGCAACCATTGTTGCTCTGCACCAAAGTGCCCCGGAATACAAGGAGATAGTTGCTAAGGGTATTGCATTAAGGAGCACTATCTTTAGGATCATTAATGACTTTAAAAAGAGTGGTTACACTCCTGTGAAAAATCCCTCTGGACATGCAAAAGCTTCAAATGAATGCCAAAATTGCCTCCTAGTAAGGTACCCATTGCTCAAGGATCAGACTTGCCTCCTGTACCAAGCTTGCTCATGATTGGAAAGAAACAGGAGTGAATGCTTCAGCATTCACACTGAGGCAGAGACTTTTCAACAAAGGTGTCAAGTAGTGATGGGACGAATACTCAGTATCAGTATCGAATATCAGTAGTATCGGCTGTTTTTAGTGGTATTGGTATCGGGACTTTTATGTCTCATTTCCAATATCAAAATTCGATACTTGCCATTTAATTCCCAACACACTGTATGCAATCATTTTACAACATATATTCATTGTATTTAATGATTATATTCTTGTGTCTCATACGTGAAAAAATTCACATAATATGCACCTAATTTATTTACACAAAATTTAACATTTTATAACCCTTTCAAACCCTTAGTTTTTCAGTGAACCAAAAGGAATAAGCACAGGCCAAACTACTAGTTTATCCATACGTAAAAAATTCACGTAATTGCAATCATTCTAATGACTGCAGTTAGTTTGGTATAAATAATATATTTTTATTTAAATGTTTAACTCAATATTCATAAATTTCAATAATTTTATCCCATTCAAAATATTTTGAAAATAGTGTACATGTGTTGTCATAAAAGACGGAAAATTTTACATTATTTTCATCTCCATTATTATTGGGTAAATCTTGAACAAAAGAATTAGAATTTCTAAAGAGTCACTTCTGTCACCCTGAAAATTATTATTACACAAAAAATACATGCAATTAACTTTTTAATCAAAGCCATTCCATATAGTCAAATTTTATGTATGCTACCAAACCAATTAATTTCTATTTTTCTTCCATCGTTTTTTTCCCGACAAATTTTATTTCAGTTAAAACAGCTGAAATTTAAGCTTTAAATAACTCTTTAATCTTTATGTGCATCTTTTATCTATAAATGTTATTTGTTTTATATTTCTTTGATATTCATATTCAATTTTCACCCATTACAGAATGAATATGAACAGTTACATGAAATAAACGGTAGTGTTATAGAGTAACCATATCGAACATGTTCAAACAGCGTTCATTCAAACGAACTAACATGAAACATATGACTCTAGATTTGTTATTGTATTACTATTCTTTCAATCTATAATCAAATGCATAGAAATTTCTTTTTAATGAAAAATTATTTAGAATATTGGGTTTGAAGTATGACTAATATTCAAGTTTACACCTATATTGTCTGTTGTTTTTATTTGGTTGCTAAAGGAATTAGTTGTATAATTGGATGCCTAAGTATTCTATTTTGTAATAGCTTGAAGAATTAAACAAAGCCCCATTGTTCAGTAGTATTATTCTTCAAACAAATGAATAGAAACCTATATAAGTATTTACTATTACACAAACATGTATGTATATTATATATATATATATATATATATATATATATATATATATATATATATATATATATATATATATATATATATATATATATATATATATATATATAAGTACTCATTATTCATACTCACATCGGGAGTATACAGTGGTATCATACTCGGTATCAGTACTCACTTGAATATCTGGTATTATCCCATCACTAGTCTCAAGTCAAGAAGGGTTGTGAAGAAGCCTCATCTTACCAAGAAGAACCTTATAGATATTGAAGATGGGTAAAGTGATTCTCTCTGATAAAGCTCCCTTCTGCTTGTTTTGGGCTTCTGGAAGCTGCCTCATTTGGAGTAGAAAAGGGAAGCACTTTCATGTGTCTTGTGTTGTGCCCATGGTGCAGCTTCCAGACACACTCCATTCTGGAGCTGCTTCTCATCTAAAGGAACTGGAACACTAACAATTTTGCCCATGAACTTAAAATCGTTCAGGATCAATTTGGGGATAATAACTGTATTTTTCAGCATGATAGCATACCTTGTCACAAAGCAAAAACAATACCAAAGTTCTTGGATGAAAATATCATTGAAACTTTGGAACCTTTGTCCACGGATTCACCAGATTTGAACCCAATGGAGAATTTGTGTGCGATAATTAAAGTGGCGGTTGATAAACAGAAGCCATCCAATTGTGACCACTTTTGGGTGCTTATTGACAAAAATGGAGCAATATCAATCAAGATATCATCACAAATTTGGTCTCCATCATGCCAAAACGAATTGAAGCAGTCCTGAAAAACAAGGGATATCATTGTAATTATTGACTTTATTTATTAATAAAATGGTTTGGGTTTTAATTTTGTGTAAATTCCACTTTTATATTTTGATAGAAACATATTATATGGAAACATCTTAATCTCAAACCCTTTGTCCATGACTGCATAATAGAATGAAACCGGTAGTACATAGATCAGTTTGGTACTCAAAATGTTATCACATGATCACATATAGTGAGTTCAGTTGGGTTAATTTCACACTCCTGCATCCCCTCCTTGCACCAATCCCTGCAGGTTGATCTGTGGTTATATATTTTCACTTTCTCCATCTTCACCACTTTCTTTACAGATTCATCCTTACAAACTTTCTAGCATTCATGCCATCATTTTTCGCTTCTTAGTTTTAGGGAACAACATGTGTGACTTTGCTGACATAACGCTTAAAAGTTGTTTGTAACCTGGTGACTTTTTATCTTTCAAGCATTTACTCACTTCTTGATCTCGCAGTCCTGTACCCAACCATTATAAACTGGAGTACCTCTATCAAACCTGTCTATTTTTCCTTCTCTGTTTTTCCCTCACAATAGAACATAAATTGGGGAAAAGAGGTCATTAAACCACTTCAAGAAAAGAAAAATGTCTACTGATCAAATTTAGATTGACTTAAATGCAAAAACAACTATGAACCACTACTTTCACTACCTCTCTCTTCAGGTGGGTACTGGTGGAAGGTGCCGGATGCCAAGAATGTGACGACTGCGTGGAGGCATTACTTGACTCTACCGATCAACTCAAAACGCTGATTTCACCTGTCATCCTCGAGTTTGAGGTAAACAGCTAGCTACCAGCCTCCTGCCCTAACTCATTTACCTAATCTCATGGACCCATTCACACATTCCCAACTTATCTCACCTATCTCGTGCCAAGCCTCGTACAACAAAGTTTCACCCTAATTTAAATACCCTTCTCTCTCCGGTTGGCAAGAGAGAATTAGGATGATAATGATGATATGATCGTGATAAGAAATTGGATCGAGTTATGATATTTCCCTTTTCATTTAATGCCTAAGGTCACCCACAGGAAAATTATTAAAATATAATTTAAATAAATAAAGGAAAAAATCTGTTAGGACATTTTTCTTTTTACTTTTCCCGCAGGATAATTTCCATCATAGTATCATTCAGCTTTTCTGAACATCCATATGAAAAATTTGTTTATTGAAAATGTAAAGACTATGGTTTTGATAGTTCTCTACCTAAGTTAATAGCAATTTCACTTATCAGGGAGTAGGAACTCTTACATTTAAGTACATGTGCTCTTTTTACATGTTGCTAACTCATCCCTATTCCTCACCCCGTCATATTTAGTTGTTGCACCATCCCTTACCATCCTGGATCAATTTTAAGGGTGTTTTTAAGGATTTTTTATGTCTGTTCTCCCCCTAATTTTTCTAACGCCTACATAATGGCCAAGGGTTAAAGAGGGCATTGACCCCTTCATGCATAAAAGTGGCTAAGTACACAAAAGCATAAAAATGATTCAATGTAGTAGTTAAGTGGTGTTCAATTAAATATTATTTTAATCAAATATTAAGTAATCACAGGCTTGTCAGTGATTGTCATTCTGATCTTTATTTGGATTTCACTACTGGTCAGAAGACCTCCCAACAATTAACCAACTTACCACTCTTCTTGTTATTACTTAATCGCCCTGCTTGATGCAAGAGGTTGAAGACTACATAAAGAAATGGATGAAGGTGATAGACTGATCACACACTACATCTATAAATATCTAGTCAATGGGTGACAAACCAGTCAGGTGGAAATGCTGCTTCCCATTACGAGGAAGTTAAACCTCATTGGGTGTGGTAAGTCGCCTGTTGGAGTCCAGATTAATCAGTAGGTCACCACTAAGAATTAAAAGGCCTCAAAAGAGTGATGATAGGTGGTAAAAGCCCTTCCAATTAATAATAAACATAATAATTATCAGGAAAAAATAACCCTAAAAAAAAATTCATCAATATCTAAGACACTTTTCACCCAATAACTTTTGATTTAACTAATAATGGTAGGAATTTGTATTCATTCTCTAACAAAGAGACTACAGACCTTGGCTAACAAGGTCTGTAAGTTCACTGCAGGTCAGCCCAGTGGAGTTTCTTGCCTTTCAAAATTTCAGTCCATTTATTGCTAAAATGTGCCCATCCACACATTTTTCAGCTAGGGGCCTACAGTTTAACATGGGTTCCAAACCAAGTCTTTGCCATATACAGTGTTCAGACTAAATTTGATGGTTTGCATAAAATAACCCCCACCCCCTCCATGCAATAATATCTCAGCAAAAAAATAAATGTATTTTAGAAATTTTTAAAATATCAAATATATTATGGCTGGGAAATAACAGTTTACTCCACCCCAGCTTTTATTTTCCCCCCGAGCTTAAGGTGGAATCGCCATGCTGATGGGCTGCCAGGCCACTAGGTGGGAGGAGTGGTCTCAAATGGCGGCAGCTAGTTCTGCCAGCCCCGTATTCACCCCTTGTAGAGCGGGCTACTGCGTAGAGATGATTAGCATTTGCTTCCTGTATCACTAATAGGTTCACCATGCCCGAGGATGAGAATAAAATAAAACCCCACTCCCTTTTTCCTTCTCCAGCGACGGAGCCACCCTCGGGCAGCTCCACTGAAAAAATAGAGGTCATCCCCCCCCCCCCCCATCCCTGTGCTTTCGCAGGGGACACTCCAAACTACTTCTACCGGAGAGGAGGCTTACTCCTCTCCTATACCTACGGGAAAAGGGGACTCTCCCTCACTTCCTTCTCTGGAGGTGCCCTCGGGTGCCTCCCTCTTTTCCAGTGGCAGTCCCCCTTTTACTTTATAAGGGGACTGCCAAGAAAGGCAGGTGGCCCATAATTGACCGCTCTCAATGGGAGCGGCACGATGGGCCAATTCCCTTAGGGGTAGGAAGGAAGACCTGCGGGCTCGCATGGGGAGCTTAAGGGGGTCACTGTACGTGCCTCCCCCTCTCTTCCCCGACAAAACTTTACAATCCAGCCCCAAACGTTAGAACCTTCCACGGGGACGAACCCGGGCTCGGTGCCAAGCACCGAACCCGAGTCCGCCCCTGTGCAAGGTCCTCCTCAGGAGAGGAGGGATCTCCTTCTACGGCTGGTGCCCGTGTGACGGTCAAGACCTTCTCTATCTCGAAGAAAGATCTTGCTGAGGCCGGTCCATCTGGCCTGGGGGCTCCTGCCGTGGAGAGGAAAAGCGGGTTCATTCCCCACCCTCATCTTCTAAAGAAAAAGATGAAGACGCGGGGATGGACGGGGTTGCTGCCGCTTTGTCAAGCGACCAAACCAAGATCGGCACGTCCGGCTCCGTTGCTCCCCCGGGTGGGAATTTCCAGACGAAGACCAGAACTGCGCAGAGCGGAACCTCGATTACATCGGGGCGCCCCTCATTCAGAGGCTACCTGCCATTTTCGAGCCCGCAGGCTTCAAACGCTTCCTCGTTATTCGCTCCACTTATGGCAGCATGTTGGCTAAGGGCAACATGATCCATCAGAGGAGAGCTCTAGCTAGTGTGATTGTTAAAGAGCCGAAGGTGACCCTTTTCTCGGACTGGAGCCTTTTGGCGAATGCGTCGAATCGCTCTGAGGCAGCCATGATTATTTCCTTTCAGACACTTAATGGCACGCCTGTGAGTGTCACGCCGCACTCTACCATGAACTTCGTGAAAGAAGTAGTTTATTCGAGGGAACTCTTGGACTACTCCATAGATGACATCACCTTAGAGCTGGTCGACCATGGAGTGGTCAAAGTCGAACGTGTGATGTGAAAACAGGGGCCTCAAGACCCAACCCTACACTCTTCGTCACGCTCGACTGTGACCAGCCTCCTGAGTCGGTCCGTGCCGGTTGGTATCGCTACCGCGTGAAGGCATTCGTGCCACTGCCGCGGAGGTGCTACTACTGCCACCGCTTCGGCTATACGAATCGCTTCTGTAGACGTGCAAAGTCGGGGTTACCCGAAGTCTGTGTAAGTTGCTCCAAGGCCGCGCATAAGTCCAAATCGTGTGTGGCCAAGTGTGGCCCGCACTCCGCTTCTTCGAAGCAATGTGGTGTGTATCCCCTTGAGTAGGAAATTCTGGCCTTTCAGGCCCAGGATCGTCTCTCGCTTCGCGGGGTTAATGTCTTGGTCCTGGCGCGCCCGGCGCCAGCCTCAATGTGAAAAAATACACCCTCTGCTCCTGGTCCATCCAGGCCTACGAGCACGGTCGTTTCTGCGCCTATTCGGAACTATTCGGCGGGCTCTACCCCCCCGCCCTTCTCTGGTAGAGCTGGCGGCATAAAGGTTTCACACTCAGCGCCTTCTAAAACCAGGGCTCACCTCCTTTTCCCAGAGTGAAGGTTGCCCGTAAGGCGAAACGACCGCGCTCCTATACCTAGTCGCTAGACTCACAGGAGGCAACACCACTGAAGTTGGTCGTGAGGCTATCTTCCGGGGTTTCTAAGTTTCAAAAGCTGCTTCCCGAAAGGAGGACAGCACTAATGGAGTTTCAGCTCCTACGTCCACACCAAATTGTAGGCTGGGTGACTCGAAGGCGGTGGATCCTCCAAAGGAGGAACCCCGCCTCCGAAGCCGCCCTGCCTGCCTAAGGTTTCGAGGCGGAGGGAGAAAAAGACTCGCATGGCGAGCCCAACCTCCCCCAATAAGTCGTCGAATGTGACGGCACCTTCAGCGCAATGTCCGGAGTTCTGTCTCGGGGAACCGTAGGGCCATTCCCGTGAGGGTGTTCTCTTCAAAGAGGGCCCCCGCATCCCCTGCGAGCTAGGCCTGGAGGGCATATTCCTTCATTGGAATTGCCGTGGACTCCAGGCCAACTGGGAGGAGCTGCCGAGGCTCGTGTCCTCCCGTTATTCCTTAGCTATCTTTTTTGCAGGAGACAATACTGGGCGCATGCCCCATGCCACCCTCCCAAGGTATAAAGGTTTTTCAACACCACCACAGGATGGGGGCTAGGCAGGAGGATGCACAATTTACACCCGGCATGATGTCTCCATTCTTCCCTTTTCTTTAGATACCTCCTTTCAGGTAGTATCTGTGCAGCTACACCTGAATAGGAAGTATAGTTATTTCTGCGTACATTCCACCGTCAGCCAACTTCTACACGGGGGATGATCGACGAGCTGGAAATAGGTGTCATAAATGTGGATGAGTTTACGCATCACTTCCTAAGAACCGCTTCATTTTCCTGTCTTGATCTATCTTTTTACTCTCCGGATGCACAGCTTGATTTTTGGGTGTGGTGAAGTCTATGACATCCATGATAGTGATCACTATCCCATTTAAAAATCAATTTCTGGGCTGCTGCCGCCTGAGACCCTCCCCAGTGATGTTTGTCGCGGGCGCGGTGGTCCGCATTTCAGGAAATGACTAACTCTTACATTCGAGTTGTTCATGTCGGTAGATGAGATCGTTGAGTTGTTCTCCCTCCACCTCATCGTCGTGGGCCTAGCTAGTATTCATAGAACGTCTGGCCGTTTTGCATGCTGACCTCTTCCGTGGTGGTGAGTCGAGTGTGAGGCGGCCCTCAAACAGAAAGCGTTATGCCTACATCGCCATAAGCCCCGCCCGAACGACTTCACTGTCGGTGAATTTCGTCGAGCTAGTGCTAGGTTCCGGTATGTTTCGAAGCACGCCTGCCTGCTCTGGTTGCCGTGCATACGTGTCTTCACTTAACGAAAAACCCCCTCTAACAGGAGTGTGGAAGCTAGTCAAAAGGATTCGGGGCAAGTTCTCGCAGGGTCTCCCTCCCGTTCTCCAGGAGAATGGGACCGCAATCTCAGACCCACCGTCCGTGGCGGAGTCCTTCACGACCGCTTTCTCCGCATTCTCTAGCCGGGATGCTGCTCCGCCAGCATTCAATGCGCGTCGTGATGTCGCGGAAGGCCGCCTGCTGGACTTTACCTCCAGAGGCGGAGAACCCTTCAACGACAGGTTTACTGTGTGTGAGTTGCGCTCTGCTCTTGCTTCGTGGGCGGACACCGCCCATGATCCGGACGATGTCCCGTACGCCATGCTTCGACACCTGGGTGAGCGAGGCATGGCCTTTCTGTTAGATTTGTTCAACAGGATCTGAGTGGAGGGTCTCCTCCCAGAGTCCTGGCGAATCGCTACTGTGCTCGCCTTTCGCAAGCCGGGGAGAGATCACTCTACTCCGGCCCGTTTCCGCCCAATCTCTCCAACCTCTTGCGTGTGCAAGTTGATGGAGAAATTGGTAAATGTTATATTAGCCTTTTTTCTGGACAGCGGAGGCCACCCCTCTTCCGCACAGTGCGGCTTCCGCAAGTTCCACTCCACGTCGGATGCTCTGCTCCGACTGGAAAATGCGGTCTGCGAGGTCTTCTTTCGTAGACAGCACTACGCCACGGTATTTTTCGATCTGGAAAAGGCCTATGATACCGCATGGCGATACTGTATCACGGAGACTCTCCGCATCATGGGGGCTAGGGGACACCTCCCAATGTTTATATCGAATTTTTGCGAGATCGTCGATTCCTCGTACGGGTAGGGGGAGCCCTATCCGGCCCAATGGAGCAGGAAGAGGGTGTCCCGCAGGGAAGTGTCCTCATTTTCACACTCTCTGCCCTGAGCATCAACGGCATCACCTCGGTACTGCCGGAAGATTTTCTTGTTACGCTGTACATGGACGACCTTTCGATCTCTTTTGGCGCTGCCCAGATGCCAACTCTGGAGCGTCGACTCCAACAGGCAGTGAACCGCGTCTTTCGCTATGCAGAAGCGTACATGCTTCAGTTTTCCTTGTCCAAGACTAAGGTGGTGCACTTCTGCCGCCATCCGCGGCTCCGCCCTGATCCAGACTTGCTTCTAAATGGGGTCTGCCTGGAAGTGGTGGACTCGCACCTTTTCCTTGGTCCTCTTATTTGACTGACACCTCATATTCGCAGCCTTATGGTCTTTGTACCCGCGCCATGAATATTCTTTGTTCCGCGACGTTCAGCGCCTGGGTTGCTGATAGAGCTACTGCCTTACTTATTTATCGATCCTTTGTTCGTCCAAGCTCTACTACGGATGCGAGTTTTATGCATCCGAAGCTAAGCGTGTATTGTGGAAAGTGGATTCAATCCACCACACATACATTTGCCTGGCGACCGCTTCCTTCCGCACGACCCGAGAGCTTGCCGATGCTGGGGAGATGCCACTCGCTCTGCACCGTGCACAGCTCATTATTCGTCTGTACCCGCGAGCCCGGCGCCTTCCTCAGTCGCCAACAGCTAGCATTGCATCCGCAGCTGATCTCGAAGGTGCCTATGCCGCCGAGAGACGCCAGTCATACCCTAAGCCCTTTGTGATTTATAGCGACTCACAAAGCGCCCTGAGTGCTCTCGGGCATTGGAATCTCCGCATCCCCTGGCTCACGATATCCGTGACGCTACGGTTATGGCGAGCCTGCGGATGTCGAGCTTAGCTTCTGCTGGTGCGGGGAAATG
The DNA here is from genome assembly GCA_963969495.1 of Ceratothoa steindachneri. Lineage (NCBI taxonomy): Eukaryota > Metazoa > Arthropoda > Malacostraca > Isopoda > Cymothoidae > Ceratothoa > Ceratothoa steindachneri. The sequence continues at coordinate 60,423,392 of OZ018322.1, forward strand.
AGTACGCGAGGACTGGGCGACCGGACCAGCTTTTCGCCCCTCCTCACACCGATTACATGGCAGGAATAAGGGCAGCTTTGCAAAGAAGATGGGAGACGGTCGAGAGGAACTTAAGTTTACGTGCCATTGCGCTTCGACTGTTCCCATGCACCTCCCCCACAATGCCGTGGCGGCTTCAGGTTGCTTTCTGTCGTCTCCGAATTGGCCACACTCGCGGGACGCACCTCCATTTGATGGAGCGCTCGCTTCCGCCTCATTGTGACGACTGCGTTGTCCCCCAGACTGTTCGGCACATTCTTGTTAAATTTTCCAGACTGGGTGATCTTCGCGCACGTTACGCGGGATTGCTATTCCTTGTCACTTGTATCGGGAATGGTTCATGTACTCAGACTTGTGGACTATACTACTTTAACTTTTTTGTAGGTCTCCTGTTCCTGGGCCGGGGCGAGCCGGGCTTACCCCTGACGCCGGAGCGCGCTTCCTTCCTGTTGCCTTTTTGCTTTCTTTTCTTTTTTTATTTGTTGCTGTATTTTTTTAGCCTGTGCTTAGTCTTTGTCTTTCCTTTTATCTTTATTTGTTTTCTACACATTATTTGTTTTTTTAATCTAGCCTATTAGTATGCTCTGTTGTGAGCAAAGCGACTTGTGCCCTAGTAGTCAGTGGCCTGATGGGCTCTCAAATTAAAAAAAAACCACATTCATCTGACTTTCATGCAAAGCATAATGAAGTTTACCACAGTATTGTATTACTGTTTCCCTGTTTCTAATCATTTTCTCATCTTCTCTATCCCACTTTTAGGGTTTCTATTTCATGTGATCAATCTTCACTTCTGTCTAGGTAAACACTAATTAACGTCTTTGATCCTGCAGAGTGCGGCGCAAAGCTTCTTCCTCCAACAACGCCTTCAAGTCATCAAAGGCAGCATTGCTGAACTCCGGCCGAAAGTTGATGTCCTCGACATCTCGGATGAAGACTTGAGGCCCATACAAGCCACCTTGGGGAACCTCTCTTCAGAAGCACTCGCTGTCTCAACTAAGGTTAGAACAGGGCAGGTGGAGGAGAAACGAATTGATAAGATAGCTTGCTGCGTTATAATACTAAGTTATTAATTCTTGGTCCCAAAGGGTAAACTTCTAAAAGAGCGAGCCATTGGAACCGCTTCGGAAGGACAAGCAGTGCAGGATCAAGCGAGAGAAGTCTTGGACTCGATTTTTGTTGGCACTGATCTAATCAGAGACGTTGTTAACGAGATAAACTCACTGGTCATTGGTCTTGAAACTGGCACAGGTATGTCATATCTCAGTGTTTGTCATTAACCTAACTGAAATCACAACAACTCCGCATTCCACTATCATGTCATATTTGGATCAACATTTAAACTTGTAAAATTATACATCTCTTTATAGTAGCTATTAACATTATTTTAAGAGAATAGCACAGAGAAGTCAGTAGGGGTGATAGCGAGGGGAGACTTTGTATCAGAAAGGCAAATTTTTACTCTGTGGGGAAATGAAAAAGCTTTGTATTTTCTTCTCTCTCGGCTCTCTACCTCCCAAAAGGAGGAGGGTGTAAATTTGGTGAGGTGTTTTGTATCTTCAAAAGTTAGTTGCTATCTTCAGGTTTTTGCTGAATGAATAACTAAAATGAAATAAACAACATACATATTATCAGTTTCTCATCACTCATCTCTTGGCAGGAGCAAAGATTGAGCAGGCAATTCGTGAGGCGGAGAGAATCGTGCTTCTGATGAAAGGCCTCGACTTCTCACCGCACAACGACAAGGTCCGACTCGACTTTGAAGTCGCCGACGAGTTCCTCGAGAGAGTGCGAGATCTCTCGTTGTCGGGCGCCGTAAGTTGCGATGGTCCAAGAGAGAATTCAAAGTTTACAATTAATTCATAGACCTAAAAATGCACTAATAATGATTCCACTTCTAATGAAAAAAATGAGCACATTTTTACATATTGTTCGCCACAACGCAATTTTAACACATTCTTTTTTGCCACAAAACAACTTTTAACGAATTATTTGTCACCACAAGACAACTTTTAATGAACTATGTTTCGCTACAAAGCAAATTTTAAGGCATTATTTTTACAGATCTCTTTTTACAAACTTCCTTTGGAAGATGCATCGCTGGTTTCATCTTTATATTTAATTTATATTAACGCTAGGTGGTGAATATCTGACTTGAGGAAATCTGCTAGTTCGAATGAAATGTAAGCATCGATATCTCTCTTCCACCTGGGGGAGGACTGTATATAGTGCTACACCCCGTACTTTGAGGGGTGTCACGTACTCCTAACCTGGCCTTACTCATCCGTTTTATCCTTCACCATTTTCTCTTCCAACCCATCATTTGCCCTTCTTAAATCTCTAAGTATCCTTTTTCTCTTTCCATCCTGTTTTAAGGGCCTTACCCCCCGCTCTTCTCGCCACCAGTGCCCGCATTTGTGCCCTATCTGGCATGCTTTCCTGGCCCCATTGTCTGCAGTTGTGCACCAGCCCGGCCCCACTTTTGCAGGACTTGGGCCTTCCACTAATTTCACTCTGTCTACATTCAACACTTTCCTTTCAGATATCTCCTTAGTGACGTCTGACCTGCAAGGGGGTGTAGATGGTGTGGCGGGTGATAGTACCCCTAGTGTAACTCAAACCTGGATGACAGGCTTTATTTCACACCCCAGTATACCTCCCTCAACTTCTCTTACTATCACGAGATAGTAAGAGGGGCTAAAGCCCGATGACTGGGGAAGGTATTAGGTGGGCAGTGTGCTGGCCTGTGGACTCTCTTCACCACTTGCAGTGAACATATGAGATGGCTACGCCCGCCCCAACCTTATTGAGTTAAAGCTCAAGCATAAAGTCGCAGGGCAGGGCAGGTCTGGTTGCCAAGGCCCATCCTAACTCACAACCGAGACAGGTTATGTGTAAATGATCACACGTTCTGTATGTTTCTGAGCAGTATTTTTACCATGTCTTTTTTTACTACTTCTGTATCATGGTTACAACAGAAGGAGATAAAGTAGCGAGATCGCAAGTGTAAGAAGAGCCTCTTCCAAGCGTGGCTTCATACCCCCTAGGTGTCTTGGAGGGTGAAGAATCCCGATTCACCCCTTTGATGGGTAGAGAGGCTTCCCTTGAACTATACAAATAGTAAGGAGGCTTCATCCTTGCCAGCTATCACCCGAGAGCCACCCGCAAGCGGCTCTTGCGAAGGTCCCCCCGTCCTATCCTTTGACAGGGGCCCCTCATAGCGGTGAGAGGCTTACAACTCTGTTATATCTATCAGTAAAGGGGGTCCCCTTTTTCCTCTTCCATTGAATCGCCCTTGTCGAGTCTCTTGTTGGGTGAACGGTCACCCCGTCATCATGAGGAACATACGTATTCAGCATCGTGAGATGCCTCGCTGCCGGTGTGAACCAAGAGCAGTAAGAGACCCACTGTGGGTGACTATATTGGGCTATGCTCCATTTTGACTATCGTTTGGTAACCTTTAGAGGAGCTGGCTTGCCAGCCTCCCACTTGTGAATCAATGACAGGCTACGGTCTACAAGAACTCAGGAGAAGGGTCCTCTAGACCCACTCGATGTTAGTAATCATTTTTGACGTGGACAGGCTCCCTGAATCGATGTGGGCGGGCTGGTACCGCTCCCGCTTGAAGGCATTCATGCCGTTACTGCAGAGGTAGTAACACTTCCACCGCTTCGGCCATACTATTAGAATCTCTAGACATGCCTCCTCGGGCCATCCACAGATCTGTGCTAACTGCTCTATTGGTCCGCACAATAAAAATGTATTATGCAAAGCCAAGTTTGTGAATTGTGAGGAGCCGCACCTTACTTTGAAGAGGAAAAGTGAAGCTTGTGGGAAAAAGAACTCCTGGCCGTTCAGGTTGCGGACCGAGTTTCGTATGTTGGGGAGATTGTCCGGTCGCTCTTTGTGCAACCAGGTACCTTATACTCTCCAGGGTTAATAAAGGACCCTCTACTGCTGACTCCTGGCCTACGAGCACGGACGGATCCCCTTTCCCCTCCACCTGCTTTCTGCTAAGCGTCCTCCCACCCCCTACCGAGTAGTTTGATTCACACGAGGCAAAACCCCGGAAGGTGGTGGTAAAACCACCTCCGGGGTCCTGAAGTTTACCTCCCGAAAGGAGGGTAGCCAAAACTGAGATTCAGCTCCTTTCCCCACTGTCCGAGTTCAGACGTCGCGCTTCGAAAAGTCGTGCCCCATCCTGAGGATGATGTAACCCCGAACGAAATTGCCGTGGACTCCTAACTAATTGGGAGGAGCTGGGAGTGTCAACCCTCTCCCCGTACCCAAATAGCGATGCGATCTGCCTTGAGCTGATCAAGTTGAGTGCGTTCCACATGCCTTCTCCCATCCATCACGAGGTATAAGTTTTGTGACTACCACTACGGGGTGAGTGCCGAGCAGGCGGTTGCGCAATATATACCTGACATGATGTCTTCGTTCTGCCTTTATACCTGAATACCTCTTTGCAGGCTTTTGCAGTGGAGCTACACTTGAACAGTAGATATTCGTTACCTTGTTTTTCTTTATATTCCACGGTCATCAGAGTTCGCTAACGCGGACCATCATGAGTAGTGACACGATGCCGAGACCCTTTCTCCTCGAGAACTTGAATGGTAGTACTCCCCCCGTCCTCCCTGTCGTGGTATTGTACGTAGGTTTGTTAAGTACTTCCATAACTGTTATTTCGTTTTCTCTAAGAGTGCTATATATCTTTACTTTATTTAATCTTTTGCTTTTCTCCAGGCCGGGATACAACGGCCTTGACTTCCACCTGATCCTTGCTCACTGCCCTTTCATGTGCAAGCATTCGTTCTTTCTCTTCTCTTTCCCTCTGTATTATTCTTTCTTCCGCTTCTCTTTTTGTCTGTATTCTTCTTTCTTCGGCTTCTCTTTCCGCTTGCGCTAGTTCTCTTTCCATCTATTCTCCTTCCAACTTCTTTCTATTTGTATTCTTTCTTCTGCTTCTCTTTCCATCTGTATTCTTCTTTCTTCGTCTTCTCTTTCTATCATATTCTTCTTACTTCGGCTTCTCTTTCTATTTTTATTCTTAATTCTTCGGCTTCTCTTTTCAACTGTATTATTCTTTTTTTTGTTTTACTTCCTCTCGGTATTCTTCTTTCTTCTACTTCTCTATCTCTGTATTCTTTTTCTATTTTTTCTGTCCATCAGTATTCTTCTGTTTCTCTTTCCATCCATTTTACTCTTTCTTCTGCTTCTCTTTTCCACACTACTTTCTTTTCTTTCTATTCTCTCTTCTTCCAGGACATAGGCAACCATATCTTTGTCTTCTAGTCCAAGAATTTGGCCTTGTTGGTGGAATTTTTCAAACGATGACATTTTACCTATGTTTGTACGTCAAAACTCACCGATATACGCTCAAGGTACTTAGGCCACCATGGAACAAGTAGCGCTCTGCCTACCTTACCCTTACCACAACACTTTCTGCTAATTGGAATACCACCTAAAAAATAATTAATACCATTAACGGGCTAATCACCGACAATTCAGAAAAAAATTATGGACATACCTGATACTCCTTTTATGTTTAACGTTTCCTCGAACCCTAGGCACAAATTTATTAGTACTGGAAGGAAAGCCACACAATCAACTATACTGAATTCTTCAAATACCCCCAAAACCTGACACCAAATATTTATGTTGTGGTATTGTACATAGGTTTGTTACGTACTTCAATAACTCCATTATTTCATTTTCCCTAAGAGTACTATATATCTTTACTTTATTTAATCTTTTGCTTTACTTCTTTAATCAGGGAGGATTTCTAGTGCCTTATGCCGCATTTAGAGGATTGAGTTAAACACTTCTAACCAAAAATATATCTTTAATTGCAAAATAAAAAAAAATGAAATTTGAAAAACCAACTTTAACTCTATAAATAAAAGATTATGTGAAAATTACTACTTTAAAAATGAATATTAACTAATAGTTGACCCCAAGCTCACTTTAATAATGAGCGTTAATTGACACATAAAAATATATGAATTTCTTTACCTTAAAAAAATAACACACAAAAATCCTCTGTGGGATGACCTTGACTTTGGATCTTATGGAGACGGCGAAGTGGTTTGTGGTTCGACGCGTGGGTGTGGTCGCCGACGCCTAGCTGTTATGTCTGTCGGGGAGACTGACTTGGTAAAACAGGTGACTTCGGTGACAGAGTCGGATGGCGTTAGGTACGTTGTCTTAGATGATTTAAGCAACGGGACCGTAAGGTAGGCTTTTGCCAATCTTCGAGTTAATCTTGAGATGCTTCACACTGACGAGCGACGAGCAAAAAGTGAATCCTTTGACGAATGGGGGGGGGGGGCAGTTCACTTTGGGTATTCCGCAATGGTGAGGACTATCTCGGATTTTTGTTGAAAACCGAGATAGGGAGTTTCTCTAACGAGAGATGTATGAGTGATTCCCGATACAAGGGGCTACTCTTCGGTGTGACCACCAGGAACTGACTCAGTATGAACTTCTCTGTTCGGTTCCCTTAGTGCCGGGCCCTACCGCCTGACTTTGTCGTGTCGATATCCAACTCGATCTCCTCGTTCTTCTCCAGTTATCTGCCTATATACTTCACCGACCCACTTGGGGTATGGGGGAGGGGGTGAGGGCTTATGTATTAAGCCTCTCTCCTATAACGACACTTTTCCGAGCGTCTTCACTTAGTTCTAATGGCATCTTCCGTCGCAGCTCCTATAATTTCATCTATTATGCGAAACTCGACTTCAAATCTTAGGGAAAATAGTGTTATTACACCTGCTCTCCTCCCCTTCGTATTATTTATGCACGCTGGGACAGAAATCTGTTGATTCGTTCTTCTTGGAGTTGAATGTCATGTCTAGTGGCCAGCGGGTCGACGGGGGAGAGGGGTTAAAGAATCGGGTTACACCGCCTAGCGTCGGGACGCTGTTGTAACCGAACGGGGAATCTGTTTTCATGGTGGGACATCGATTTCCCCACACACTCCTTTGGGAGAACTACACGATTACTAAACGAGGTCGGATCCTAGCGAATCTGATAAAAGAGCTGGAGACAGGTGTCCTTAATGTGGACTGCTTCACACACTACTGTCTAAAACATGTATCATTTTCCTCGCTCGATCTCTTCCTGTGCTCTCAGGATCGGAAGTGATTGACGACCTTCATGGGAATGATCTCTTGCCCGCTCAAATATCTTTTGGCGGGTCGTTGAGGATCGCGACTCCACCGCGGTGGTATCTGGATCGGACAATGTGGAAGGCATTCCAGGAAATGACTGACCCCTTCTGTCCAGTCGACGATTGTATGTCAGTGATGAAGCTGTTAGATTTCGCTCCCGCTCCCTTGCGAGTTCAACGTCAGTGAACTTCTTCGCGAGCATATGCATGTCTCTTCACTTAATAAGAAGAGTTCTCTTGCGGATGTGTAGAAGCGTGTCAAAAGGATTTGGGGTAAGTTCTCACAGAAGTCCCTCTCCTGTATTCAAGGAAGATGGGACTACAGTGTCTGTAATGGAATCCTTCGCGAAAGATTTCTCATTTTTCAGTGGTGATGATGCTTCACTAGCATGTAAAGCATGCAAATCATTCAAAGATCTGTTTACACTAAGCGATCTGCATTCCCCCTTCGAGGCATGCGCCGCAGAAACCGTCCCTTGGTCCGGAAGATATCCCGTACGCCATGCTGCGAGACCTTGGTGAGTTTTGTTAAACAGAATTTGAATTGAGGGTATCTTGGTAAAATCCTAGTGAAATGGCTACTGTGCTTAATTTTCGAAAACCTAGGGGGAGATCATTTTCCAGGCCGGTTTTCGTCCAATTTCTTTAACTTTCTGCATGTACAAGTTGATGGAGAAATTAGTTAATGTTAGGTTAGCTTATATTTTGGACATCGGAGGTCACCTGTCTTCTCTTGCAGCCTCTTTAAAGAGGCCTTTCTTCGTGGACAGAACTTCTGCCTTGGAGTTCTTTAATTTGAAGAAGGTAGATGACACCACGTGGCAATACGATATTCTGGAAATCCTCTATATATTGGGAGCGAAGGGGCGGTCCTAATATTTCTGAGTACTTACTAGACCGTCGATTCCACAGAAGGGTAGAAGGAGCTCTATCCTGCTCATTAGGACAGGAAGTGTCCTCAGTGTTACTATCTTTACTGTGAGCATCAACGGTATCACCTCGATGCTACTGGAAGATGGTATCGCTACGATCTATGTGGACGATTTTAAAATTTGGGGGGTCGCAGCATGTATGCCTAGCTTGGACCGAATAATCCAACAGGTTCTGAATCGTGCTTATCTTTCTTCCGACGCGCATAAGGTTCGGTTTTCTATGGAGACACCAGTCATACTTTAAACCTTTTGGGTTTATTACAATAGTACAAGGACACTTCTTCGAGAGATCGATGGCTCCTTAGGGTCTCTTGTACCCGCGTCATTGACATTCTTGATTCTGTGACGTCCAGCACCTTGGATGCTGATAGGGCTATTGCTTTGCTTTTCTATCGATCCTTTGTTCGTTAGAAACTTGACTACGGATGTAGTTTTATTCATCCGCAGCCGAGCGTGTATTTCGGAAGGTGAACTCGATCCACCACACCGGTCTGCGCCTGGCAACCGGTGCCTTCCGCACGTCCCCTCATTAAGAGCCTACTTGTCGATGCTGGGGAGATGCCACTCGCTCTGCGCTGTGCACAGTGCATTATGCGCCTGTACACGCGAACTCAGTGCCTCCCTCAGTTGCCAACTCTCACTGCATCTGCTGTCTATTTCGACTGCGTTTATGCCGCAGAGAGACGCCAGCCCTTTGGGTTTAGGGCTAGTAAACTCCTTTTGGAGCTCGGTGCCGCTCTCTGGTTCTGCCCTGGACGGTACAAGGGGCGGTCAATAGGTTTTGCGAATCGGTAGGGCAAAACAGAGGAAGAGGTATGGCTGTTTGTAGGGGTGTTAGGGCAACTTATGACAAGTCAGGACCTGCAGCCGCACGCTCCTGCCTCGACTATTTAAGAAGCAGTATCTGATCGCAGATCGTCAGTCACAAATCTTTCAACAATAGAGAAGGTTGAGCACCGCACCGCGGAATAGGGAGTTCCGCCATGGTCGTGAGTCCCTTGAAGATGACCCCCCGTCCAGAACGCCCGTCAGACGTGACCAACAAGGACAATGTGGCCCGTGTGGAGAGGATGATCCTCGAAAATCGATGGGTGAAGGTCGAAGAAATCGAGCGAGAATTTGGAATATCACATGGAAGTGTTATCAACATCATCCACGACAATTTGGCCATGACCAAGGTCTCTGATCGTTGGGTCCCTAGAAACCTCACGCCCCATGATCGACTTCAACGTCGTCAAAGTCCGGAGGAGCTGCTGCTCCTGTACAACCAAGACCCGGCGGGATTCGAGTCACGCATAGTGACAGGTGATGAAACGTGGGTTCATCACTGGGATCCCAAGACCAAGCTCGAAAGCATAGCCTGGAAGCACAGGGGTCTTCCGACCCCCATCAAGTTCCGGACCCAACCCTCAGCCGGGAAGATCATGGCCACCATCTTCTGGGATTCGGAGGGAGTGTTGATGGTCGACTATGCAGGACACCTCGCGGTGTCCTGCTCCTCCACGACAACGCCCCTGTCCACGGCCAGAGTTGCACAAGCTCTCCTGCGCGAGTGTGGATTCGAGGAGCTCAACCATCCCCCCTACAGTCCAGATCTGGCCCCTATCGACTACTTTTTATTCCGCCAGTTTAAGGCTGCACTGCGTTGTCGCCGGTTTGGGGACAATGAAGATGTCCAGCTCGCCGTCCACGAGTGGATTGAACAGCAGTCGGGAGATTTCTGGTTGTCGGGAATTCGAAGCCTCAGGGACAAGTGGCGCAAGTTCATTCAATTCGAGGGTAGTTATATTGAAAAATAATAAAACACTTTTCCTCATATCTCGTTTCCTTATATCCGAATTGCAAAACTTATTGACCGCCCCTCGTACCACCTTTGACTATTTGTTGTCATGCCTCTGCTCCCAAAGCTTCCACAGGTCCAGGCGTATTGTCTTTAGCCTTTTTGAGCACACTTCGCGTCACGCTGGATTCGTGCCAGTGTATATGGATGGCTCCAAGTCCCAGAAGGGGGTCGTTTTCCACGCCGTATCCCCTCTGTTTGAAATTTGACAGGTGCTGCGTGTTTTCGCGGCCGAGGTACTCGTAGTTGTAATACATCGCTCAGTACGGGAGATATTTCGGCGTACCCGGTTCCGAGAGCGGATTGTGATCTATAGCAACTCACAAAGTGCCCTTATGCTCTCAGAATTTGGGAATCTCCACACCCCCTGGTTCGCGGTATATGTGATGCCACGGTTACCGCGAACTGGGCGGATGTCGAGATTACCTTCTGCTGGGTTCCTGGACATGAGAGAATTGCGGGGAATAAGTGCTCCAAAGAGTCCGCGAGTACTGTGCGTTTGGCTCTTCTTCACACTGATTACATGGCAGGAATCAGCGCCCACCTCTGAACTCCCTAGCAAAGAAGATAGGAGACGACTGAAAGGGATCTTAAAATTACGTGCCATTGCGCGCGACTATGCCTATGGACTAACCCCCCAATGCCGCGACCGCTTCAGGTTGCGCTCTCTATCTTCGAATTGGGCACACTCGCGGGACGCACCGCCTTTTGATGGATCGCTCGCTCGCACTTTATTGTGACGACTGCGTTGTCCCCCTGACTTCGGCACTGTCTTGTTGAATGCTCCAGTTTGGGTGATCTTAGCACAAGTTACCTGTCCCGGTATCGGAATGAGCAGGGTCACTACCGCTTGTCCCTTGTACTTGGGACGCGTTCGTGTTGCAGGCTTGTTGACTATTGACTTTTCGGACGAAGCTGGCTCCATTTTACTTGAATCTCTCTCTCTTGTAGGTTGCATGTCCCTGTGCTGGGGAGAGGCGGGCCTAACCTCGATGCCGGAATGGTCTTCCCTCTTTCGTTTTTGCTTGTTTCTTTGTTTTTGTATTTTTATTTGTTTTGTTTTTTTTAACCTAACCTAGTATTAGGCTGTAATGTGATTACAGTGAATTTTGCAGGCACTTGCCAGATGGGCTCTTACAAAAAAATGCACCTACTCACCAGACTGAATTGGAATGGATTTTTTGGAGGAGTTGGGCCTCCTCGATACGGTTTTCTTAATTATTGGTTGCTTGCTCAGTTTCCTGAGGGCGGCAGGCTTCCATCCACATTAGTAAAAATAAATTTCGAAAAAAATTCGTAGTTAACTTTGTAAATTACCCTAAGGCATATAACTGTGTTTGACTGGCGTCAATGCTATGGGATTATGGAAAATAAGAAGGTAGGACAGAATTTAGAAACTACCCACCTCTATCATTATTATTATTAATTACTATTATTTTACAATTGTTATTACCGTAGAGTAACTGACATTATTACCCTAGGCGTTCTAAACAACCACCCCTCAAAATTCTAAAAGCTTTGTTCCCTAAACCCCTTGCAAGGTGCTTTGCCTACTGAGCACAATCCGCATTGGGAGAGTTGCAAACCATCCTACCACTTCACGTTGTCCGCTATATTGACCACTTCTTATATAGTCTCCTCATCCCTACTTTCCCCTGGAGATGACCTCATTAGTTTCTCAATAACTGCAGCCATCCCCTTTCTCCTCTCAAAGGAAAATCAAGCCCGTTTAGATGAGGCCGCGAGTCGCGTTCGCATGCAGGAGGACAAACTGCTCGACATCAGCCAGGCGCTCGAGTCCTCCAACAAAAAAGTGAATGACGTCGATCTCATGAATCGTGACTCCAGCGTTTATGGGTAAGTGGCGTCATCCTGATATACTACTGGGTATGTATGTTCTGTTGCCATGATGCCCCTGCAGGGTAGTAGTACCCTGTGTAACCTGTTACACTTAGTACCTAGAGGAACTGCACATCCTCCTGGCATGAAAGCAAATTAGGGAGGCCTTGGAAAGTTATTGGTGCACTTTTCCATCGCCCTCACTCAGCACTACTTTACCTTTTTATTATTAATATTATCATTCTTATTATTTATTTTTATTATTACTATTATTTTTATATTATTATTATTTATCATGTATTATAATTATTGTGTATTACTATAACCGTATTATGTTATTATTATGTATTATAATTATTTATTAATATTAGTATTAAGTATTTTATTATTAGTACATTATTATTTAATAATATTATTATTACGGCTATCTCCCCAACCTTTTCTACCTGCACTTTGTACCAGGAGGTCTGCTCCCACCTGGACAGAGTTCGGTCCGGTAGCCATGGTTCCGTGATGGACTGCATTCTATCCTGAAATCACCTAGTACCAGGGTATGATAATAATAGGTGACCACCCACCCTACTCATTAGTGGACCCACGTATCTCTTCTTCTCTTTATTACATACTTACCTACCCCTTTCCACAATTGCTCTTCCAGCCACAGAGATTCTGGTTGCCCGACCCACTTTTGTCCTCTTATGAGCCTTAGTCAAGTGGCAGTGTAGAGCGTGAGGTCTGCCTGCTGCGAGGGCCCAAAGCCCGCTGGCTAGGGCAAGTATTAGGTACGGGGTGTGTTGGGCCGTTGACTCTGCTCACCTTCCAGTACACATATAAGGTGGCTATGATGGCACCATCCATTATGGTTAAACTTCCAGGATAATTTCACCTAAATGGCGGGCCGGGTTGGCAAAGACCACCAATGCCAGACCAGGGCCGATTATTTGTAAATGATCATATTCTGGAATTTCTGAACCTATGGACACGTTTCTCTTAACCTCCAACTCATAGGGACGTCATAGTATCTACTTTCCATGAGGCCCCTTTTTTCTTTTTTACCCACAATATGGCGACAACAGAATGTAATAGTGGGCGACAGAAGGCGCATCGAAATCCACCCCCAAGCGCGGCCTCGTCATTCCTAGATGACGGGGATGATGAGGAAAATCGAGGCACTTCTTCAACCGAGGGAGGGGCTCACCATCACCATGCGGCAAAGGGGTTTTCCCTTTGCCATCTTTGTATTCGTTCTTGGGCAGCTCCACTTGTGAAAAGTAAGTGGCCCCCTATGGGCTTTCTCAAAAGCCCTTCAACTATTTTCTAGCGGGAGAGGAGGCTTACTCCTCTCCTAGGTCTATGGGTGCTGGGGTTTCTCCTCATCTCCTGTTGAGTCACCCAAGGACGACTCCATCTTTTGTCGAATTGCAATCCCCCTATTCTATCACAGGGAACTGCCAAGAGATAATGCAGGGGGCCCAAAATCGACTGCTGCCACTGTGAGCGACTCGATATAGTCAACCCCCTTAGGGGGCAAGGGAAGGTTGGATGCATTGGGCCATGCCCCATGCTGTCCTACAATCATGCATCTTGACATTGCGGGGGATTGGCGCCCCCCCCCCCCATCTATTCCCCAATGGAGTTCGGTTTGATGACCAGACTTGACTACGACGGAAGATACCTCGAATGGGATCTGTGATGCCTTGGGGAGGGATGGCCACAGGGAGGACCCCCTCTGAGATGGAGATGGTCCTGGAGGTGACGCATGCCCCAGACAGCAAGAACTTACATAAGGTCGAACCTGGGTTCGGTGCCAAACACCAAACCTTAGTCCACCCCTGTGCAAGCTTCTCAGGTGGCTCGGGCCTTCCGAGGACGCACAAGGAGAGGAAGGGACCTCTTCGCCCTGCTGACGATTCTCTGACAGCAAAATCTTCTCCATCTCGAAGAAGGCTCTTGCTGAGGCCGGTCCATCCTGCCTCCGGACTCCTTTCGGCGGTGGAGAGAAGCGGGTTCATTCCCCACCCTCCTGTCACAAGAAGAAAGCTAAGAGGACTAAAGGTTCCTCTCACTCTCCTGGGATGGACTGGTCCGCTGCCGTTTCGCCAATGAACCAGGCCAAGATCGGCACGTCCGGCCCCGAGGTGACCTCCAGTAGGTGGGTCCTAGACCAAGACCAAAATCGCAAGTGCGCTGGGCAGAGCATAGATTACATCGGGGCTCCTCATTGATAGACGACTACCTGGCATTTTCTAGCCCGCTTTTTCTGGTTCTGCCCAGGACGCCACCCTGGAGGCTACCACCTTTGACTATTTGTCTCCTCTGCGCCCAAAGCTTCCACAGTGCCGAGAGGTTTGCGTTCGTCTATTTGGGAGCACACTTCGTGGCACACTGGATTCGTGTTGGTGTACAGATGGTCCAAGTCCCAGGAAGGGGTGGGTTTCCATACTGTATCCCCTCTGTTTAAAGTCAGCGGGCTACCTGGCGCTGCATCTGTCATCACTGACGAGCTGGTTGAATTACACTGCTCGGTACGGGAGATAACGCGTCGTGCTCGGTTCTGAGAGCGAATTCTGATCTTTAGCGAGACACAAAGTGAACTGAGTACTTCCAAGGCATTGGAATCTCCACTCACTCCAGGTTCGCGGTATTGGTGCCGCCACGGTTGCCGTGAGCCGGGCAGATGTCGAGATTATCTTCTGCTTGGTTCCTGGATATGTGGGAATTGCGGGGAATGAGGACTGGGTGACCATACCAGCGTTTGGCTCTTCCTCACACCGGCCTCATGGCAGGAATCAGGGCTGCTTGGCCAAAAAAAATGAGAGACAGCCGAGAAGAACTTAAAGTTGCGTGCCATTGCGCAGTGACTGTACCCATGGACCTTCCTCCCCTAATGCAGCGACGGCTTCAGGTTGGGCTCTACCATCTTCGAATTGGACGCACCGCCATTTGATGGATCGCTCGCTCGCTCCTTATTGTGACGACTGGGTTAATCCCCGAGACTGTTCGACACATTCATCTCAAATGTCCCAGTCCGATTGATCTTCCTGCACGTTGCCTTTCCTCGCATCGGGATGAGCGAGGGTCACTGCCACTTCTCCCTTTACTCGGGATGAGCGGGGGTCACTGCCACTTCTCCCTTTACTCGGGATGAGTGCGTTCACACACACTTGTTGACTAGCTGACTTTTTGGAGGAGACTGTCCTTCTCCATTTTATCTGACTGTCGTAGGACGCATGTTCCTGTGCCGGTGGGGAGGTGGGCCTTCCCCACTCCCCAACGCCGGAGTGTGCTTCCTTTTTGCTTTGTTTAGTTTTGGGGGAATTTGTTTTTTGGTCTTTTGCATGTTTTTTTTTAATCCAGTCAAGCGTTTTGCTGTAAGGTGATTACAGTGACTTTTGCTCTAGTAGGCAGTCATCAGATAGGCTCTTAAAATTAAAAAAAGGTCGCCATGATGTGTTTATGGGTATGATATGGTATCATGGTGTGTTTATGAGTACAATATGTCACTTTGATGTGTTCATGGGTAGGGTATGTCATCATGAAGTTTATATGGGGACAGTCTGGGATCATGATATGATGTATTCCCGATTTGATGTTGAGCACAATGTCTCCACTAAGATTGGATTCAGACAGCGGGAATCGGTGTTTAAAACACCATTTTGTTTCTAGAGTTTGCATTTTGTTTTGTCTCCTTTCCATTTGGTTTCCTTTTCCTATTTTGTTTCTAGACTTTGCATTTTGTTTTGTCCTTTCTATTTTGTTTCCTTTTCCTATTTTGTTTTGTCTCCTTTCTATTTTGTTTCTAGAGTTTGCATTTTGTTTTGTCTCCTTTCTATTTTGTTTCTAGAGTTTGCATTTTGTTTCGTCTCCTTTCCATTTGGTTTCCTTTTCCTATTTTGTTTCTAGACTTTGCATTTTGTTTTGTCTCCTTTCTATTTGGTTTCTTTTTCCTATTTTGTTTCTAGAGTTTCCATTTTGTTTTGTCTCCTTTCTATTTTGTTTCTAGAGTTTGCTTTTTTTTTGTCTCCTTTCTATTTTGTTTCTAGAGTGCATTTGTTTTTGTCTCATTTCCATTTTGTTTCCTATTCCTATTTTGTTTCTAGTGTTTGCATTTTGTTTTGTCTCCTTTCTATTTGGTTTCTTTTTCCTATTTTGTTTCTAGAGTTTGCATTTTGTTTCTAGAGTGCATTTTGTTTTGTCTCCTTTCTATTTTATTTCTAGAGTGCATTTTGTTTTGTCTCATTTCCATTTTGTTTCCTTTTCCTATTTTGTTTCTAGAGTTTGCATTTTGTTTTGTCTCCTTTCTATTTTGCTTCCACTTCCTATTGGGCTTCTACAGTTTGTATTTTGTTTGGTCTCTTTTCCATTTTTATTATATTTCCTAATTTGATTTCATGGTTTCTGTCGAGGTTTAGTGAGTGGGTAATCCCAGTCCCACTTCCTGGACATATATTTTATTACCGCACCGAGGTGAAGTCTATCCAATACACCTACCTTAGCCACTTCCGGTGAATAAGAATAACCCTGGTTCGTACCCTTTTGATCAAAACTAAGATGATGATCCCCTGAGTGAGTTCTCCACTCAGTATAAGCCAACCATGGGCGGGTCGGTGGAATAATGAGTTTTAAGTCGAGTCCGGCCGTCCGAGGTTACCGAATGAGAGGGTAATCTTATGATCGGTGATATGCTGATCCTTTGGCGGATCACGAAGGTGAGCTACGCGGTGACTCAATCGGACTTCTTCCTCGAAGTACCTGTCCGATTATTCGGCTCCAAGAGTGGGTAGCCAAAACTGATTACCTAGCTACGCTAGGGTAATCCGCAGAGGGAGGTCCTGTGTAACCTTAGACTCTGAAGGGAGGGGGTGCGAGAAGTTTGGCACCTACAACCAATTCCCCGACAAGTTCCTTCCTTGCAGCGGGCGAACGGTTTCTTATGTGGATCGAATTTCACACAAACTCGACGTAGGTCCAAGGGCTTCTGCCTGATTCCCGGGAGAAGTCTTCCTTTTATTTCTCTCACGAGCAAAATCGAGAGAGAGAATCAGATTCTCGTAAAATCTGTATCGTCGCGCGAAAGACCTTTTTTCATGTTTAGGCTGATGATATGTCATTCACGGCTTCGAGCCATCTCGGATTTTACGGCGGTGCGAAAAAGGGCGACGGAAAATTCGAGGCAGGCGAGAGGTGCGTTTGGGGATACGAGAAGGCGCGCAGCTTTGTGTCGGAGTGTTTCTGCGTACACTTATGTATGCGGTATCAAAACTTCTACAGTTTCTTCTTTGTTTGATCTTTTCATTTTTTTCCATTTCTTATTTTGCTTGTATAGTTTTTATTTAGTTTGATCTCATTTCCACTCAGTTTCCAGTTCCTATTTTGCTTTTATGGTTTTCATTTTGTTTTATCCTCTTTCCTCTTTGTTTCTCTTTCTTATTTTATTTCTTGAGTTTACATTTTGTTTTATCTTCTTTCCATTTTCTATTTTGTTCCTAGAGTTTTTATTTTGTTTGGTCTCCTTTCATTTTTATTCTATTTTCTTCTATAATTTACATTTTGTTTTATCTCTTTTCCTTTTTGTTTCTATTCACTATATTGTGTCTGTAGTTTTTATTTTGTTTCCTGAGTTGACATTTTGTTCGGTCTCATTTCCTCTTTGTTTCTTTTTCCTATTTTGTTTTATCTCCTTTCCATTTTTTTTTGGGGGGGAGGGTCTCATTTCTATTTTGTTTCCACTTTTTATTTTCTTTCTATAATTTCCATTTTATTTAGTCTCATTTCCATTTTGTTTCCACTTCCTATTTTCCTTCTATAATTTCTATTTTGTTTTTTTGTTTTTATTTTGTTTCCATTTCCTTTCTTTTACAGTCCATTTCATTCCCACTTTTTCCTTTTCTATTTCATTACTACTTTCAATTTATATTTCCCCCCCCTCCCCCCTTACCCTACAGGATTCAGTTCTTGCGAACCTGCTCATGAGGAGACCCTTGTATTTATCCTTGTATTTATCCTCCCCTTATTTATTTTTTGTCCTAAAAAAAACTCAAGACACACCTGCGGGGATATTTTGACAGGGTTTAATGACGCCCATAACCTCGACTAGAGTCTATTGAAGTTTAGGAAAGAATAGGGGAAAATAAGGACGGATGAAGAATGAAATTTCAAAAAGAATAAAAACAAATATGGAAGAAAGAGAGACTGCTAAGCAAATCTCATTAAGCTTGAAAGTTAGGGCTTGATGCGCGCATATGGATCTTCCTCTAACCAGCTTGAAGCAAAGTACAGGTACTCAGAAGAACAAATTGGGGCACCTTGCGGGGGAGGGGGGGAATGTTAAAAGTATAATTCGTCTGAATGATACGTGTGGCGGTGTGTTCCAGGCTCCCCAATTTACAAAAGAAGCATGCAGAGATCGAGAAACTTGGCAAGGAAACTCATATGCAGATCAAAGAGGCAGAGAATTTCACCTCTCTTGCGCAGATGAAGTTCGAAAATGCAGAAAACATCTATTACGAGATTGGTGAGTCATTTTGACATATATTCAAGATAGATGCGGGGTGCAATATCATACAGTGGAATTGCCATGGTCCCTAAACTAACTGGAGGAGCTACATGCGCATGCTATTATTCTCTTCCCATTCTCCTTTTAATTTTTTATAGAATCAAGACCAGCAAAGACCCTTAAATCCACTCAATAGCTAGTTGTAGAGAAAGTTGGGAAAGTAAGGCCAGGAGGTCTTTGGAGGGTGATCTTTAGAGTAAAAGCGAAGTGGCCATCGCTTGTACCTCATACTGGCCTGTGGTATGATGGAGTCTTTCAAAGAGAGTGGCCTCCTCCTTACTATTAAATTTTATTAAATTGTTGATCGCTTGCTTAGGCCTCTGAGGTAGGCCAGTCTCCCATGAAGTATCGGAGCATGCCTCAAAATTTCAATACTATTTATTTTTGTTTGTGTTAGTTGCGCGCTTGGGTCCCTAAGGGAGGCGGGCTTACCCAGGGGCATCTCGGCATGTTCTCTGTTCTTTTATTCATTGATTTTTAAAATTTTATCCAGTTTTTTTAATAAGCATCGATTTTTTTTATTATTATTGTTGCTTATATTTTAAGTTAGCCTAAAGTTGGGCTAAATTTCGGCGGCTCTGCCATAAGCGGTAGCCGCCAGAAGGCAGCCCTAAAATTAAAAGAAAATTCAGACACCTCTCCCAATCTTTTAGGAGATTAGTGTTATGATGACACCTCTATTATCTATTAAGGGATTGCTAAGTCATTGTGGCATCCCCCTCCCCTATTATGAGATTGGGATTCATTATGGCTCCACTCCCAATGTATTATGTGATTGGAGAGTCAATTTTTTTTTAATAGAGAAAGATTGTGCCAATCTAAAGTGAATTAATGGGATAGTTGCCCCATTCTCCGCGTGGATCCCTGCCTTTTTTCCTAGGGTAGATTCAGGAAGGTTGCGTGCTTTCCTGGCCCCTTCCCATCTCTAGTAGTCTCTTCTTATTTCTCCGGTTACCTACCCCAAAACATTTCTCTTTGACTAACTTTCCCTGTAAAATATTCATCTCATTTTTGTTCGTCATTAAATTTTATCCTCACCTTTCCCTTGCTACACTACGTCATCATCAACTCCATGCCATGATGATATCAATCATTTTGTTGTTTCAGATTCTGAGCTGAACATACTTAGAGATGCGAATGTGAACCTGAAGAGATCCATCTTCAACTTCTCTGAAGATTTCAATGAGGTGAAGCGCCCTGCAAATGAAGCCATCGCCCACTCGCAAAAGCTCAAGGGAATGGTAAGAAATTCAAACTTCAACACACTATTCATTCACCTGTGAGGGCAAACGAGGAACACTCGGCCCCGAAATACACACAAGAGAAAGGTTACCAGGACGGTGCTCAAATATCCTCAAGGATAAAATAAATGCACAGGAAAATTCAACCGTATTATTTACAAAAAGGAAAAATAACCTGTCAATGGAGTACAAGAGGGTACCAAAAATAATAAAAAGTCACAAACTTCGAAACCACCTAACGACAACACGTCGTTATTAAATAAAATCCGCGTATAATAAGGGATATAAAAATAAGCACTTTACGCCGAAACGACATGCGTTGTTAAAAATAATTAACTACACTACTTAGGTAGGAGGTATAAAAAGAATACCCATCCTTCGACCTTCACACAAAAGCAACGAGTCTCGACACGAGCACTTAAGAAATTAAAGGGCATAAGACGAAAAAAATATTCCAAATAACGATACAAAAGTAGTAGAGCGACACCCAGGTGACGGAAAT
Source organism: Ceratothoa steindachneri (assembly GCA_963969495.1). Taxonomy (NCBI): domain Eukaryota; kingdom Metazoa; phylum Arthropoda; class Malacostraca; order Isopoda; family Cymothoidae; genus Ceratothoa; species Ceratothoa steindachneri. Next base: position 60,443,509 of record OZ018322.1, read on the forward strand.
CCAATAGACGAAGAACACACGGGTGGTGACGATTGAGATGATTAGGGACCAACGGGTGGAGTCGATGATAGAGATGACGCAGGACCCACAGGCGGCACGATCTAGAGGAGGAATGACACACGGGTGAATGAGGTCTAGATGACGACGGATCCACAGGTAACTGAAGACTATGGCCAAGTATCCAAGGGTGGAGGTGGTAGAGTGACGAGGGATACCTTTAACTAACCCACGGTAATCGGGTTCTCAACGCAGAACGAATGCAGTCCGAGTCTGGAGACGGTAAAAATCGTTGCAGCAGCAAAAAGAATCAGCGTCAAAGCTGGCAGGGTATAATGGCAGAAGGTCCTCGCTGAACGATGTACAGAACGGTTCTCTCGTGAGTAGAGAAGGGGGCCCCTATTTATACGAGCTCGCCAGAGGAGCGTACGTGACCTTGGTCACGCAGTCGGGGGGCTAGATACGCTGCTTTCCGATAGTAGCTTAGTAGGTTATTCGACGCGCGCGGGCGCGTACTTTTCGTGAGAACCGACACATTTCCAAGATGAGTCAGTCGTAGGTTGCTCGCAGATTATGGCCTCGAGGTGGGCGAGGGAACAGAACAGGTCGAGAAATATGATGAATCATGCGGCTAGGTTGAGCTGCCCTTACACCCCGATTATTGCACTTTCAAAAATTTCTTGGACTTGCAAGCATTTGATAACGTGAAATGTACCCAGGCCAGTATTTAAGCGCCAGTCTAGACGCTAAGATACTTTAGCGCAAACTTCTCCCTTCTCTGCCTTGTGCTGCTTCGGGGGGTTAGAATTTCACTCAGTGGCATTTAGCAGCTTTTCACTGATGTATGCCCAAATCATGCTTCAACGGAATCCCCAACCCTATCTCCTAACACGAATCCACCTGGTGGCATCTCGGATCCAGGCGTATCTACTCTATAGCATCTGTTGCTTTATCAGATCCCCCACAAAGGGGTGATCGTCCCACAATGGTGTCGTGGGGGGCAACAGCGAGGAAAGCTACGGTACACCTCTAACAGGTAAAGGAGGCTCCCCTCTCACCACATTTGGATAAATAGGCCTCTTTACCAGATTTCCCTCGAGAACGAGCCTCTAGTGGGCCTCTCTACTGTAGAGGCTGTTCGCCTATCCTTTCCCAGCTATCCCTCCGAAATACTCTTAGAGAAGAGGAAGCTTACCCCTGTCATAGTCCTAAGTGTAAAACGGCTTCCCCCAAGTGGATCCCTATTTAGTGGCGAGGTGGCCTCACCTTCGCTCTCCTAGTGAGCTTCGCCCTCGACAACGCGGCTAAGGTGGCCATGCCTCAGAAGGTGGATCCCTCCCCAGGGGGGGGGGATCAATGCTTAATGAGAGTCAAACCCAAGCCTAATCCCTCTCATGGGCAAGGCCCTACCCAGGGCAGTGAGTCCCCCAAACAACAACAAAGCCAATAAAAAAAGGGTCCTTCTTTTTCTGGCTGGGGCACCGTATGCGGGGGAATCCTTCGCCATTTCGGCAAAGAACGAGCCAGGTCCATCGGGCCTCGGAGCAACTGCGGAGAACGGACAGGGCTGACCCCCCCCCCCCACACACACACCCCACCCCCCACCTCCAGAAAAAGACAGAGTAGCTTTGGAGACCACAGGGCTGCTTATCAAAAGGTTAACGGGTGTCTTAACGCCCGCCGACTTCAAGCGATTTCTCATCATCCGCGCTACTGATGGGACATAGTTTCCTCCAGCGAAAGCTTGTAGCTGCGTTACTCTCTAGGGAACCGAAGGGCCTCAGTTTTTATAGTGAAACCCTCTTGGTTAATGTGGCAAATTGAGAGAGTTTCGTTTAGAAAGTTAGGGAAAGTCTCATCGCGGTCTGCACCCATTAGCAACCTTTTTGAGTGTTCTACCAACAACGGGCGCGACCTCGGTCCAGCTGACAGCATTAAAAGAGCAAGTCCTGCTCCGGCCAATACCGACCCCCCTCCCCCAACGTGAAACCTTCGAACACAAAGAAGCTGTCTCTCTCCTCCATTGAGTTGCTCAACTCGGAGGAGGAAACGCTCATGAAGGTCACAGTAGCCCCCCCCCCCCTTCGTGAGCTTTAAAAACCCCCCGAAAAGAGAGCAGCCAAAGGGCCCTCTACTCTCTCGGCCCTATCCGAAGCTTGACAGGTCACAACAGATGTTTGCCTTTCCCGAAAAGATGGCTAAACGATGACCCTTAAAGCGCCCGTCCAGCAGAAAGATTTGGGTCAAGCGGTAAGAGAAAGCTCGCGCGCCGAACCGTCTTTATCCGCCAAGTCCTGGAAGGTGACAGCAACATCAGAGAATCTGAGGCTAATAGTTGTTGTTGGTGTGCTTCCGAGTGGTTTACACCCATTTCAGTGAGGCGGAGTCTTTTCTCGAAGAAAGCCGCTGCAGGTCCTTTTTGGTAGACGTGGAGGGCATTTTCCTATAATGGAATTGGTGATAATTAAGGGGGAGTTGAGGATACTTGCCTTCTGTTTTCCATTAGCCGTCTGTCTTCAGGAAGCCATGTTTGGTGCGACCCTCTGCCCACCCTCACGGGGTATAAAGGTTTTGCAAACCCAACTTCACGGGATGGGGTCCGTGCAGTTGGATGCGCGATTTATAGCCGATGAGATATCTCCTTATTTATTCTGCGTCTCCTAACTTCCTTACCCCGGGAGCAATCTAGCTACATCTGGATAGCAGGTATTCCCTAGCGTCTCTATACCTTCCACTGTCAGCCAGCTTCGACGAAGCGGAGTTCTGCCGCATAGTTACGCAATTGCCGAGACCGTTTCTTCCTCCTCGGCGATCTGAAATGTAAACACCCCGTCCTGGTATACGATACGGCAAATCTAAAAGAGCGAACCCTTAAGGAACTGAGTGAATAGCTGGAGATCAGTGTCCTTAATGCAGAAGAGTTCACACACCACGGTTCTAAAACTGTTTTTTACCTGTCGTGATATGTCACTATGCTCTCAATATGCACACGCGGACTTTGGACGAGAGGTAGTCAATGATCTCCATTGTAGCGATCACTTCCCCATTCGAATACTTTTGCCTAACTACTGCCGCTCGAGAGACCACCTAGATGGTACTTTTATCGAGCGCTATGGCCCACATTCGAGGAAATGACTGAATCTCTCAGTAGAGAAGCTTTAGTTGGTTGATAAGGCCGTTGAGTTCTTCTCCGGCAAACTCATTCCCTTGGGTTTGGCTTCTCTCCTCTAAAATCTGGACGTATTGCACGTCTATCTTTGCCTTATTATTGGTTGGCCATGTAAGATGACCCTCAGAGAAAAACACAACGCCTACAAGCCTTAAAGGCGCCTTCCGAACGATTTAACCCTGTGTGAATTTAAGCGAGCGTGGGCCAGATTTCGTTTCGTTTCGAAGCAGTCTCGCCGCGCTTCATGATGGTCTTCCGTGCCTTCGCTCAATGGAAGGACCCTTCTCTCAAAGTTGTGGAAGCGTGTCAAAAGGAATCCGGCATATCAGACTGTGTCAGTGGTGGAATCCCTTGGGATCACTTTTTCCGCCTTCTCTAGTTGAGGGGCTTCTCCGCCAGCATTCCATGCACGTCGAAGGGTCACTGGGGACCCCATTTTGACTTGACTTCTAAAGGCAGGGAACTCTTTACAACGTTTTCGCTGGGCGAGTTGTTCCGAGCGTGACTCTTTCTTTAACATTTTTGGGGGTGTTTTTTTATTTAAAGAGCCTATCTGGCGACTGCCAACTCAGGGCAAAATTCGCCGTAATTAACGGAAAGCCTAATATTAGGCTATACTAAAAACAAAGAAAATAAATAACAAAGATAAAAAAAAGGAACAAAGACAAGACAAGCTAAAAAAACAAAAGCAACAAGAAGAAAGCGCGCTCCGGCGTCGGGCTTAGGCCCGCCTTCCCCGGCCCAGGGACAGGCGACCTACAACAGCAAATAAAATAAAGTGGAGGAGGCCAGCCTCCTCCAAAAAGTTATATAGTCTGCAAGTCTTTTTACACGAAGCAGTCCCGAGTACAAGAGACAAGCGGTAGCGACCCCGCTCGTCCGGTACCGGGACAGGTAACGTGCGCGAAGATCACCCAAACTGGGACATTCAACAACAATGTGCCGAATAGTCTGGGGGACAACGCAGTCGTCATAATAAGGTGCAGGCGAGCGCCCCATCAAATGGCGGTGCGTCCCATTCGGAGACGACAGAAAGCAACTTGAAACCATCGCGGCATTGGGGAGTAGGTCCATAGGAATAGTCGCGGGGGGCTCAATGGCACGCAACTTTAAGTTTCCCTCGGCCGCCGTCTCCCATTTTCTTTGCCAAGCAGCCTGAAGGGCTGCCCGTATTCCTGCCATGTAGTCGTGTGAGGAAGAGAGAAACGCTGGTCTGTTCGCCGAGTCCTAGTTACTTTGTTTAACAAGATCTGGTCTTAGAGTATCTTTCCAGATTCCTGGCAAACGGCTACCATTTTGCTTTTGTCATACTGGCGCTAGATAATTCTACTCCTTCTGGTTTTCACCCAATTTATCTAATTTTTCGTGTGTGCACTTTGGTGGAGAGATTGGTTTATGATAGGTTAGCTTATTTCCTGGATAGTAGAGGCTATCATTCTCTGCATAAGTTCCAAGTCGGATGATCTGCCCTCTGCGAAGCTTTTCTTCACAAAAGGCACCTCGCAACCGTGTTTTTCGATTTGCAGAAGGTCTAGGATACTACGTAGCTATACTGTTTTGTCTGAGACGCCACACAGTAGGTGACCACCTTTGAATGTTTGTCGCCACACTTCTGAAGCTCCAAAAGCTTCCACAGCACCGAGAGTATTGTGTTCGGATTTCTTAGAACTGACAGTTTTAATGATTTTTTTATGCCCGCCTCCTGTGAGATGTCCCTTTCCTTTCCTCCCTTCGCTGCTGAATGGATAATTCATGGTTTGAGGCCATTTTTTCATCATCTTCATCACCATCGTCCTCGTCATAATTATCAAGTTCTTCTGAATCATCGTCATCACCATTATCATCATCCTCATCTTATTTTCTAAATACTCGACTCCCCCTTTTCAGGCGCAGGAACTTGACGGAATGTTGAGGGTGACTCGTCAAGGGACGGGCACTGCCCTGATGGCCGCCAACGCTTACGACAACATTGTGAGTGAGATTGACGACGCGTACATCGCCGCCTTGGACGCAAAGAACGCCTCTGATCAGGTACGAAACAAAATCTTAGTGTTATTGGATTTAAATAAAAGCACTAAACCCGCAAGGAATAATTTGTTAATAGGCTTATAAACAAATGGGTAAATTTATGGTATGTGATACTGGGTGGAATGTACATAAAGTATTAAAAATAATGTACTACTTGAGGAGGGGCCTATGATCGGAATGACTCCTAATTCTCCTAGACCAGTCTCTATCTGCCCTTGAAGTCCCTTTGCTGGCGATGAAAGTAAATTTGGATAAACTTAAACTCATATAGCATGGGTGCATGGTGGATACCCCTACACAACCCAGGGGTTCGGGTCCCCTCGTAAATAATTCCTTCGTTATTCTCCTTTTTGCTCTACAGGCCGTAACCCTCTCAAATGGCGTGAGTGACGATGCCCTATTCTCTCTGAACGCTTCCCATCACAAGAACAGCCTGGCAGAAACCAAAATCGAGCAGGTATTTCATCCCCCCACCCCACCACGGGGGATATATCCCAAAGGCCCTATTGTATATTTCTAATATTACAGTGGGTAATTCTTGGGGTTCGGACTCTACATTATATTACAGGATGACCAGTCCCTTGTAAAATTGAATCAATCCCCCCCCCCATTCCTCTTTATTCAATTGAATGATAGTAAAAAGTCTTCTAACCTCCATAATCTCTCTTATACACTAAATTCAAGATTGTATTCGATTCCACAGGGCCAAGTTTTTTGGGGGGTGGGGGGGGGTCTGTGTTCTGAGAAGCTTACCTGTGGATTTCACCTTCCTGCCAGACACAAAGTCGAACGAACAAAGCTTCGAGAAATACTTCTAAATAATAATTATGACTATAACATAAACCAAATTATAAGCCGACAATTTAAATTAATATTATTTATTACTGAATTAGTGTTATCTGCCTTAAGCTATTCTAACCCCTCGGATTAAATAATGTAGTTAATAAACATTACATATTTAATATAAATGTTTGTTCGACACCTTATCCTCCCTCGCATTTAGCCATGTGATATTTTGCTGATTGGACAATTTTCCCACTAAGTATTTTTCTGTCTTCTTCTCTCCTCTCTCTCTCGTTTTACTTTTTTTTCCCTCCGAGATTTAGCTCCCTAGTTTCAAGACTTCTCGATTTGCTATGATTTTAGCATCGATCATGAATCAGGCTAAATAGGATGCACTTATAATCTCAATTAATTCATCCTTGTGCTGTTAGATATTGAACTTAAGTGTGATATTTGCCACATTTGTTAGACGAAGAATCCCCCATCACCCATATCCTTGTAAGTAAAGTAGTCAACATTTTAAGCTTAAAACAGAACTGGGTTCTCTTTCACTAGGTGGACGACTTCCTTTTTCCACAATTAAACGCAGCTCAACTCGAAGTAAAGAGTCTGGAGGCCATGAATGAACAACTCTATGAAAGTCTGACAAATGAAAATCGGTGAGTATATCAATAATCGTGGTTCCTAGGTAGCCATTATGGTCCTGTAAAAACAGTAGTATGGTTTTATAATATTTAAATTTGAACATCTTAAAAAAAAGTATTTTGACTGTTATAGCAAGAGGAAATGATTGGGAATGATGAAGTTGGAGGGTTTAGAGCCCGCAAGGTGAGTGTATATCAACCATATGCAGACAGATTTCTGCCCCTCAGTGACTCCACCGTGCTCCCAATGTACTTCCCGAGATTATATCCAGGACATTCGAATTCATAAACCAAGGAGTGGTTTATGAATTCAAATGTTTTTTTTGTTGCTGTTTGAATTTTTTTTCTGCATTTTGCAGATTTGTTTTTAATCTAGCCTAGCATAAGTCTTGAAAGAATTGCGGCGAACTATGACCAAATAGGCATTTGCCAAGTGGGTGATAATATATTAAAAACAAAACAAAAAAACTTCCTAAACTTCTGATTGAAAAATCCTATGGCAGGTATAGCGTACGAGCAGTGCCGGCGAGCGTTTTAAAAGCTTCGTTTGAATGAGTCTTTTTTGAGACTCAGGATGGCGGAGTGTATTCGCCGCTGGCTAACAGTGGTCCAGCGACACGGGAAGCTGTGCGCAACTCGCCTACGCTATTATTTTTTTCTTTGCCCTTTTCCTACTCTCCTCTATCTACACAGGGAATACAACATACCGAATGTCTTTAGAAAACGTTAATAAAATTCCTGAATATATCTATTACCCTACATTGAAGGTTCCCATCCTTCCGAAAGATATTCTATATGTTATACCAGATAAGCTGATTCACTAACTGCTATGATGAAAGACTCCCTTGTCCCTGGCTATGGACTCATTTACTTGCTAGGATCTTTGTCAATGATGATCAGAATCTCTTCGACTAATTTGGTGATTATTTTCGTATCAGAACGCTCAGAGTGAGGTTTCCGAGCCGCCATACTCGTAATCACAGTCAGACTGATCCAACTCTTTTCTGATCATCTACACTGTCCTTAGGTTAGCACAAAAGCAGTCTGAGAAGCGAAAGCAGCATAGCTCGCCTTTTCCAATTTTTTTTTAGGATTGAATTCAGCCAGGGTATTATTGCTTCCTTAACAGACAATACACATCTTAGTCTACTATAATAGGAAGAAGAAAGATCCGCCAGACAATATACAAGAGGGAAATTCAGAGTTGCCAACGGCGACAGGTACCTACCGCACCTTGAGCGTGCGTGTATATATATTGCATATATTGTTTCTCACAGGATGTCATAAGAAATGTGATGAAAAGTTAGAATACAAATAAAAAGGGATTAGCCAGTGAAAGCGTTGCATTTATTTCTCACAAAAGTTACATTAAAATATGCTTGTGCCAATGTAAGTGTATGAGAATGAAAATATAGTATAAAGAAAAGGTTCTTGGCTTTTAGAAGGGCAGATAGATTGAAAAATGAGGGGGTTATGCGTATATATTACATGAGAAAAAGTGTGAAATTATGACAATGTTCTGGGGATGCTACAGGTAATGTAAGAAGAATAGATGACAATAAACTTGTGAAGAGAATATATGAGAGTACGTGTCTGGGTGTTTGAAGGGTTGGAAAACTGCATCAAATATGGATTGATTGTATGAGTGTCTGAGAGAAATGGGCCTAACAAAGGGACAATGGGAAGATATTTTGTATGATGGGTATGCATGGACGTCAGTATCTTAAAATTCCTGAAATTTCGTCGAATGGATAGTGACTTTTGAAACTAACTCCCTTTATAAAATAAACAAGTGTGCCCCGAACCCACCTCCCTACCCTTAAGACAAGAAACTGATGCAAGGCAATGAGCTTTTTCATTGGCCAATTCGCTCTGAATGAAACTATATATAATACCTATTATTATTATTATATATTTATGGCACTTTTTGTAGTGATCACTTTTACTAGTAGTCACTGGGAATGCTTATCTTTCCTAGTGGTTGTTGAAATGTAAACTATTTAATGAGAACCTCAGTGAATCGTCAAAAGGTTAGGTTTATAATAATTTTGTTTTTACTTTTCTTTTTTTATAAAAGCGTTTTGAAAAATTTGTTTATATTTCCCAGTTTGAGGTAATTGATCCCATTTATAGAAATTCTTATCTTTGTCAATTCGGGCAGTTCTTTTTACTAGTGGTGGTTGGGAGTGTTATTATTCGCTTCTTCTCCAGTTCTCGATGTTCCTGATGCTCTCAAAGCGCCATTAAAGGGCTAGGTATGGGAAACAACATCTTTCATTACATCGACCTATTTTACCACCAGTAACTCACCGAAACTAAGGAGTTTCCACCCACCAGAATCCTCGATAACTTGGAGAGTGACTCGCTGGAGCTCTCGACCGAAGGCCTCCAGGAGGAAGCTTTGGAGGTGGACCGTGAGGCTCAGAGGGTGGACAATCAAGTTCTAACTCAGTCCGAGACGCTGCAGAGGTCCGCGGAAGTGGCAAGGACGCTTAGCAAGAACATAGAGGACGCGAAGAGAGACATAAAATTGGCCATGATGCAAGGTAATAACGGATTTAGCTCAGGCTCATGTTGGCTTATCGAGCTTCTTCCATAATCCCACCCCACCCCCACCCCGGGCTCCCTAAGTAGACCTTCCCTTTGACTACTTGGGGTACATACCCCCTCCCCCCACACACTTTAACGAGCTGACAGGTATCATTATGTTTTCGTGTTACATTCAGGTATTCCGGCGCAAAGGGGAGGGGGGTAGACTTTTATGCCTGGTATCTGGAGAGGCGGCGGGCCCTTCTGACACCACTGCTCCAAGCGAAACCCCAATGCCACAGTTGCACCCAATGGCTGCAGGAGGATCTGCGGCTATACATCTGACGCATTTTCACTTCTCCCATTTTTACCACTTTCTTTACAGATCTCTCCTTAGCAAATTTCTACGGAAATTGTCCTTGTTGCTAGTACACTTTCATTTTTTTTAAACTACAACAAAAAGAAGTATTTCCCCCACCCCGGATGCCACAAATAGTTCCCCCCCCTTTGACCATTGGGACTAGGTACCTCCCACACATTTTCACTTCCATTAACTTCATCACTTTACAATCCCTTTTCGACAATTTTCTACCAGAGTTGCCCTCATTGGTCGCCGCCGAAGTTTTAGCCCCTTCTCTCTGTGTCCTGGTAGTTAAGAATCCTTTCATAAGTAAAATGAATGAACTAGGAATCCTCAGGGTAAGAATATGAGGGTTTTCGAGCGCCTTCTCAAGTAAAATGAATGAAGTGGGAACGATCAGAGGAGACCCTGAAAGGGCTTTCAACCCTTTACCCATAAGTAAAATGAATGAACTGGGAATCTTCAGTGGAGAATGTGAGAGAGCTGTTGCCGGGGATGCAGCAAACGACGAGAAAGCTCCTGAGTCAGAAAGCGAATATTCATCACCACCTGGAGGACGTGGGAGACCGACTAGAGAGGCTGCGCCGTACCATCACCAAGACACGTGACAAAACCAACAAGATCAAGGTGGGAATCGACTTCGAGCAAGGTGCTGTAGTCGAACTCAAGATTCCAGATGACCTCAGCAACACGGCCACGGCAACCGAGGTGAGTCCACTTGGATATTCACTTCACCTAACTTCGCCATTTTCTTACAAACCTCTAACGGACAAGCCGGCCTTGGTTTCCTCGTCTTAGTTTCAAGTAAATAATAATAATAATAATCCAATTGAACTTATGAATATTATTTTGCATCTCATTCGTGTCAGCCCCTCATAGTAGCAACTGGCATCGTAAAATGCAGTTTAATGTAGCTGTATCTGTTGCGAAATGAGTGTAGACACTGGCCTGCAAACCCTCTCTTCTAATGTATTATCCCATGAATTTATTTAGTGGCCATGGATTATTGGTTCTGAGAACTCATTGGCGTCAATCAGTCTTAGGAACTCTGGAACTCTTATTCTATCTATGCTCTATTTTTTAGAATTCCATTTATCCTCCATCTCTTTATATCCTTTGGCATAGATGGATGTCATCACACAGTGTGCAAGGTGTTAAGCAGCAAGAAGTACTTGGTATATGTTTATCATTATCCTATTCCTAGTGTTTATTCTCAATCATCCTTATTTTATCTCCAGTTGTCTGTGTTCATCCGTACGGCAGATCGCTCTGGTCTTCCTCTCTTCCTGGGAACTCCTGTCGGTGGGAATCAACATATGCACCGAACATCCACAGATGACTTCATGGCTATTGAGTTGGATGAAGGCTACGCCCGTTTGACCATTGACCTGGGTGCTGGACCCCACTCGATTGTTAATAGCGCCTTCATTGCAGATAACAAATGGCACAAGATCCATGTCAAGCGGTGAGAATGGTTGGGAGAGATTATAGATGACAAAAATTAAGAGGAGAGAATGATTATAGAGGGAGAACATTTTGATGGAGTAAATATAGATGAAAAAATATCAGGGAATAAAATTATGATGAAGGAGGGAAGGATTATTGAGGAAGAAAATTATGATGATGGTATGATTATGAATGAAAAAAAAAATATGTGGAAGAGAGGAATATTGGTGAAGAAAATTATGAGGGGAGAATTATTGAGGAATAAAATGATTGGTAATAATTATAGAGATAAAATTATAACATGAAAATGATTATAGAAAAATAAAATTATGATTAATGAATGGTTGAGGAAGAAATTTATGAGTGAATGATTATATAGAGGAAATTCTTTTGGAAGAAATTATTATAGCAGAAGATAGATAGAGTTTGGATAAAGAGAAGATAAGTAGTTTGGATAAAGAGAAGATAGGTAGAGATTGGATAAAGAGTATGAAATGGAAAAAAAACTCCATTAAATCAGATCCGGGGTAGCGAATCTTTTAACCGATCCAAGTTTGTTTATTTCTGGCCAGGATTATTTATTATAATGGATTCAAGGCGGTTCGCAATCCCACACATCTGCCCTTTTCATGGGCGTGGTCACGCCTAGTCATCATCAATGTGCGCCTGATACGACGGGAGAGGGGGGTAATGAAACTGATGCCTTAAATTATTGTCGCAGAATTGGGAAAGTTGTTCAATTGGCCGTTCATTCGGAGGACAAAGATCGGAAGGAAAGTGTGGTGACGGCGGAAAAAGTTTTGCCCGGAACTTTCTCCATTCTCAACCTGGATCCAAAGGTGAATAAAGGCGAGCCTTACGCATTACCTCTTGCAAGAATCCATAGATTCACAAACGTTCAATTACAGGTTAAACTAGAAATCACTCGCAAAATATAATCAACTCTTCCTTGGCCTATGGCCCACCAACCGACAAAATTTGATCGAAATCTGTTAATGACTAATATTTTTTTTTTTAAGATTTTGTACACAGACATATAAACATACACGGGTGATCACATAAGCTCCGCCCAACTCTGTTGGCAGAGGGTAATGAGAATTCTGGTCAACTTGAGTAGTGCTTACAGAGATGGACAAGCTGTTTGTTCTAGCGAACCACATAAGACCTTTTCCATCAGAATCAGGGTCACATGCTAAATATATATAACAAGACCTTTTCCATCATTATCAGGGTCACATGTTAAATATATTTACATATATATAATTTTCGTATGTATGTAATTTGTCTTATTTATGTACTTTAACTAATTTCTATTTGAATTACGATGATTTTCGATTTGTGAAACAAAAATAATAGTAATTTTAAATATTATAAATTATAAAATGTTTTGAAATAAATTGCTAAGATTTGCCATGGGACACTAAAATATTGCCGCAGCCCAAATCATGCCCATTTGGCTCACGCGTCAGCAGTTACATGTTCTAGAACTTTGACGAAACGAATATCTCGTAACATCTTAATTGAATATTAAACCCATTATCAAGCAGAAAATCTTCGATTTACTCGATTGACTCTCCCTAATAAATGTTCCCAACTGGCAGGTCTCCAAATTGTATGCTGGCGGCATCCCAGCAGGTGTTGACGTCAACCCTACACTGATAAATACATACTACAATGGCCAAATGGAAGACCTGTGGATAAACAAGCGTCCTCTCGGACTTTGGAACTTCGTTAGTCGTGGACCATCAGACTTCCCTCTAATGGGATCACCGGAGAGGTAAGAACACCAGAGTGATGTCAGCTACACTTCGTAGGGACTATGAGGCCACTCACACTAAATGGATGGAGATGCAGGGCAGGGTGTATGAGATATCGTATAATAAGGCTATGAATGGGTTAAATGACTGTAGTCCCCGAAAACAAGGTCATTTAATGACCCATCTTGTATTATTATTCTATGAATATGCTAAATGACCTTGGTAAAGGGACTCCTTCCCCGACCTAACTTAAGACCATTAAAAAAGTCAGCAATATTAAATATAAAATATACAGCAAGTTAAAGAAAGATATAAAATAAGTAAAAGATCAAATTTTGATTAGGAAAACGTAATAGATGAGATACTTTAAGGCAGTTTGGAGAAGGCAGCTGCCTCCACAGATCTAGGGGTATTTAAGTCATAGCGAAGACTTTCTTGTGGAGATGCCCACATTGGTTTCCGCTAGCATTTATTAAATGCCCTACCCAATAACGGGTCACTGATTCATTGTAGAGCAATAGTTAACTAGGAGATGCATTAACCTAAGTTTTATTGCTTTAAAGTGAAAACCAACTTAAGCATGTACCCGGAAAACTTTGAAAAGGGGATTTGTAAGGAATGTGGTCAAATTAGAGGAAGTAAAAATAGCCAAACTTGTCATTAAAAGACTAAATGCCAGGAGCCGGAGGAGGGCGGATTTTTTTTCTGGTGTGATGCACACCAACCTCATTTCATGGGAAAGCGTTTGATGATGATGATTCCGTGATATTTTTTTTTTTCATTGCCTTAGGTTGGTTTTGAAGAAGTCAGATTCTGATTCGCACATACTGCGCTTCGATGGCAGTGGTTATATTGCCATGGAAACCAAAGGCCATCAGACATCACCAAACCTCGTTGTCATTCTCTCCTTCAAGACTTTCGGAGAAGATGGTTTAATCTACTTAGTGGAAAACAGAGAAGTAATTTGTATTATATTTCTTATATATAGCGAACTTATTTATCACTATAACATCAATCGGATTTGAGCCACATATGGTACACAAATTTCCTACCTCTATATCAATCTGTTCTTCACAGTTAACATACTAAACATATATAAAATATCAAAAAGTTACATTGCCATGCAAATCAAAAACCACAGATTCCAGCATGGTGGTCTCTGACGTTTTGTATTATTTCTCACCTACCTCTCCTCAAGACCCTTGCAAATTTAGCTGAACACCCAATCATCTAAACACCAAACATACAACTTGAAGATTCTCTACGACATAAAATCAGATCGAAACTCATCCTTTATTATCTTCACTGTCTTCCACAATGAATATGCGCTGCTACGCGTTAGTCAAATAGCAACCAGCGCCCCCAAACTCAATCTAAGATTAATTCTGTCATGGGATTATTGCAAGAGATGTTGGTGGTATCGTACCGCCAACCACTGGGAACAGAAAGTATAAATACCATGAAGCTCTTAGTTTAGTAAGTTGTTTACTACTCAAGGACTGACATTCATTTAAACACACATACACAAGTCATTTCATCATTTCTCGGGTAGGAATCTTATAATACTTGTCTCCCAGCAGAATAACGAAGTCAAAGAGTTTGTAAGTCTCAAAATAAGCGAAGGAAAAGTGGTTTATCAACACAGATTTGGGAATGAAATAGCAGTTCTGCGGTCAGACGGAATCTACAATGACAACCAGTGGCATACTATAGAAGCCACCCGGGCAGGAGGAGATGCTGTAATGAAGGTATGATATTTTCTACATTACTTCTTAATTTAGAAACTCCTACTATAGAATACAACCAAATACAGTGTTTGTAAAATGAGTAAAACTAAACAGTTCTCTATATATCACCCACTAATCTTCTACTCCTGGTGAAAGATTTATGACGTATGTGTTTGGATGTTTAAAAACAGAAATAAAATGACTAATAAGCCTCTCCTCTCTAAAGGTATGCGGCGGGGGCGTCTTCTTAATGAATGAAATGCATGCCAAGTAAACGACGATCATAAATCTCTAACCTAACCTAACTAAACCAACCCAAATCTAACCTAATTCGTCATAAAAAGGTTAGGTTAACGATTTATGATCGTCGCTGTCTCCGCAAATCGCTTATTTTCGCCGAAAATTACTTACTTTTCGTGGTAGCTGTGCTCACCTAAATGTGAAGTTAATTCGATAGGAAGCCTAAAAACGTCAGAAAAATATATTTTATGGCCAAAAATTTGACCTGGATGTTCTGGAAATTTATCGTAAACGTCTAAGCAAGTAAAACTTGGCCCAACTCTCGAACAAACACTGAAACGCGCGTACGAGTGTTAGCATTTCAATGTGGCATCGTAGAAGACTGATCGTGTTTCAGCATCGGATTTAAATCCGCTATTACAATGATACGAAGCAATATTACAGGCTTTAGTACCCTAAAACGAGTGGAAAATAAAAATTAACATTAAAAACAAATGAGCGAGAGTAAAATAGGCGTCTTATACCCATTCAAGATGGCGTCGGAAAAATTATTTAGTTGCAGAATTGGGTTGAAATATTTACGTTTTCTGAACTTATAACGGGTGATAGACCTCCGCCATCGGAATATTACTCCTTGAGCACTATTACAATGGTACGAAGAAATATTACATGCTATAGTAGTCTAAAACGGGTGCGCCACTCTTTATTCACTATGTATTACGCTGTCGTCATATGTATAATTACCACGAAGTGCCTCTGGTATTCGGTTGTTGGAAAAGATTTCAAATTTTTTAACCGTTCCTGATCGGAAGGAAACTATAAAAGATGTGGGTTCTTCTCTAAACATACTGATCACCAAAACTGACCAAATTATTTGGAGGGTGTAGGTTGTGGTAGAATATCATTCTATACCCAGTAAAAAGTTGCTATCGCTGTTTCAATCGATCAAGAAGTTACAATAATAAAAAGTATTTATAATGCGCCCTTCAGGGCTGTTAGCCCTCACAGAGCGCAGGTTGTGTAGCGAGTGTAGAGAAAGTTTAGAGGGAAGAGAAGGCAATTCTGAAGAGATGAGTCTTTAGGAGACGTTTAAAAGTAGCAAGGGAGGTAGAGGATCGGACTTCGGCAGGAAAAGCATTCCAGAGTCTAGGAGCACAAACTGAGAAGGAACGGTCAGCCATCGAGCAGAGGACAGAACGAGGAGTGTTCAGGATGGGAGCGAGGTTAGACCGGAGTGCCCAAGGAGTTTGACGACGGGAGAGGGCAGACGAGAGATAAGGTGGAGCCTTGAGGTTTAGGGCCTTGTAGGTGATGAGAAGAATTTTATAGTGGGTACGGAAGCGAATAGGTAACCAGTGTAGCTCCTGTAACAGAGGCATCGAAGGAGAGAACCGGGGGCGGCGAAGGAGGAGCCAGGCAGCATAGTTTTGAACTAGTTGTAGGGGGCGAAGTGACGAAGAAGGGAGATTCACTAGAAGAGAATTGCATTAGTCTAAGCGTGAGGCGACGAAGGCATGAATAGCAGTCTCAAGGCTTCGCTGATCAAAATGGGATCGAACACGTGAGAAGTTGCGGAGGAAACCGAGGGAAGACTTACAGATACGATGGATGTGCGGTTTAAATGAGAGTTGCTCGTTGAAAATAACACCAAGATTACTGACGGTAACAGAGAAGGCGACATTGGTTTCCCCAAGGTTAAGGGAGGAAAAGGGAGCTTTAGATTTCTCCACCATCGAAGCGGTACCAACAAGGAGAACTTCAGTTTTATCGTGGTTAAGTTTGAGAAAGTTGGCAAAGAGCCATTCGTTTATGGGGGTATAGGCTGAAAGGAGCTTGTAATTGATTGAGCGAAGGACACAGGGGATGAGGAAAGGTATATCTGAGTGTCATCAACATACGAGGTGGAAGGACAGGCCCAAATCGCCAAGAAAGGAGCCAAGAGGAAGTAAGTAGATGCGAAAGAGGAGGGGACCAAGGACTGAGCCCTAAGGCACCCCAAAATGAATGGGCGCATGTTCGGAGGAGAGGTTATCGAGCGCGACCGACTGAGTGTGGGAGGAGAGGTATGAGCGGAACCAAGCAAGTGCAGTGCCCGAGAGACTAAGGGAAGTTTGAAGACGATCGAGGAGGATAGTGTGGTCGATGGTGTCGAAAGCAGAGGAGAGGACTAGAATGGCCGTACAACCCCTATCGGCAGCTCTACGTAAACCGTCTGAAACATTAAGAAGAGCGGTTTCAGCAGAGTGCTTCGCTTTGAACCCCGATTGGTACGTTTCATCGATATTGCAGTTAAAAATATGGTCATTAAGGCGAGAGAAAAACACTCTCTCTCGGATCTTAGAGAGGAATGGAAGCTGTGAGATAGGGCGATAGCTAGATGGTTCAAAGGGGTTAAGGTGTGTTTTTTTAAGGATGACGAATTGCGGCATGTTTGAAGGAAGAGGGAACCACCCCTATGACAAGAGAAGTGTTAGAGATGAAGAATCAGTGGGAGGACAGCAGGGAGGATTTGTTGGAGGAGTTTGGGTGGAAAGACGTCCTTAGGGGATCCAGATTTGTTAGAGCGTGAGATCAGGGCACTTACTTCCTCAGAGGACGCCCGAGTGAGGACGTGTAGCGGCAATGAATTATGGTCGGGAAGAACAGCATGGGCTTTTTCAGACGACTGGGATAGTATGGCGCGAAGGTTAATAATTTTATCAGAGAAAAATTTAGAAAGAGTAGAGGGGTTGATGGGAGGAGAGGTGGGGGAAATGGGGCTAGGCGAGGAAAGACGAGAGAGGAGACGAAAGATAACCCGAGGGTCATTCTTGCTCTCAGACAAAAGTTTGCGTGAATGAGCCTCATGCGCTGATTTTAATTTGGAAGAATAAGTCGAAGTAGCAAGGCGATAGGCAAGTGAGAGGGAGGTCGTGTCCTGCCCACGGAGCGTGCTTTACGAAGGGCTTGTTCATGAGCACGTAAGGACATTGAATGAAGGAGTTTCATGGTGAACCAAGGGGCGTGGTGATGGCGGTTTGAAGAAGGAGTGATAAGGAGGGCGTGCGCGTCAAGGCAGGCGAGTAATGATTGGTGCAGTGATTTTAAGGTTTGGTCAGGTCAAGCAGTAGTATCAATAGGAGGTAGGGCAGAAACAACATGTTAAAGAGAGAAGTAGTATCAATTGACGATAGTGGCCGAAAAGGAGTAGGATCTCGGGACGAGCGAGTAGGTAGGTGGTCGAGAATATAGAATTTAAAATTGACCAAGAAGTGGTCGGAAATCGCATTAGAAAGGTGAGTTACTGTTAAATTAGAGATATGGAGGTTCGAGATGACTAAGTCCAGGGTATTAACATGAATATGTGTTGGGGATGACACATGTTGTGTAAGAGAGAAGAGGTCGATGATGTCAATTAATGCGCGAAAAGTCTCATTTTGACTAGGAAGATTGAAGTTACCGAGAATAAGGAGATAACCGGTAGAGGAAAGGTCGGAGAGTAGGTGAGTGAACTCCTCGAGAAATAAGGCCGGAGACGAGCTGGGAGAGCGGTAAAGGACCATAGAGCGGCCACAGCACGTGAAACATCAATGAGAGACTCAAATGAGGCTAGAGGGGGGGGGGCAGATTCAGGGAGAAGGATGATTTGGAAATCAGTGCAACTCCCCCTCCACGGTGGTTCCGAGGAACATGCAGGAAAGAATGTCCCGGAGGGTTTGCAAGGTCAGTGCATGAACCACAATCAGACTCGAGCCAGGTTTCTGTAAGGCCAAGAAAGGAAACTCCAGTGCGAACAACGAGGTCAGAAGAGACGCCGACAGCGCCTGCTGATGAGCGCAGGAGGAAAGGGGTGATTCGGAGAGGTTGGGTAAAGGAAGAATGGTAGGGCGAAAGAGGTTCCTAAGGGACGCCGAAATTCTCGGGCCTCCCTCCTAGTTGGGCGAGTTTGGGGGATATCAGCCCCCTTTATCTTGCGTATGTGGCTGGAGAAAGACGATAATTTAAACAGTTTGTTTTTCCGTTTAATGTGAGCGCACATTGGTTACAAAACTGAATGCGACTGTTTTTCTGGTTAGTTCCACCTTCGATTAACTAAATACTATTTTATACTTCCTAAAAGATGTTAACAGATCTCCAGTGCAAACCATCTATCAGTCACGCTAAATATGCAGCTTTTAAACGTTAAAAAAATCGGTCTTCCTTTTGGTAGAAAGATCTAACTAAGAATGTCATAAGTTTGTCCCAAAATTAGTTTGATAAAGCCACTGTTTTAAATATGGTTGTGTTGAATGAGGATGAACTCACTTGTAGCTGTCACTATTTGGAAAACTTAAAAACTGCAGGCTCAATATGTCTTTAGGAATTTAAATAAAACAAATCCTACTTCCATATTAATAATTATGAATCAATCTGTCACCAATTTATATATCAAAATGTGCAAAAAAAAAATTAATATTAAATTGATTTGAATTAGAGAAGAATAATTAGATATATATTTGGAGAATATTTTATTGTTAGTTGTTACACATTTTATGGTAAACCAATTGAAAGATTGAGCTTGCAATACATTTAATTAATTCGAGAAAATTATATATTTTTCATTCTTTTCTTTTTTTATTAGATCGATAATATCGACTTCCAAAGCAGTGCGAATGGAAATACAGGCGCAGATTTCACGCGCATTCCAAATGTCATGTATTTCGGAGGATACCCCGGAGATCATGCCATCCATTCGATCACGAACGAAGATTTCCGTGGATGTATCAGTGACGCCAAAATCTCTGATATCAATGTTGACTTTTCTCGAAGCGTCGAATCAATTGGAACGGTTCCTGGCTGCGCTGATGAGGTATTACGTCGATAAGTCGTTTTTTGCCGATTCTCATTTGAATTTAATTTACAAAGTAAAATAAATAATGACTTTCTCTACCGTGCATATTTCAAGGTTATTTTTTGGCAGTTCAGAAGATTTTGCCTTAAGAGAATGTTTGAAATTCCTTATTTACAATTGGAACGAATAAAAATATTAGATTTTGTCAATGAAGGAAATTTTGAGAACTTTTGATTTCATACGCATTAACTTAACAGTCATCCTAAAGGTTTTGTGTTGTACTGTTCGGTGCTTAGTGAAAAATATCAACATTGAGTTGGCAATGCATACATAAAGCCTATGGTTTTCCACTAATTCGTACCTTCAGATACTTATCCCAAGACTTAATCTTGGGATTAAGTCTTGTTTTTTTTTGCCACTGACATTATCGTTCAGCCACTTTTTTCAATCGATTCGATAGTTAATTAAAAAAGTCTAAAACTTACCTTTCCTCCCCAGCCGGTTACCCTGGTGTCGTTCCACCGGGAAGCTCCTGGCTATATTAAGCTCTCCAACCCTGAAGGAAGCGGACTTCAGCTCTTCTTCAAGTTCCGAACTCAGTCACCCAATGGACTTCTCTTCTACACAGAGACCAGCAACCGATCAATCTACCTGAGCCTCTCTCTTGCAGAGGGGGCGCTTGTACTCAGATCAGCCCCCGGGGGAGAAATTACTACTGGTGAGTTCCTCTTTTTTTAGGCGCGTACGACTCTATATCTCACTATGTCAGTCCCGTTTTGCTTCATTTTTGTTTGGGTAATAACATTGTAACTATTCGGACGATTCTAATGAAATTTAAAACCCTTATGTTGTTTTACATTCTATTTCGAATGATATAATTGCCAAAGTCCTCCCAAGGTTATTCCGGGAATTATTGAAAGTTTTGAAGGTCATAAATCAGAATAAGTGAGAGCACGCCACTTTGGTCAGCAGACCTTGTTATAGAAAAGTTTGTCAATCTTATATGGTAAGAAGCTCACATTAGCCACTTGTTGCTTAAGACCATGGATGTAAATTACCCGCAGGAAAAAGAAAATAGAATTCCGAGCACTTTAGCTCTGATTGAAGCCTGTTTAATAAAGGCGAAAGCGCTCAGAATCTTATTTTTTTTCCTGTTGCCAATTTACATCGAGGTAATATGTAGAAGAAATTAATAAAATACCTCATTCCCTTAGGTACTTACACAAAATACAATGATTCTGACTGGCACATCGTTATTGCCACGCGGGAAAATAATGAACTCCGTTTAGATATCGATGACTTCGAAAAATACACGTGAGTCTAATTATATTTTATTGCTGGTAAATTAATATACATCATTTACACATGATTGCATACAAAGTTTTGTCCCACGAAAAAGCGCAGACAAATGTTACTTATCGATCAGACAAAATATTGCATCCATTCCTATATTGATACGGGTGTGTAAAAACTCTTCCAAACATCACCACTCTCGATAGACGCCTAAAACATCTAAGAACTCAAAAGCACTTAGACTTCGCATACCTCCGCCAAAATTATTGTTATTTAAAACTTTTTCTGTAATGGCGGAATGATTCTTTAATCCCTACTCCGGATCAGCCATAGGCCAAATAAAGTAACACCATATAATTCCTTCACCATAGAATCCTACCTGTCGCATTATGAATCGCATGTCTAACTTAAGTAGTTTGTGAGTCATCATCAAAGAACTGATTTTCCCTAATGGCAGCTCCGAATCTCCTATTCGTTGAGTCATTATAACTTTTTACCTTTAACAGAGAAACAAAATCTGTTTTAGTGTCTCTAAACCTACAGTATCTCAGTTATTATGTAGGTTGTGACCGTGGTGTCCTTAGAGACTGACCACGTCTCCAGCATAGCACTGGGGCGATCTCACTTCGCAGACGAAGCGAGATCGCCCCGTTGCTATGTCTAAGGACATACCTGTGAAAGATCGGCCCTACAAATATATACATATTTTGATCTCACAGATCCATATCCATAGCAAATTGCATATTTTTGTAAAACAAAATAAGTTGGCCATCCCTGGGTATTCTCAATCTCACAAACCCATTACTTTTTATGATATCGTCAAAATGTCACTAAATGCCCCATCTCGTAGAGGTAAAGAAAGAGAATAAATGATCCTGAGTTCGCATCATGATTTGGATCCTTCCCAAAACCTACTCATCGTTGAGTCCGTGATCCAATGCTACACAAAATTTCATCGAAATCTGTCCATAACCTCTGGAGATATCTTGTATACAGTCCGACAGACAAACATGCACAGGTGCTCACATAATCTCTGCCAAACTCTTGGCGACGGTAATTAATTAAGATGGTGAACTCTCAAAGTAGCAAATGAGGGATACAATAATTGCAAAGAATTCTATATTCCTCAACACTCATTTCTGATAGCAAGGATTTTCATATCATGGCACTATTTTCATTAAATGCCCTCGAAAGAGAACGCATCAGAATTTGATTTGTCTTCATGTTTTCAGCGTCAATTTGGTCCAAGCGAGTGTTCCATTTGATGGTCCAGCTTTCTTCGGAGGCTTTCCGGAATATCTTTCTTTCTCAGCTGCCGCCGCAGCTACGGATACCAACTTCTTTGGATGCATCGGTGATGCCACACTCAACGGGAGAATCATCAACTTTGCTTCGGCTGCGAAGCGAGATCGCCCCGGTGCTATGCTGGAGACGTGTTCAGTCTCTAAGGACACCACGGTCACAACCTACATAACAGGTTTGGCTCTCATAACTCTTCTGAATTATCATTTAAGTTCAAAATTAAATGCCATCCCTTTACTGTCGGTCAGATTTGAAGGTTAGGCGTTCGAGGCTATTGAGAGGTTAGATTAGGTTAGGTAAGAGATGTTTAGGAAAAGTTAACAACAAAACAAAAAGAAAACTTTAAAATTTATTTATTTAGAGGAAAGTATGCAACATTGTCATTTTATATTTGTTTGACCAAATCTTTGACTTTATTTCTCCTCCGCCATATAAATTACTGAGAGAATAACCAACCACGGGGTTGTCAGGGTTGAACGCATGACAAGGAAGGATGGAATGGTCTCTAGATCCACTCGCCGCCCTTCGTCACTTTCAACCTATATATGCTGCCTGATATCACTACCGCGTGAAGGCATTCATGCCGTTACCGCGGTGTCATCACTGTTACAGCTTAGCCCTTACTAATAAAACTTGTCGACGTGCGGAATCGGGCCACCTAAAATTTGTATAAAGGGCTCTAAGGCCCCGCACGACAATGTTGTTTCTTGTAATTTAGTTTAGAGATGCTAAGGAAATGACCCTGTTACAGTCTGCCGACTAGGCACTCGTATTCTTCCCAAGTGAAAAAACACCCTTTGCTCTTCGCCCTTCCATGTCTACCACCGCAGATACTCCAGCAGTCATCTGGAACCCTTCTCTGGTTTCTACTTCCCATGAGCGCCATCCCACTCCGGCTAAAAGTAAAAGGGCGTGAGCTCGACTTTAGCCAATGCTTGCCTCCCCACCCCCGGAAAACAGGATATGGTCGGTGGGTACCTTTCCAGTTTCCTGGCAAATGGCTACCCTACTTTCTTTTCCCTATCTTTGTGCTCTTCGGATGCACAGCCTGATTTTGATTAGGGGGTGGTTGATGACTTCCATGGTAGTGATCACTTTCCCATTCAAATATCATTTTCAGGGCAACTGCCGCCTGAGAGCCCACCTTGGTGGTGCTTGGCGCGGGCGCGGTGGCCTGCATTTCAGGAAATGACTGAATTCTCTATCTCAGTCGAGGAGTTTAGGTCGGTAGATGAGGCCGTTGAGTTCTCCGGCAACCTCATTGCCGTAGGCCTGATTACTATTCCTAGGACGTCTGGCCGTTTTACACGCCGACCACTCCCATGGTGGTCGGCCGAGTGTGAGACGGCCCTCAAACAGAAGCGTTATGCCTACATGCGCTATAAGCGCCGCCCAAACGATTTCACTATCGCTGAATTTCGTTGGGCTAGGGCTAGGTTCCGGTATATTTCGAACCACGCCCGCCGCTCTTCTTAGCGGGCACACGTGTCTTCACTTAACGGGAAGACCCCTTTAGCAGAGGTGTGGAAGCGAGTCAAAAGGATTCGGGGCAAGTTCTCGCAGGACCCCCCTCCCGTTCTCCAGTAGAATGGGACCGCAATCTCGGACCCCGCGTCCGTGCCGGAATCTTTAGCGACCGCTTTTTCCGCATTCTCTAGCCGGGATGCTGCTCCGCCAGCATTCAATGCACGTCGTGATGTCGCGGAAGGCCGCCGGCTGGACTTTACCTCCAAAGGCGGAGAACCCTTCAACGACAGGTTTACTGCGAGTGAGTTGCGCTCTGCTCTTGCTTCGTGCGCGGACACCGCCCATGGTCCGGACGATGTCCCGTACGCCATGTTTCGACACCTGGGTGAGCGAGGCATGGCCTTTGTTAGATTTGTTCAACAGGATCTGGGTGGAGGGTCTTCTCCCAGATTCCTGGTGAATGGCTACTGTGCTCGCCTTTCGCAAGCCGGGGAGAGATCACTCTACTCCGACTGGTTTCCGCCCAATCTCTCTAACCTCTTGCGTTTGCAAGTTGATGGAGAAATTGGTAAATGTTAGACTAGCCTTTTTCCTGGACAGCGGAGGCCATCTGTCTTCTGCAAGGTGCGGTTTCCGCAAGTTCCACTCCACGTCAGATGCTCCGCTCCGACTGGAAAATGCCGTCTGCGAGGCTTTCCTTCGTAGACAGCACTACGCTACGGTGTTTTTCGATCTGGAGAAGGCCTATGATACCGCATGGCGATACGGTATCATGGGGGCGAGGGGACGCCTCCCAATGTTTATATCTGAATTTTTGCGAGATCGTCGATTCCGCGTACGGGTGGGGGGAGCCCTCTCCGGCCCAAAGGAGCAGGAAGAGGGTGTCCCGCAGGGAAGTGTCCTCAGTGTCACACTCTTTGCCCTGAGCATCAACGGCATCACCTCGGTGCTGCCAGAAGATGTTCTCGCTACGCTGTACATGGACGACCTTTCGATCTCTTTTGGCGCGGCCCAGATGCCAACTCTGGAGCGTCGACTCCAACAGGCATTGAACCGCGTCTCTCGCTATGTCGAAGCGCACAGGTTTCGGTTTTCTTTGGCCAAGACTAAGGTGGTGCACTTCTGCCGCCATCCACGGCTCCACCCTGACCCAGATTTGTTTCTTAATGGGGTGCGCCTGGATGTAGTGGAATCGCACCGTTTCCTTGGTCTTGTATTCGACCGACGCATCACCTGGGAGGCTCATATTCGCAGCCTTAGGGTCTCTTGTACCCGCGCCATGTATATTCTCCGTTCCGTGACATTCAGCGCTTGGGGCGCTGATAGGGCTACTGCCTTACTTTTTTATCGAGCGTTTATTGCGGAAGGTGGATTCGATCCACCACACCGGCCTTCGCCTTGCGACCGGTGCCTTCCGCACTTCCCCCATTGAGAGCCTGTTGGTCGATGCTGGGGAGATGCCACTCGCTCTGCGCCGCGTGCAGTGCATCACTCGCCTGTACGCGCGAGCCCGGTGCCTCCCTCAGTCGCCAACAGCTCTCACTGCATCTGCAGCTGATCTCGATGGTGTCTATGCCGCCGAGAGACGCCAGTCATACCCTAAGCCCTTTGGATTTAGGGCCAGGAAACTCCTTCGAGAGGTAGATATAGCTCTCGGGCCGGTGGCACCCATGGTTCTTCCCAGGACGCCCCCCTGGAGGGTACCACATTTGGCTATTTGTCGCCACGCCTCTGCTCCCAAACCTTGTACGGCGCCGGGAGTATTCGTTCGACCTTTTTGGAGCACACCTCGTGTCACGCTGGAACCTGCCAGTTTATACGGATGGCTCCAAGTCCTAAGAGGGGGTCGGCTTCCACGCCGTATCCCCTCTGTTTGAAGTCAGCGTGGCTCTGCCAGGCGCTGCGTCTGTCTTCACGGCCGAGCTGGTGGCAATACACCACTCGGTATGGGAGATTACGCAACGTGCCCGGTTCGGAGACCGGATTGTGATCTATAGCGACTCACAAAGCGCCCTGAGTGCTCTCGGGGCATTGGAATCTCCGCATCCCCTGGTTCGCGATATCCGTGAAGCCACGGTTTTGGCGAGCCGGGCGGATGTTGAGATTATCTTCTGCTGGGTACCTGGATATGTAGGAATTGCGGGGAATGAGCGCGCCAAAGAGTCCGCGAGTACTCTGCGACCGGACCAGCGTTTCGCTCTTCCTCACACCGACTACATGGCAGGAATACGGGCAGCTCTTCGGACTGCTTGGCAAAGAAGATGGGAGACGGTCGAAGGGAACTTAAAGTTGCTTGCCATTGCGCCGCGACTGTTCCCATGGACCTATCCCTCAATGCCGCGACGGCTTCACGTCGCTTTCTGTCGTCTCCGAATCGTACACACTCGTGTGACGCAATGCTATTTGATGGAGCGCTCGCCCGCGCCCTATTGCGACGACTGCGTTGTCCCCCAGACTGTTCGGCACATTCTTGTCGAATGTCCCAGTCTGGGTGATCTTCGCGCACGTTACCTGTCCCATTACCGCGATGGGCGGGGTCGCTACCGCCTGTCCTTTGTACTTGGGACGAGTGCGTGCCCATTGACTGGTCGACTTGTTGACTTTTGGGGGAGGCCGGCCTTCTCCCTTTCATTTAACTAGGTTTAGTTGTTTTTGTTATTGTTTTGTTATTGTTATTGCTTCCTAATTGTTATTTCTTTTTATTGTTCTTTTCTTTTCGAATTTTTTAAAGTAGCCTAGAACTAGGCTGTTTGTTTACGGCGACTTATGCCTAAGTGGGCAGTCGCCAGATAGCCCCTTTAAAAAAAAAAAAAAAAAAATCTGACATACGACCAGATATTGTCTTTGCCTCTGTTGTGTGGAATACAGGTTTCCTCGGCGACCTAAGACTGCTGGAATCTGTACAGAGACGTCGGACCAAACAAGTCACAGACTTAAGTAATCTCTCTTATACTGACCGGCTAGTGACTCTGAACCTCTTCTCCATCAAGGGAAGACTTCTGAGGAGCGACTTAATCCAATGCTACAAAATCTTTAATAACTTATCACCCATTAAAACCACTGACCTAATTACTATGGCTCCACACCAGGGGATGAGGGGCCACCCATATAAAATATTTGTCACCCGCATCTCAACAGAGGCCAGAAGATGGTTCTTCACATGTAGGGTTGTCAAACCATGGAATGCCCTACCTAATGATGTAGTCCGCTCAACCTCATTACAAATGTTCAAAGCTAAACTTGTACAACACCTACATGACACACTATAACCACTAATCACAGCCTTCTCTACCTCAATTCCCCACTCTTTCCTCCCCCACCATTGGTCTGCTAGCTCAAGTGGAAAACTAGCTTTATGCATCCATCAACTCATTGTTGGACACACTATACCAGTCGCACCAATCTTAATTAATCAATCATCTATTCTATCAATTGACTGGCGTGTCCATTTAAACTATTGGGCTGCTTGGTCGTTGGCGCCATGCGCTGCCGTAAGGTAGCCCTACCAGGTGAGCCTAGATTGCGTCAATGCGAGTGCGTTGACATCCGAGAATGTCAGGCACCTGAGTCTCGTACAATATTTATTCAGTGTGATAGAATCATCATGCATTATATTATCGGTTCCTTCCAAATACATTGAGAAAATCTACTTTCTTCTATCACTTAATTAGGGGCACGGTTTTTAGGTAATTTCAAAACCATTTTCAGGATTTAAGGATGTATGGATTTAACAGAACAAAATCTGTGAAATAAAGAACCGAGATATAGGTTTATTGGTGTCGGTTAAGTATATATGATCTACAACATTATTCGGGTTTAGTGTGTGATCTCGATTTCTAAAGTATGAAAAAAATCACTTTAAGATGGATTAAAGATAAAAAAAAATAAAACTTCTTAAGATGGGTGTGATGGGATCCCCTTCTGGAGAGATAGATTATGATGGATGTGGTCAGAAATCATATTTGGAAAGATGATTTTAAGATGGGTGTGACTCGATATCAATTTGGAAAGATGAGTTGGAGTGGGTTTTATGTTATTGTATATAAGGTAACCCAGCGCAACTACAAAAATTATTCTTAGGATTCATTTCATATAGTCAACTTAAGAGTAAATGAATTTTATGAAATTATTCGCCATGAAGCATCAGCAGTAGCATTTCTTCGGCGCCATCTGCTCCTGGATCAACTGCAAGATGTTTCCTGCCACCTAATAACACTCTCGGTGGATCTAACGATCTTCGCTCGACGTAAAAATACGCATTCAAAAATAAATAAATAAATATATATATATATATATATATATATATATATATATATATATATATATATATATATATATATATATATATATATATAAACGTCTCAATCCTAGTCATATACTAAATCGGCAGCAGTTTGTTTTTATTGATACAAAATTAAAATTCAAGGTATTTTTAGCGACATATTCATAAACTACACCCCCATTTTGTGGGTCTAGAAAGCTCTACTGTGGTCTATAAATAAATGGAAGAAAGTTAAAGAAGTGTAAGGGGGAATACATAAAGGAGAATGAAGAAGTTTCAAACAAGACAAAAAGTTTATTACGGGAATAATGATGGCGAATTTTAATAGATAAATCAGAACTTGAAATTAATTTACAATAGCAGGAAAACGAATTACAGCAACACGAAAGGAAATCAGAGGGGCGCGAAAAGGAATCTTTTTATCCTTGGCCAGAAAATCACGTGGCTCTACATTGAAACAAAGATACAAATGAAAATAATAAGAAAGATCTTAATTAAAAATTAAGGGCGAATTAAATATTTCTGTTCTGCAAATGAATCTGTAGCAAGAAAGAAAATCATTACAATTTGCTTGCGAAGAAGGAAAAAAAAATAATCTAACGAAGACAAACAGACTAGATCTTATCTCACGCAGCACACCCACCCTACACCTACTTGCTGAAACAAAAATACTCCCAATCAAAATACACCTAGACATGATCGGAACCCAACACTTCAGCAGAGCACTGACATGTCTCAACCACCACCCAGACACAAGAAAAAAGTTACAGCATACTACTTCCAACACCTTTGCAATAACCTTTCTCACATACCATCAAACGGCGTCCTAAACGCCCCCCTCCTTTTAATAAATCAATCAGAGAAATCACTACACAGAACACACCAAATAATGCTATCTCAGCTCAGGTCAGGCTACTCCACTATGCCCAACTGGCCACTCCTCTCGACCCAATACAAACACAGAATAAGCATAGACCAGATGCAACCAAATTCCAGAAATCAAACCTTACACAAGCATGCACTACACACATCTCCACTCTTAGGGACCTGAGGACTCACCCAGGTTCCGTGGTTGCCTTCTTAGGGGCCTCCCACTTCCCACAAAATGGGTATTGGGGGCCAGCAAGTAAAGTAAATAGGTCGAACTAATCTGGCGTTAAAATTCTCATGGAACACCATATTTTTAAAGAATTGTCCTTTCAAAGTGGTCATTGTAAATGTCCATAGCTGGTTGTTGTTTTTGGATTGAAAAGTTCCTAAATAAATTGATTGAAGGATTAACACGTCTAAAATATTTCCATATTAATTGTTTTCTATTTAACTTCTTTTTTTTTTTTAATTTCCTGGTAGCGCAAAAGGATTTTGCTGCAACCCGTAATTTAATTCCCATAGTCAACCAACTAACCATCCACTCCAACTCTCCTTGTAGATGAATTTGGTCCTTCGTATCCTATAGATGTTCGACCTAAAACCTCGAGACCCTTCTATCCTTACCCTGAAGCTGAGGTTACGGATAAGGCTGTTGTTGATTCTGAAATATCAGCCTCTGAGGATTATTCTACACATGATCCATTTCTTACTTTCTCTGGTATAAGCCAATATATTTTTAATAATTTGCTATACTATACTAGTATCAGGAAGTAAATATCCCCCTTCAATAACTCTGACCTGCATTTTTCAGAGCCATCATTTATCGAACAAACTTCACCACCTCTGGAAAGTTGTGGTCTTCCTCTAGAACCTCAGAGAGACTTTGAAGTGACAGAAAGCAATGGTTTGAGATTCGGTAAGTTTTGTGTATCCTACTGTAATTTTACTAACAATTCGACCGAACTATTTCGATAACTACAATTCATATTTTGTTCAAAGTTTTGCCAGATGATATATCTTTAAAAAATATAGAAAATTTATATATCCGCACGATCTCTTCTCTATCAGTTTTTACACCTTCATCTGATTTGTGAGATTCGTCTAATCTTGCATGAACTTAAGGTTTTGGTCCAAAATGCAATTGCCTTCTGCTGGTAATAAAGCAGCTGATGACTGTTCGGGCGGCACGCGAACCGATCTACCCCATCCCCATCGAATTCACTAATCTCTGTAATAATTTAAGAATCTCCTTCACTCTCAATGGCTTGGCGATTGGGAATCTTCACCTCTCAGTAAAAACTCTCATTTCATAGAACCCCTTCAATGATTGGGCCTCATCATTCCATCACTCGTGACATAGAGTTGGGGCCGTCTTGTCCTCACCTGGATCATAGCCCATTAATCAGTAACAAATTATGAACTGCAACACCCCCTCGTTTTTCTGTCTGCACATTCTACCACATCAGACCTTACACTTTCCCCCCTTCTTGTCGAGTATTCCTTTATTCTGCCCGCCGCTGTTTTTTCTTCCCTATCTTCCTATTATGCGCAGAGGATTGGTACATGATCCTGGCAGAAGGCTGCTGGCTCTCAATGGACAGCCTGTTCTCCCTCCTTAGAAAGTAAGGCCAATAATCTTAACTAAAAGCCTTTTCTTTCTCTCTCTCTCTCTCTCTTATAGGTCTCCACCCTGACCTCTACTCAGGCTCCCGTCCTCTCTCCTTTCTAATTCGTTACATTAATTTATGTTAATTTCATTATCCGTTCAGGGGAGGGGGGCTCCTGGCAAAGAGACAAATGGCGTTTCCTGCCTACCATCCTTCAACTCCCGCCAGTAAACTCCAGCCACGAAAAAATTTTCATTTATAGTGTTTTTTAAAAGGAAACTTTACTCTTTTTTTTTCCTGCCAGGAAGCAAACGGGATTCCAGGATTGAATATAAAGAGTTGCCTGACAATATTCGCGGTGACTTTGTGTTCTCTGTGGAATTCAAGACGGAAGCCCAAGATGGCATCATTTTCTACGCGTCAAGCCTCTCCCATCGCGACTTCGTCACCATTTATCTCAAAGAAGGAAAGGTTTGAGAGATATTCACACCATTATATTTTAATGGTCTATTCTTTAATATGTTGTTCTTAGAGTTTTAGGTATCTCTTTATCACCGATTCTGCAAGGAAATGTCTTTTGTTGACGTTTGTCAAGTTAAGTAGAGTTGCGCCCCCTGAAGTAGGTAACTTGCTCCACACATATCTTACCACCATGTTGCCTTTTTTTCGAACTCCCATGTATTCTACCGGCATTTTATTAGTGGGCAGGTTGGTTATGTTAATTCATTTCACTTATTTTTTTTACTCTTCCACTTCATTATATTCATTCCTTTTAACTTCCTCCTGTCCTCTCCCGCTCCTTTTCAACCTGAAGGATTTTTTAAGAGATTCGTAAAGAAACTATGGGGAAGGAACATAACCCTGGTAGTCTACAGATAAAACTACTTGGGTTTTGCATAAGCCTATTAGTTGCAGTCATTCTAAAGAATGTTAGGCTACTAACTAGCCGTGGTTATTTTGCATATGAAATATGAAAGAAAAATGGAATCAATCTATTTTTCTATGCCTAAGGTTTGCTTAGCAATTTAATACCCACAGGTTGTGTTCAGTTTCAACCCCGGTTCACAATTGGCACTTATGCGATCGACAAACGTCTACAACGATAACATATGGCATAAGTTGATCGCTTATCGAAGTAACGACGTAGGTCGTCTTGAAGTAGATGGTTTCATTGCAGCAACGGATAGTTCAACGGGTGATTCAAAGCATATTGACCATCAGGTATGTGGAAATATGTTTCAAAGTTGGATGAAGAGTGCCGGCATTTAGTTCATTGGGCTACAAA
The DNA here is from genome assembly GCA_963969495.1 of Ceratothoa steindachneri. Lineage (NCBI taxonomy): Eukaryota > Metazoa > Arthropoda > Malacostraca > Isopoda > Cymothoidae > Ceratothoa > Ceratothoa steindachneri. The sequence continues at coordinate 60,475,106 of OZ018322.1, forward strand.
ATTTCTTCAAAGGACGGCTCTTCGAGCAGATTGTGTCACCTCACTGATCCCAGAATAACAAGTCTGGGCTAGAAATTAGACAGAATGTATTCTCACATTTACTACTTTCTAGGAAAAATCTGATCATTATTCTGTCTTAAACCTCTATGCATTTTGAAGTCTGTGTGCTTAGACTAAAGGTTTCCCCTACAATATGGAATCAATTTATTTAACTGCAGATGGAACTCTATAACTATTGTATGGTATTCGTCTATCTCTTAAAATAATGGAAGAGCCTTGATCTGTCGAGATCAGTCACTCTCTTTATGGGCAGCGTCTGGAGTGGCTCAACAGGCCGATCCGGCATGACCTTCAGTATTATGCTCTTCCCAGATGGTGAGAGTAACATTTCTAGGGTGCAAGCTTGGACAAATATGTATGGAGACCTTGTGCTGCCCAGACAACCGATCTCACCAGATTCAATGGAAACCGCTTTGGTTGCGGGAGTAGCAGGCAGCGCAATATTGAACTTGGTTCCATAGCCTTTTCCATTTGTGGATATGGCCGCAAGGCAGCGAAGGCTTAGAAATCAAGGATTTCTTGCCCCTAGATGGAATAAAGAAGTGAAACTGGATAAAAATAAATTATTTTAATAACACCAGTGCGAATTAACAATTAAGGAAATCACATGAAGTAATTTAGGGAACATGAAGTAATTTAAAATATATATATATATATATATATATATATATATATATATATATATATATATATATATATATATATATATATATATATATATATATATATATATATATATATATCAATAGATAATACTATATGTTTAATATATACAAATATGGAATGCAAGAGAATATGTTAAACATAACTAAATATTCACCCAAATGAACACAGACCTCACACGAAAGACTGTTGTGATACATACGTTACGAATTATTATGTATAAACTGAAAGCTCTAAGTTATAGTTCTAGTTTGGGACTCATCCTATCTTCAAATATACAATACTTTCCTCCTATTTTTTTTATCCACTGTTCCGTAAAACGAAACGTGGACACTATCAAGAGACAAATTAAAAAAAAAAATGTGCCACTTTCATGAAATTAAAAGAGTATTTTTAAGTAAGTAAAGGTAGATTTTAGTATTTTGTTGTCTAAATTTGGAGATTACTGTACATGAGAACAAAATCTCAATTCATTTGGCACAAATGCAACTTGACTATCAGGCACTCTTGGAGCGGTAGGACGATCGTCATCCATCACTCTTACCAATTTATGAAAGTCTGACGATGATCGAGATTATACCGCAGAGTATGGCCAGAAGAAGATAAAGAACGACCAGGAAGATGAAGATATATACTATAGGCGAGCTCTGCGGCCGATAACGAAATATCTTCGTTCAGAGAGAAATGAATTCGAGTACGATCAGCGGCAGCTTGTCCACTCACGTAATAGTCCGCAGAGCGGAAGGATTGCGGGCAAAGAAACCTCTACCATGATAATCATGGCAGGGCTGTTCTATAGTTCGATTTCTTGTTAATCGAGTTGAGATGAATGACGCAACATTTGATTATCTCTGTCCTTGTCCTAAACAAGTGGTATAGGTGCATGGTTGAGAGTTGCGTACCTCATAATTACAGATACGAGAGCGCACCCGGTACGACGTTAGAGAAGCCAGAAGCATGGTGAATGCCACGCATAAGCTTCAGGTTGAACTTAAATGACGGCCTTTACCAGCTGACTGGAAAAGTGACGTACTACGAGCGGAGTGAACAAACAGCACTTGAAGTCTTGTAATTAGTGAGTATAAGTGAATTCAGCCCCTTCCAGATGGAGACGTAGACGGACAGCACATACTAGATTCTAACCTAAACTCCTTGCGCATTACCTAGTTTAGGATGAGCAAGAATAATTTCCGGTAAAACAAGTTTGATCGATCTGCCCTTCAAAACAATTTACGGGAAGGGTTTCAGCCTAAGGAAGGTGCACTGAAAAGGGGAAAAAAAGATCGACAGAGAGAGAGGAGGTGATGGGGGGAGTCTGCCAATAAGTCTTGGGGAGAGATGGAAAAGAAGCTCAAATAGGAGTCAATCTTATCAATGACAAAAGGTCAATGAAAACACGATGGAAATTAACCGATACTTGAAAGACATCCCTTCCACAAGTCTATGTTTGAGGAATTGGTCGTGCGTAGGGCAAGATCCGATGGATTACAAACAGGAAGAAAGCTGCATTCTATACCATTGATGACGACGAAGGCGAGCCAGTGGGGAATTGTCTGCATCGCTGTTTGCCCTTTACGTCCATTTTACCATACATTGTTACCAGCACAAATCCGAGAGGGCAGTCATGAGAAGAAAATTAGTCATCTGAGAGCCTTGCCTCAATTGGTGAGATTTTCCCGTTGGTTAATCCATCTCTTGGAAGACGAGTTTCGTCACACAGTTCTCTTAGGATCACCATGTTGACCCTAGTGATCGACGAAGGAGGGATTCTAATGTGTTACAAGCCGGCCGAGTGGCTGCTTAATTTGTGAACAAATATGGCCATTAGTGGCCATATTTGTTCTGGCCATACTTATTATATATTTCGGCCGACAGAGGTTCATTTTGGTGTTCTGTAGGATCGGTTTTTGGCTCGATTCGTTTCAGATCTATCTTATTGTCATTGGTATTTCTGTGCGTCGTCTTGGTCTATCATTTCATTTCTATGCTGATGACACGCAAACCTCTCCATCCCCACAGCCTCGTTTGCGGAGACTGTTAGAAACCAACTATTCGCTTATAACTTTATTATTAAATGTCTCTCTGGCTCCTTTCTGAAATTCAACCATGGCAAAAACGGGTATTAATTGGTGGGTACTTCTGCAGATAATGCTCTCTGAAAAAGTATTGTGCCATATCTTACCCTTGGCACCTCCCATGCTACCCTTTCCGATACTGTAAAAACCTGGGCGTCACCTTTGCGAGTCCTGTATCTCTTAAAATGCTATTATTATAGTTGAGGCCACAATTGCTCTACAACTTTTATCATAATATTTTCATATCTCTTTGATATATAAACATTTGTTTTGCTACCATTTCCATCGCAAATGTATAGTTACTGTTATATGTATTTTATTCATTAGTTTAATGAAGGCAAAGTTCGTACCGACCAGCCATACATTTTTGGTGTGTGGGAATTCGGGGTTTCTGGGTTGATAACATGTATAGATGGGGTACTTTACTAAGATTGAGTTAGGTTATGTTTGGTTGAGATAGACAAGGTAGGTAGGTAGGTTAGGTCAATTTGAGATAGGCTAGGTTAGTTTAGGTAACATTATGTTGGGCTAGGTAGGTTTGGTATGGTATGTTCGGTTCGGCTGGGCTTGGTTACGTTGGTTTTTATTAGGTTATATTGAGATATGTAGGTTGGATTAGGTTAGGTTTAACTTGGTTTGAGCTAGGTAATGGAAGGCACTCTTAAGCGTGAAAATTGTGAAAAACCCGACAAATTGCGATGCGATCGTGTTCGTCAAGTTCGCTTAAAAAAATAATTATCCCGGCACCTTTTTCTAAAATTCACGTCTACCGCCCATTTCTTATTCTTGAATTAAATTACTTTTTTACTTAATAGCATGATTTCAAGTAACCTGCATTTCTATATAATTCATTATTGCATGATTAAATAAAAAAAAATACTTCGCAGGAATTAGAATGATATTCATTACAGGGAGCAGTGGTTAATTTGTCTCCGTTGGCAACTCTGAATTCCGTGCATGTGTTGTCTAGCATCGGTTCTCTCTTCTTTCTATCATAGTAGTTGTTGATCTTCTATAAAGTAAGCAATACTATGTTTGATTTTAATCCTCCAAAATTTGGAAAAGGCAAGCTATACTGTTTGATAGTCACGCCGGGAGCTCCAATGCAAAGATCTAAGAGTGATTAGGTGTTGATCTGAGGACGGAGCAGAGGAACAGGAAAGAGTTGGAAGAGTCAGGCTGTGATTATGAGGGTACAGCGGCTAGGAAACCTCCCTTCCACCTGCTCGGCCTTGGTGTTGCAGAGCGAGTAGTTGGTGTCTTCATCAACCGATCCCGACACAGTAATCCATATGATTACAATCGGGGGATCTGGGATGCCAGAAATTGGGCTAAAGTCGTAGAAATTCGCCGACAACCACTTTTGAATCTTTCCGGACGGTATGGCCTTCCAGCAGTAACTCTCTCCAGCCAGTGTTTGAGCACAGTTTCCACCAGCTCTACATAGCCGTCTGAACTGAGCCTAAGACCCTTCTCAAAGTTGTGGGGCGGATGGTGTCACCCTCACTGGAGACACCTACAAACCATCGCAGTTTGGGGGAACTTAGTCTGCATAATACATGGAACGTCGGATGGATTATTAGCAAGCCACGTTTTGTCCTGGATGTTGAGCAACTTTTCCTGGCAGAATTTCTTTTCATCTGAGAAGAACCAGATCATCGTGGTACAACAGGATGCTTCAACTTATTCAGGAGCTTTTTTGACTTCGTCAAGCGGTTATCCTTGACCTTGGCTGTCAGAATTTGTCCCTTGCACCTCTTGTACGAGTGGCAGCAAAGTTCATTTTTCAAGGTCAGCTTCATGGTATCAACTAAATACAACATCCATATCTCTCTCTCTCTCTCTCAAAGAATGTAGAGGGAGAGGTGATGCCCCCTTGTCGCGGGAAGAGAGCTTGTGTGTACCTTTGACTTTTCGAGCTATGTCGGCGGGGGTACCTCTTCTGGGTACCCCTGGTAGGGCTTCCCTTGTCGATTTGGTCGAAAACGAGATTCCAGACTAAGTGCGTCATTCCTTCCTTTTTTTTTTTTACTCTATCCTTCTCTTTTTTTACTTTTATTCTATCTCTCCCACTTATACAAAAAGAAAAAAAAACAAAAAAAAGCCTACTCCTATCATGTCCCTGTTTCTCTTTTCTTCCTCTATCTACATATAAGGACCTGGCAGCTACCTCATGCGTCAGAAGAGAGGCTTTGGAACCTCTATAAACAACGCCAATCGACGCTCACTGGTTGCGAGAGACTAGGACTAGAGGTGTCCTAGGCGTTGGGGCACGATGAATGGGATGAGGGTAGTGCCCCGTTAACCCCTTCCCTGGCGCGTAATTATTGACCGTTCCCAGTGCCCGTTGACGGGTGCCTCTGGTAGCATCGGTCCGAGGTGACGGCCCTTTGTTCCCAGGTTGGTTGCCAGGCCAATAAAAAGCCTTGGGTCGAGTCTCTTGGTGGGGCGGGATATCCATTGAACGCTGCCCCGAGATCCTGGCCGTTGTGAAGGGAACTAGTAGGAGTTTAGTAAGGGGCGTGCTTCGTTGTTGTTCACCTGGTGACAAATCGATGGCCCCTTCGGGGACCGTCTGTGCTGCTTGGTTGGGAGCCACGGCACGCCGAGGCTTGACGACTCGGTCGGACGAACAGCAGCACATGGAGCGTGCCTTCTGAAAGATCCGAAACGTCTCCGATCGATAGGCGGGAGCGACTCACGCGGGGAGAACTCACCAACCCCCTTTTTTCTATTGATTGGTCACAAAGTTTTGAAAGAGAGAAAGTGTTTAAAATGACAGGGAAAAAAGGTCCAGCTGCACTTAAATATACATGTGCGATATGCCAGAAGGATAAGTGGTGCGTGGACTTCCCGGAAGGATGTTTTTCGAAATGCCACCCGGGAAGTATATGCACCGATTGCATCCTTAAAGGAGAGATCCGAGAGGCAGTGGCATGCTGCAATGAACTCAAGGATCTCTTCACAGCCTCTGAAGAAAAATCTAGGGCGCTGGAAAATAAACTGCAGACCCTAGAAACGCAGCACGCGCTTCACATTCGGCGTCTCGAGGAAAAGATCCTAGAGCTAGCCTCTAAACTAGAGGCCCAGTCGGCTCAAGCTCGAGACGAAAGTCCCACTGACTTGGGTGGTTCCGCCGATGTGACTCCAGCCCAAGGAGGTGAAACTGCATTGGCAGTCCCACTTCTGCCATGCGGAGCCAATGAGAAGAAGAAAAAGAAAAAGAAGAAAAAGGACCATAATGCAGCTCACCCCAGTGTAGAGGATTCGAGCGCTACTGGTGCGCATGGGAAAGTGGAAAGAGAAGAAGAGAAAAGAGAAACGGAAGAAGAGAAAACAAATGAAGAGAAGAAAAATAAGATGAGGAAGAAAAAAAAAAAAGATGCAGAGATACAAGAGGAAAGCGGCAAGTCGCTTCCGAGAGGAAAGAATAAGTCGCCTGCTGACAAATGTGCAAGAGTCACCCTTATTGGTGATTCTCAAGCACGGGGCTTGCAGTCCCTGCTAGCGGCCCGCCTTCGCACTAGTGTGAAGGTAAGCTGCCTGCCAGGATGTGGTAACCACCACATCAGAGTAGAGGCTGAGAAATCACAGATTTCTGAGAGCTCAGTCGTTGCTCTGATGGTCAGTGGAAACGACCTGTACCTGAGAGGAGGTAGGGTAGGCCCTACAGATAAAATCCTCCACACGGTCATGGGTGCCGTGGACGACTGTGGGCTGAAAACCCGCAAGCGTGTGGTAGTCGGGATGCTCCCGAGGAGAGGTCCAACACGGACCGCTCACTCGATGAATGTGTCTCTAAACCGGCGCCTGGCAGATTTGTGTACGGCAGAGGGGGTCTTTTTTGTGGACCCGTACCGCACCTTTTATGATAGAAATGATCTCTACCAAAGGGATGGGGTACATCTTTCCTTTAAAGGAAAGGCCTTTCTGTCGAACATGATCCAGAATGTCGTAGAGAGGACCGAAAGGAGTATCCGGCCCAGAGTGAGGGCGGACGTACGCCAGTACGCCCGTGTCACTCCAGGAACGACCTTCTCAGAGGTCGCAAAAAGGGGTGCCTCGCCAACAAAGAAGCCGGGAAACGGAAGAGCATAGGGAGTCCTACAGTCGGGGACTCCCTGAAAGTTCTTCTGTTCAATGCGAGGTCAATCAGGAACAAGTTTCCTGAGCTCCGTGGCCTCGTAGCGACGGAAGAACCCGAAATGGTAGCCATAACAGAATCGTGGATAAAAACGTCAAACCGAGACTTTGAAGGCGAATTCACGGTTCCTGGCTACCAACTCTTCCACAAAGATAGGCCAGACAGAGAGGGTGGCGGTGTAATGTTGTATGTCAAGGATACAATCAAATCTACGAACTCCAACATTATATCCGATCACGAGCTCCTAGGCGTTGACCTAGAGATAGGTCCTGTCAGATACAGGACCCTGGTGCTTTACAGACCCCCTTCCCAACCCGTTGAGAAGGACAGGGAACTGTACGAGCTGCTGGGTGAGCTTGTTCAAGGCAGAGTGTGCATCGTTATGGGCGACTTCAACAGACAAGTTGACTGGGAAACCAGAGCAGCCTGTGGCGATAGCGCGCTACTCCTGGAGTTCGCCAACAACGAGTTCCTCACTCAATGGGTCAGAGAACCGACGAGAGGAGACAATATCCTCGACTTGGTCTTCACCTCTGAGGATGATATCGTTGAGGATGTCTCTGTAGGCGAAGAGCTCGGTGGCAGTGATCACCAGCTAGTTAGATTTACCGTCAAGATCCCGAAGGTAAGGTCTGTTGCCAGTCAATCAAGGAAACTTGACTTGAGAAGAGCAGACTTTGCACGCCTTCGTGCTGGGCTGACTGATGTAAGGCTAGCGGTATGCGAAGAGGTTGAGGATTCGTGGAACAATTTCAAAAATAAATTCATGAGTCTTCAATCAAGTTGCATCCCTCTAAAATGCCTCCGTCGGTCTTCTGTTCAACCAAAGTGGTTTAATCGAGAAATCGGCCAACTGCTTAGGGAGAAGAGAAATGCGTACCGGCGATCGAAGATCTCGGGTGCCTTTGACGAGTACCGGAGGCTAGCCAGGAGAGTGAAGTCCAGCATAAGGGCGGCTAAGCGTACTGAGGAACTCCGAGTGGCGAGACTCTGCAAGGAGAATCCCAAGGAGTTCTTCGGCTATGTAAATAGCCGTAAACCAATCCATCGTAGGATTGGGCCCCTAGTGGACGAGGAGGGTGCATTAACTCAGTCAGATGCAGAAAATGCTAACCTTCTCAATGACTACTTCTCCTCAGTGTTTACTAAAGAGTGTGGTCCCATCCCCCAGCCCACGGATTCCTACTCGGGGGAAAAGCTGGAGGCAATGGACTTCACCGAAGGAGAAATAAAGAAAAAGATCGCTGACCTAAAGACGAATAAGTCCCCTGGACCGGACGGGTTTCTACCCAAGGTGTTGAAGGAAGTGTGCGATGAAGTATCACGACATCTGTGCGCTATCTTTAACATGTCAATCCGGACCGGATGCGTTCCTAGAGACTGGCGTGAGGCGGAGGTGACTCCGATCTTCAAGAAAGGATCCTCCAGCCATCCGTCAAACTACCGACCTATCAGTCTGACTTCGATAGTCGGTAAACTCATGGAAAGCATGATGGTGGAGAAAATAACGTCGTATTTAGAGTCAAACCTGCTACTGAGGAGTTCCCAGCACGGCTTCCGAAGGCAACGGTCATGCCTGACGAACCTTGTGGAATTCTTCCACTTCGTGTTCAGTGAGCACGATCGGGACAAGGCGGTGGATGTGGTTTACTTAGACTTTCAGAAAGCCTTTGATAAGGTACCACACCGCCGCCTTCTCCGGAAAGTACGAGCGCTGGGCATAGACGGAAAAGTAGCCGGCTGGATCGAGAACTGGCTAAGTGGCAGACGGCAACGGGTGGTGGTGAATGGACAGGCTTCTGAGTGGGTGCCCGTTACTAGCGGAGTGCCTCAAGGTTCTGTCCTGGGACCACTACTATTCATCATCTACGTCAACGACATGGACGGTGACATGGTTGCCAAGATTTCCAAATTTGCCGACGATACCAAGCTTGGTATGAACGTTGCAAAGGATGGAAATACTGCCCGCCTGCAGGAAGACCTTGGGAAGATTGGGGAGTGGTCGGACACGTGGCAAATGCCGTTCAACGTGAACAAGTGCAAATTAATGCATATCGGCCACAGAAATCCCCAATCTCATTATATCCTTAAGGGCACTGCTCTCGAATCGAGTGACACTGAGAAGGACTTGGGTGTTACTGTCACTAGCGACCTCAAGTTCTCGAAACAGTGCATTGAGGCAGAGAAGAAAGCCCAAAGGATGTTAGGCTACATAAAGCGCCAGTTTGGATACCGTAACAGGGAGATAGTACTTTGTCTGTACAACTCCCTAGTTCGGCCGCACCTGGAGTATGCCGTACAATTTTGGAGTCCTTCGTTTCGAAAGGACATCGCAAGGTTGGAACGCGTACAAGCCAGGGCAACCAAACTGATTCCCTCTATCCGACATAAAAGTTATGAGGATAGACTAAGGGAATTAGATCTGTTCTCGTTGGAAACCCGTAGACTGCGTGGTCAGCTCATCGAAGTTTTCAAAATACTTCGAGGGTTCGACAATGTTGACTACCGGGATATTTTCACACTGAGTGAGAACAGAACGCGCAATCACGGCTTCAAACTTGAACTGAAGCGTTACAACCGCAATCTGTGTGGAAACTTTTTCACCTACAGTATCTGCGGTAAGTGGAACGCACTTCCAGTGGAAGTTGTCAACAGTGAATCTGTTGACCAGTTCAAGTCAAGACTAGACAAAGTCTTGAAAAGTGGCCGTTTAGGGACGCAAAACAATTGAGCAGCCATGTGCCCGCTCGATTGCTAGTCCCAAGGTACCCTCTTTGAATGGACCGTAAGGTCTCCTAGGGTACTAACTTTCCTTGTTACTCCTTTTTACTCTCGCCAAAGCCTGGATTCCTTTGCTCGGGTCTTCCATCACCTTGTCCTGCAGTTGCTGGATGAATTCCGGCGTGCAGACGCAGTCATAACGCCTATTGTGTACCTTTATGCTTGACACGGCTTCGTAGTCTCCGTTGCAGTTGTCCATGCCATGAATAACAACATTTATAATGTTCACATCAGCAGTCATAACGTCGGCATTTTGATACGCGGCGCGGATCATCGTGATGCGGATAACTACCCTTTTCCAATATTCAGATAGCTTCAAGTCCTATATTTCAGCCAATTCTTTCTCAACTAAAACTTTACTTTTTATGCAATCCAACGCACTCAACTGCTCATCGATACAGCAACCTCTTCAAGAAAAAAGAAGACATTAAAAATCTTAATATTTAGTTCGAACACACTCTCAAAACACATATCCACACGCGCATATATATTTATATATATTGTGCGATCGATACTTTGTCGCCGTTGGCAACGCTTAATTTCACTCATGCGGGATATCTGGCGTCGGATCTCTTTTCTTCCTATCATAGTAGACTCAGTTTTACATTGTATATGAAGACAGCAATACCATGGCTGATTCAATCATCCAAAAATTTGGAAAAGGCAATGTGTGCGGCTTGGGATTCACGCCGGAGCTCCAATGCGAAGATCTCCGAGTGTTTAGGTGTCGATCTTAGGAAGGTGCAGAGGATCAGGATGTGATTACGAGGGTACGGCTGCTCGGAAACTTCACTCTAAGCGTCCTGATGCGAAAAGAACCCCATAATTTGTGGCGGAGATCCATGCCATTATTGACAACAATCTTAGCAAGTCGATGAGGTCCATAGCCAGGGACAAGGGAGTGTCAGAATCTTCATCATGCAGCTAGTGCATGAGGATACCCGCTACTACTCATATGAGATCAGAAATGACCAGATTCTGTCGCAAAATATGAAGGACAAGCGGAAGGAACCTGATGCGAAGCTTGTGAGCAAATTGAAGCACCCCCTCGAGCCTGATTATCTTTGGTTCTTCTCAGACGAGAAATTTTTTTGCCAGGACCAGGTGGTGATCTCGAAAAACAACCGCTGGCTTGCTGGGTTCCCCAAAGATGTACCGAAAGTCATAAAAACCCAAGTTTCTGGTCCACATCATAGTGTTTGGGGCGGTCAGTAGCGAAGGTTACATCAAATGCCTGGGATCTCACATACAAGAGGTAATGGGCTTAAGGGCTGTAGTTTTCTCTTCTCTTCGTCGCTGACCTTATCCTAACACCTGAGAATCATACACTCTGTCGCAGCCAATCCCACCCACCCTTAATACACGCTCTTCGTAGTCATCTGTGTTGCATGAGTGATCGCTCTTTCACAATATTTGCCCCTAGATTGTAGAATGATTGTCCTGCTCTACGTTCACCTCTCCTCCCTTAGTGCCTTGAAGACTCTCCTCTTAATTTGAAATAACAAAATAGCGCTCCCATTAAAATTAGACTTAAAAAAATCATGAAAGAGTAAACACATAATTACAAAATTATCAGTTAATGAAGAAAATTTAAATAAATTCGAAGAAAAAAGTCTATGGGTTCACTGCAGAGGCATGTTACCCAAACTCCCCATTTTTGTTAAACAATTCCATCTAAGTTTCTAATTCTCTTGATGAGAAATAAAGCTACACTTTCCGCATTGGTAAATGTAATTTCTCTCGTAGTTACCAATTGCATCTTTTGTCTCCCATCCACTCGTTTGCATATCTTTTGTGTTTTACCACCCACTTGCACCTGTCCATTCTATATCTCAGTGGGAAGCTACATGTTAGCGTCAGTTCCAAACCAGGGCAAATACAAAATATGACGACTCTGGTATTAGCCATACCAAGGAATGCATTTAGGTATGGGCCTGAATTGCCGGGGAGAAAAAGTGAACACTCGGTAACGATGGCGGCCGCTATATCGTCTTTCAGAGTATGTCTCTAGCATCTCACCCGGGTGACATAAGCCCCACTCCCACCCCACCCACGGGTGTTCAAGGGAACCGGGCAGCATCCAAACTAACTGCGTGTGTGTGCATGCGCATGTGGAGACGGGAAAGCTTAACAGCTATATTATTTGTCCCGTCGTACCGTCGCCTCACTTTCAAACGCCCCCTGTAGGCTAATAACTGATAATTCACTCGGAACACTTATTGAATGATATCTAACACTTGATTGTAAGTAATTTTTGTGCGCTGAAAACGAATTTCACCTCGGTTTGGCTCTATCAGGTCCTGATTCTTGTAAACAGCCCATGTGCCATTTTCCAGTTTTTTCAAAATTAGGACTAAAAATAAAGTCATGCGTTAACATTTATTTCCAATTTTCATGAATACATGCAGTTCAAACTATTGTAAAATTACATTATAACGATAGAAATGACTTAAAATAAAACAAAACAGAGAAATATGAAGCTTTCACTCTGATAAATATTTTCTTTTATAAGACTTTTTAGAGTATTTGGTTGTTGACGGTAGGTCTCTTTTCAAGCGCCAGCAATAATCAGCCATCATGTGGCAATCCCGGCGTCCTTGATAACGTTCCTCCATAATTTTAATATCTTGGTGGAATCTCTCCCCTTGTTCGTCACTTACAGCACCTAAATTACTGGGAAATTGGTCAAGATGACTATTAAAAAAATGCATTTTTATCCTCATATTGCGACCTAGTTCTTTATAGTCCCTTAAAAGTTTTCTTACGACTTCTTCGTAGTTATCTGCCCTATAATTTCCTAAAAAGCTTTTTATCAAGTCCACGAATAAGAACCAAGCATTTCTTTAGAGTTCATTCATGACATTAGGAAAACTGTTGTCATTAATTAATGTTCTTATTTGTGGACCGTCAAAAATTCCAGCTTTGATTTTTTCATCACTTAAATTTGGGAATTTTGAAATTGTTTTGGAAACACTCGCCGTTTGTATCTAAAGCTTTTACATATTGTAAAATTTCCACATATGTAGCAAATTGAATCAGGAGAGTTTTTGTATAGGAACTTTCTAGTGCTTGAGGACATATTTCTTGATTGTTTTGTCAATTTGTAAAGGTATTTCAATTCTTTATTTTCAAAATCTGAAATATAAAAACAAACATTAGTTTAAATAGGTACTAATAGAGAATTATAATTATAATGTGCAACTGCATAAAGACTTTTTATGAATATGATGAAAGAGGAAGTGTGTTGAACAAAATCAGGACCTGATAGAGCATAACTGAGTAAAAATTCGTGCTCAGCGCAAGTGTCTAATCTAAGGCAATAAACAAAAAGTTGAGATTTGTTCCCCAGTGATATAATTAGCCATAAATATATCCCCATGTGGCTTTATTTTCATAGTCATATAACAGCGAAAGAAATGGTAATACACACGCACAATTCCACGTGTGTAGTTTTTAATGTTAAGACCATACCTTCAATAAACAAGTTGGTTTGTACATAATTGTTGTAATGTGTATTTATAAATTTTAAGTTCTATATGTCGGAAGGTAGGTTTCATTCCGAAGACAGTCGCTGAAAGGGGGTTTCTTCCAGAGCACCATATATGTAGTTACGACCGCCACTGGCCTCGCACAGCGTAGAAAGCAGTTTTCCCCATCTTTAGCCAAATTTTGTAAAAGAAATATCCTCTCATATTTTATTCTAAGGGTTTCCACAGTGAATCTCTTTTATATTTTTTAATAACTCATTATTTAACAGGCTCCCTACTATTTCGGAGGTCTCAATTACGACATCACTGAATTAGCAAGTGATAACACCGAGCAAACCATCTTACCTTTCAATGGGTGCTTGCGAGAATTCCGCATGAATAATCAAGTGGTGAAAGGACAGCGAAAGTTGATTGCCGTAGGCCAATGCTCTTACAAAGTAGAGCCTGGTGCATTCTTCGGGAAGGGGGAATTGTCGCACGCCGTAGTCCGTAAGTTAAAAAAAAGGCTTCTCCATATGGGGTGGGGGGAGGCACCATCGTGGAGATCGATGTTGTCAACCTGTTATCAGGATGAACAGTGGTGTGAACCAACTCATTGGCCTTCTCCAATTGCAATAACACAGTAAAGTTAATTCTATTGTATATTTCATGATTGGACTAAGTCACAAAGGATTTCATAGAATATAGGAATAATTTATTCTCCTACTTGAAGAGATTTGCCGATTTAAAAAAAAAAAAACTTTCAGGTCCAAGATTTAACGTCGGGTTGACTTTTTCGATGGATATGCAAATAAAACCAAGACAGAACAGTGGCGTACTTATGAGTGTCCACGGGCGAAAGGACTTCATCCTTCTTCAATTGAGAGACGGAATCGTAGAGCTGAAAGTGGATAATGGCAAAGGAATCATCACGGCGCAAGTAAATATGAGTAACCCGTACCAGATCTGTGATGGAGAATGGCACACGATTGGAGGTGAGTCGAGTTTGTCCTGCAGATTACTCTTCAAGCAGTCGTATCTCGTGTTCATCTTACGAATAGAACTTATACTTTTTGTTCAATTTATATTTCCCCAGGTGAGCCCCCTGCAAGGGCTCAGTTTTTATCTCTCTCTCTCTCTGTAGAAGAAAGTAGAGGGAGAGGTGACGCCCCCTTGTCGCAGGAAGAGTTTGTGTGGTGTACCTTTGACTTTTCGAGCTATGTCGGCTGGGGTACCTCTCTTCTGGGTACCTCTGGTAGGGCTTCCCTTGTCGATTTGGTCGGAAACGAGGTTCCAGACTAATTGCCTCCTTCCTTCCTTACTTTTTCTACTCTATCCTTCTCCTTTTTGACTTTTATCCTATCTCTTCCACTTATACAAAAGAAAAACCCCAAAAAAACCCTGCTCCTATCGTGTCACCCTTACCCTTTTTTCCCTCTATCTACATATAAGGGCCTGGCAGCTACCTCATGCGTCAGAAGAGAGGCTTTGGAACCTCTATAAACAACGCCAATCGACGCTCATTGGTTGCGAGAGACTAGGACTAGAGGTGTCCTAGGCGTTGGGGCACTATGAATGGGATGAGGGTAGTGCCTCGTTAACCCCTTCCCCGGTGCGTAATTATTGACCATTCCCAATGACCGTTGACGGGTGCCTCTGGTAGTATCGGTCCGAGGTGACGGCCCTTTGTTCCCAGGCCAACAAATGCTTTGGGTCGAGTCTCTTGGTGTGGCGGGATATCCATTGAACGCTACTCCGAAATCCTGGCCGTCGTGAAGGGAACTAGTAGGAGTTTAGTACGGGGCGTGCTCCGTTGTTCACCTGGTGAGAAATCGATGGCCACTTCGGGGACCGTCAGTGCTGCTTGGTTCGGAGCCACGGCACGCCGAGGTTTGGCGACTCGGTTGGACTAACAGCAGCACATGGAGCGTGCATTCGGAAAGATCCGAAACCTCTGATGGATAGATGGGAGCAACTCACGCGGGGCGAACTCACCACCCTTCATCTTTTTTATTGAGTGGTCACAAAGTATTCAGAGATATAAAGTGTTCAGCATGACTGGAAAGAAAGGACCGGCTGCTCTTAAATACACATGTTCAGTGTGCAAAAAGGATAAGTGGTGCTTGGACTTTCCGGAGGGGTGTTACTCCAAATGCCACCCGGCAAGTATCTGCACTGACTGTGTCCTTAAAGGAGAAGTGCAAGAGCTCAAGGATCTATATAGATCATCTGAGCAAAAATCTAAAGAATTGGAGACGAAGCTGCAGAACCTAGAGTCTGAACACACGCGTCAGCTTCGCCGTCTCGAGGACAGCATCGTCGAGTTGTCCTCAAGACTAGAGGTCCGTTCGGCTACCGATGCATCTCCCACCGACATGGGTGGATCCGCCGACGAGACCCTCTCCCAAGAAGCGAGCACTGCATCGGCAGTGCCACGCCAGCCTTCGAATGTCTCAGAGCTGGAGTCAGCTGCTGGGACTGGCTCAACGGGCCAAAAAGAAGAGAAAGAAGAAGAAAGGAAAGAAAAAGGAAGAGAAGCTAGAAACAGAAGTTAAACCGGAAAAAGATAAAAAAAGAAAGAAGAAAAATATGAAGAAGAAAGAGGAAGCAGAGAAGTCGCTTCCGAAAGGGAAGACTCTGTCCTCTGCGAGGGTCTTCCTTATCGGTGATTCTCAATCAAGGGATCTGCAACCCATGCTAGCGGCACGCCTTCGCACCAGTGTGAGGGTAAGCTGCCTCCCAGGACGTGGGAACCACCAGATAAGAGTAGAGGCTGAGAAATCTCAGATTTCTGAGAGTTCAGTCATTGCCCTGATAAGTGGCAACGATCTCTACCTTCAGACAGTCATGGGGGCTGTGGATGACTGTGGGTTGAAAACCCGCAGACGTGTCGTGGTCGGGATGCTCCCGAGAAGAGGTCCAAGCCGGATCGCTCACTCGAGCAACGTCACATTGAACCGATGACTAGGAGATTTATGTACGGCGAAGAGGTGTTTTTTTGTCGACCTCTACCGCATCTTTTATGGTAGGAACGATCTCTACCAAAGGGATGGGGTGCACCTTTCCCTTAAAGGAAAGGCTGTACTTTCAAACCTAATACAAGATGTCGTTGAGTGGACTCGAAGGACGGTCCGGCCCAGAGTGAGGGCGGACGTGCGCCAGTACGCCAAAGTCACCCCTGGAACGACCTTCGTGGAGGTCGGGGACTCCCTCAAAGTTCTTCTGTTTAATGCGAGGTCTATCAGAAACAAGTTTCTAGAACTTCGTGGCCTCGTAGCAACAGAAGATGCTGAGATGGTGGCCAGAACGGAGTCGTGGATAAAAACCTCAAGCCGAGATTTTGAAGGTGAATTCACGATTCCCTGTTACCAGCTCTTCCTGAAAGATCGGCCAGACAGAGAGGGTAGCGGTGTGATGTTGTATGTCAAGGATACTCTCAACTCGACGGATTGCAACATCGTATCCGACCATGAACTACTAGGTGTTGACCTAGAGATATGTCCTGCCAGATACAGGACCCTAGTGCTTTACAGACCCCCTGCCCAACTCTTAAAACAAGACAGGAGTCTACCAGCTGTTGGGCGAACTTGTAAAATCCAGTGTGTATCGTCATGGGGGATTTCAACACACAAGTTAACTGGGAAACCAGAGAACCCTGTGGCAAGAACGCACTACTCCTGGAGTTCGCGAACAACGAGTTCCTAACTCAATGGGTGAGAGAGCCAACAAGAGGAGACAATATCCTCGACTTGGTTTTCACCTCTGAGGATGACATCGTTGATGACCTCTCTGTTTGCCAAGAGCTCGGTGGCAGTGACCACCGACTAATTAGATTTGTAGTCAAAGTCCCCAAGGCAGGGCCTGCAACTAGTAAATCGAGGAAACTTGATTTGAGAATAGCAGACTTTGCAGGTCTACGCGCTGGACTGACTGACGCGAAGCTGATGAAGACTCGTGGAACAGTTTCAAAACCACATTCATGAGTCTTCAATCGTGTTTCATCCGTCGAACGATTGGCCCTTTGAGGAATGAAGAGGGGACATTAAGCACTCAGCTGCAGAAAATGCTAACCTCCTCAACGACTACTTCGCTTCAGTGTTTACTGAAGAGTGTGGTCCCATACCCCAGCCGACGGATTCCTACTCGGGGAAAAACGTGCAGCATATGGACTTCACCGAAGGAGAAATAAAAAAGATCACTGACCTAATGACGAATAAGTCATCTGGCCCGGATGGGTTTCTACCTAAAGTGTTGAAAGAAGTGCGCGATCAAGTGTCACGACACCTGAGCGCAATCTTCAACATGTCAATCCGGACTGAATGCGACCCTAGAGACGCGTGAAGCGGAGGTGATTCCTATTTTCAAGAAAGGAGACCGTAGCCAACCGTCGAGCTACCGACCTATCAGTCTGACTTCGATAGTCGGTAAACTCATGGAAAGCATGATGGTGGACAAAATGACGTCGCATTTAGAGTCAAAGCTGCTACTGAGGAGTTCCCAGTCCGCCTTCCGAAGGCAACGGTCATGCCTGACTAACCTTGTGGAATTCTTCCACTTCGTCTTCAATGAGCACGATCGGGACAAGGCGGTGGATGTGGTCTACTTAGACTTTCAGAAAGCCTTTGATAAAGTACCACACCGCCGCCTTCTCCGGAAAGTGCGAGCGCTGGGCATAGACGGAAAAGTAGCAGGCTAGATAGAGAACTGGCTAAGCGGCAGACGGCAACGGGTGGTGCTGAATGGACAGGCTTGTGAGTGGTTGCCCGTTACTAGCGGGGTGCCGCAAGGTTCTGTCCTGGGACCACTACTATTCATCATCTACGTCAATGACATGTACGGTGACATGGTTGCCAAGATTTCTAAATTTGCCGACGATACTAAACTTGGTATGAACGTTGCAAAGGATTGAAATACTGCTCACCTGCAGGAAGATCTTGGGAAGATTGATGAGTGGTCGGACACGTGGCAAATACTTTTTAACGTGATCAAATGCAAAGTGATGCATATCGGCCACCGAAACCCCCAATCTCAGTATATCCTTAAGGGCACTGCTATTGAATCTACCGACACTGAGAAGGACTTTGGTGTAACAATCACTAGTGACCTCAAGTTCTCGAAACAGTGCATTGAGGTGGAGAAAAAGGCCCAAAGGATGCTAGGTTACATAAAGCGCCAGTTTGGATATCGGAACAAGGAGATTGTACTGTGTTTGTACAACTCACTTGTCCGACCGCACCTGGAGTATGCCGTACAATTTTGGAGCCTTCATTTAGAAAGGTCATTGCGAGATTGGAACGCGTGCAAGCCAGGGCAACCAAACTGATTCCCTATATCAGACATAAAAGTTATGAAGATAGATTAAGGGAATTAGATCTGTTCTCGTTGGAAACCCGTAGACTGCGTGGTCAGCTCAGCGAAGTTTTCAAAATACTTCGAGGGTTCGACAATGTTGACTACAGGGATATTTTCACACTTGCCGAGAGCAGAATAAAAAAAATTCACCTACAGTATCTGCGGTAGTTGGAACGCACCTCCATTGGAAGTTGTCAACAGTGAATCTTTGGACCAGTTCAAGTCAAGACTAGACAGGGTCTTGAAAAGTGGCCGTTTAAGGACGTAAAGCATTTGAGCAGAGATGTGCCCGCTCGACTGCTAGTCCAAAGGTACCCTCATTGAATGAACCGTAAGGTCGTCTAGGGTACTTTCTTTCCTTGTTACCTCATTTCTAGTTCTAAGTGACTTTAAAGACAGACACTCCATATGGGGTGATAGAATGAACAACCGTCAAGGCTGTCTCCTTGAATCTCTTTTATCCACTAATTTTTTTAGCATATTCAAACTGAGTTTTTCAGTTGCGTGGATCTATCTATTGTCTCCGCCGACTGTATCTCTAATTTCAAGTGGTCTGTTTTAGATGACCTGCATGGCAACGACCACCTTCCCATTATTTTGAAACACAAGACCCTTTGCCCATATCCTTCATATCACCCCAAGTGGAATGTTGTAAGGGCCGACTGGTCAAAGTTCTATGACGCTTCCTTTACCTGTAAACAAATTGGAGATTTTGAGATATTGATGCAGCTATACATTTCTTTTCCTGTTTAGTCCTTGACACTACAGAGTCCGCAATTCCTCGTACTCGGTCCCGCTGAGGCAGAACATTAGTCCCATGGTGGAATGCTGATTGCACCCGTGTGGTGGATGCCTATAAAAAGGCTCATGCGCGGTTCCGCCGGAATCCAACTCTTCCGAACCGTATTGACCGAAATCGAACTAGAGCCATTCGCCAGCGAACTTTATGGCAGATGCGCACAAACTCCTGAAGGTCATATGTGTGTTCCTTATCTTCCACTACCTCCTCAGCTCGTGTGAAAGAGAATTAACAAAATCAAGGATCGGTATGCTGGACATTCCACCCCTGGAATTGAGAAGAATGGCTCAATCATCTGCCATCCCGCTAGCGTCGCCGATATATTTGCAGCCTTTTTTACCGATGTCGGTAGCGTTACCCGGCGGAGTTTAGACGCATCAAACCCGGGCTGGAGGGCGAAGCCCTGCGTTTCTCGCCCGGTGGACAGGAGTCCTACAACTCTATTCACTACCGCCGAGATGCACTCAACGCTGTCTCGTTACGCCCCCCCCCCCCAAGTCTCACGGCCTAGACAATATCCGATACGACTTTCTCGGGCACCTCCATCCCCGTACGGAATCACTCCTACTAGATAATTTTAACTCGATTTGGATCCAGGTATTCTACCCTACCACTTGGAGAACGCCGTTAGACCTACCATTTTTAAAACCAGGTAGAGACGGCTTGTCTCCTTCCCATTATAGGCCAATAGCCCTCACCACCTGTCTTAGCAAGTTGTAGAAAATGGTAATGCTCGCTTGCAATGGTTTCTGGAATACCATGGCCTCCTAACCCCATACCAGTGTGGCTTCCGTAAGAAGCAGAGTACGACAGATCTTCTTGTCCGCATAGAGGGCACCCTTCGTGAGACCTTTGCTCGCGGCTGCCATGCGATAGCACTCTTCTTCGATATTGAGGAGACCTACGTCACCACATGGCGCCAGTGTGTCCTCCGCCTATTGTTTGAATGGGGATTGAGGAGACTTACACCAGTTTTTTAGCCACTCGTAGTTTCCGGGTTAGAGTTAGAGGAGGGTGTTCCCCAAATTAGTGAATTAAGTATTACTTTATTTGCTATTGCGATAAATAGCCTGGTAACCTCTGCCCGAAGGGGTGTCTGCAACCTTAATGTAGATGACCGCTCTTTATTGCTCTGCTTCACGCCCGGCACCCGCAGCCTCCAGTTGGCGGTTGCTACCATCCACCGCCAGGCCCTTCTTAAAGAGTTCCGTTTCTCCGCCTCAAAGACGATAGCAATGTACTTTCACCGGAATCCGGGGCAGCAAGTTCCTGCTGGGTAAATAAACCCTTGGAATTTGTGTCGGAGATCCGGTTCCTGGGGATGAACTTAGATCCCAAACTCACTTGGTGTCCCCATCTTCGTGAGCTGCAACGGTAATGTTTCCGAAAGATGGACCTACTAAAGATGATCTCCCACACCTCTTGGGAAGTGATAGGCTCACGTTTTGGAGGCTATATAACACTCGTACAGTCCAAGTTGGACTATGGTAGTGAGGTGTATTCCTCGGCCTCTTCTTCATGTCTCCGTATGCTGGATCCTATCCAGCGGCGCATTCCGCTCATTCCCTATCCCGATGGTTGCATTTTCCCGCTCCATCACCACCGCCTCCAGGTCTATCTACGGTATATTTTTCGTATTCAGCAGCTTCCTTGATCAGTCTTACAAGTGACTTTTTCCCAGGTTATGTCGCCGTCTATGACAGATCTCCATCCATGCACCGGCCCTTGGGACTTCATGTAGCTGAACACTTTTCCCCGTTTAGGATCGCGCGACTGTTTTGTTCTAACCCCCCCCCCCGGTAGACATTCCCCTTGTCAAATATCTATGACTCTTTGCACATGAATAAGTTTCTAGTTGACCTGCGTCTCACACACCATCACGTCATCTCTTCAAAGGGGTCTAAAACGGACGATGGTGTCGGTAAGGGATCTAGTCTCAAAAGTCGTTACCGCGGGCAGATTCCATTTTTGCCGCCGAGCTTTATTAGCCTTACGTCTTTTACTTACTTTGTATTTAACTGCCTGTACGGTTTTTATTGATTCGAGAAGTGTATTTTAAACTCGGCGCTCTCTAATTTCTGGCTATCCCCTTGTCTCTAAAATACATTCTTGGTTGGTCAAGAACTCTTCCAGATACAAAGTAGTTTTGCTGGGTTCCTAGTCATGTCGGAGTCCGGGGTAATAAGCGAACCGATGAGGCAGCTCGAATTGCGGCCACCCAGACACTAACTCATGATAGTTATAATCTCACAACACGCCTACGTACTGAGCATGATACATTGTGCAAGCAGTTCCGTGCACATATCCTTCTGTCTGTGGAACCTGCAGTCTTAATCCACACCACCCTGACCCTGCTCTCCCTCGAGTAACCAAGGGTGACGTGGCAAAACATGCTATAGTCCCACCCCTCTCACGCATCTTTGTATGTTTCATTATTCCAGTTATTAAGAACAAACACGTCATCGTGGTGATAGTAGACGGAATCAGTTCTGAGCTGGCATCAGGACCCCTGGGATCTCGCTCCGCTGATACTAACAAGCCCCTGTTCCTCGGGTCCCAACCTCGCTTGAGTAAACGTCGCGGCGACGCCGTTACAGAGAAGTTCATCGGTTGTATGCGCGGACTGATTGTCAATAATGAGAAGATTGATCTTTCTTATATCCTCTATGTGGGAGAAGTAAACGCGGGCGTCTGCCCATTAATTTAGTCTGAAAACCGAATATTTTAAAGTCTTGTAAATTCAAGTGTGAATATTGTCAGAATTTAAGCTTTTTAATGATTGAAAATATCCTATCAATTTTGATGACTTTTTATATAAAAAAAATACTGGATATCATTTTGTTTCGAAATAAAGGTAAGAAAAAGTAAGTACAATTTGTACATCCTTTAAATAGATACAAAATTTATAAATAAGTATAACTATTATAATTATATATCATCATCCTCGCTTTGCCTGATGGAACAGACTGACGATGATGTAACCAGGACCTAGCTGGGGGTTCGTAACAAAGGGAAGGACCCGGCAACCCCAGCGCCTTAAATGGGTATAGGTGCGTTTCGCTAGCCCCTGTTAACGTCGAAGTAGTAGGGAGAACGGCGTCTCTCATTCGCGGGTTATAGCAGCGACAAGAAAGAGTCTGATCTTGAGGTTGTTCCTGACTGAATAAGATTAATGAATGAATGAATGTCAAAATGGGAAGAAATTCTAAAATCCGTTGTTAGTAGGATATATCATGTACAAAATGTTCGGCTTTGGGAAAGGAGTTTGACTGAGGCTATGAAGTATTTAGAGGTTTAGAAGTAATCAGACAGAAGAATGGTGGTGTGGTGCTGTGTTAGTAAAGGGTATAAAGGGGGAGCCTGTCAGGAAGCAAGGAAGCGACGATCACCTGCATAAGCGCTAAAGGGTAACATTTGCGCGGCTGTGGTATGAACGTAACCCTAAGTTATCTGCGTTTTCTTTACTGCTATTACACGGGAGGACAAATAGGGAGGGGGGGGGGGTATATTCCTATGTTTAAATTTAATGGGACTTTTTTTTTCCTTGCACAAAAAAGCAGGCACGGCGTAACAGAAAAACTGAAATCTATTTAAACAATGACAACGCTAAAAGTTACAATCGCGATAAAATTCTCATCGTTTGCCATTGTTGAAATTTACGGCCCTTATTGGAGCCTTGAAGTTAGCAGCTGCCTGCTGCTGTATCTGATAAGCCATTGGGTGAATTTTGAAGCCGTATAGTCTCGGCACAAACTGATTTGCAGGGCGTTTGGGACGGTATTCAGGATGAACCATAAACAGCATGTGAGGGAAGCCGGTCCCAAAATAGGCTCCATCAATGTGGTGATGACGAGAAGATTTGGGAGTATAAACATCGCAACACTTTGGACAATAGAGCTTCACCATTGCCTCCCCAGGAACGTCGCTGAGACCTATTGGTAACATTGGCTGACGAAGAAATGAAAAATTAGTGAGGGATAAAGAAATGAATACAAATGAATTGCATGGCAAACAATTCGGATGTTCAGGAATCCACTTTTGGGGAAGAGTAAGAGTTAGTCAGCATTTCCTTAATACTATCATTACCAGGGGCATTATCTCCTAGAATCTTTATTGGATGCGTAATATTATTTACCCTTGAAAAGTGTACAACAGTGCACGTGTAAATTTGTTGTTCTAATATCGCCTTGGTGTTCTGTAGCTAACACATCTTTCAGCACAAGGATGTAATAATAATTCGGTAGGAGGTAACTAGCGATCTATATTCATTTAAGATGCTTCTTTTTTTTTTGCCCCCCCGCCCCTCAGTGGAGATCTAGTTTAATGTGGGATGCGTAGCACGGGTATATACAGGGTAGGGCAGCCGCCGTGAAGGCAAACAGAAGCGGGACTCCACCCGGTGACTTAACACACACAGCCGATGTGCTTAACTCCACTGTAACCTTAAACGGTGTTCCCCAGGAGAAGAACAAACCTGCAACAATTATTGCAGAGGGAGAAGGAGAGTGCAGAGAAAGGAGAAAATAAAATATATATTTACGAACAAGCAAGGGCTTTCGGTCAGGATCAAACGCAAGTGCTCTGAAGCATAATAAGGAGAGAGAAAAGGAAAGAAGCTGTGAGGAAAGGTAGAGTACAAGAAGCACTATACGAGCAAATGGGAGGTGATGAGCCCGGTACTACACGCGCGAAGAAGATCGCTAGCCGTGGGTTAGCGTGGTGTATGCGGGTCTGGTCCACTTCTTTCTGGCGAGAGTGGTGGGGTTTAATGCGGTAGTTTGTTGAGATGCCATTGTGTATTAAGATTCTTCATATGTGGAAGAAGATCAGTGATGAGGGGAAGGGGGGGGGAGCTGACCAAGCAGCTTAGTTGCCAGGAAGCCAAACGAGGGAAAGCTGCCAGAAACTTGTTAACCGAGGTCGAAGGGTGAATCAAGAGCGATAGGATTAAAGGATTGGGATGGGAGTTATGTGACTGCGGAATCCGGGAATAATTCGGTGTAAGTTGGTAGACGACTTGTCTGAGGGCCTCCTGGATGGGGTAGAGCTATGTCGTGTATGATGATCGACTGGAGCCGCCGAAAATATGACCTAGCACATCTTTAGGCTATATTCAAGCTGGAAAAAAGCAAAACCAAACAAACTATAGAATAAAAAATGCCTGCTACCACAGGGGGTGAGCTTGCAACTAACGCCACAAAACTAAACACTGGAGGAGACAAGACTCCTCCAGAAAGTCGATAATGCTATAGCGATCAGGCTCGTCCCGGATATTCCATACAAATGTGCCAGGCAATTTGGGGAACCAAGCCGTGGTCACGGTAAGGTTCAGGGACGCGCTCCCTAAAATGGCGCGGCCTCTCGAACCTGCACGATTTGGAGGCGACAGAAAACGACCTAAGCAGTAGAGGCGGGGGGAGGGGGGGAAGGGGCTAGGGAAAAAGTCGCGGCGAAAGAAGCGCAACTTTGGATTTCCGTCAGCCATGTAGCCCGAGGCGCTGACTGGATTCTTGCCATGTAGTCAAGAGTGGGAAGAGCAAACCGCTGGTTTGGCGCCATCTTTTCCTGCAATTCTTTTATGTCCAGGGACCCAGCTTAAAACAATCTTGTTCTCCCACCCAGGGGGCACAGATGCTGCTAACCAGGAGGTGCGGATATTCCAATGCCTCAAGGGCACTCTTGAGTCGCTATATATCACAATTCTGTCTCCGAACATGGCACGGTGCCTAATCTCTCGTACCGAGCCGTGTATTGCAACCAGGTCGGCCATGAAGATAGACGCAGCGCCCGGAAGAGCACTGCCGGCTTCAAACAGGGGGAAGAAGACGTGCCCCCCCCCCTTTTAGGATTTGGAACCATATCTCTACACTGACACGGGTCTAGTGTGATAGGATATGTGCTCCAATAATTATAAAAGCGAGACTCCCGGTGCTGTAGGAGCAGGGTCGAGATATGGTTGGAGATTCTTGCTGGAAACATCCTCTATGGAGGAACAGTCGTAAAAAAAAAAGAGATCTCACAGACTGCAGAGATAAGGAATGGAAGAGGAGAGAAGAGTGGAACCACTGTCTTTGGAAGTACCAGTGGCCTTCAGTGGAAGGGGTAATGGACACGGGCGGGGGCAAGGCTGTGATTTTTTAAAACTTTATCCACCCTGTAGGGGAATAAAAACAGTTGTAGAGTAGTCAGTACTTTCCAAGTGGATATGATACGACCACACCACTCGGATGTATTCCAATTAAGGTTAGGTTGGAATAGAACTTCCACTTCTGAGTTGTTGCATGGACCGCTAGCACAATGGGGGTGCTATATAATTCCCAAAACAGGCAACAACTTTATTCCAGTCTAACCACAGGCTTTAGGATAAAAGCTCCCGGAGAGCTATAAACAATAACAACTAGCGGGAAAAATCTCGATGTGAGCATCCGGCGGAAACAAAGGAATGTCTTCGCATAGCGAGATGCGGTTCAATGACTATTGGAGTCGACACTCCAAGATTGCGGTCCCATTCTCCTGGAGAATGGGAGGGACTGACCCGCGAGAAATAGCCCCGGATCTTTTTGACTCGCTTAAGTGAAGACGCGTATGCCCGCCAGGAAGAGCGTCGAGCTTGCTTCGAAATATACTGGAACGTAGTCATAGCTCAACTAAATTCAGTGATGGTGACATTGTTCAAGGAGAGCTTAGACATAACATATCTCTTCTGTCTGAGGGTCGTCTGACAATCGGCTGAGCACCAATTAAGTGGACGGTGTGCAAAATGACCCACCTTCTAGGAATACTACTTAACCCACGGCGATGAGTTATCTGGAGTAGAACTCAATGGCCTCATCTACCAACCTAAATTCCGACTGGGATAGAGAAATCACTAATTTCCTGAAATGAGGACTACCGCGCCCGTTCCAAGCACCACCAGGCCAGTTGTCCAGGCAGCTGTAGCCCAGAAAATGATAGTTAAATGCGAGTGGTCACTACCATGAAGGTTATAGACTAGCTCCTACCCAAAAGCAGGCTGTGCATCCAGAAAGCACAGGGACAGCGAGGCAGTAAAATAAAGTAGTTCTTGAACAAATAGGATACCTATCTCTATTTGTCTATCATTCAAATCCACGAGCAGGAGAAAGGGTCTCGGCAACTGTGTAACGATGCGGTGGATAGGCAGAAATTAGTATAAGTCATATCTAGGTGTAGCTGCACTGCTACTGGCAGAAAAGAGGTATATTTAGCAAATATGAGCGGAGGTATCAAGGCAGGTATAAATCACACATCCTCTTGTCAGGGCCCCATCGCGTGGTGGTGGGGTCACAAAACTCTTATATCCCGGGAGGGTGGGAGGGTGCACATCGCCTGCATGATCTCCTGCAGAAAAATGGGGGAGACGAGCTTCCGCGGTTCCTCCTAGTTGGCCCGAGGTTCGCAGCAATTCCATTGAAGGAATATACCCTCAAGGTAGCTCTGGAGGAGATGCAGGGAGGTTGAGTTCATTATGCGACTTTACTTCATTCCGCCTTAAAACCTTTGGTGGGCGGGGGTCCCTCTTTTGGAGGGGTTGGTATCTCTAAGTCACCAGTTCAGCCTTGGGTGGGGGCGTAGGAGCCTAAGATCCTTTGGTGCTGTCTTCCTTTTGAGGAAAAGCTTTAGGAACTGGAGAAGATGGCCTTACGACCACCTTCATGGGGTTTGCCTCCTGTGACTCTAATGACTCTGTGGAGGCATGCGACCGCTTCGCCTTATTGGAAGCGGTTACGCGGTGGGAGGGGGGGGGGGGTTAAGGGGCTATCTGGTGACTGCCAACTTAGGCATAAGTCGCCGTAAACAAACAGCCTAGTTCTAGGCTACTTTAAAAAATTTAAACAGAAAACAACAATAAAAAGAAATAACAATTAGGAAGCAATAACAATAACAAAAACAACAACTAAACCTAGTTAAATGAAAGGGAGAAGGCCGGCCTCCCCCAAAAAGTCAACAAGTCCACCAGTCAATGTGCACGCACTCGTCCCGAGTACAAAGGACAGGCGGTAGCGACCCCGCCCATCCCGGTAGCGGGACAGGTAACGTGCGCGAAGATCACCCAGACTGGGACATTCGACAAGAATGTGCCGAACAGTCTGGGGGACGACGCAGTCGTCGCAATAGGGCGCAGGCGAGCGCTCCATCAAATAGCGATGCGTCACACGAGTGTGCCCGATTCGGAGACGACAGAAAGCGGCCTGAAGCGCGGTGGGAGGGGGAGAGCCCTTGCATTAACCGAAGCTGCGTGAGAACCATTTGTTCCGCAAGCTCTACCAGGAAAACGCCCGGAAGGAGAGGTGGGGGTAGAACCCGCACAAGAGTCCGAAAAGGGCGACGAAACGAATGCTTCTAAGCCTAGAGGGGCGATTAGCAGAGGGTGCCTTTTTTCAAATTTGAGGCATAGGACATTCACCGCCACCGGAAGGAGCCGAGAGGCCGAAATTTTAGCAAAAGCTCATGAAGACTTACCAAAATGAAAACTTTCTACACTTGTGACCAGTGAATAGAAAAAAAGTCTGTTAGTGGACTATATCCCTTGTCCAGCCACTCATGCCTATCCTGTCTGGTGTTTTCTAACTTTTCTTGGATCCATGACCTTAAACCTAGACATAGGGTTGAGCAGATAGTCAAGAGAAAAGGGAATGCTGAGAGGGAGTGAGAAGGAAGTGCACCAACAACTTCACCAGGTGAGAGAGCTCAATTCAATCCAGTGATGGGGCGCCCCTAATTTGTACTCGGTCCGAGTGAGAACAGTTTCTGCTGGTAGCAAGTGCAGATAGATAAAAGGTTGAGGGAATAGTTGGAGTAAAAAAAAAAATAAAAATAATGTTGAGGGAGCAAAGGGGAAAGCACACCAACAACTTTCCCAGGCCCTCAACAGTGTTCAATTCAACTCAGTGGACAGAGTTTACTTAATTTGCACTCAGGCCGAGTAGTGGTGCAGCTCCTCTAGTTATCAAGTGTAACAAGCTACACAGAGCACCTCTCCCCCCTGCAGGGAGGCCCCATCAGAGTTCAAGTAAACCCAGTGACAGGTTACCCCCCCTGCAGGGACTCCATCCATCAATTTACCATAGTGAATTAGCTTAATTTCACTTGAATGGGATGGAATACTTCTCAGCTATGATATAGCCAAGATAAGAAGATAGCAGAAGCTATAGAAATGCATGAATAACAAATGTCTGGAGTGGAGTGTGGTAAAATTAAGCATTAAATTTGATAGCAAATTTAATGGTGAGAGACTGTGGCAGGAATCAGAATGAAAATAAAGCCTGAGAGCTGTTCAAATAGGTAAATTAAAGAATGTGATAGATGTAAGGAGACAAAATGAAAAAGAATCATGAGAAAAAGGAGTGTGATGTGAATGAATTGAGTAAAAAAGATTGAGTGAGAGGACTGATGGGAAAATTATGGGGTGGTGCAGGGATGAAAAACAACTGGCCCCAGAAGGGTTATTGATATTAATGAGTTGGCTCAGAGATGATAGAATGTGCACCTGAGCAAGTTGGGAGAATTGTGAATGAGATGTGTTGATTTATAAAATGGGATGCTCATTGTACCCCTAATAGACTGAAATGACAATGCCAGATACATGCAGCAAAAAATATAGGTAGAAGCGAATCAAGAATTAAATTCCTTAAACTAGTATAAATTGTATACTTACCTGATTCTCACAATAAACTCGGGGGCAGTGTCCGAAATCCCCAGCCTGATACTTTTCAATCATTTGTGCAATGCCACGGTTGGTTAAAATATATCTTGCGTGTATCAGACCATAAAGCATTTCAGCTGCCTGCTCAATCAAGTCACTTTGATGTGGAATTTCCTCTTCATCATCTAATAATAAGAAAATTCTAGTTTTGAATCACAAATGATAAACCATTTATATCCATCCACAAAAGCATTCACAGCATCTCTATAATTAGGACACTTTGAAATGTGTCTGGCAAGAATCAAGATTATATATATAATCTTGGGTAGGTAGGACCCATATAATTTTTATTTTAATTTCTTATCACAAGAGGAGGGTCGGAAAATAAAAAAACCTGGAGTTTATTACCAGTTTTTTTTCGAGTGAAATTTGTAAAAATCTGGGTTGGGGGAATGGGCAATTTTTTTAAAATTATACATTTTTTTTAAAGAAATGAATGCTACTTAGCATTCTTTTATTCAGAATGCATATTTATGTAATAATTTCAAAAAATATGTATCAAATTAAAGTTATTTCTCTGATACTGACTCATAATAATTCATCTCTCCTTCTACAGGTTATGGCTATCATGGATACCCACAATTCTCGATCAATGATCTGTTCTTACTCTAATATAATTATTAAACTTATTAATATAAAAATACAGATAGTTATTCTATTTCTACATTATACTAATGCTTGAAGTGTTTGTTGTTTTTTTTTAAATGAGATTTTAAAAAATCCAGAATAAAACTCAGGGTTTTGGGGGCTTTCCACACCATTTTGGGGGGGGCGGGGGGCAACCCTGCACAAGGGTCTACACTGTATTGTCCTTGTTAATGAGGCAATTATTTCTTCTTGGCTTCCTAGCAACGTCCTAAGTGCCTAGAGACACTAGTTTGATAAAGCCTTGTATTGAAAAACTAAATACTGAGTACTGAGAATAGTGAATAGTTTATTGCATGGAAAGGTTAACCATTTAAGTCTTGCTTTATTAAGTCTTTGAATGGTACGGGTAACATCTTTCTTCTTTTTTTTTAATGTTTTGAATATTATGTACTCAATATTTTTTGTGGCCTACTAGGGCAAAAGTCGCTGTAATCATGCTACTGTCTTATACTAGTCTAGATTAGCAAACAAAACAAAAGCAAAGGAGCAAGAAGAAGGAAACACGCTCCAACATCAGGGAGAGGCCTGCATCACAGGAATATGCGACCTACAACAAATAAAGGTGGCCAACCTCTTTCCAAAATGTCATAGTCTGCAAGTTTGTGTACACAAACCTGTCCCAAGTACAAGGGACAAGCAGAAGCGACCTTGCTTGACTTGATACACAGACAGGTAATGTGCGTGAAGATCACTCAGACTGGGTCATTCCACAAGAATGTACTGAAAAGCCCAGGGGACAATGCAGTCATCATAATAAGATGACGGCGAGAGCTCTATCAAAAGGCTGTGCGAGCAGCGAGTGTGCTCAATTCAAAGATGACAGAGCAACCTGAAGCGGTCGCGGCATCGGGGTAGGTCCATGGGAAAGTTAAAATGAAATGGCACGCAACTTTGAGTTACCCTCAGCCATCTCACATGGTTCTCTGCCAAGCAGCGCAGATTTCCTTCCATGTAGTCGGCATGGACAGAAAGCAACCTGAAGCCTTTGCAGCATTGGGGGGGGGGGGGCATGGGAACAGTTGCAGCATAATGGCATGCAACTATAAGTTCCCTTTGACCCTCTCCCATCATCCTGCCATGTAGTCGGTGTGAGGAAGAGCGAAACGCTGGTCCGGTCGCCTAAGCCTTGCACACTCTTTGGCGCTCTCATTCCCGGCAATTCCTACATGTCCAGGAACCCAGCAGAAGATAATCTCAACATCCGCCCGGCTCGCCAAAACCGTGGCGTCACGGATATCGCGAAACAGGGAATGCAGAGATTCCAATGCCCCGAGAGCACTCAGGGCGCTTTGTGAGTCGCTATAGATCACAATCCGGTCTCTGAACCAGGCACATCGCATACTCTCCCGTACCGAGTGGTGTATTGCCACCAGCTCGGCCGTGAAGAGACACGCAGCGCCTAGCAGAGCCCCGCTGACTTCAATCAGAGGGGATGCTGCGTGGAAGCTGACCCCTTCTCGGGACTTGGAGTCATTCGTATACACTGGCACGGTTCCAGCGTGACGCCAGGTGTGCTCCAAAAGGGTCGTACGCAATACTCCCGGCGCTGTACAAGCTTTAGGAGCAGAGGCTGTGGGGAAGCGGTGTGTGTGTGTGTGTGTCTGTAGGGCCATTCTCCCACCCCCCTTTACATATATCTTTCCCTACCCCTGTGTGAGTGTGTGGGTATAATTTGTCTTCCAATTTTTTATTATGAATACAAATAATAACTGATTGTACTCTCTTTTCAGAGATATAATTTTCTAAACATAAATATAAGAGTAAATATTTAGAGAGTTAAGTTAAATTTATTTGTCCAGCGCATTGGGATATTACCCTAGGTAAGATTGGTTCGTTAATAAAATACTAATAGGCTCAACATTAATTTTAACAACAAGGGATAGCAAAGTCCATCACCAGATTTTTCTTTGGAAACACTATACCAAAAATTTCCCTGGCTCTTTTTAGTATCGCATCCTGTGTCTTCAAAGAGTGAAGCTTCAGCGGACTGTGAGAGGAATCCTCGAAGCGAGTGCTTCACCCAGCCCAGCCCTGAAATGGAGGGCGTTACCTGCACTGCCTACCTTCATTGGCTGACGAGCCTGTCCCCCTTCTTATTGGACAACTACAACTACTACCACCACCCCCAGCCTTCAAGTGATAGTCCTGTACCCCTTCTCGTTCGGGTGTTGTTTTTGTTTTGTTGTGTGGACCTTGTGTAGCCTGTCATATATTATTTTGTTTTCGGTTGGAGAAGTTTAATTTGTATAGAATATTTATTTTGAATGTGCACCAGTGTTAATTTATTTATTTTGTAAATATAAACTGTAATTAAAACTGTATTTTTTTGTAAAGTAAAGGACTGTATATCAAATCGTATCAATACTTCCCCGGGGTTCTCAAGGTCGGTAAATTTTACGATAAGGTTGGAATGCGGGGTTAGTGTTGCTTTCGGCCCGCTACAAGGCGTGGCGACAAATAGCCCAAGGTGGCGTCCTGGGCAGTACCAGGGGCGCCACCGGCACAAGAGGTATACCTAGCTCTCGAAGGAGTTTCCTAGCCCGAAACCCAAAGGGCTTAGGGAATGACTAGCGTCTCTCGGCGGCATAGGCACCGTCGAAATCAGCTGCAGATGCAGTGAGAGCTGTTGGCGAGTGAGAGAGGCGCCGGGCTCACGCGTACAGGCGAATAATGCACTGTGCACGGCGTAGAGCGAGTGGCATCTCCCCAGCATCGACTAGTAGGGTCTCAATGGGGCAAGTGCGGAAGGCACCGGTCTCCAGGCGAAGGCCAGTGTGCTGGATAGAGTCCACCTTCTGAGATACTCGCTCGGCTGCGGATGCATAAAACTCGCATCCGTAGTCGACCTTCGAACGAACAAAGGATCGATAAAAAAGTAAGGCAGTAGTCCTCTCAGCACCCCAAGCTCTAAACGTCACGGAACGAAGAATGACGATGGCGCGGATACAAGAGACCCTAAGGCTACGAATATGAGCCTCCCAGGTGAGGCGTCGGTCAAATACAAGACCAAGGAAACGGTGCGACTCAACTACTTCCAAGCGTACCCCATTAAGAAACACGTTTGGGTCAGGGTGGAGCCGTGGATGGCGGCAGCATCCCGGCTAGAGAATGCGGAAAAAGCGGTCGCGAAGGATTCCGCCACGGACGCGGGGTCAGAGATTGCGATCCCATTCTCCTCGAAAATGGAAGGGGATTCCACCCTCTGCTAGAAGGGTCTTCCCGTTAAGTGAAGACACGTATGCCCGACAAGAAGAGCGGCGGGCGTGCTTCGAAATATACCGGAACCTAACCCTAGCCCCGACGAAATTCACCGAGTGAAATCGTTCAGGCGGCGCTTATAGCGCATGTAGGCATAGTGCTTCTGCTTGAGGGCAGACCACCACGGGAGTGGTAGGCGTGCAAAACGGCCAGACGTTCTAGGAATAGTAGTTAAGCCCGCGGCGATGAGGTTGCCGGAGAAGAACTCGACGGCCTCATATACCACCCTAACCTACTCGACTGAGATAGAGAATTCAGTCATTTCCTAAAATGCAGACCACTGTGCCAAGCACCACCGGGGCGGGCTGTTGGGCGGCAGCGGCCCAGAAAATGCTACTTGAATGGGAAAGTGATCACTACCATGGGGGCTCCAGCTCGTCGATCAGGTTGGGAAGGACTTGACCCCGGGGATTGATAGAGTAGTCTTCCCAAAGGGGATGCCTACCGTTTAGATCTCCGAGCAAGAGAAAGGGCCTCGGCAACCGTGCCACGATGCGGCGGAAGTCCCCTGCGTCAAAGTCGGCTGACGGTGGAATGTACGCAGAAATAAGATTATACTTCCTATCAAGGTGCAGCTGCACAGTTACTGCCTGAAGGAGGTATCTAAAGCCAAGAGAAGAACGGAGACATCATGCAGGGTGTAAATCGCACATCCTCCCGCCCTACCCCCATCCCGTGGTGGTGGGGTCACAAAACTCTTATACCCAGAATGGTCTCCTGCAAAAAGAGCTAACAGGGAATGCGAGAATACTAGCCTCCGCAGCTCCTTCCAGTTGGCCCGGAGTCCGCGGCAATTCCATTGAAGGAATATGCCCTCCAGGTCTAGTTAGGAGACGCGGGGGCCCTCTTCGAAGAGAAGACCCTCATGGGAATGGCTGTACGCTTCCCAGAGGCAGAACACCGGGCGCTGTTCGCCGGACAATGCGCTGAAGGCGGTGTCGCCTTCAAGGACTTATTGGGGGAGGTTGGGTTCACCATGCAAGTCTTTTCCTCCACCGACTCAAAATGTTAGGTGGGCGGGTCGGCCCTGTTTTCGAGGATCCACCCAGCCCACCACTGGGCGTAGGCGAAGGAGCCGGAGTTCCTTTGTTGCTGTCCTCCTTTCAGGGAGCAGCTTTAAGAACCCCCTCAAGATGGACTGGCGACCAACTTCAGGGGTGTTGCCTCCTGTGAGTCTAACGACTCGGTGGAGGCACGTGGCCGTTTCGCCTTACGGGAAGGGAGGGGAGCCTTGGTTTTAGCCAGGGCTTGGTGTGGACCTTTTGTGCCGCCAGCTTAACCAGGGAAGCGTCTGGGTTAGGTAGAACGGGCAGAAGGGTTCCGAATGGGCGCGGAAACGAACGTACTCGTAGCAGAGGGTGTCTTTTTCAACATTGAGGCATAGGACGTCCCTGGTAGCGCCGGGTGCGCTAGGACCAAGTCCTTAGCCTGACGAAATGAGAGCTGATCTTGAGCCTGAAAAGCCAGGACTTCCTTCACAATGCTTCGAAAAGCGGGGTGCGGCTCTCCGCAATTGACAAACTTGGCCACACACGATTTGGACTTATCATGTGTGGCCTTGGAGCAACTTACACAGGTTTAGGGGAACCCCGACTTTGCACTTTTGGTCTTAGTCAGAGGCACGGCACCCCGGGGCGCAGAGAGGACAGATGTGCCGATCTTGGCTTGGTCGCTTACCAAAGTGGCAGCAGACTCATCTCATCCCAGCAGCCCCAGCAGATGGAGAGAAGGGCAGGGAATGAACCCGATTCTCTATCCTGCGCCGACAGGACGGACCAACCTCAGCAAGGTCCTTCTCCGAGATGGAGAAGGTTCTGGCGGTCGCAGGGCCACCAGCCAGAGGAGGAGATCCCTCCCCTCCTTGTACTACTGCCTTGGAGACCCGACCTGTTTGAGGAGGACCTTGCATAGGGGCGGACTCGAGTACGGTGCTTGGCACCGAGCCTGGATTTGCCCCCATGGAAGGCCCTATTGTCTGAGGCTGGGTTGCCTCAAGGACCATGTCTATCTTGGGGGGAAGGGGCTCCTTGAGGTCAGCATCTACCCTGTGAAAATAGAGGCCTACCAGATAAAATTGTGAGAGTGGTTGTAGGGGAGAAATACAGGCTGTCTGAAAGGAGAAGCTAAATTAGGGCTGGAAGGGGTGCTGAGTCCCATCAGCATGGCGGCCAGGAATACACGCTCAGCTGCGGATGCATAAAACTCTATGGTAAAGTTTCAAATGAACAAAGGATCAATAGAAAATTAAGGTATTAGCCCTATCAGCAGCCGAGGTGCATCACAGAACAAAGAATGTCCATGGCGTGTGTGCAAGGGATCCTAAGGCTGCAAATATGAGTCCCAGGTGAGGCATCGGTCCAAAAATGAGACACAGGAAACTGTGCGAATCCACCACTTCTGGGTGATCCCCGTTTAGGGAAAGGTCCAGGTCAAGGTCAAGCCATAGATGATGGCAAAGGGCACCACCATAGTCTTGCCCAAGGAAAACTGAAACTTGTGTGCTTTGGCATAGTGTATGGAGATTTTTCATGAGGTGTCATAAGCATTCTTCAGATCGAAAAACACTGTGACATAGGGGTGGCTATGAAGGAAGGCTTCGCAGACAGCATTTTCCAGTCAGCAGAGCATCCAACGTGAAGTGGAATTTGGGGAAGCCACACTGTACAGAAAAACAGGTGGCCTCTGCTGTCCAGGAAAAAGGCTAGTCTAACATTGAACAATTTCTCCATCAACTTGCATATGCAGGAGGTTAGATAGATTGGGCTGAAATTGGCTGGGGTTGAGTGATCTATTCACGCTTTGCGAAAACAAAGTCATTAGCCAGGAGTCTGGGAGGTTACCTTCTATCCAGATCCTGTTGAAAAAATCTAACACAAAGGCCATGCCTAGTTCACTTAGGTGTTAAAGCATGGCATATGGGACGTCGTCCAGACCAGGGGCAGTGCCTTTGCACAAAGTGAGAGCAGAACAAAACTCACTCAATGAAAACATGTCATAGAAGGATTCAATGCCTTTGGAGGTAAAGTCCAGTCTGCAGCCTTCAGTGATATCACAGCAGCTAAAGAATGTGGTCCTGAAAGAATCCGCAACAGATGGAATGTCAGAGATTCCAGTCCCATTATCCTGGAGAACAGTAGGAGGGATCTGCAAGAACTTGCCCTGAATCTTTTGGACTAACTTCCACACTTCTGCAAGAAGGGTCTTCACATTAGGTAAGGACATATATGACCACCGGGAAGAGCAACAGGCATGCTTCAAAACATGCCAGAACCTAGCCTTAGCTCAACAAAATTCAATAGCAGCGAAATCGTTCGGGAGGTGGTTATAGCGCATGTAGGCATAACGCTTCTGTTTGAGGGCTGTCTAACACTAGGAATAGTAACCAACTACATGGTGATGAGGTTACAGGAGAACTCAACAGCCTCATCCACCAACCTATCCTCAACTGGGACATTTCCTGAAATGCGGGCTCTCTCTCATGTAGCTGTGGTCAGGTCAGCAAGGACTTGACCCATGGTATTGATCGAATAGTCTACCCAGAGGGGGTGTCTATTGTTCAAATCCCCAAGCAGTAGAAAGGGCCTCAGCAACCATGCCACAATGCTGCGAAGTCCCCAGCATCGAAGTCGGCTGACAGTGGAATGTTCTCAGAAATAACAGTATTCCTCCTATCCAGGTGCAACTGCACCACTACTGCATGAAATGAGGTATTTAAAGCAAAGAGAAGAATGGATACATCATGGCAGTTGTAAATGGTGCATTCTCCTGCCAAGCCTCCATACTGTAGTGGTGGGGTCTCGAAACACATACTCAGGGAGGGTGGGTAGGAGGCATGCACCCAGGATGGTCTCCTGCAAACAGAGTGCTAACAGGGAATGGGAGGACATGGGCCTACACAACTCCTCCCAGTTGGCTTAGAGTATGCTGCAATTCCATTGAAGGAATATGCCATCAAGGCCTAGCTCTGAGGAGATGCGAGGGCCCTCTTCAAAGAGAAGACCCTCACAGGAATGATAGCTGGACCCTAAATGGAGGCAGAACTCCGGGCATTGTATGGCCGAACCAGGCACTGCCCCCTTTGAGGACCTATTGGGGGGAGAGGGGGCTAGCCATGCAAATCTTTTCCTCCCTCCCCCTTGAAACCTTAGGAGAGCAGACTGACTTAAGAGGCAGGGATCCGTCCTTTGGAGGATCCACCATTTACTAGGCACCCAGCCCAGTTTTATGAACCCCAGATAAAGGTCTCACGACCACCTTTAGGGGTGTTGCCTCCTATGAGTCGAACAACTCGGTGGAGGCACACAACCATTTCCCCTTACAGGAAATGGCCATGCTGTGAGATTATGGTGGGCCCTGTTTTTAGCCAGGGCTGGGTGAGCCCTTTGCCCCACAACCTCTACCTGGGGAGTA
Organism: Ceratothoa steindachneri; assembly: GCA_963969495.1. Lineage (NCBI taxonomy): Eukaryota > Metazoa > Arthropoda > Malacostraca > Isopoda > Cymothoidae > Ceratothoa > Ceratothoa steindachneri. Next base: position 60,512,487 of record OZ018322.1, read on the forward strand.
CCAGAGAAGGGTTCCAAATGATCGTAGAAATGACCATGATGGTAGTCCTTGAGTAGCAAGGAACAGAGGGTGTCTCTTGTAAATTGAGGCATACAATGTCCCAGGAACGAGAGATGATCAATAGCCTGAGCAGCCAGAATTTCATTCTCCAGGAGATACACACCACATTTCTTCAAAGAAGTGGGGTGCAGCTCTCTGCAATTGACACACTTGACCTTACACATTAGGGATTTATTGTGTTCAACCTTGGAGCAACTTACATAGACTTCAGGTAAACCTGACTTTGCACATCTACAGGAGCAATTCTTATGGCTGCTTCAGCCATAAGAATTGCTCCTCAGCAGTAGCACAAATGCATTCATGCAGTAACAATACCAACCAGCATGCACCGACTCAGGGAGCAGTCTGTCATGGTTGAATGTCACAAAGAATCTAGGAGTAGCTTCTTCTACGCCTTTGTTGGATGCTACCATTGCATAACAGATTGATGTCACTTTGGGAAATTGGCTTTGATTAAGGAGTTTCTTTTAAATAATAGATTGGGGGTTTGTGTTTTTGTAGAATCACTGTTCAAATGAATTACTTGATCCAGTGGAATTTCTAAAGTTTCACAGAGAAGATATTGTACTAGGCTTTGTCCCCATTACTGTCATTGTTGCTTAGTCTTAGGGTGTCTGGCCAAACAGGCCCAAGATCCTGAGAAAAACCACAGCTAGCAGTGGACACCCAAACAAACTTTCCAGTGAGTGTATGTTGTGTTGTCTGCTTAGATGTTTCTAGTTTATGCAGTCTTACATTGTTTTATGGTGTGGGTAGATGTGCTACAACCAGGACAGACACACACACAATGGAATCTCCAGCTTTTTCTGGTAGCTAGGAGGGCTGGGTGGTTCCCGCATCTTAGGCTGGCTGTGCACCCTGTCCTCACAATGTAAGGTGGCTTCAGAGGTATGTATGTTAGGGGGGTGAGTATGTAGTTGTTGGCAAGCGCACCAATGAAATGGCGAGTGATTTCATTGTACATGTAATTCTGAATGTAGGCATGGGTGTTGTTTTGATGTTTCTTTATTTCTTGCTGTGTGTGGTTGCGCTGCAATAAATTGTGCACCTCATGTCAAGGTGATCCTGACTTTTGTTTCCTGGTGTACATGATATTTGCCCGACAGGGGCAATATTTTCTTAGGTGGAATTAAAGTTATTTATTCCAAATATATTAGGTATGTGAATTTATTTATGGAATAATATAGTGAAATACCAAGAACAAGCTCACTAATTAGAAGGAGAAGCAAATGATATAACTCTACATGAAAAAGTGACAAATAATACCAATGGTTTTATATCTTCTTTTTTCTAGAATCCTTTTTTAAACAATGACCAAGTGATTTGAATGTGTTTTTAAAATATCACTTTGGAATGGGTTATATAGAGATATCCTTGAAAAAATACTTTTAAACAAATGGATCATTGTTTTATCATTTCTAAAGAAAAGATATAGTAGTAATCCAAACAACTAGATGCCAGTCAATGAAAATTCTCTGTTCCATAGCATCATACTTCAGGCCCAGTAAATTGAGCAGGTCAGCAATGCTGTTACAGTAGACCACTAAAGAGGCTTCATCAAATGTGAAAAATTTCCTAAATTCTTTCTTGCGGTCCCGATACCAATAGAATGTTATCCTTGGTGCCAGCATACATTTCCCTCAAAGACATGAACCCAATAGCTGAGCAGATTCTTTCCAAAGGTTCAGGTTTTGGTCTCGATACCAATAGAATGTTGTCCTTGGTGCCAGCATACATTTCCCTCAAAGACGTGAACCCAATAGTTGAGCAGATTCTTTGCAAAGGTTCAGGTTTTGTGTCAGGCAGTGAGTTCAGCTTGCATAAATGGCACCAGTTGGGTGTTTTCTGGCTTGTATGCATTAAACTCAGCTGTATCAGCAGTGACATTAGCCTCAGAGTCAGAGATAGAACCCATGGTAAAACCAGGCTCAGGAATGGGAAGATCAGCGCCATGCAGGACTGGTTTTATAGCAGAAGGAACATTAAGGTATTGAACATGGTGTTTGTTCTTGCGATTGATACCTTTCAAATTTGTCATGCAGAAGCAGCAGTCAGTGATGTGATCTTCTCTTCTTTTCACTTCTCAATCTCGTTTGCAGTGAAAGCAGTTTGATAAACAACCATTAGTCTCTAGTGATAGCGGTGCGTAGTCGCTGGGTGGATGCTCCATGCTTGGTGAGACTGTGTGCTAGTAGTTCTGAAGTGTCAACCCAAGTCACCAATGTTATATCCTTTCTCGCAAGCATATCGCATAGAACAACCACATAAATTCTTAGTTTTTGATTATAAACATTTTTAGAAGAGTACAAAGCATCAACCAAATTCTTGTTGTCCATAAAACAATGAATGTTAACACCAGCACAGTGAAATATTTCAACAATGATACTGGCGCCATACACTGCAGATTCAGCGCACTCAAGAAGAGTCAAGGTCTCAGCAGACAATGTTGACTTGACAACATGCCTGATTTTCCTAGTCTGCCAGTAGATTGGACAATGAGCACCACTATCATCATCTAGGAATACAATAAATGCTTCTTGAGAATGACCATCACCCTAATTACCAAAAGTTGCATCCGAATAACACTTTAGAGTACAGGCTTCGAGTGGCTCAAGCTTAGGAAATCACCAACAGTTGCCTTGTTACTCACAACACAACTGACAAGTTTCGAAAGCAATGTCTGGTCTGGCATGTGTTTCGATCCAGTTCAGTTGTCCAATCAAAGCTCTGTACTCAGTCTTTTCCACCAGTGTTAAGAAGCGTATGCTGATGACTGATAGGTGTCAAAGTTGTAGCATACTGGAACTGAACAACAGTCAAGCCATCAGCAGTAGTGTTGATGTTCAAACCAACATACTTGCATGATGCTGATGCTAAGCTGCCAATCAAGAACATGAATCCTCAAATGCAGCAGTTCCCACCCAGAGAAAATCATCAACATAGGGATACAAATTATGCCCTCAAAATTTTGTCATTGTACCACTGCTTGGAAGATACCAGAGACAAAGCTAGACGTACTGCTTCCCTGGAACATGTAGGCGAATCCTTGTGCAATGAAATAGTGTCTTCTTCAAAGCCACATACTACTAATCTTGCTTTAGTAACATTCTTATTATCTTGCAGTTTCTCAGTTATCACCCACCTCCCTGATATGACATCTTGACTAACATTTTTAACTTCTTCATAAACATTGTTGTTTTTCCAGTTTTGCATTTTAACTTCTTTTGCTGCCATCACATCATCGCTATTAAACATTACAACCATCTCTACACTGTTAGGTATCACAGACAATTCAACAACATCAGTGAAGTCAATCCAACCAATAGTACCATCAGAATCGTACCTGACATTGAAACAATTACAATATTTGTTACTTGAGGCTTTTCCCACTCTACTTATCAACTTACCAGAGACAAGGTCACCAGTAGCTGAACTCACACCTTGAAATCACTGTCCAACTTTGATTTGGGCTGCAGAGTTACCGCCGATGTCAACGCAACTATCTTCATGTTGATTCTCATTACCATCAGACAGCTGATGCACTTCAGCAGCCTCATCACTGCCGTCGCCGTCATGGCTGTGATCATCCTCATTATCCACAGGAGGATAGCAGTCCTAGTTACCAGACTGATGTTGCTCTACACCATCTGGTGATGTCACTGGACATGGTCATGCTACAAGCAACAAGCATGAACTCTCACAGAGACGCCGCCATGATGGACCAACACCTGCTTTCCATCAAGTCCAATCACAACACCAGGCCTGGGCCACTTGTTATTGTCATTATGCTTAAGAGAAAACTTCATCACCATTACTTAGATTTTCCACATCAGTAGTACACACATTGCTTCTTAATGCTCTATTCAGTCACTCATTTGACTCAATCTTTAAAAACTGCTGCCTGGCAGAGTGAACAGCATTCAAATTATTTCTTACAATAGTGGAAGCCATCACCGGTTTATTGCAAAACACATTAGGCATAGCAGGGTTAAAACCAAATACTACTTGATTAGGTGAAAATCCTGAATTATTCAACAAGGTATTACATGCAGAAATTGCCCAGGCAAGCGCAGTCTCCAGATCACAACTAGAATCAGCCATAATTTTCTTTACTAGATTACCAATGACTGCATTGACCATTCACAAGTCCCGTTACTCCATGGGCTGTCTGCTGCTGTAGTTATCACTTTTATATTGAATGCTTCACCAAGGGGTGTCATCTCATCATTATTAAACTCACCCCATTATCAGTGAGGATCTTCTGGGGAGAACCAAATAGACTAATCCAACACATGAACAAACCTTTAATGATTGTTGAAGAAGTTTTGTTTTTGAGTACTGTTACTGTGCAAAATCTCTTAGCCATATCGACTATCACAAGGGAGTAACATTGACCCAACACTTTCAAATCCATTGCAATACTTTCATTAAAATTTGTCATCATTGGTAAACATGCAACTGGTCTAGGAATAGGTCTTTTAAATCCTCACGCGTTTCACAAATGCTTGATAAATCATTGATTTCCCATTTAAGATTAGTATTGTTGCTACCCGTATTTCTTAGAAGTTTTATCAGCCGTGAGATGTCCAAATTGTTTGTGTAGCTGCAACGCAACTATCTTCATGTTGATTCTCCGTACCATCAGTCAGCTGATTCACTTCAGCGGCTTCATTACTGCCAAATAGACTAATCCAACACATGACCAAACCTTTAATGATTGTTGAAGCAGTTTTGTTTTTGAGTACTGTTACTGCACAAAACCTCTTAGCCATATCGACTATCACAAGGGAGTAACATTGACGCAACACTTTCAAATCAATACTTTCATTAAAATTTGTCGCCATTGTAAACATGCAACTGGTCTAGGAAAAGGTCTTTTAAATTTAACACACGTTTTACAAACACTTGATAAATCATTAATTTCCCATTCAAGATCAATATTATTGCTACCCACATTTCTTAGAAGTTTTATAATTTTTTCAGCTGTGGGATATCCAAATTGTTTAGGTAGTTTCATGGCAACTTTCTTCACATTAACATATATATTTTTATTTATTTATTTTTTTTAAAGCTCATCTGGTGACTGCCTACTTGGGCATAAGTCACTGACTCACCACTGCCTAGTACTAGGCTACTTTAAAATAGCAACAAAAAATAAAAAAAGGAAGCAAGCTCCAGCGTCGGGGGGGGGGGAGGTCTGCCTCACCTAGGCGAAGGAACGTAAGACCTACAAAAGTAAAAAAAAAAAACAGGTCTATAAGTCGACCAGTCAATGTGCATGAAGTCGTCCCAATTACAGGCTGTAGAGACGCCGCCCATCCCGGTACTGGGACAGGTAACATACGGGAAGATCGCCCAGACTAGGACATTCAACAAGAATGTGCCGAACAGTCTGGGGGACAAGGCAGTCTTCACAGTAGGGCGCAGCAGGCGAGCGCTCCATCAAATAGCGGTGCATCCCGCAAGTGTGTGTCCAATTCAGAGACATCAGAAAGCAAACCGAAGCCTTCGCAACATTGGGGAGTAGGTCCATGGGAACAGCCGCAGTGCAATGACACACAACTTTAAGTTCTCCTTGACCATCTCCCATCTTCTTTGCCAGGCAGCTTGGAGAGTTGCCCATATTCCTGCCATGTAGTCGGTGTGAGTTAGAGCGAAACACTAGTCCTCACAGACACTTTGGTGCCCTCATTACCCGCAATCCCTACATGTCCAAGAACTCAGCAGAAACTAATCTCGACATCTGCCCGGCTTGACAGAAATGTGGCATCACGGATATTGTGAACCAGGGGATGCAGAGATTCCAATGCCCTGAGGGCACTCAGGACACTTTGTGAGTCACCCTAAATCACAATCCAGTCTTTGAACTGGGCACATCATGTTGTAACGGGCCACGAACCTGCATCTATCCAACCCGCTTCCTACACTAAGTCAGACGTGAGAAATGAAACGGGTTGTATATATAGTCCTTTATTTACCAAAAAAATATGAGTAAATATACTTGAGATCTCAATATATATACAAAAAAAAAATAATCCTGCTTATGAATACTACCGAGTGGGGATTGGGGGGAGGGGGGCTTCAGAGGCGGTGGTGACTGCTGAACCCAAAGTCTCCAAGCCAACCACCTTACCAGTGGGTGTGAGCAAAGGAGCTGAACCTCCTTTCAGGAGGCAGCTTTAGGAACCCAGCAAGATGGCCTGGTGACCAATTTCAGGGGTGTTGCTTCTTGTGAGTCTAATGACTCGGTGGAGGCGCGTAGTAATTTTGTCTTATGGAAAACGGCCATGCTGGGGGAAGGGAAGAAGCCCTGGTTTTAGCCGGGGTTGAGTGTAAACCCTTTGTGCTGCCAGCTTTACCAGGGGAGTACCCTGGGTGGGTAGAACCCAAGGAAGGGTTCGGAATGGGCATAGAAACAACCATGTTTTTAGGCCTGGAGGGGCCAGGAGCAGAGGGTCTTTCTCAACATTGAAGAATAGGATGTCCAAGGCAGCGCCAGGACCAAACCCTTAGCCTCACAAAATGAGAGACGATCCTAAGCCTGAATGGCTAGGATTTCCTAGTCAAGGAGATACGCACCACATTGCTTTGAAGCAGGGTGTGTCTCTCCGCAATTGAGACACTTGGCCACACACGATTTGGACTTATCATGTGTGGTGACAGTAATAGCACCTCCACAAAAGTGGAACAAATGCCTTCATGCGGTAGCGATACCAACTGGCACACACAGACTCAGGAAGCTTGTCACAGTCGAACATGACAAAGAGTGTAGGGGTGGGTCTTGAGGCCTCTCCCTGTTTTCTCATTACATGTTCGATCTTGACCACCCCATGGTCAGCCAGCTCTAAGGTGGGTCTTATGTCAGTTGCCTCGCATAAACTACTTTCACGAAGTTCATGGTAGAGTGCGGCATCAAACTCACAGGCGTGCTATCATGTGTCCGAAGAGCACTAATCATGGCCCCCCTCGGAGGGATTCGACGCATTTGCCAAGAGGCTCCCATCTGAGAAATGGGTCACCTTAAGCTCTCTACCAATCACACTAGCTAAAGCTCTCCTCTGATGGATCATGTTGCCCTTAGCCAACATGCTGCCATCAGTGGAGCAAATAACCAGGAAGCGGTTGAAGCCAGCAGGCTTGAAAATGCCTGCTAGTCTCTGAATGAGGGGCATTGATGTAATCAAGGCTCTGCTTTGCACACTAGCACTTTTGGTTTTAGTCAGGGACTCCGCACCTGGGAGGGCAGAGGAGCCGTATGTGCTGATTGCTTACCGAAGTGGCAGCAGACCTATATGTCCCCCGCAGCCCCATCTTTTCATTTTAGGAGAGGAGGGCAGGGAATGAACCCACTTCTCCCCTCCACAAGCAGAAGCCCCCAGGCCAGATGGACTGGCCTCAGCAAGGTCCTCCTCCAAGATGGAGAAGGTCCTGGTGATTGCAGGGGCACCAGCTGGCGGAGGAGATCCCTCCCTTCCTTATACTGTCTTGGAGAGCAGAGCCAATGTATGGGGAGGCACAGGCCATGACCCCCGCTTATGTCAGTATACGAGCTAGCAGGTCTCTGGAGGGAAGTGGCCAATGGACCCTGTCTTCCCTCTCCCCCTTAAGGGGGTTTGCCCTACTGATCCGCTGAAATGGGCTGCCTGCTGGCTTTCTAGGTAAGTCCCCTGGGAAAGTAAAGGTGGGGCTGCCAGTGGTAAGATGGAGGCACCCGAGGGCGACTCCAAAGAAGGGGATGAGGGTGAGCCCCCTGCATCCATAGGTAATGGAGAGGAGTAAGCCTCCTCTCCAATCAAAGAGTTTTGGAGGTTCCCCTGTGAAAGCTCAGGAAGGGGGACCGACATTTTTTCTGTGGGCCTGCTCGAGGGTGGCCCGACGATCGACGAGGGGAAATTAAGGAGAGATTTTTGACTTTGTCATCATTGGGCATGGGGAGCCTATTATTTTCACGGGATGCAAACCCTAATCACCCGTCGCAGTATCCTGCTCTGCAAGGGGTGCGTACAAGGCTGGCAGAGCCAGGTGGCGCCATTTTAGGCTACCCCTCCTGCCTGGTGACCTGGCAGCGCTTTGGCATGGTGGCTCCACCTTGGGCATGACATAAAAAGATAGATAGTGAAGTGAGAAGGAAAGGGGATGTGAGGACGGCATGGGTGGGGATGAAGTAGGTTGTTAAAAACCCATCATCCCAAACCGGAGCTCAGGGGTTAGGGAACATCGTCCCCTCCCCCCTCAGCCCCAATCTGGGATAGTTGGCTGAGGTCAGCATCTACCCCATGAAAATAGAGGCCAACCAGAGGAAGTTGTGGGAGAGGTTGTAGGGGAAGTGAGAAGTAGGGGAAAAATACAGGCTGTTTGAAAGGAGAAGAGACTAAGCTGGGGCCGGATGGGGGGCTGAGTCCTGTTAGCACAGTGGCCAGGAAGGCAAATCGCCACACCCCTTACGGGGTCCAAATTAGCAGCTGTAGTTAAAGATATTGATGATAATTTTAAAATGTAGGGGTATTTAAATAAATTGTTATCCTGGGCACATAAGTGGCAAATGACTTTCAACCTTGATAAGTGCAAAGTTATTAACATGGGAAAAGATAATAGAGAATTTAACTATGAAATGGATGGGCATTGGCTGAGCTCAGTAGAGGATGAGAAAGATCTAGGAGTAGTAATAGATAAGTCATTAAGGTTTTCTAAGCAGTGTATTGAAGCAAGAAATAGGGCAAATAGAGTGCTGGGTTTCATTGAGAGAAATGTCAGTAACAAAAGTAAGGTTATTCTTAAACTCTATAACTCTTATGTTAGGTCACATCTAGAGTACTGTATACAGGCATGGTCCCCACATTTTAGACACGATATTAACCTTCTTGAGTCAGTGCAATGGAGGCCAACAAAGATTATTCTTTCCCTGAGGGACCTTGAATATATAGATAGACTGGGGGTATTAAATATGTTCTCATTCGAAAGGAGGTGTGTGAGAGGGGATATGATTGAGCTCTTTAAATTTTTTTCCGGGATAGATAAATTGGATGTTAGCAAGGTTTTTGAGTTAGATGATGGAAATCGGACTAGAGGTCACCACTTGAAAATTAAAAAGCAAGGGTGTAATGTTAGGCCACATCTAGAGTACTGTATACAGGCATGGTCCCCACATTTTAGACATGATATTAACCTTCTTGAGTCAGTGCAATGGAGGGCAACAAAGATTATTCTTTCCCTGAGGCACCATGAATATATAGATAGACTGAGGGTATTAAATATGTTCTCATTCGAAAGGAGGTGTGTGAAAGGGGATATGATGAGCTGTTTAAAAAAATTTCTGGGATAGATAAATTGGGTGTTAGCAAGTTTTTTGAGCTAGATGATGGAAATCGGACTAGAGGTCACCACTTGAAAATTAAAAAGCAAGGGTGTAGGTTGGATTTAAGAAAATATTTTTTCACCAATAGAGTGGTGGACTTCTGGAACAAATTGCCACCGAGGGTAGTAGGTAGTCCAAATTTAAATGTATTTAAGAGTAGGTTGGATGAGTTTATGGGGAGGGAAGGTTGTGATGGTTCCTAAGTTTTGTATATATTAATATTGTTTGTATATATCTATAGCTGCATGATTTAGTTCTTGACAAGCCTTGATTGGTGATACCCTTGTTTCTGGACACAATCCTCTGGATGTAGTCTTCTTGGGAGTTTGGGTGCCTTAAAAAAGAGGCCATTTGACTTGGATTACCTATGATGGGCCCTTGTAGCTTTTGTCATCTGTAATATTATATTGTGGGGGACTTGATTTTGTCTTCTCCTGGTGATGGTGCTTTTTGTTTTTGATCCGCTTGTGTGGCTGGTTTAAATTGTATATTGTGGGCGTGTGATCTGACACAATCCTATGGATTGTTTATATTGTAGATGCATGATCTGACACAATCCTATGGATTGTTTATAAAGTAGTTGCATGATCTGATATAGTCCTATGTGGGTGGGTTTTGATGGATGCGGATGACCTTTGATAGGCCCTTGTGGCTTTTGTCATCCGTGAAATTATGTTATGTTTTATGTTTTAAGCCAACATCACCTTATGAATGTTAGCGTGGTCTAGTCATCTACACAATGGTAGTACATAGTGTCCAGATGAAAGAGAACCTAGCTTGACCCATTTCTTGGCAATCTTCACAGTGTCATTCACAAAATCCAAAACCATGCCATCAGTTTTCATAGACTTCTTGCTCAGCAGCAACGGAATATTAGCCTTGACAACATCAGTAGTAATTTCCACACGGATGTTATTAATCCAAAAAGTAATTGTTAATTTTTTTCATTGAAGGTACAGAAACGCCATCACCAAATGTAAATGTTGAAACAGATGGCTGCTCTCTAATCAATGATTAGTCATATTCAGATAAGGACTTTAGGTATCGCTACAGCCACAAATTACCACACAGTAGCAGAACAACCAGTGTCTACTATAGCGCAGCCTTCCAACTCTTCAAGCAATGAAAGCAGCTTAGTTTCCCTTACTTTGTTGTGTACATCACCCATAAACATTAATAATTGCACACTTTCAGTCTGATCATCTTCTTTAGTGACCCTATTATTATTGTTCTCATACGCATGTGGACACTGATGTGCCCAATGATACTTTGAATCACAAACTGCACATCAATACACTTGATCATCACATTCTATAGGATTAAGCTTACAAGCTTGTGACTGCGAATGGTGGGATTCTTATCCAGGTACCCACCCGCACAGTCCACACTATTCGTAGTACTCTAAACCTGCGATGCAAGACCATCACGGTAGGAACCTCAATCACACTGTCAACCATGAGTAAACAATGCCTCACCACTAATGGGCTTGTCAGCACAAAACACTGGCTCACTCTTGATACCAACAACAGGTATCATAGTCATTGTGTTCAAAGCAGGGAACTCATATTAGCATAGGAAACCTCACTGATGGCTGACATGACTAACTGCACTTCATTTTCAGGAAGTTTACAAGACACCAAGAACATAAACCCCATCACAGTATCAGGAAGATTCATATCTTCCTGCAAAAAAATTGAAATACATTGCTCAAAATCGCATACAAACTGATTAATGTTTACCCTTTCAGACCTATGAAAATTGTACAAATTACAAAAATGTGTAAATTGCTGATGACCCTTTTTAGGAAAGAACAGTCCATCTAGTTTCACCAACAAAATTTCTACAGTTATCCTTTTTAAAATTATCAATGCTGATTTCTGAAGAGGCTACCCTAGCCCTTCCAGTCAAGGAAAGATGAATCGCTAACACATGTTTAGTTTTTGGCAATTCAGTAAGTTCGCACCAAATAGCAATATCTTTTTTCCAACTGCCATAGCACCCATCATTATCTAGTTTAGGCAGCCATTTTGATGAACAGGCACTGGCATTAATGCTTTCCATAACAGAGGCCATGATGTAAGAGCTCTTCTACTACTCTTAAGAATGTCTGCGCACACTCACCTCTGAACAATAACTGCTGCAAAGCAAGCACCTGGCTGCCCTTACACCACTGGCTGTGACATTACACCATGTCATAAACAAATGAACAGCGTGCAGCATACAATTGCCCACCATTACTATTCCGCCAGATATTAACAAAAATCTATGATTTTTGCTTGACCATCTGGAAGAGCAACATGTCCACAGATGTAACAAAACCTATTTGAATGATTCTTACACATACAATCCATTATAATGTAAATCTAGACCTGAATAGATGAATAAAATAGGTTATGTATGGTTACTCATCACCAAATGTGACAAAAAAGTAATAAAAGGTTGGATGATAACGTTATTTTGGAATGTTATAATATAAATCAAGCATATCTTAGAAACCAAACCTAACCAGAGAAAACTAATTATATTGTTAAATTCAGCATGCAAAAATAATGTTATATCAGTTGGAAAACCTATGACCTTTGGAAAAAAGTTTTGAAAGAGGCCAGTATAATTAGAGATTGTAAGGCATAAAAATCCATAGGAAAGGAAGTAGAAAATAGCATAAAAACAAGCTATTTGAGTTGAATGTGAAATAGAAACTGAGAAAAAAGTAAAGGAATTTTGGCAGATTAATCGACTTTAGGCAACACAAAGTTTAAGCCTTTTCACTCTAGTCCACTATTTGGCTGAAAATACTGAGCACATGAAATAAATAGAATTTATAGTCATTAAACATATTCTGAGAAAAACTTACCAGGCTCTAAGTCTAGAATCATATCAAGGGCTTGACGGTAATGTGGCACTTGCTCATTCAAACCAGTTAAGTTGAATTTATCTTGGATGTAATCCTCATCAACCTGCAAATTAGAATATTATTTCAAGAAAAAATAGTGAAATTCTTAGTCTTATACAGGGTGGGTCTTTCAATTAATAAGTGTTATATTTGTATGGTGTTATGTACACTGGTGATGAACATAATAACTTCCACTAATAAAAACAAATGCAATTTTTACCAAATATTATTAAACATAAAAGTATTTAGTTTGCTATAACATTAGTACTGAGTTTGATTCCCAGCAAGAGCAGACAAAAATTGGGGGCACTCATAGGGAGCCGCCACTCAGGCAATGAGACCAAGTCTGAGGCAAATGCCCAGACAGCTCTGGCTGCATGTATCACTGTTGAGGTTTTAGTGAGTGGGTAATCCCAGTCCCACTTCCTGGACATATATTTTTTTTTTACCGCACTGAGGAGAAGTGTATCCAATACACCTACCTTAAACACTTCCGGTGAATAAGAATAACCCCGGTGCATACCCTTTTGATCAAAACTAAGATGATGACCCCCTGAGTGTGTCCCGACTCAGTAAAAGCCAACCATGGGTGGATCGGTGTAATATTGAGATTTAAGCCGAGTGGATTGCTTAATAATTACCAAAGGATCGTCCAAATTAGTTAAATACACATATACAAAAATAATCTTTAATGTACATGAATTTGAAATAAACACAGCGTATATAAATATAAATAGGATTAATCTTGCACTGAATAAATAAGTCTACAAAAATGTTGTGGGGATTACTTGAAAATTACTCACTGGGATGCTTGCATCTTAATGATACCAGACAGCATGAATGGAATAGTATTATTGAGTTAAACACTGAATTAGGTAAGCACTTCTAATACTCGAAGTTACGGGCTCAGGATGGGAATTCTAGTTCACAAATAAACTGGTGAAGTTAGGGGAGGGGATAATTCAATTGACGATACCTTTGAGTTTGTAAGTATTTTTGAATGGGACGGTGAAGATCTTCTTCTGGTAACGATGATCGCACCTAGTCCGGCTGTCCGAGGTTACCAAATGAGAGGGTAATCCTAGACCAGTGATATACTGATCCTATGCCGGATCACGAGGTGAGCCAAACGGTGACTCAAATTGGACTTCTTCCTCGAAGAACCTGTCCGATTATTCAGCTCCTGGAGTCGGTAGCCAAAACCGATTACCTAGCTACGTCTAGGGTAATTTGCAGAGGGAGGTCCTGTGTAACTTCAGACTCTGAATGGGGGGGGAGGGGGTTTGCAAGAAGTTCGGCACCTACAAGTACCGTGATGGCAACAACCAATTCCCCAAGAAGTTCCTTCCTTGCAGCAGGCGAACAGTTTCCTTTGTGGATCGAGTTTCACACACTCGACGTAGGTCCAAGAGCTTCTGCCTGATTCCAGGGAGAAGTTTTCCTTTTATTTCCCTTGCGAGCAGAAATCAAGAGAGAGAGAATCAAATTCTCATAAAATCTGTGCCATCGTGCAAGACTTTTTTCATCTTTGGGCAGACAGTATGTCTTTCACGCCTTCGAGCCATCTCAGTTTGCGGTGGTGTGAAAAAAGGGGCAAGAGGTGCATTTAGAGATACGAGAGGGCATGCAGCTTGTGTCAGAGTATTTCTGTGTACACTTATGTACGCGGTATTTAGACTTCTACAATCACCAAACAGTCTTATCCTCTCTCTCTTTCTTCACAGATAATAAATCTTTAGTATTTGGTATTTAAATACAACAGTAAAATGTATTTATTATTTAAATACATTTCTCCGAGGTATTTAGTGTTTAGTATTAAATACATTCAAAACTGTATTTAAATATTGCCCAGCTCTGAATTGGCATCAAAGGCCACAAAGGTTACTAAGAGCATTCTATGTGCTGGCCTATTTGAGATCATACCATCAAAAGGTGTTGGTGGAGTGTAGGGGGTCTGAAACCGTATTGTGTTGTGGCTGGTGGGATGTACAGTATGATTAGTTTTAGTATGAGTCATTCTGTGACTTTGGAGGGGACAGGGGATACAGAGTAGTGTAATAGGTCTGTGTGAGGAGGGTAGCATCGGGTCTTTGTTAGGTTTAGGAATGGTGATTATGGTAGTATATTTCCAGATGAAGGGTATGTTGTTAGAGAGTAATTGAAGTTTGATATGTTGGTGAGTGCTTGTGAGCCTCATAGTCCTCATTTTTTTAGGTATATGTTGCTTATGTTGTCTGGGCCACATGTGGATGAATGCTTGAGGTTATTAATATTGTTTCACCTGTTGGTCAGTGAATGGAGCATAGTTGTGATCGGTGGGAAATTGCCTATCATTTCTATGAGGGTGTAGGTGGCTGACCTTTGAGAAGTGATTGATTAGTGTTTGGCTATTTGTTGGAGGGTGTGGTGCCTGTTGTTGTGATGGCAGCATATGATTGTGTACTGTTGGTGTTGGATAGTTTCATGATATTAATTGCTTTGTAAAGTTTGTGTTTGTTTTGTGGTTAAGTCTTTAAATATAAGTGTTCCAGTTTAGAGTTTGTTACTCAAATATTTTGTTTATTTGCTGCTTCTATTTGGTGTTTGGTATCTTGACAGCAAGGTGTCATATGGTGATGCAAAGGGACTCTTTGTCTGATGAAGTCTTGGATTTCAAGGGTGAAGTTGGGCTGTCTTTGACATCACAAAACTGTTTCATATTTGGTACCATTTGCAGAACATTAAACCCCAACCAAACATATATTGCATTATCTTCTTCATCCATAAAAGGTCAAAGATTACTTCTTCAAGTCATAACTGAAACATATCTGTGAACTTTATTTGAACAACATAGGATGGGACATTAAAACCATGCCTAATGCTGGGCAGCTCACCCTGAATGTATGAACATGTTACATACAAGTGCATACCAGCGAGGCCTGATTTTTTATTGCAGAAACAAAGAATATTGAACATTCATAAATCCAACTAGTTTCCAACAGGGTGGGATTGGTGCAGTTAAATGCCACTAAAAAATACCCGGCCTTCCCTTTATGCCCTATTAAACACAAGGCCAGGTATCATCTTTTTTCAGTGCCAAATTGGCCCTGCATAGCAATGGGGTGCTATGTGCTGTAGCATCTTGTACAGTCAAGCTTTATCTCAGGGCAGCATGCCCATAGCATATCCTCTCACAAGCCCCCTCCAAGCACCCAATATGATCCATTCCCCCTTCAATCAACCTACCTTTTATGCAGTCTTCCAACCACTCAAATCCTGACAATCTCTTATATTCTCTTTCCATGTCTATTTGCACATATTCTTCTTGTATGTCAAAACTACATCTCAACAACCCCTTCTTCATAACAAACACTTCTCAGCCAGTCATTCCTCACTCTATCGATCTTTTGAACAGCAATCACTACATTCAAGTTGCTCATTTGCATTGCTCTCACTCAAGATCTTTCCTTCTGCGAGGATAGTCTCACTCCCAGACACCAATGTTGGAACAAGCATACTCTCATGCAGCTCCCTGGCACATTCCACCCTTACTATTCATTATTGCTTTAATTGCCCCAGACAGTTTCAACCATTTAAAACTTTGTAGGTTGCAATCTGCTTCACCTGTACCACCATCACTTACAATGCATCTTAGATACCTACTTACAACTATGCAATTGTTCAATTCAAAGAAGATACTACAGACTAGGATATCATACCATGTTTTTCAAAAGTTATGTTACAGTTTTTTTTTTAATCTTTCAGGAGATTTATATGTGATAGAAAAATGTCTGTCAAACAAACTTAAAGTTCTACTTTTTTTGAACATGTCATTAAAATGTCTTTTCCATTGTGTGCAGGTGTGTGTAGATGGAAGTGAAAAGTATTGAGATCTACTGCACATGGGCCACAGCAAGTCCAACATCGCCGAGAAGCTAAGGAACGGGAAAGACCTCAAGTTATCAACCGTTTGACTGAGAGAGGCCTTCAAAAGTGATAGGAAGCTCAAAATGACTAATCTTGTGAAGATCTTGGTGGCCACAGTGTCCAGAGCTGTCAAGGAGGCGGGTGGCAAGAGCTTGAGGTGTGTGGATAGGCCTCTGCTCATTGACCATATGTGAGAACAACATCAGGAGCGCTGTCATTGCCTTCTCAATGACGAAGATTTATGGCAATCAAATTTTCTTCTGATATAAAAAACCTTTGTGGTCAATCTGATGATCCCACTTCACATATACAACACTTACAAAAAAAACTGCTTAAACATAATGCCTTACTTCGCATACCCATCATATTCCATTCCACACAACCCCAAATTCCAATCATTAACCCCAACTCCATTGTCATCAGCACTTCCACCAACCCCTGCAGCAGCACCAAACAACATTAACAAACTTGAGAGAAATATAATCAAGTGAAGTACAAACTGGCTGCAAATCCTACACAAGAGGAGTAAATGCTTACATCCTCCACCAAACCACAACCTCATGATCCCAAAATTTCTCAACAACTTCATCACATCACCACCCAACCCAACCTCATCCTGGCTAGCAACTTCAATGCCAGGGTGCCTGTCTGGTATGTCAACAACCCCAACACAGACAGAGGACATGATATCCAGTCTTGGACAGACAACCTTACCCTAATAAATGACCCATACTTTTATACTCAGATCCTCTATCAAACCCTCTACCTCCCATCATCTTCTGCTCCCTAAACCTTGCCCCCAGAACACCATGGAGTGGTCAAATCTTTAGAATGTGGGTATCTCCCAATCATTATCACAACAAACAAGGATCATATCAGTTAGCCACAGACATACCTACACAAATTACAAAATAGCCAACTGTGAAGCATTCACAAAGGATACATAACTACATTTTGAAAGACTAAACAGCAACCTGTCACAGACAACACTCGTACAAAATGCAGATACAATATACTCTGAGAAAATCCAGCACAGACCATATCCATCCTCAGAGTCTCAGGCAGACAGCCTGAGTAACATCAGCAACAGGACATGACAAAATTAAAACATACTTAATATGAACAATCACCTACAAGAAAAATACATATGAAAGAATCAGCTGACAAGGGGTAATTAAGATTGAAAAGAAATTAGTTGTTTGCTTCCCACATTCTGGTCATTATAGCCTGCCAACATCCATCAGGAAAGTGCTATGGATGGTTAAACACATCATGTCTGAGGATATGTATTACCTTTGGGAGATTCAAGGTTTGGGCATGTTGCCATTAGGTATTCAGTGTTTTTTGAGGATGGTCACACAGCATGGCCAGTTTTGATTGTCCTATTTGAATTATCAGTTATTATAACACTGTAGTTTGGGGTCATGGCCTCGTCTTAATTTAGAGAAAGTGAATAGTGTTTCTAGGGAGGGAAGATTCTTCATTTGCTATTTCTGTGGAAAGTGTGCGATATGGAATTGATTGGCCAATTATGTTGAAATGTGCTGAAGATGTTAATGTGGCAGTAGTGGAGTGCTGGTAGGTAAAATGTCACCATTTGCAAAGAAACGGTGAAAATCTAGACTAATTAACTTGTCAATAGATTAGCAAAAATAAATTCTCTGAAGAAAGTTTTTGTAGAGGTTTATTTAGAAAGGAGTGAAGTTAAAGAAAAGTAAAAATATGTGGGAGGAACATTTGCCCAAGCATGAGAGATTAGTTGAGCATTCAACCTTCTCAATAAAGCCTAATGAAGGAGCAATATTACAAAAAATGAACATATAGAGATATTGGTAAGGATATATATAATGAAATATATTGGAGAAAATCTTTAAAATTGGGTAGAGATAGAATATGATTTTATATAGAACAAAATGTTGAAAATTGATAAAAAAAAATAAGAGTTCAAATTAAGTAGAGGAAATTTAAATAAAGAAATTGTGGATAAATTGAAAAAGTCATGTCAAGAGGTGCTCTAAATTATTCTATTCTGATTGCATGAGAGAAAGCTAGAGCACCTTTATTGGACTATAGTATATATGCAAAAACTAAAAATAATTCTCATCTGATCAATTCAATATGACAATCATAACTTTTCAAATATTTCACAACTATAGCTGAAATATTTGGCACAAAATTTAAGGACAGATCTTGCAACATTAAATATTCAACTTTACCTCACAGAAAAATTCATTGCCCCTCAAACCACAAAACCAGGCAATCCAGGATACTTCTTCTGAGCTACTCATTTTCCTGAAAGGAAAGAAAAGCAATTAATAAAGACAAATATACAAAACAAGCTTGAAAAATAAATTCCATAATTTGCCCAAACTTGAGCAAGTACAAAAAAAACTTTTAGACTTAAGCCAAAGGAAACCCAATTGAGCTAGTCAATTAATTACTTATGAGGTAGCCAGTAAGCATTAACTCTTCAAAGAGTCAATATATTTTTAAAAAAAATTAGGATCCCATCCTAGTGGTACCAACATTGCCACTACCATCACCTATTAATCATTTAATCTACATGTTAGAAAAGTACACAAACATTTATTTATGATGAAATTTAAAAAAAAAAAATACCAAAAGTAGGAAAAAACAAATAATAATGTTATGAAAGACACCTGAAGGAGAAAGGACTGCCATCAGGAAAATTAGCCATTAGTTCCAAGGTATGCATAGATATCTTGCAGAAGGCACACCTCTGCCAACACCTCTAACACAACCTGACAGGCAGATTTATTTTGCTAGAATTTAAAGTGAAATACTAACAAAGGTGAATCTTTTAGAAAGTTCATAAGGAGAGATCAATAAAGTGGTGAGGCTACAGAAATTTAAAATGTGTAGAAGACAGAACTGCAGGCATTGGGGCTAAGGGGGGCACATAATTCTCCAGATATCAGCCACAGTACGTTGAATATGTTACACATGACATTCCATTGTCAGTTACAAGGATGTAAGGAAACCTCAAAGGCCTTATGGCTCACTTGAGATTTCTATCAGATTATATACCTATTTACATACATAAGTTGTTGTAGCGAGTGGTGAATGTGAGAGTGATATAAACGCAATAGAGGCAGCACTATACAAGCTTTTGAGACCAGGGGTGAAATGCTACCTACAAGGTACCTACAAGGCATCCAGCATGGAGTGGAACTTATGAAAGCTAATGTAAAGAAGAGAGGTGACCTGTGTTTTCCAGGAAATAAGGCAATCTAACATTCAACATTTTCTCCATCAAATTGAATATGCAAGAGATTAGAGAAATTGGGAGGAAACCAGGAAGGGTAAAATGGTCTCTTCCCACCTTGCAAAAAGTAAATTTATGTGGCATGCATAAAGTACAAAGGGGGCAGGATACCCTTTAACAAGGGTCCTGTTGAACAAAGCCATTAGAAAAACCCAGCCTCACTCACCTAGGTGTTGAAGCATGGCATACAAAATATCATCCAGAATAAGGGTGGTGGTATCCATGCAAGAAGTGAGAGTGGAACAACTTGCTCAACAAAAACATGTCCTTGAAGGATTTCCCACCACTTAAGAAGTCTAGTCAGGGGCATAGAGTGACTAAAGTCTCCAAGCAAACAATTCTTTGATGGAGCTCAGTAGTCACTTTCACGTGCGCTGGCATCTCTGCAGTGAGTATGACAACAATAGCAATTGTACAGTTCTTACCTAGTGAGCAAAATGTTGCCAGATGATTTCAAGAAACTTCTAGAATGTTCCTGAGATAGTTTTCTTATTTTGCATATCAATATTTTATTTTGTTAGTTTATTTAGTATAATTTCTTAAATACATGATTGTATCATATGAAAACTTCATGAAATAATATATTAAATGCATGCCTTTATGTGGCATGGAAATTTTATTTAGCTACTCATATTTTTGAAAATATTTTAATAAAGGAAAATTCTTCTCTTATTTTGCTCAGTAGTGTATATTTATATATAGTGATACCTCAACTTATGAATAAAATTTCTGGTCAAAATCTGCTTTGAGATATGTATGTTGCTTTAACTTACCAACTTTAAAGGGCAGATGGTTCTTGCCCATCTTACAGTGGCGTGCATCGTTCTTCCACTCATCTCACCCCAGTAGGCATGTTTACCCAGCAAGATAAACATCTGTGCTTTTGTATTGTTTTATGACCTTTTTTTGTAACTTATGTGGCTTTACCTAGCTGAAACTATAGCCACCATTGTGAAGAAATCTGTGCTAAGAAAAGATACAGTTGAGTTACAAAGAGTTACAAAGAAAGTAAGTACTTCAAGAGACAATTTGATCCATTTCAATGGAAGTACCTATAATTTTATTCTAAATTCTAACTATATACAACTATATATAAGGAAAAGGATAGTAAAGATGAAGTCTCTCCCCACCCACCTCTCCCACCCATTTCCGGGTTTGGAAAAGTGAAAATATATACCTGGCAGTGATGGAAATTAGACACATCCAGGAAATTTTAAAAGGAAAGCAGGAAATAATACTATATACAAAAACAAAAATCTAACTTATCGTAATAATCTTAATTTAGAACATGCTCTTTTTTCTTTTTCTTTTGTTAACATAGATTGTTAATTTGTCTAAACAAATATTAATGAAGACATTTTACTACTATTTAAATCTCTTCAACAAATGTTGTCATGTCACATGTTATCTAACATATTTACAATAGATTCTTAGCCTATATAAACAAACAAATATTAATGAAGCAATTTTACTAATCTTTTATATGAGCATTCGCTTTATCTTTTCAAATCCAATGTCATGTCACTTATTATCTAACATTTCTTAAAATTTTGTCTAGTCTTACCTTAAATGTTTCAACTGTATTACTGGAAACCACATCTTCAGGTAACTGATTCCAGGTATTTACAATTTTGTATGCAAAGGAGTTCCCGCATAAACTTGTTTGAAAATGCTTCGGCATTATTTTCATTCCGTTATTTCTTGTACTAGATGTGCTGAATTTGAACCAATTTTTATAGTCTACGTTATCTATTCCTTTCAAGATTTTGAACACTTCTATTAATTGGCCCCTCAATCGTCTTGTTTCGAGGCTGAATAAGTTTAACCTTTCTAATCTTGTTGCATAATTATGATTTTGTAGTTCTGGAATTAATTTTGTGGCTCTTGCTTGTACCTTCTCTAATCTATCAATATCTTTTCTTAAGTATGGTGCCCAGACCTGAGAACAGTATTCTAATTGGGGTCTTACCAAAGCATTGTACATATTCAAGATTGTAGTTTTATTTTTGTATGTGAATTGGCATTTTATATATCCGAGAAGCAGCCTTTGTGCTTTCTTTTCAACTTCAATGCACTGCCGAGTAAACTTAAGATCATTTGAGATATACACTCCAAGATCATTTTCATTTTCAGTTACTGTAATCTTTTTATCGAAAAGTTTATATTCTGCTCTTGGATTTTTATGACCGATATGCATTACTTCACACTTATTAAGATTTAAGGGTAGTTTCCATTCTGCCGACCATCGTTCTATCTTATCAATATCTTTTTGAAATTCAAAGACATCCTGTTCAGTTATTATTCCTTTTCCTAATTTGCAATCATCAGCAAACTTAGAAATTTTTGATAGCAGGTCATCGTCTATATCATTAACATACATAATAAAAAGCAAAGGTCCAAGGACAGAACCTTGTGGAACACCACTACTAACAGGAGCCCATTCTGACGCTTGTCCGTTAATGACTACTCGTTGTTTACGATCAGTGAGCCAATTCTCAATCCATTTTGCAATTTCTCCTTTTATTCCCAAGGCTCTTACTTTACACATTAACTTCCTATGCGGAACTTTATCAAATGCCTTTTGAAAGTCTAAATACAGAATATCAACAGATCTGTTATTGTCGTACACAGTATTTATATAATGAAAGAAGTCTAGTAAATTTGTGAGGCACGACTTCTTTCTCCTGAAGCCATGCTGAGTTTCATTTAATAATTTTTTTTTTTGAAGTGCTCAACTATTTTATCGGCAATGCGTGTTTTGAGAAGTTTCCCAACCATGGAAGTTAAACTTATAGAGCGATAATTGCTAGCAGTCTCTTTACATCCATTCTTAAATATTGGTGTTATATTTGCCATCTTCCAGTCTTGAGGCACGATTCCACTCTCTAACGATAGATTAAAAATCTTCGTTAGCTGTTCCGCTACTTGATCTTTGGTTTCTTTTAAAACTCTTGGAGATATTTTGTCCGGTCCCGGAGACTTGAATTTATTCATCTTCTCTATAAGTTTTCTTGTACTATCGACCGATTCGAGTGAATTAGTGATAGCCTTTTTATTAGTTTCTATTTGGTCATTAGTTATGCTCTCGTTTGTAAAAACTGATGCAAAATATTCATTCAAAGTATTTGCTACATCAATATCGTCAAATTGCAAAATATCATATTTATCTTTTATTGGGCCGATGGTGTTTTTAATTGATTTTATGCTATTTACTAAAGCAAAGAACTCTTTTGGATTTTTTTTACAATTTAGAGCAGCTCTTATTTCTTCATTTCGTTTGGCTCTTTTGGTTTCAGTTTTAACTTTTCTTCTCAGTTCTAAATAATGATATCTGTTTTCTATGCTACGGTTGGATTTGAGCATTTTGTAGGCTTTATCTCTGTCTCTAATGAGTTTCATAATTTCTGCAGATAACCATTTAGGTTTGTTGACATTTTTAGCGTTATAAACAGTCATTGGTATAAATTGAGACTGTTTGTTTAGAAGATTCGTTTTAAATTCATGCCATGATTCGTTGCTTTCTTCATTATTAATTGTATAGTTGCTCAAGCTCTTTCTTAAACCAGCAAAATTGGCTTTTTTGAAATTTAGTTTAGTGATGCTGACATTTCTTCGAACGTGTGGGGTATTAATTTCAAATTTGATTGCGTTATGATCACTGTTACCTATTTTGTCTCCTACATTTAAATTTGAAATTAATTCATCGTCTGATGTTAACACTAAATCCAATATATTTTCAACTCTTGTTGGTTCTTTTACCCACTGAGTTAGGTAATTTTCATCAATAAAACTAAGCAATCTTTGGCCTTCTGAGTCAGCAGTTTTCTTTGGCCAGTTCACTTTAGCACAATTGAAATCTCCAATGATCAATGATAGCTTGTCTTTACAGATGTTGGTCAAGAATTCATAAAATTGATCATCTATCTCCTGAAGTTGGTGTTGGCTTCCTGTAAACCAAATTGACATACATATTCTTTTTTTGGTTTAGTTTAACTGCTATTATTTTAAAATTAGAGTCAACGGTACATTCTATAGGATGCAAATCTTCACAGACATACAAAAGAACACCTCCACCCTCTCTCTGTATTCTATCTTTATGAAAAAACTTGTAATTATGTAGTTGAAATTCTGAAATAATATATCTTGAGTGGCAGTGAATCCACGATTCCGTTATTCCGATAATGTTGTATTTCTTCATCACTACCAGTGCTCTAAACTCTGTAAATTTGTTTCTAATTGATCTTGCATTGAATAATATAGTTTTTAGTGTATTTATGGAATAGTTTGCCACCTGAGACTGTAGACAGCCCAAACTTGAATGTTTTCAAGCGCAGATTGGATGATTATATGGGGATGGAGGGTTAATTTCTTACTTTTGGTATGTGGATATGTTTCTTGACTCATTCCTGTGGATGCAGTTTCTTTTTATTGTATATTTTGGGGAACTTTGATTTTGTTTTTGACAGACTCCTATGGAGGCTTTAAATTATATATTGTAGATGCATGGTTGGACATTCCTATGGATTGTTAAATTGTATATTGTAGATGCATGATCTGACAAAATCCTATGGATGCTTTATGTGGGTGGATTTGATGGATACGGATGACCTTTGATAGGCCCTTGTGGCTTTTGTCATCCGTGAAATTATGTTATGTTATGTTATGTTCTTCTTTTGGGAGGCTTTGGTCATTTCCCTGCGATACTCGATACTGCGATGCTTTATTATTCAGAAAGTTTTGTAGGTTTGTTTGCAGCAATTCCTCATACTTTTTCTTTCCATTATTGGAGAGGTGGATCCCGTCTTGAGAAAACATGTTACTGTTATGCATGAAGAATAATAGCCAGAAGTCAATAAATTTCACATTTTCCTTTTTGCAAAGATCTTCCAGACGTTGATTAATCCGAAAGCTCGACTTAGATTTTCATATTTCTCATATATTCTGGGTAGTACGCCAACAACAATTGCATTATCCATTTTTGATTTAATTGTTTTTATCATTTTCGTGTAGTCTTTCATTATGCTTTTTGAACCTTTATAGTTTATTCCGTTGAACACATCATTGCTTCCAACATTGACTATGATTCCACTCTTTTTGCTCTTTATATCGAAGTTGCTTATTTGTTCCGTTACTTGGTTGATCTTTACTCCTGGATAGCAGCGGAATTTGCAGTACCTCAAATCTATTTGGGGTTGAAACTACTGATTCTTCACGTATTATTGGTTTAAATGGACGCTTATTTCGGACTTGAATAAAAGTTTCCTTTTCTATTTTTGTATTATCAACTTTGTCAGTGAGTAGTGCTACCTCTTGTTCTAATTTCACGACTTTTAGATCTACTCGAGCAATTCTGGTTTCTTCTTCTGCTCGACAATTGAACTTTTTTAATTCAAGTGCATTGATTCAGTTTTCCATGTTGTTTATTACAGACATCCACTTTGCTTTTTCGTTTTCATGTTTTTCCTGCATCTTACAAAACTCGCACACACTTCTTGACGTGATATTTTCAAAAGTTTGCTCAGGGAAATCTATTATCCATCTAGTACTTTTGCATTTAAAGCAACAGTGCTTTAGTCTTTGAGCTCCAGGTATCTTCGCTAATTCATAAATATATTCACTTATCTTCAAGTTCACAATTTACACTTATGTTTGAGCACACTTATTTACACCTTATTTAAAACTTGACTTCCAACGTTATATATTGCACCAATGAAATATACTACTTGAATAATTTGAATATCATACTTCACTTTATATTTGATGAATTAATACACAATACAATTTATGCACTTTTAAAGATTATCGCAAAATATAAATACTATTTTGAGAGGATGTCTTATAAAAGAAAATATAAGCGACAATTTAAGAAAATTATGGGGAAAAAAACAACAAAAAAAACATGTGTCAAATAGGTAAACAGTTAGGGTGAGATATGATGATTGGAATGCAGACAAACCGGCGCCTGTCACTTAATTCTCGCTCGCTGATTGGTTAAGAGCCTCAGACTCAGGAGTCAAGGAGCAAACTAACGAAACCAAAACGAAACCCTAAATAATATTATTGCAATATCCTGCAAACTCAGATGAAGAGATGAAGAGAGAGATAAGATTTTTTTATTTTTAATTCCCCCATCTGTTGATGGGCCTGCAAGGGCATAAGACACTATAATTAAAATTCTAGTTGAGTACTAGGCTATTCTAAGATTCACATACACAAAAAAAGAACAAAAAACAAGGATATGCATTCTGGTGTGTATCCTACACCGGGAATAGGAAGGCCTCTCCCTGTCACAGGAACATGCAACCTACAACAAAGAGCATCTAAAGGTCAGATAATCCACAAGTCTGTGTACAGAAACCCATCCGGAGTAGAAGGGACAAAAGGTAGTGACCATGCTCATCCCTATACTGGAACAGCTAACATGCACAAAGATCACCCAGACAAGGCATTCAACAAGAATGTGTTAAAAAATCTGGGGGGGACAAGTTTGTTACAATAAGGTGCAGGTGAACACTCAATCAAATGGCAGTATGTCCCACGAGCATGTCCAATATGAAGATGACAGAAAGCGACCTGAATTTTTTGTTTTAGAAGCCCATCTGCCGACTGCCTACTCAAGTCAAATAAAGTGGAGGAAGCCAGCCTCTTCCAAAGAGTCCTATAGTCCACATTTTGGTGTCACGAACCACCAGTTCCAAGTACAAGGGACAAGCGGTAACAACCCCGCTTGTCCCAGTATTAAGACAGGTAACGTCCGCAAAGATCAGCCAGACTTGGACATTCAACAAAAATGTGTTGAACAGTCTGGGGAACAATGTAGTCATCACAGTAAGATGCAGGCGAGCACTCCATCAGATGGCAGCGCATCCCACGAGTGTGTCAAATTCGAAGATGACAAAGTGACCTGAAGCCGTCACGGCATTGCGGGGTAAGTCCATGGGAACAGTTGCGGCACATAACTTTAAGTTCCTCTCGACTGTCTCCCATCTTTTTTGCCAAGCCGCACAGAGGGCAGCCCATATTCCTGCTATGTAGTCAGTGTGAGGAAGAGCAAAACGCTGGTCTGGTTGCCCACGACCTTGAAGTACCAGTGGATTAGCATTTCAAATGCTGAACCAGGAGTGTTGTATTTGTTTCTTATATTGCTTTTTAATACTCAGTTTATTTCTGTCAATTATAAAGGAGAGCTAATTAGGGATAGGTTAGGTTTTGCTAATTTCCTAAGTTTGATAGCCTGAAATGGGCTAAAGTTTGTCTGTCATGGCCCATAACTATTAGTCTTTAAAGGTGGTCTTTTATGTTGCATGTGTTAGTCGCATGGACATGACTCTATAAGTTACTATGTCAGTCCATAGGTCGGATGGTAACCAATTTACCTTTTAATGAGTGTTTTGGCAATAACATCATAACTATTTGGCAGATTCTAATAAAATTTGAAAACAATGTTGTTTTACATTGTCTTTTGAATGATATAATTGCCAAGGTCATCCCCAGGTTAGTCCAGGAAATATTGAAAGTTTTGAAGGTCATAAGTCAGAATAATTGACAACATGAGACTAGGTCTGTCAACCTTCTTCATATGTTGGCCCACTTGCTCTAAAACCCATGGTAAGTGGACCTTGTGTTTATGCTTTTATGCCTCTTTAATCTGTTTATATGTTCCTGCATTAAAATCAATGAAACTAAAATTTCTATTTACTTGCCAGTTAAAAAAAACTAAAAAAACAGGCCCACTTGCCCCATTTTACAGTATATAGACTTTCACTAATTAAGGCACACCAATTCCTAATTATGATGAAAAATAGATTAGGTAGTAGCCATCTTATCATTAATATCTAATTTTAACCCACCAAAAAAATTGGCTGTGGAGTTGTAGCCGGGCCGAAAATATATCTCTAATCCCAATCGATCCAACCCGCTTCCTACACTGTCCGGACGTGAGAAATCGAGAGAGAATGAAACGGATTGTATATACAGTCCCTTTACTTACAAAAGAATACAGTTATATTTACAGCAATTTATATTTACAAGGGAAGTGTGCACACTTCAATTCCCCAATCCAAATAAGATACCAAAAGAGAATTTTATAACAGGCGAATACAACAAATTTACCTATATATCTACACAAAACATAAAAAAACACAACAACAACCGAACGAAAAGGGGCACGCGCTATCACTTGTGTGCTGGAGGTGGGTGGTAGTAAGCTAACATAAAAGGAGGCAGGATTGTCAACCAAGGCGGGTATGGTGGTCCAGGTGTTTGGCGAGGTATGAAAGCCCTCCGTCTCAGGGCTGGGCGGAGCACTCGTCTAGAGAACCCTTCTTGCCGTCAGTCCATGCTTCCACTCTCTCTTTCCAGAATATGGCGCTTTGCTAAAAGAATATTATAAACCAAGTACAATCTTGTTTTAATTATAGTGATATCTCAAAACTAGCTACTATCTTTCCAGAATATGGCGCCTGGAAAGAAAGAAAAACATGGTAATCATTTTATACATAAAATAAACAAAAACAAAAAAAACCCATTCCCATTCACACACATTCTTACAGAGGGAGGGAGAGGGTACTGAGAAAAGGGGTGGGAGAATGGCCCTTTTACACACACTCACATTCGCTCCACCACACCCCTCTTTCCTTAAGCCATTCGACCAGCCACTCACAAAACCCTTTCAATCACTCTTCACGGTACCACTTGTGCTCAATCGCACCCTTCTGCACCCATTCACACTCTTCTACTGGTCCCTGGCTACGCGTAGCAATTAGTCGGGGTTGTTCGTCAGTCATCCTGTCAGTCTCATCATCACTATTGATCATCTCATCAACCATACTCTTAGCCCTCATTACCAGTTCTCCCATCTCACGACAGAATTCTTTCATACTCTTCCGTTCAGAACCCTCACTCTTCATACCCCCATTCATCAGCTCCTCACTCACAGCTCTCATCCAACTCAAGGTACATTCTTGCGAAACAGACAGGTCACTCACATCCCCTGTATTCTCAACAGGCATACCAGAAACCCCTTCGACTGGTTCCCACCAGAAACCTGAAAAATCAGCCACTTCATCATTCACTACATCAAACTCACCCCTACTATTACCATTCATAAAACCCGAAAAATCAGCCACACTAGGTTCATTCTGCCCAAACACACTATCATTCATACTGTTCCCAAAACCAGAAAAATCAGGCACAGGCAGCTCACTCACTCGTCTACTTATACCAGCCAAATCATTCACCTGTTTACGCAAAAACTCAATCTCCCTTTCAAGATCCCCCATACCAGAAACACTCTGCTCAGACTTACTTTCATTCGTACTTGCATTCTTCCTTTCACTCTTCTTTGTACGCTTTCTACTCATCGAGACTAAGACTAGCTCTTTCCGAGACAGATCCATACTATCACATTCAATCTCATCATCATGCACTTTACCTCTCTCTCTACACAGTCCATACACCGGATGGCTCACCAGGTAGTCAGGAGGTTCTCTCCATCTCCTTAACTGACTCTGATGAGCCCGCACTGTCTCAGTCATACCGTCATTCAAACTCTCCAAAACATACGTCACTCCATTTTCCCAAACCCTCACAACTCTATACTCTATAAGGTCCATCAAACTTCTCACTCATCTTTGACACATTCAACCTACCCTTCACTTCTTTCACCTTCAATACTTTTGCACCTAATTCAAATGAACGGAACCTTTCATGTGCCTCACGCCATACACTCTGCTCACTTTCACTCAAATGAAACCCATCTTTCACTCGCCTTTCAAAATTCATCACAAACTGACATGGGGACATTCCGGTTGCACTATGCACAGTTGAATTATACGCCCACAACACTCTCCCCAGACACACATCCCAGTCATTCACTGTCGTACTCATCATTCTCAACATCTCACACAAGGTTCTTATAGTCCGTTCAGCCAATCCATTTGAAGATGGTACATACGGAGTTGTTCTCACATGCTCCACACCATTCTCTCTCAACATTTGCTCAAACACTTTCCCTACAAATTCAGGCCCATTATCACTCAGACATCTTCTAGGCTTCCATACACACATAGGAAAAAACAACTGCTCAACCATACGCGCAACAGTCACACTCCTTTTATCTCTCACAGGCGCTGCATACACAAACTTACTTTTATGATCAACCATCACAACCATACCAACATTCCCAGCACTCGTACGCGGCAAAGACACACAATCAATCACTACCAATTCAAACGGTTCTTTCGCATCAACTTTCAACATCGGTGGTTTCACTTGCACCTTTCGCTTCTGACACCTTTCACACGTAGTTGCAACATCATTCACAACAGTTCTCAGAAACGGATGGAACACACGGTCCTTCATACACTCCCATAGCTTAAACTTACCCATATGCCCATAATTATCATGCACAACCTTCACCAGACCAATCATACCAACTAAGGACATCACAGGTACATACATATCATCACCACCCTTCACATGCCTCACAAAATATACAACATCCATACAAACAACAAAATCCTTAGCATACCTTTTAAAATCACTTAAACACTCTGGCCATTCATTCAAATCAACACGCATCATTACACACTTCTTCAACTCACTAACAAAAGGACATATCTCTTGCATCTCTAGAATATCCTTATCACTTAAAATCTCATTCTCATCATCCATGACCAACTCAATCATACCGCAAAACTTGACAACATTCTTTGCACACTCATTCAACCTCATCACCTCACATTCACCTTTCATAAGACAATCCTTATCAGCATCCAAAGACAAATCATTCAATCTCATAAAGTCTACACCAAGCAAGAAACAACACGGCATTTGCTCATCTTTCAGAATCACAAAGTCATGCTTCACATTCACACCATTACCCAAACTCACTTTCAGACTAACCTGTTCCCATGCCACTATCATGCCATTCCCTAATCCACTTATCCATAACTTCACAGGTTTATGCTCGCAACATCTAAACTCTTCTTACTTACTCAGAATATTCTCATTCACTAAAGACACTTGCGCTCCAGTATCAATCAAACCACAGAAAAACCTTTCACCAACTTTCACTCTCGCTTCCATCATATCTGGTCCACCATGTTCGCAATACACAGAAGGAACAAGCACACCAACATCAGCACTGATATCCACACTGTCATTAACTCCCATATCATCATTCACCACACGCTCATCTTCATCCAGACAATCATTCTTCTCTCTTATATATGAACACTTTTCAATCACCCAATTGTAGTGCACACCGCTCAAACATTGCAGATGTACCACATTAGGATTCAAACCCTTCATCTTCTCATCCTTGTACACAATCGGCTTCTCACCACCAAAGTGCACATAAACAATCACTCCATACAAACGACTCACTACAATCAACACTTCCTGAAATGGCGGGACCCCTTGCACACACATCACTCTCAATTCTTTCATGAAGTTCCGCACCTTTGCCATACCAATGCTTTCAGGCTTCCTACACACTTCATTCATTACCTCCTTCCTTAAATCATCCACACTATCGGGCACTCTCATGTCTACTCCATCACTCTTCAAATCTTGCAAACCATTCCATACACTCTCAAACAAGGAATCACCACCACCCTTACTCTCTTTTCCATTCATAATCCCTTTCGGCAAATACTCAGGATCACTCACTCCACACACATTTTCATCATTTGTACCAGGATACCTTGACATCAAATCAGCCACTCCATTCCATTCACCAGGCACATACTCAATCACATAGTCAAAGTCACTCAAATCTTCCAAAGTCCTTGCAATCCTACTATCAGCCCACTTCATACGCTGCAGATACACAAGAGGTTGATGATCGGTTTTTATCACAAACCTCACAACATACAAAAATGGACGCAACACTTTCAAACAATATCTTATCGCAGCCAGCTCTCGTTCCACAGTCGAATACTTTCGTTCTGCAACATTCATAGCCTTGGATACATACCCAATTATTCGCCTGACATTCTCTCCATTCAAACGCTGCTCTTGCATCAGAAAACCTCCCATACAATACCCACTCGCATCTGTATACAGTTCAAGCATTTTAGCATTTACACTATAATCTGGGTAAGCCAATTCAACATCTTCAGCCGCTGCCTCATTCATCTTATCATTCCACTTGACAACCGTACTACCTTTCTTGCCCATCCACTCAGTCAGAGGCTTACTCACACCAGAACAATCACGTATAAACTTTCGCTGAACTCAATCAAACCCAAAAACGACTTCAGTTGCTTCACAGTCACCGGTTTAGGAAACATTCGCACCTTCTCAACGTACTTCGGTGATTTTCGCAACCCATTCTCACTCACCATATGCCCAAGGAATTCCACTTCTTTCGCAAACCATTCACACTTCACCACTTTCACCTTCACACCAACACTCTCCAACGTTCTCAACACATCATTCACCAATCTCATATGCTCCTCAAAAGTCTCAGTCATAATCAAAATATCATCTATAAACGCAATCACATTCTTACTCGCAAACTTACTCAACACAACATTCATTGCCCGCTGGAAGGCTCCAGGAGCATTAGCCAACCCAAAGCTGAGGTTCCGGAACTGGTAATGCCTCTTTGAGGAAGAGAAGGCAGTTACTGGCCGGCTCTCCTCAGCAATGGGCATCTGGTAATACCCCTGTACCAGATCCAGCTTCGTAAACCACTCCATCCCATGCATACTATACACACACTCAGATACCACACACATCGGAAACCTTTCTTTCACAGTCCTTTCATTCACCTTTTGATAATCCACACACAGACGCAATCTTCCATCCGGCTTACGTACAGGTACAATTGGACTATTCCATGCACTCTCACTCTCTTCAATCACCCCCAATTGCTCCAATTCCAAGCACTGCTCCTCAATCTCATCAGCAACCGGACGTGGGAAATGCCTTGGCCACTGATAGATTGGGGAGTCCTCCTTCAGGACAATCTTGAATTCCGGAAGCTTTGCAACCCCGAAATCCAGATCACCCTTACTGAGGGCTCCCTTTCATTCAAATATCATTCGATACACATCCCCCCTTTCATACTCAGTTAAACATCCATCCAATTCCACCATGCTCTTCACATCATTATAAGTCTCTTCACCTGCAACATTCACCCTGACATCCGTACTATCATCCATACCTACCTCATTGACAGTGGAGAGGTGGCCCAGTACATCTCCGACTTGGATTCCCCTCACCTGCCCTTTCACATTGGGGTCCGCCTGCACACATACAAAAGGATCATTCATTCTCATCAAGCCATCAAACACACAAGCAACACGCCTTACCTTATAACACGCATCCTTTCCATCCAATATCACAGTGTTCTCACTCACATTCAAACTAACATCCTTACTCCAACTCACTCTAACAGACACCCTTTCACCCTTCACAAGCCTTACATTCTCCATAGCAGTCACCTCAATACCAGTAAACACACTCCTCAAAACGCTACCATCTTTCCCTACATACAACTTATACACCCCATTTATACCAATCTTTCTCTCAATCTGATCACTCGCAGGATGCACAACCATACGATTCATTTTCATACAATCATACCCCCAAATCACACCATACTCACTACTCACCTTATCAATCACAGAAAATTCACATTCATTCATCATCATACAATGCATTCGAACAGCTGACCTTATCATTCCAATCACAGGCACTCTCCTATTACCAATACCTACCAAACTACCATTGCACTCAGACAAGAGGGCTTTCTCGCTAAACTTGTCATACACATCTTTATACACCAAGCTCGCCTTGCATCCAGAATCTATTAAAGCCAAACACTTAATTCCATTCAACTCCACCTTCACACTCAGACACTCATACTTCCTACCAGACAGCACTTTCACACTAGACAGACTTACCAACACATTACTCACACTCATGGACCCAGAGGATACTTCAGCAGGTACCCTCTTACCATTTAGTTTCCCGCTTCAGACTTTCCATTCACACCTTGCGCTCTCAGTCTAATCCAACACTTTTCACTCGAATGTCCTTCCATCGCACAATAGCTACATACATTCCTCTGGTCACGACACATCCTTGCATAATGACCAGCCTTTCCACAATTACCACATGCATATTTCATACTTTCCCCAGCAGTTGCTCCACCATTCAACCTCGGACAATCTTTCTTCAAATGGCCTATTTCTTTACACTCGAAGCACTCTTTCACACTTTCCTGGCAATCCTTTATCATATGCCCTTTCTTACCACACCCAAAACATGCACCAGATGTCCACCTACATTCTGCCAACATATGACCTTTCCTTCCACACCGACGACATTCCACAATCTTTCTCCCACCATTCGGTCTCTCGTTTTCTCTCTCATATATCCGTTCCCACGCTTGAAATTCATCTGCCCCCTTCCATTCGCCCATCCATTCTGCCGGCCCAGGAAGTTTGACATCACTCCAGCTGGTGCAGCCTTTAGGGCATCCCTGTAGCTGACAAACTGCTGGGGTGGATGAAAGCTCCTGGGCTTCTTACCCCCAACATTCACACTGTACCATCCATCCTCTTCTAGATCGCTTTCATCATCAAATCGTCCATCTTCTAACAGTTCAAACACATCCTCCCACATCAACCGTTCACCTGTCAGTCTCACTCTCTCCTTTCTCTTTCCACTCAGCCATTCACTCACCTTTCGCGGGATCGTGTCCAAAAACTTCCTCATGAGTGGTTTACATTCATTTACATCATCATCACCATACCTCGTTCTTGCCATACTCTCAAGCCTATGTGCATACATATTCACACTTTCACTCTTCCCCATTCGAGCCTTCTCAAATTCATTCACCCTTTTATACTTCACACTCTCTTTCATTCGTTTCACCTGCCCAATCAATCTCTTCTTCACTACATCGTACTTTGGCTCTCCCACACTCATTATCACTCGCAAGAACTCCAACACTTTCCCATCCAAACAATCTCCCAGAACACTCACCCAGTGACCCTTGTTCTGCGGGTACTTGAGCTTGCAGTACCGCTCCAAATCCCCGAAGAACTCATCCATACTCTTTCCCCCATGCAATCTAAATTTATCAATCCTTGGCACTTCCCTAATCAAAATTCCTTTCCCCACATTCACTTCACTCTCCGAAGAGCTACTCTCGGTCTCACTCATTCCAATCATATCGTCACTCTCTCCCTCATCTGAGTATAGCGAATCCACACTCTTCCCTCTCGCCTTCCTATCCTTAACCTTAGAACCATGCTTACTTCCTCTCTTACTTTCCACTCTCTTCCATTCACCCCCTTTCCTACCACTCACAGTATCTTCTTTAGACTCAATCATACTGCCATCCATTCCATTTAGCGGAATCCCTTCAGTAGGAGCAGGGGTCAGGGTTGTAGGTCCTGGGGCTGATCCAGCCCCTGTCATCATGTTATACAGGTCCTGCATCCGTCGGTCCGTCTGATCCTGTTGGTCTCCCATTTCCTTCTTCATCCGATCAGTCTTTTCATTCATCCCTTTTATTTTATTCTCCATTCCCTCCATCATTCCCTGCAACATTTCACACTCCTCTTCTTTCTTTCTCAACTCCAGTCTCAATCGCACTACTTCTTCATTCAATGTTTCCGCTACAGCCATTGTTCCCAAGTTAGTAAAAAGATAGGAGGAGGGAAAAATCAGTCAAACTACTTGTCACACTAATTGGGTATGGACTGCAATCCAATCCCGTCACGCTCCCGGTTTCGAAGTCTCACGTCCCTATTCGGGCGCCAAATGTAGCCGGGCCGAAAATATATCTCTAATCCCAATCGATCCAACCCGCTTCCTACACTGTCCGGACGTGAGAAATCGAGGGAGAATGAAACGGATTGTATATACAGTCCCTTTACTTACAAAAGAATACAGTTATATTTACAGCAATTTATATTTACAAGGGAAGTGTGCACACTTCAAAATGAGGCCAAATTCCCCAATCCAAATAAGATATCAAAAGAGAATTTTATAACAGGCGAATACAACAAATTTACTTATATATCTACACAAAACATAAAAAAAACACAACAACCGAACAAAAACGGGCACGCGCTATCACTTGTGTGCTGGAGGTGGGTGGTAGTAAGCTAACATAAAAGGAGGCAGGATTGTCAACCAAGGCGGGTATGGTGGTCCAGGTGTTTAGCGAGGTATGAAAGCCCTCCATCTCAGGGCTGTGCGGAGCACTCGTCTAGAGAACCCTTCTTGCCGTCAGTCTACACTTCCACTCTCTCTTTCCAGAATATGGCGCTTTGCTAAAAGAATATTATAAACAAAGTACAATCTTGTTTTAATTATAGTGATATCTCAAAACTAGCTACTACCTTTCCAGAATATGGCGCCTGGAAAGAAAGAAAAACATGGTAATCATTTTATACATAAAATAAACAAAAACAAAACAAACCCATTCCCATTCACACACATTCTTACAGAGGGAGGGAGAGGGTACTGAGAAAAGGGGTGGGAGAATGGCCCTTTTACACACACTCACATTCGCTCCACCACAGAGTAAAATAATGAATGCTATTTAGCTATGGAGCTAAGTGCTGTTGGGTCAGACTGGATCATGAAGAATTTAGGACAAAAAAATACAGTAATGTTTAAGGAGAGTGGCGCACAATATTTTAACTAGGAGGTTTTTTGCTAGATTTAAAGGTTTTAGCTTTTTTCAACTTAAGTAATTATATTTAACTTATATAAACTAACATAGAAACTAACTTTAAAAAAGCTAGAAATG
Organism: Ceratothoa steindachneri; assembly: GCA_963969495.1. NCBI lineage: Eukaryota > Metazoa > Arthropoda > Malacostraca > Isopoda > Cymothoidae > Ceratothoa > Ceratothoa steindachneri. The sequence goes on from OZ018322.1 coordinate 60,548,770, forward strand.
GCTAAAATATATCTGCTGGTGGTGGTGCCAATTAATGTACATTAGAGTGTGAAAAAGCATTTGCCCAAGGTTTGGAAGCTTGCTTCAAGCTAATTTGAGTTTGATGATTAACAATATACAGTAAACCCTCGATATAACGAACCTCAATATAACGAATTTCGGATATAACAAACCAAATTTCCTGGCCGAACTCCATCAGGTTAAATAGGCAAGTGTTACGACCAGCCTGAGTGAGTGTTGGTGTGTCACATGTCTCCTACAGTGCAAGGTTTGTATCAATACTATGTTGTGTAGTCCCCTTAACTTTATTAGTAATTACATACGTATTACATATCCATAACGAACTTGGTTCATTATTTCCATTGCTTTTAATGCCCATTAGGTTTAATGCACTTTCGGCTTTAACAAACGACCCCCCGCCAAATATAGTTTGTTATATCGAGGGTTTATTGTATATTAAACATGACAAGGTTCATTTTTTTTCAATAGCTTTGAGTTCTATTAGGTTTTGTCTTAACTGTGTCACACTATCAGATTTATTATATACTAGAACTTAGCTTAGTTGTGAATTCTGCTTGAATTCCAGATTTAATTTGCGATAGCTCCTCCTTTACCAACTCCCTAATATCATTCTGGACTAAAGTGTTCATTTGTACCTTTACATCAGAACTTATAGTTTTTCAGTTCATTTATATCACTCTTAATTTCTTTTATTTCTAAATCCTTAATTCTGTTCTGCCCTTCAACCAGTGCCTCCACAACACACTCCATTTTGTTTCCTAGTTCCACTTGCATAGTGAGTGTTTCTTCATTCTCTTAATTTTATTCTGTAGCTTAGCAATACCTCTACTGCAGCATTGACAGTTCCATGCAATTTGCCCTCCATTCTCCCTAATAGTGTTACAATGGCTCTGGTATATCTTCACATATTGTATGGAACCACAGCTCAAAGGTCTCACAGCTGATTCCCATATCATCGTTTATATCAACACTGCATATTCCACACTTATCTGTAGTGTCCCCGGCTTTGCTGACATCATCCATCTTGTTTACATTTTGTGTTGATTGTTCCCTCTCACCTTATGGACTTCCCAGACCTAACTAGTTCGGGCAGGGTCCATGGAAGCCACACAGTACTGATGCGCCAACCCTCAGGGTTAGGAATACTTTACAATTTTTGGAGGGTGGACCATTGTAGCTAGTTGCATGGGCAATAAAGTAGTATTAATAGTAGTAGCACTTAATCATATGAAAATTGTAGGTCACCATGATGGTGGGCAAGAGCCATTTTGAATGAGGCCAAATTAGCAATAGACAAGCAATCCTGGTAAATCAAGGTCACACTTCCCTATAGAAATAAGGAGGCGCGACCTTGATTTTCAGATCATTTATTGGTTTGTGCGAAACCAAAATAAGCTAGAGCAAATTTCACATTAGGTGATATTTCTGAAAAAACACTGGTTGATTGGTTTACTTTCTGTAGGGAGGTTGGAATTGACTTTTGTGAAAAAACTACAAAAAAATTAGGGACTGTTGATAAAGTGATGGAAATAGATGAGGCCAAGTTTAAGATATACAAGTACAACAAAGGGAGAGTGGTTGAGGGTCTTTGGATTTTCAGCTGGTTTTTGGAACAAAAATAGGAATTCAAGATCGATACCACACCTTCCTCACCGCCATTGTAGATCTTTATCCGCCAGAATAATGTAAGTAACATTCATTATTTATTTAGGTATTTAGCTAATTCTTGTGATCTTTAACTACAAACAAAAATGGCATGATCAGATTTGAACTTTGACATAAATAACATAATATTCAAGGGCAGTGAACAAAACATAAACACAAGTTCCAATACATTTTGGCTAAAAAAAAAATAAATCACTCCAGAGGAGCTCATTTTCAACTTTACCAAACAAAATTACATTGGGTTGGCTGGTCATTTACAGAAAATTTATCAAAAACCCAAAAGGGCATAAGAGAGGTCATCCAAGTAAATAAAAGCTCTGGAGCTTCCTTAGGGGCTGGGAGCAGAGGTCAGCATCAGAGGAACAGGATTTACATGGAGGAATGTCTGGAGTGGTGTGCCCCAGGAGAGTGTTCTTGGCCCAACCCTGTTCCTTGTATTCATCAATGATCTCCTTGAAGGCATGCATTCTAGAATGCCTTCACTGATGCCAAAATTTACAGATCTATCAAGGGCCCTAACAAGCATATCCTCCAAGATGATCTCAATAGACTTCAGGAGTGGAGCGGAAAGTGGCTCCTGATTTTCAATGAAGCCAAGTGCAAAGTAATGCACATTGGTGCTGCAAATACTGGCCACCAGTACTAAATGGGGGGGCACAACCATATTGAGAATGGAAGAGAAAGACTTGGGTGCCTTGGTAACCCCAGACCTCAAACCCTCAGCCCAAATAGCTAGGGCAACAGCTTCTGCTAACTCCATGTTAGGCAGAATCAGGATGACATTCACATGCCTAGACGAGATGTTGCCGCTGCTCTTCAAGTCCCTGGTCCATTCCCGGATGGAGTTTGCCATGCAAGCTTGGTCCCATACACCAGGCAGGACATTGACAGGCTAGAGAAGGTCCAGAGGAGGGCCACCAAACTAGTACCCACTCTGGCACATCTGCCCTATGATGAATGACTAGCCAGGTTGAATCTCAGGACCATTGAGCAGAGGAGGACCAGGGGTGACATGATTGAGGTATTTAAAATCCTCAAGGGATATGACCAGGTGCGTGGAGGTAGAGATTTCCTCAGGCTTGCTCCTATGCACTCCCATCCACAGACAAGGGACAACAGCCTGAAGCTCCTCAAGCCTCGACACCGCACCCACAAGAGGTCCATTTTCTTTCACTAAGTGTAGTAACCAAGTGGAATAAGTTGCCAGAGAATGTCATAAATAGTAACAGCATCAATGGCTTCAAAAACAACTATGACCGGTACTTATCAAAACTCTTGAGAAGAGGCACCCCCTTATGAGCACCTGCTCCCTTGCCTCTATAGCTATCACTAGGTAAGCAAAATCAATCATCCCAACATAGTGCTTTTAAAGCAGGGGCAGGCAACCTTTTCAGAATAGGGCCAGATGAGACTTTTGGGAGCAGGCCACAGGCTGGAGTGACAAACAAAATCCCAAAAGTGACCATATATATATATATATACAAGAATTTTATTGAAAAACATACAAATCATGAGAAGGATGGTGCTGCTTGCCATGAAGTCATAAGCATTTTTTTTTTTAGAATTGCCTCCTCTACAACTTTGGTTTTTATGAAATTTTTCATATCTGTGAGGGAAATGCATTTGGTAAATGTTGTGAGTATGGGTGGATGCGATTATAGCTTATTTTGAGGGTCGGCTCGTTGTTGGGGACAGCTCATCGCGGGGATGGGCCTACGATGATCCTGAGATTGTGCCCCCCAGTATATAATCGAAAATTGCCATAAACTTCATCCACATAGATTTCAGCTCAGAAAAAGTAGCTAGGAAAAATAGCCCAAAATAAGCTATGACTCGGATCCGGCCATACTCTACACAATTACCATGTATTTTGTCTCATTTTTTATTCATTTTCACTGCCAGACATAAGACTCATTCCCCTCTCCCTCTACAAGTCTACTGAGACAGATGCCTTTGGCAGAATTGGGGGGAAGGGGGAGCCAAATACCAACCCTACAAACACACCAAATGATGGAGTATTAGGCCTAGGAAACACCCCCGGAGGAAATAAATTTTTCACAAGCATATGACCACCTCCAACTCACTACCAGTCAACATACAGAACCACCCTGTTCAAATGGAGGGACAGAAAATTATTCAAATGGAAGGACAGAAAATGCAAACCGCAACCAACACACAAATAAACCCGGACTGACACAAGTGTGCAAATACTACAGAAAAGGCTTGTGCAAATTTGGCAGATCTGGTGAAAATTGCCACTTTAGCCACCCTCAACACTGTGAAAAATTCTTAAAGGAGGGAAACAAACAAGGTGGATGCATGCTAGAGAAAAAATGTAAATACATAACATAATTTCACCGATGACAAAAGCCACAAGGGCCTATCAAAGGTCATCTGTATCCATCAAATCCCACCCACATAATGCATCCATAGGATTTTGTCAGATCATGCATCTACAATATACAATTTAAACAATCCATAGGATTATGTCAGACCATGCATCTACAATATATAGGAGTCTGTCAAAAACAAAATCAAAATCCCCCAAAATATACAATAAAAAGAAACTACATCCACAGGAATGAGTCAAGAAACATACCCCCATACCAAAAAGTAAGAAGTTAACCCTCCATCTCCATATAATCATCCAATCTGCGCTTGAAAACATTCAAGTTTGGGCTGTCTACAGTCTCAGGTGACAAACTATTCCAATAGTCCACCACTCTGTTAGTGAAAAAATATTTTCTAACATCCAGTCTGCACCTCTGTTTTTTAATCTTTAAGTGGTGACCTCTAGTTCTATTACTACCTTCTAACTCAGATAACTTGCTGAAATCCAATTTATCCATCCCAGAAAATATTTTAAAAAGCTCAATCATATCTCCCCTCACACACCTTCTTTCAAATGAGAACATATTTAATACCCTCAGTCTATCTTCATATTCAAGGTGCTTCAGGGATGGTATTATTTTTGTTGCCCTCCTTTGTACTGATTCTAACAAGTTTATATCATGTCTAAAATGTGGTGACCATGCTTGTATACAGTACCTGCATCCTAGCATATGCAAAAGCTCCTGGTACCACAGAGAATGCTTCAAGCCTAGTTGCAAATTCCCACACCTAAAAGGGACAAAAAGATCGAAGGCAAAAACCCAAATACACACTCAACCATCCACAAATAATCCTGGCACTGAATACCTCCCAAAACAACAAAACAACCATCAAAAACAGGGAAACCAGATATATTCTAACGTAGTAAAGGCTAGTGGAAACCAGAACCAAGACACCACACCCTTGGGGTTTCACAAATTAGCAAGACAAATCCAGGACATGCAGAATTCATTAATGTACCTGATAGGCATCATGAAGCCACAAGTGGAAATGCCAAATGCCCCATACCCATGGGAAAGAAGAATGATACCACTACAAGTCCAACAATAACCTAAACAAAAACTTGAGGGCCATTAATTAAACTGCTAACTTGCAACATCAGAGGCCTATACCCGAGGTGCAATCAAAACAAGGTCCCATTACTGCAAGAAATCGCTACCACAGATAAAATATCTATACTTGCACTAACCAAAACCCATCTGCACAATAGCATACTAGACATAGAGATACAGATCCAAGACTATGAAATATACCGCAAAGATAGGAAGGATAGAAGTCATGGAGGTGTTGCCATGTATATCAAGAACAACCACGCTGCAAGTGTAACTATCTTGGAAAGTTTCTCGAACGGAACATGCAAAATTCTCTCCCTCTTTATAAAGGAAATAAACATGGTAGTAACAGTAGTATACAAGCCACCAAATACCACCTAGGAGCAGTTGGAAATAGTCATGAACAAAATCAGAAACACATTGGACAACCTACCAACCCCAGACACAGAGTTTCTATTACTAGGGGACTTCAACTTCCCCCATGTGAACTGGGATACACTAGAAATAGAGGGCGGTAGCACAGAATGAAAAATACCAAGCAAAGAAACTAACAGCCCTCATGGAGACAAAATTCTTAATACAATTTATAACAACACTAACAAGAGGCCCCAACATCCTTGACCTGCTGATAAGTAATAACCATGGTATATTACACAAATACATACTCATGGAGACCACCATGTCAGACCACAAGATCTGTGAAGCCATGCTCACAATTAACGCACTGGTAAACAAGCAGGGACAACAAAAATGCAGAGCCAAGGCAGGTTGGGAAAACTCAACTTCCATGACAAAAATATAAACTGGGCTGAACTAAGGAACAACCTAAATGTTGACTGGAAGGCACTCCTGACAGAAGGCAGTGCTGAACTCATGCTCTCCACTTTTTCAAGATGCAAAGGAATATGTGAAGCACATGTACACCAAAAAGAACATCAAGGAAAACAAGGAATATACCAAGAGAGACAGATTCTAATTAGAAAGAGGAGCCTCGTTAAAACTAAACTGGCTAGGATCCCTCCACAACATAAAGTAGCCAAACTACAAGAAACTCTCCAAGAGATAGATAGAAAACTACTAAAATCTCATGAAAACCAGAGAAAGAAAGAACTCCAGGCAGTTGAAAATATAAAAGTCAATGCAAAGTTCTTCTTTATATACGCAAATGAAAAATCAAGAAACGTATCAGCGGTTGGACCACTAGAAAATGAGGAAGATCTGGTGAGCAACCCTCAGGAAATAGCAGGAATCCTAGTCAACAGTATGAGGGCGTCTTTAGTATACCAAACCCCGACAAGACAGTGGATAACCCATCAGCATTCTTTGAGGTACATGAAACCGTAACACATATGCCAATCTTGTCAGAGATAGATCTGGAGACCAACGACATAATTGAAGCCATCAATGCTATTGACTTTGACTCTATAGCAGGCCCAGATGGTTTTAGTGCACAATTATTGAAAAAGTGTAAGAATGAACTGGCACTGCCACTGAAACTAATAGCAACTAAGTCTCTGACTACTGGCATCGTCCCCACACCTTTGAAGGAAGGAATAGTGACTTTAATACACAAAGTAGGTAAAAAAGGACTGGCCTAAAATTACCGACTGGTGACCCTAACCTCGCATATACAAAAAATAATTGAGTGGATCGTCAGAAAAAGACTCGCCGCGCATATGGAGGACATTGAAGCATTCAACGAGGGCCAACATGGATTCAGAAAGGGCCAATCCTGCCTGTCACAGCTCCTTACCCACCAAGAAACCCTACTGGAGGACATCAACAAAGGAAAGAATAGGGATGTGATCTACCTAGATTTTGCTAAGGCATTTGATAAAGTGGACCATGGCTTAGTGCTCCATAAACTGAGAAACCTTGGTAAATGGATGTACAGCTTCCTGACAGACAGGAAACAGAGAGTATCTGTCCAGAGACACCTCTCAGACCCAAGTGCCATAAAGAGTGGAGTTCCCCAGGGGTCAGTGCTGGGATCCCTAATGTTTTTGATCATGATCAGGGATATAGACAAGGAGCTTCAGCACTCTCAGGCCACATTGTTCGCCAATGACAAGAGGGTGAAGAAGAGGATACTGAGGACGATGTGACTCTGCTACAGAATGACCTAAATTGCATCCCAGAGTGGGCAGACACTAACAATATGAAAATGAATAGTGAGAAATTTGAGCTGATGAGATATGGCCCATTGCAGGACATCAAACTGGGCTAGTAGACTGACCGGGTGGATTCTCAGGACTTCTCAAACAAGGGAGAAAACCTGCATGCTGACCCTGTGGAAGGCCCTAGTCTTTCCTAGGTTAGAATACTGCTCCCAGCTCTGGTCTCCACACAAGACAGGAGACATCACCAATCTGGAAACCCTACAAAGAACATTCACAAGCAAGATCTGCGGCCTCCAAAACCTGAACTACTGGAAGTGATTAAAAGTACTGAACTTGTACTCTCTAAAAAGGAGACACAAGCGCTACATGGTGGTTTATGTGTGGAAGATCCTAGAGGGACTAGTACCAAATATAGGGCTGAAAGTCAAACAACTACATAAGAAAAGGAAGACCGTGTTCATCCGGAGAACAGAGGCCATATCCCTGAGAGTGGCAACAGTCATTCATAATTGTTTCACAAGGAACAGAGCTCGGCTCTTCAATGCAACACCAAAAGCAGTTAGGGAGCAAACAGGGGTCACGACTGACACATTCAAGAGCCACTTAGACAGATGGCTGGCTGCAATTCCCAATGAGCCCCCCAACACCGGCATACACCAGCACCGCTAGCAACACTGATAAATTTCCAAATCATCAGAGAATCAGAGCTGCCTAGCTACAGCGGAGGCCCACCTTAGCTGCACCCACTGAGGTTGAAATTCTACAAAGTAAAAGTAAAGTAATGCCAAGCAAGGTTGTGAGCCAGATGCTAGGCCTTCGCAGGCCAGAGGTTGCCAGGGTGCCAGCCCCTGTTCTAAAGCATCACCAATCCAGGTTTGTCAAAACTAAAGCATACAGCACCAATATATACATCAATATTAAAATTCTAAACATATTAAGTCACCTATAACGACTAGAACTATTATTAATTAAAAATCAAAATGAATTCACCTTTTGAATGGTGGTTCTTGGGGAGGTTTACCAATATTTTTTTTTTTTTTACTAGGCTGAATTGAAATCGAATTACAGAAAAGAACAATCAATTTTAAGAATTTCGCAGGAACGAATACTTTTAGATTGGCATTAATTACTATATTTTAGCAGAAAAATTAATGATAATCAAAGAAAGATTTACTAGCACGAGCCTGAGTTTGTGATGTTTTCTTGCTGGATTTGTAAGAGCATCATAAAATCGAGAGGAGTCAGCCCCCAAAATCGAAAAAAAAAGTAATTCAGAAGCAATTTTTTTAAAGCAGGCTAATAAATCTTTTAAGCAGAAAAAATTATGCACGGGCTATTTTTAACACTAACCTAATTTTAATTTTAGGTTTTCTACTTGAATGTTAGAAATAATTAATTAGAGCTTGTTGAAAGTAAAAATTCAATAGTATAGTGGTTAGCGCGCTTGCCCGGCAATCGTTGGGACGGCAGTTCGAATCTCCGTCCGGATTCTTTTTAAGTTGACAATATTTACTAGGGAGGTTACCGCCGTGACTGGGGAATTGAGGCTGGCCCTGGCTGACGTCCGCCTGAGAAGCAATATATTAAGCTTGATAGGAGGACTGAAACCAGCAACTTTAGCTTTTAATTCTTATTGCATGGGGGCTAAATTATATTTTACAACTAGAAATATTAATTATTGTTCCCGTGTTGAGTAGTTTATGTAAGGTAATTGCTAAGACAAAGAATTGATTGATACTGTAGCAGCAAGGTGTCACTATGATTTGAGTTGAGGAAGATGAAATTACTGTCTGAACAAGTAAATTGTAAGGTTTAGCAAAAAAGGATGGCGTGTCCTTTAATTATAACAAGATATAGAAGAAAATAACAATGATATAATTATATGCGAATAGGAAATAGCACAAAATTAATGAAAAATAACGCGAATAATACGTTAATTTAATGTGAGGAGTTAATTTATACATTCTCTGACTTGAAGATCATTGAAATTATGAAGGTCCTCTAAGCGAAAAACATACCCATTTATAGTGTGATCGATCCAGGAGACGAAAAGTAGGTTCTCTATCATGTCTTCTGGAATCTTATGAGCGTTTATGAAGGATAGAAATAAAATAAATTTATTTGTATTACTATAATTTTATGTATCAAAGAAAATTCAATTTATGTTAATGACTTCAGTCCATTCCCTCGGGAGCTTCAGTGCATTTAATTTTGCATGAGCCTTAATAAATGAAGAAGGATGGTCAAATGTGAAGATAGCGTTTGGTGCTATCTTGTTGAAGCATATCCACTATCCTTTTGGCTAGTTCTTGCTGAATCTGGTGATTTTCTTATTCATTATCTCAAGCTGGCGGCAGTACATGTAGCACCCAGATTGCAAAGGAAAGTAGTCCTGTTATAGCGTACGAGAAGTGCAGGCGAACGGCTTAAAAACTTCGTTTGAATGAGTCTTTTTTGAGACTCAGGATGGCCGAGTGGTTTTGCCGCTGGCTAACAGTGGTCCAGCGACGCAGGAAGCTGTTCGCAACTCGCATACGCTATTATTTTTTCTTTGCCCCCTTTCCTACCCCCCTTCTATCTACAATGGTGTCCAGACATGGGAGGGGGAGCGTTAGCCCTTGGATAACATTTCCAAACGGGGTCTCTTCATTTCTTCAAAATACGCTTCACTTCTAGGAGGGGAGTTGTATAGCGTAGGAGAAGTGCAGGCGAGCGGCTTAAAAGCTTCGTTTAAATGAGTCTTTTTTGAGACTCAGGATGGCGGAGTGGTTTCGCCGCTGACTAACAGCGTTCCAGCGACGCGGGAAGCTGTTCGCAACTCGCATACGCTATTATTTTTTCCCCGCCCCCTTTCCTACTCTCGTCTATCTACACTGTGGCCCAGCGAGGAACCTGACAAATGAGCTCCCGGTGGACCTATGAAATCCCGAAACTGTGTACACGCATTAATTAATGAGATATTAAGTAATTAACTCATGTAAAATAGAGAGAAATACTTATATTTATTAAGAGAAGCCTGCGACAAGCAAGCGGACAGCCAAAGTTTTCACGCGGCCACACAAACATACTCACGCTGGGAAACAGATACCAGACAGACGAAACGATCTCAATAATAGATAACAGGGGCCCCAGAACAAATACAGGGTGGTATGTACTTTGACCAGTTAAAATTTTCGAGGACCAGGGAAATGCAAACGTTCATTCTGATATTGTATGTAGGCCTAACTTGGGTAAATATGTAGTTTCCTTAAACGCACATACCTTTGTAACTCTACCCAACGGTCAACAAAGGAAGTGACAAACATATTTCTGTTCATTAGCTCCGCCCCTCGCCCAGGTAAAAAAAAAGAAGTCACGCCCCTTGGAAGTGAGGAGCATATATATATATATATATATATATATATATATATATATATATATATATATATATATATATATATATATATATATATATATATATATATATATATATATATATGAGGAATTGAACCACATTCTCCGAAGACAATTTAATTCAGAACAGTTTCGGTGTATCTCACACCCTTTTTCAACTGACACTGGGCAGAAAAATGAGAAAAGCATAACACAAGATCCCCTCTTTTCCCCCCCCCATTCCCTACTTGTATCTAATCGGGGGGGGGGGGGTTAGGCCTAAACATATTGAAGGGCTGACATTTTACTATTTTATTTATTTGCGAAAATTGACCCTCAGATAGATTTAAATTAGGAACTGACGATATCAAGCTCGATTCTACGATTCTTCTCTTAGCATAGTTAGCCGATTTAAATACCATTTTACTTCCATTGAAATCGATCGTATGCTTCAAGTCTCTAACATGGCAAAATATTCCACTGCTTTCGCTGCCCACTCTAATATCTCTTTTGTGTGCATAAAATCTCTTGTCTAGATTTCTCCCCGTTTCCCCTATATAAACTTTATGGCAATCGTTGCATGGTATTGCATGTACTCCTATGTTATGATGTTCTTTGGGTTTCCTGGCAATCATCAATTGGTTTCGGGAATTATTTTATTTAAAGGCTAGATTAATACCCGCTTTTACAAATATGTCCTTTAAACTATTTAATTTGTTATTATGGCAATGTTATACATTTGTTGAAGTCATTAGTGCGGGAAGGCTTATTACCATAAAATGTTTTCCTAGCTGCAAAATGGGCAGACGATATGAACCAATCGGGGTAATACAAATTAGAAAAAATGGTCCTGATAATGACAATTTCTTCATCTAAATAGGAAGGATGACATATTTTGTATGCTCTAAGGAAAAGGTTAGAAATTACCGATTTTTTAACAGTATTATCATGAAACGAAAAATAATGTATATAGACATTTGAGTGGGTTGGTTTCCTATAAACGTCAAGTTTTAATTCATAGTGATCTTTATTAATGAGGATATCTAAAAAGGGGTAATCTATTATCATATTCCCATTCATATTTAAATTTGATGGAGACATGCAAATTATTCAAATTATTAAAAAAGGTATCAAAATCATGGCCATTAGGCCATTCAGAAAATACATCGTCAATATACCTTAACCATTTTTTCTCTATGGCCTAATGGCCATGATTTTGATACCTTTTTTAATAATTGATATATACATATATATATATATATATATATATATATATATATATATATATATATATATATATATATATATATATATATATATATATATATATATATATACGGGAAATATAGGTAATATAAATAAGGACAATTCTGACAGAATATAGATTAATTGGCAATCGAATAACGTTAATTAGTCGTTAATCAGCTTTTAAATGGGATACTATAAATCGGTTATACAGTGGGAATATTTATATGTTGGAAAGTGGGTCAATTAACGGGAGATACAATCAAGGGGTTGTTTTACCTTAATGGGGTCACCTCGAGGAAGGGGAATCCTTTAGCGAGTCAGCGTGGGGGAATGGAGACGGGCAATGGTCGTGATTCTCGGCCGAATATCTTGATGGTGACGAGGATGAAGGGGGGGGGGGGCAGAAGACGAGTTTACGATCCTTCTTGAAGACTGGCGATGGCCCCTCTGCTCCAGAGAAGTGCAACCTCCAAAAATCGAGATTCCAACGTGTCTCAGCAAGAAATCTCACACAAGAACTGAAGATCCTTCAGAGGGGTTCCTGATGAGACAAGAGGAATCCAGGCCAAACCTTCGGGAATGAAACAATTTCAGGCTTGTTCTGAACACAGTAAGCCTTCACAAAAGAGATGGATCTGCCTGGTGAGATTCAACCTCGATGGTATAACGAATACCAGGAACTTGGGGAAACAGACTCACGATCTGAACCGAAGGCGACTGGTTCTCAAACTCAATCTGCCGATATTCGAAAACCCAGGGTATTTATATGACGGCCATTTTGGGGGTGTTTCTCCTCGTTGTCAGACTCAGATGACTGGCTAACTACTTCTGGCGGCCAGATGAATTAACGTCTGTCGCCTGCTCCAAGTCTTAATGGTGTTTGTAATGTAGGCGGGAAACTTTCGGCTAGCAGTTTTCCGACTACGGAGATTGGCGCTTCCTCGGCGAGGTAAAAGCTTTTAGCGCCCAACTTAATTAACTGCACCTGTGAGGTAGCTGACGGATATTGAAATTATTTCTTCTTTTATTTTTCTCTTTGGATTCAGAGATTACTCCACGTGGAGTTATACTTAGGAGACAGAGAGAGGGAAGGAATTCAAGAAACAAATGAAGGGGGTATTCTTTTTGGCGTCTCTTTCCCTTACAAGGTTAGATACTTTTTCTCTCCCAATTATTCTCGGCAATCATTCCATACGAGAGTAGATCATAACTCCTATTCTTCTTTCATTGCAGACCCCAATTCACACTCCATCATAGCTCTATTCTACTATTATATTTACTATACATACACCAAATAATTATATTAATACACTCATATGTACTTTCGTGTGCTCACGTATATCCCTCGTGTATGTGCATAATTATATTCACCTATATTCCTAGTCGTATAATCTCATGTACCCACTTGTACTCGCGTAATTATAATTATATTTACATATATTCATGGTCGTGTACTCAGAGTACTAACTTGTACTCTATAATTATATCACTTGTATTTTATTTCAATTCAACCGCTCACTTATCTTTCATATTCTCTGTATACCATAAAAATGAATTCCTCAGTTATTAATTGTGTATTAAAATTAATTTACGAAAATTAACCTCATATGCATACTATCTTGTCAAATTATAATATATCCTATTTTTGTTCATATCGAATCATTCCATTCCTTGGGTAGCTTAAGATCCAATCAACGTTAGGGTTGCCATGTGATCAGTCAACTCAAATAACAAACTTACGCATGTACTGACTGTTGCACCGCTATCTAAGGAAACATAATCATTCATGCAATAGTTACAAACTCTAAACAATCAACAAGTAGAAAAGAACATCATTAAACTCTACTACAAGAAAATCATGAGTACAGCCTACAAAAAGATGAAAGTGTTGTAACGTACGAGAAGTGTAGGCGAGCAGCTTAAAAGGTTCGCTTGAATGAAGCTTTTTTAAGACTCAGGATGACCGAGGGGATTCGCCACTGGCTAACAGTAGTCAAGCGACGCGGGAAGCTGTTCGTAACTCGCATACGCGAATATTTTTTTCTTTGCCCCTTTTCCTACCCTCCTCTATCTACAATGGTGCCCGACCGGGAATGGGAAGCGTTAGCCCTTGGATAACATTTCCAAACGGGTTAAATTCATTTCTCCATTCACGCTCCGCTTCTAGGAGGGGGATTGTGTAGCGTACGAGAAGTGCAGGCGAGCGGCTTAAAAGCTTCGCTTGAATGAGTCTATTTTGAGACTCAGGATGGCCGAGCGGATTTACTGCTGGCAAACAGTGGTCCAGCGACGTGGAAGCTGTTCGCAACTCGCTCAAGCTATTATTATTTTATTTTGGGGTGGTGGGGAGCTTTTCATACCCTCCTCTATCTACAAGTGCGTCTCAAGAATATGAGTAGTGAGACAGCAAAAAGACACTTAGAAGTGTTGAGCACGATACCGTACTCTTGAAGGCGAGAAAAGACTTGACGAAGGTGAGAAATGTGTTCCTCGAGCGTGGAAGATGCAATTAGCAGGTCGTCATTGTAGCAAATAAAAAGGTAAGACCTCTCTAAACTTGGTCCATGAAACGCTGGATAGTTTGACCGGAGTTGCGCAAACCATATGGCATCCTGACTATGCTAGTCTTTGAAATATCGTCTGAGTAAATAGGGATCTGGTTGAAAGCTCGAACCATATCTAAGCAAGAAAAGATTGTACAGCATTGCACACAGTCTATTTGGGGTTAGACGAGGAGGTCGGGAAAATACATGCCCTCCTGCTGTCTCTATTCGCTCCACCATATTATGTCTAATGGACTTATCTTTTGAAGGTGGAAGGAAAATGTCGGGTAACTCCTGAAGAAGGGGCTGAAATGTTGGCTCGGTGGGTGGGAGACGAATAGTAAGGAGGAAACTCTGTGACGGTGAGTGCGAACTTGAAACAGTGAGTGAAGTTGTGCGATCGACAAGCTTGCGGTGACGAGAATCGACGAAGAGGTTGGGACCAAAGAAAATCGAGGCCTAATATTCGACAATCTACCTCAGCCATGATGAAGGTCCATCGAAAAACTCGACGGACACCGAGTGATACTTAAATGTTACGCCTTCCTTAGGTCGTAATATTGGTCGAATTAGCTGCCTTCAGAACTAAATCTGAGGGAACATAACCTTTGTCACCCTTAAGAATTGGTATGACCGCATTTTGAACTAGTGTCCACCAGGAATGAGAAACCAGAAAGTGGGTAAAAAATGCGAAAAGGAGAACCTACCTGAGGAAGTAAGGTGTAGGCAGGTGATGAGAAGTGAAGGCCAACGGCTTAGAAGCTTTGCTTGAATGAGTCTTTCCAGAGACTTAGGATGGCCGAGTGTATTCACGGCTGGCTAACAGTGGGCCAGATACGCGGGAAGCTGTTCGCAACTCGCCTACGCTATTATTATTTCTTTACCCCTTTTTCTACTCTCCTCTATCTACAGAGTCACAAAAGTGAGACGCTAGAAGAGAAGCAAATGATATTGCAGATAAGATGCAAGAGTTAGATTTTTTTTTATGTTTAATTTTTGGTATAAAATTTTGAAGAATTTTCACAGAGTAAGCAAAGCTCTACAAAATGAGAGTGTGAACTTAAGAACATGTGCAGATCTGTATGTATCATTAGCTGACCAAATGTGCCCTTTACGAGATGAATTTGCTCATTGCTCATCCGTGTCCAATTTTCTCTTTCCCTTGTACTATATGTATATATAGTCAGCTATACAAGGTTTCTGCATCTTTCTTTCTGTCTTAAAATTTATTTGAAAGGCAGGAAATAAAAATATGGTGAAAGCCCTGTGGTGGTTGTTGTTATCACCCGCAGAACTTGTATTTGCTCTTTCTTTGTATGTGACATGGACAATGAGCCTTAAAATTGTGAGAGGATAAGAGGATGTGGTAGAAAAAATCCTTGGAGGTTCCTAACGTAGGGAGATACTCGGTTTCATGGGGTAACGCTTTAGGCGAAATATAGTTACTGTGCCTAATTGCTTAGCGGTAGAGCATCTGACCGTCAATCAGCAGACCCGGGTTCGAGTCCTGGGTAAGAATTTTCAAAAACTTTTTAATCCCTGGTTTTATTTCCGTCTTCTCGGTAAAGGATCGCTTTCATTGTGCCGCCCTCTGCTCTCTTTGATTCTGGGGTCTTCGAAGGTCCCTTTCTCTTGCCTCTAAAAAAACTCCGGTTTCTTGTCTCATTGCTCATTCGTGTCCAATTTTCTCTTTCTCTTGTACTATATGTATATATAGTCAGCTATACAAGGTTTCTGCATCTTTCAATCTTTCTTCAAATTGCTGTTATCACCCGCAGAACTTGTAGTTGCTCTCTCTCTCTCTCTCTCTCTCTCTCTCTATATATATATATATATATATATATATATATATATATATATATATATATATATATATATATATATATATATATATATATATACAGGGTTACCCCTCAAAACAGGCCCCAAATTTCGATAGGCCTCATTTCTTAATTTTCTGCAAGGATTGAATGAAACTTTGGTGATAAATAGTTTATTGTGTTTTAAAACATTATATCAAAACATGAGAGTATTTGGACTTTTCTTTTTTCTTCTACAGCACGTCCTTACAAAGAGACCGACTAATGGCTCTGATCTCCTCCCTAATGGCTTCCATGAGTTCCGTGATGGTCCTGGGTCTCCTTGCGTACACTATGTCTTTAAGGTAGCGCCAGAGAAAGAAATCTGAGGGGCTATGGTCTGGGCTGTGAGGTGCCCACTCAAAATCAGTCTTGAAACTGATCAAACGGCCACCAAAGTTCTCTTTCAGCCAATCTTGGGACATGTTTGAAGGGTGTGAGAGCTTGCTCTATCTTGCTGGAACCATAACTTCCTCATAATCGAGCGGAACAAGGTTTGCATATCAGTCTTGAAGGTTTTGAGGACCTCAACATACCGCTTCTTGGTGACTGTCACTGTCGCGCCAGATTCCTCGAAGAAGAATGGTCCGACGATACCTCTGGCTGAGAGTGCAGTCCATACCATGCACTTAGGGTAGTGTAGGAGCTTGGCGGCTACCTCCTTTGGTCTAAAGGTCATCCCAGAAGACATTTGTCTTCGAGTTTACCTTTTCTTCAAGATGGAAGTGAGTTTCATCTGAAGTCCAAAGGAGGTTAAGGAAAGTTGGGGTCTCCTGAATCTTCTCCAGTATCTTGACTGATATGGCCTTTCTATGCTCCTTATCTGAGTCTGTAAGGGTCTGCTTCGTCTGTATTATGTATGGGTAGGCCTTTACATCCATTATTAGCACTCTCCTGCAAGTCTCAGGAGATATACCGAGGGACTGACTTCGCTTGCGCAGAGAGCGTTTTTGACTCTGCTGAACCGACTCTTTCACGCTCTCTATCAGCTCAGCTGTACGCTTCCTGGGGCATCCTAAATGGCTTGGACGGTTGTCACTGGCTGCATTGAGGTTCTCCAATGTCTCATAGTTCTCAAAGTGGTCCTGATGCACGAAAGTGTCCTGCACTTTCTTGAATGAGCCTATCTTGTAGTAATGTTTGACGCAGTATATTCTTTGCTGGAGCTCCTTTTGAGATCTATTTGTGTTCACAGGCGTTGCTTCTGTCATATCCTGCAAAGTAAGGGTGATTAGTGAATGAATAAAAGATATATCACAAAAAGTGTGCGCAGACTTGTTTTGGGGGATGACCCTATATATATATATATATATATATATATATATATATATATATATATATATATATATATATATATATATATATATAGTAGAAATATGAAGACCCAGGTGATTACACTAATCATTTATTGGCCGGACGTTTCGGACTTCACTAGGACCATCTTCAGCGATTGTATCGACTAATGAGAAGGGAAAGGAATATTAACGATAACAGTTAAACAGTTAGAAGCATGCGTTATATAATGGCTAAAACGCCGATGAAGATAAGTTAAAATAATAAAATTGACAATTATCGAGATTAAAGTAAAAACTCAAATAACAATATATAGAATTAATTGATACTATCCAGTGTAATTTTGAAAAATAATAGAAAGAAGTGAAGTTATAACCTAAACTGACTTGAATATAAAAAAATAAAGGTAATTGGAGTAAACAATAAAATAACCTATTATATTAAATTATGAACATAAAAAAAACGAAAACAAATGTGAATGAATTAAACAGAGGGACTAACCTTTATCGTAGGAGTTGTGAAATCAACTAACCAAAGATATAAAAACTATTAACGAGATTTGCTCGGTTGGCCAGGTAATGTATTGAAGTATTGGTTGGTTATATATTGAGTAGTTTAATTGAGGAGGAGTAATTATTTATGTTTGGATTTATTTTATTGATGTACAGTGACTCTAAGATGTTCAAATCGAGAGAAGTTAAGGCTGAAGATAATATGGTAAATGAATCAGAATTAAGAGGATGATGGTGATGGAAGAGGCTTCAGGTTTAGAAATGGGAATACCAGTCCTATGACACAAATCTAAGTGCTTTGCGATCAGGCATTTGAGTTGTAAGCCAGTTTGGCCTACATAACGACTGTAAACTATACAGGATCGTAGCCCAAAGGGATTAGATCCTTATGGAGAAAAGGGAACTCAACGATACAGGGTTGGAATTTATACAAATGAATTAGACATTGAGGCAAATGATTGTTGAGGACAGAGAGAAGGAGTTTGTTAAACTTGGATGTCAAATGCTCGAGATAGGGTAGTCTAAGGAAAACCTTCTGCTTAGAAACAGTAGTAAGAAAGGGTCGAGAATAATATATTTTGGAGAAAAATTTGGATGTTAACTGGTCGAAGATGAAATCGGGGTAATAATTAAATTTGAAGAAATCCCTTAAATAAGTCAGTTCTTCATGAAAAGATAACCAGTTAGAGCATATATGGTAGGCTCTAAAAATCGCCTTTTAATACTGGATAATTTAAACTGACTGGGAGAGGTACTAAAAAGATGTATACCCAATCTAGTGGTGGTAGGTTTTCTGTAAATTGATGTATGATAAGACAAACCGGCTCGGACAACGTTGACGCCCAAGCACGAGATTTTGTTGTCCTTTTCTGTTGCCATAGAAAACCTCATGTTAGGATGTTGTTGGCTAATATACTTGAGAAATAAGGGTGCATGATCACCGTGCTTAAAAATTAGAAAACAGTCATCTATAAATCTTTTGAAGACAATAGGCTTGAATTCTAGAGGATAATTGTCAGGCCACCGTGTTTCGTGGTGACACAAAGAGCTATTGGCAAAGGAGGTGACCCAGTGGGGAACCCATAGCCATGCTTTCGTGGTGTCTATCGAGCTGTTTTTTAAAAATGGTATTACCCACATGTAGCTTTAAAAGCTTGAGGAAAGGTTGCTCAGTTAAACCCAATATTTCAATCATATTATGAAGAAGAGTATCTGAAATAATATTAATGGTTTCCTGCACCGGAACATTAGTAAATAATGAATCCACATCGATTGTGGCCTTA
This sequence comes from Ceratothoa steindachneri, assembly GCA_963969495.1. NCBI lineage: Eukaryota > Metazoa > Arthropoda > Malacostraca > Isopoda > Cymothoidae > Ceratothoa > Ceratothoa steindachneri. The sequence continues at coordinate 60,568,129 of OZ018322.1, forward strand.
AAAGAAGAATTCCCCAGACGGAGATCACCAATATATTTTGAAAAATCGAAAGAGTCATGTAAGGTGAAGTGATTGTATGTCAAAGGATCAATAAGTGGAAGAAAAAATTTAGCTAAGTTGTAGCTTGGAGTATTGACTGCACATAAGATAGGGCGGAGAGGTATTTGATTTTAATGTGTTTTAGGCAAACCATAGATGACTCCAGGGGATGAACCAGAAACAAAAAGCTTATGATAAACATCAATTAAAATATTTCGTTTAGTAAGAGAACGCAGAAAATTATTAATTATATCTTCAATTTTCAGAGTATAATTAAGGGGATCTGTATTCACTTTGGAAAATTTCGACAAATTTGATAGAATGGTAGACATTTTGCGCGTATAATTAGTACGATTTAAGATGACTACCCCTTTGCCTTTATCAGGTTTACAAACTATGATAGATTGATCTTTGCGTAAGGAAGAGAGGACACTGAAGAGTTTAAACTGAAAACAGGATTGGAAACTTTGAAACTGCCACTGTTGTAGTATAACTTATTAGCTAAGCCTTTGATCTCATTAATCAAATCGGGAGTTGATTTAAATGATGGAAGAGTGTTGAGCTGTTAGCAAAGTCTTTCAAAGGTAAGAAAATATCGATAGAAGTTAAATTTGAAAAGAGTAAACCTAAAATCTAATCCTAAAGGTATGAGGGGCAGTCAATAAGTTTTGCGAATCGGTAGGGCAAAACAGAGGAAGGAGGATGGCTGTTTGTGGGGGGTTAGGATAAGTTATGACAAGTCAGGACCTGCAGCCGCACGCTCCTGCCTCGTCTATTTAAGAAACAGTAGCTGATCGCAGATGGTCAGGCACAAATTTTTCAACAATGGAGAAGTTTGAGCACCGCGCAGTGATCAAATTTTTGACCAAGGAAGGCAAGAATGCAAAAGAGATCCATGAACGCATAATTGCAATGTACACCGACACCGCCCCTTCCTATGCAACAATTGCTCGCTGGAATAGGGACTTCCACCATGGTCGTGAGTCCCTTGAAGATGACCCCCGTCCAGGACACCCATCAGACGTGACCAACGAAGACAATGCGACCCTTGTGGGGAGGATGATCCTCGAAAATCGGCCGGTGAAGGTCGAAGAAATCGAGTGAGAACTTGGAATATCACATGGAAGTGTTATCAACATCATCCACGACAATTTGGCCATGACCAAGGTCTCTGCCCGTTGGGTCCCTAGTAACCTCACGCTCCATGATCGACTTCAACGTCGTCAAAGTGCACAAGGCCAGAGTTGCACAAGCTGCCCTGCGCGAGTGCGGATTCGAGGAGTTCAACCATCCCCCCTACAGTCCAGATCTGGCCCCTAGCGACTACTTTTTATTGCGCCAGCTCAAGGCTGGCACTGCGTGGACGCCGGTTTGGGGACGATGAAGATGTCTAGCTCGCCGTCCAGGGGTGGATTGAACAGCAGTCGGGAGATTTCTGGTTGTCGGAAATTCGAAGCCTCAGGGACAAGTGGCGCAAGTGCATTGAAGTCGAGGATAGTTATATTGAGAAATAATAAAACACTTTTCCTCATATCACGTTTCCTTATATCCGAATTGCAAAACTTATTGGCCGCCCCTCGTATAAGACGCTTTTCTAATGGATACAACACTTTACCAGAAGCATTTATACATATATCCCCATATATTGCGTCCAACCTTGGTTTTAGTATAATTATATACTCAATATTTTCCTTTTGTCTTTGTTGCATACCTTTTGCTCATTAACCCTTGTTTTGTTATGTTATTATTCAATATTCCATTTTTGTTCGTTTTGCTAACGATAATTAAATTTATTTTTTATAAGCCTCGCTGTTATTGCGCATACCTAAAATCTAAAACGGAATAATTCAGTTGATTACCAACCTTATCAAACTTTCTTTTTCATCTTCAACTATATTTTACGCAGAGTATAGTTAGGTATCTAGGCAAGTTAACGTCTGAAATATCCTGTCGTAGAAGGGGTACGAGGTTCTTCCATGGAATGTAGCGTGTTTCGGGATAATTGGTTACAGTGCACTAACCTTGGCTTACTCCAATTGGTGATGATTATCCTCTCGTTTTATTTTAGCGTTTTAGACTGGGTAAGAGGACTGGTTGATTTCACATAGGAAAAGGAAATCCCATGAGTCGGATTGATGTACTCTTTATTGGATGGAGAGTCTGTAGGCTTTAGCGCAATGAATTCGTTTAAGCGCATATCAGGTATTTTGAGGCTTGCCTACTAATGTTTGGGTCTACTATAACCTACGCTTCCTGGAAACTGCTTACGGTCTTCCTGCCATACTCTTCTTTCTGTCTTTTACTCTCACTGCCTGTCCTTTGTGGTCTACTTCAGATGGTATTTAATGTGTCTAAAAATGTTGGCGTGGCCCACTGTTAGCCCTTTTTCTTTAGGAACCCATCTGTTACTTTCTACTAAGGCAAAATTCACTGTAATCACCCCAGCCTACTACTAGGCTATGTTTAAAAATAAATAACAATATGTAAATAACAAATAGCAGCAATAAAAAAGGACAAAAGCTAAAAGAAAGAAGAACGCAACATGAAGGAAGCGCGCTCCGGCGTCGGAGGTAGCTCCCCCGGCACTCACTGTTAGCCAATGATGGGGTTTGGGTGGAGCTTACTTGACTCGAAGTTTATTTGTGTGTACACAAGAATAGAGAGCAAGAGGTCAGGGCGTTTTTGATTCGGGCTGCTGCTAGATAATTTTTATCTAGGGGACAGAGATAATCTTCGAGAATAAGATTTCGTGTTTCATGGCTATGTGAGAATAAACAAAATCAGCGTCTTCCCTTTTTCTCAGCTTGTGTGTTTTGACATACATGTCTGCACAGATGTTTCGGCGACTCGCAAAATTTTGGCGAAACTCGGAAAGGTCAGGAAAGATAACGCGAGAAGTGCCTATTCTGCGTGTCACCGCGTATACGTGTGTAGGTGTATATGCGTGTATGAGTGCGAAAGCGTCTCGAATTCATTTTTGCCTATAGCCCTTAAAAGAATAGAGTATATGAATATTAATATTTAAATGACCAAATGTTATATATTATTATTTACATGACAAAATGTTATACACTTTTAGTAGATTAAGGATGCGCATAACAATGTGCGTGTCCATTTCAAGACTTCATAGGATTCCCATGACATTCATTTATGAGGCTTCATTTTTTATCTTAATCCACCTTGCAATGGGGTACTACACGTGTCCTGCGGTTGATTCTGTATAGATAGAGGAGAGTAGGAAAAGGGGGGAAAAAAAATAAAATAGCGTAGGCGAGTTGCGAACAGCTTCCCGCGTCGCTGGACCACTGCTGGCAAGCGGCGAATCCACTCTGCCATCCTGAGTCTCAAAAAGAGTTATTCAAATAAAGCTTTAAAGCCGCTCGCCTTCATTTCTCGTACGTTACATCTGAACCTCGATCTCTAACAAACCCTCTTTAGTGATTATATAAAATTATGGTGACGGTCTTTTATTGGTCTGAATTTCTTTGTTCTGGCAATTGGAGGAGAGTACAGAATGTTGCAATTTCCGGTAGCGCAGTTAGTCATCGTCTGTTGTTGCTGTGTTTTGCCCTTCATTTTTTAGTTTAGCTGTCTTTCATCATTGTGTGCATTTTGCCTAGAATATCCCGTGTAAAAAGGAGAGTCTAAAAATATTCATTTATTCGTAATTTACTACAATAAGGGAATTAGATCGCTTAACATAATAGATTTCTATTCTTTACAATAACAATTGAACGTTTTACCGAATTTGCTAATTATTTAATATATATATATATATATATATATATATATATATATATATATATATATATATATATATATATATATATATATATATATTAGGTAAAAGGCCATGTTGTATGAAGGTTCTATTGAAGTCCACAGCTGAGGCAGCGTTATTAATTTAAACTTGTATTTTCTTAATATTTCTTACAGGTTTTTTAACGGGGTTTTCGAGGCGAGAAAAAAAACATCTGCGAATGACATTATTTATTCCTAGACGTCTTTCGATCATGTTAGGTCATCTTCAGGGAATGAACAGAAATGGAATTATTGAAAAATTGCTACATTATATATAGTATTTCTACGCGAACATAAGTATTACAAAAATTGGCCAATCATGGCGCGGGAAATTGAAATTTTTAAGGGGAAGATAAGCGCTATAAGAAACATATAAAATTGGAAGATTAAGATTGTCTGATTATTTGTCGCTCCTATCTAGTTCTCTGGCAAAGGAGGCAAAGGAAAGTCAAGTTTGAAAACGTACTTCTTTTAACGGAGGTCAACTCGGGGACGCCGAGATGTCGAAAGTATGGTTTCCAGCTGAAGTTGCACGTTAATTGCCGGTTTCTTCTTTTGAATTATGAAGGCTTCGGCCACAGTTGTGGACTTCAATAGAACCTGCACACATATATATATATATATATATATATATATATATATATATATATATATAGTTGGGCAGTAGATTTTCTTCGTAACATATCTTATTGAAGACGACTGCTAACTTATTGTTAATTGTTTTCTTTTCGAGTCTCTCGATTTGTCTTATATTCCGCTTTTGGTGGTTTTTCCTAAACCCGTAGATTAGTTCCCCAAAATTCATTAAAAAGTTATGACATACGATGGCAGAAGACTGGTTCACTCAGCAAAACGAAATTCTTTATTGGCCTGACGCGTTTCTATATATACAAATATCATTTTCAAAAGATAAACAGTTGTGACTAGGGAATAAGACAAAGAGCTATATATATGTGATTAGTTGTTTTAACATTTATACGAACATATTTATAGGAAATGGAATTTCTTTAAACACCTGAAGGTACTTGCCAGTGGTTGAAACACTATAATAGTCACAGGATTAAGAGGGGGGGGGGAATTATTATTATTAGGGACAGGTGGACGGGAGGAATATTTGATTTTGACTGCTTTTCCTTTATGTATATGGCTTCTAATATAAGCAACTGTCATCGGTTTGGAGCGTGTGCTAATATTTCGGTGTTCTCTTCAAGTGACTTCCGGTCCAGTTGTTTTCCATGTTTTTCCAACGTATGCATCTTGGGGTCACCGTTGCTTAAGTGATAGGTCATTCTTCGTGTTAACTTTATTTCGGTCATTCCGAAATATGAATGAGGTTGGAGTTCACAGTCTTCCATTTTACAAGTATATTATTATTTTAGTAAATTATGAAGGATACATTATTTTCCTTTTATGTTGCTTTAAGTCTTCTGTTTATGATTTCCCTTATAGCTTTGTAGATAGAAGAGAGTAGGAAAAGGGATAAAGAAAAAATAATAGGGTAGGCGAGATGCGAACAGTTCCTCGCGTCGTTGGACCACTGTTAGCCAGCGGCGAATCCACTCGGCTATCCTGAGTCTCAAAAAGATTCATTCAAGCGAAGCTTTTAAGCCCGTCGCCTGCACTGCTCGTAGAAATTAAGAGAACCCGTTTGTAAATGTTATCCAAGGGCTAATGCTCAACCTCCTGGGTCTGGGCACCATTGTGGATAGAGGAGAGTAGGAAAAGGGGCCAAGAAAAAATAATTAAGCATGTGAGATGCAAACAGTTTCCCGCGTCGCTGGACCGATGTCAGCAATCGACGAATCCCCTCGGCCATCCTGAGTCTTGAGAAAGACTCAGTCAAGCTAAATTTTAAGCCTCTCGCCTGCACTTATCGTTCGCTACAGATGGCTGAGTGGATTCACCGCTGGAATGGCAAACATGAGCGAGTCCATTTGGCCACGTCGACATTCATACCTGGCTACACGTAGCGTTGTGCAACGAGCTTGCGTGTAGCATTGATGCTAGGATGAAAGCGATTATGAATTTGATCAAGAGTGTGCTGACGGTAAGCAAAAGGAATGAGAGGGCAATGCCAGTCAAGTAATGAATAGTCGACAAGGAAGCGCCTGGAAGGTCTGCCCAGACCCGGGAGACAACCTGTCGCAGCTCTGTTAGTTGGGCCATGCTTTTATCCGTTGACCAAATTCACGTAGGGATTAACGAAAATAAATTCAATCGTACGAAAACGTGGAATTTCGAAACTTACGCTGACATTCAAGAAGCACGCGCGCTATTTTTTAATCTTGTGTTCGTTAAAGCATCTTAGCTTCTAGCTTCATTATAACGATTCAATCAGTATTTACTAACATCCCTTTAATAGAGAGAATAATTTTCTTTAATTTCCTTAATTTAAATCTAAGATTTTCTTCTAATACGACCACAGGCTTGCGTTCTGTACGCGCTCATACTCACACACCCACACGTGTGCACTAGAGTGGTCCCCCCCCAATTTTTTTTTTATCTCCACATGCCTGATTGTATTACCAAATTGAACAGTAGGTCACATACTCAATTTCATCAAAATCGAACAATATTTACTGTTCGCTATATGGATCTTAACTTATTAGTCTGCTGGTAAATTAATTTTGGGGATAGAAATGAACAGTCTTTGCAAATACTAGTTTATTTGAAACATATATTGATGTTGAAAGACATTTTTTTAAAAAAATATTTATATTAAAGTAAAAAGAAAATAGTTAAATGGCAAATGATTTCTTTTTGACACAAATTATAACTAAAATTGCTGATTAAACATTGATCCTTTTGAGCATAAGGAAAATTTTATGTGATATTTTGCCACAAGTCAGAGAAGCAACTGTTTCTGTTCTTCATCTTTTGTTAGAGGTGCATTATACGATTTGATAAGTGCAATACCTCTTCCTGCTGGATCGTTAACAACCATTAAGTTAATCGCTCGACGTTGAAATTCTTGAAAGCACCTATTCTCTTCCCAAGAACTTGGGTTAGTCTTCAGGAATGTATCCTCTGCAAACTTGTATCCATCTTTCATTAAGAGACTGAAGATTAGCTTAGTTTTTTGAGTTACCAGTTCATGCAAGTCCAAATCCTCGATGTTTTTTGTAAGATTCAATCGGCGAACAACTTTGGTGTTTTCATTACGTTGGAGATTGGAGACCATCTTCTGTTTGGTCTCAGCATTAATTCTATGATCGAAAAATGCAAGACCAACAAGATGTTCTCCGAGATACCAAAGGTGTCTTGCAAAGTTTTAAGAAGCAGAATGTCATTTAAAAGAGTATTAATTCCAAAAACTCGAGTAGACCAAAGCAATAAAAAGAGAGCACTCTGTAATATTGGCCTTTTCACGTTCCGTTAGTTTCAGTTGATGCTTAAACAAGTATATTTTCAGGACATATATAGGCTTAGCTATCCAGTGTGCATGATGAGTCGCTCCTGGGGCTCTTAATGTAACTTCTGTCTTATCAATGCCCCCAATTCTTCATAATCGTCACACAACTGACGAGACTTCAAAGCTTCCTGAAAATATGGGACCATTTCTCCCCGAAGATTATGCATTACTGGATTGACGAATAAACTGCTATCCGCCTCTAAAAAAGAATCATTTTTAAGTGACGACCATTGTTCTTTAAAACGTTCAAAGAGACTCCTCTTTGGACCACTTGTAGGCCCAAGTAAAATATTGCAAGCACATAACAACATAATTTCGAAAATATGATGACGACACGCAATCCAAACAAGCTCCCTTCCTAATACTTTCTTAATTATGGTACAGGCTCCTTCTTGTAGGCCTGTATTTGATGCAGTTGTGTCAAATACAAGGCCTTGAACTTCGTCACGAAGATTCCAATCATTAATTGATGAAATGCATGCCATAGCCTGTTCTTCTCCTGTTGCTCGTGTTATTTTTGGCACACCAAAAAGTTTTTCCATTCCATTTACAGAAACTATTATTGCAATTCGTTCTACTGTTTCCTTTGCCACATCAATAGTAGGTAGTAATTTTCCATCCCAGTGAAGAAGGATCGGTCCTTCAGTAGACAACATTGTATGTTGCCTCTCTTACTTGATTTCTGGAACGTCGTATAGAATTCTTGGAAAGTGTCATAACTGCAATATCCTGACCCAAGGCTTGCGCTATTGATACAGAAACCATTGTTGCTTTTCTATCCGTAATATTTGCACGATCAAGAACAGCAGCCACACCTGAAGTTGTAAAGATATTTTTTGAATTTGAAGGACTACATTGTGCATTCTTTTTTCTAGTTGAAGAAGATGGACAAAACTCTTTGTCTGCCGCAATTAAACTTTCTCCTTTTCAGATGATGATGACTCGAAATCTGCATGAGCAGCAGCCTCTGCTTGATTTTTAGAAGTATATACTTTTTCTTTGTATTGTGAAGCCTTCTCATGTCGATATCTTTTGCGGGATTCCTTGGCTGAAGTAATCTTATCACGTCCTGACATACTGCAGGAGAAAATGTTATCTGTCTGCATCAACGGACAGAGAAAATGTTCTCTGTCTGCATCAACAGGAATTGGCGGTCTTCTTCCTTTTTTACCGCATTTAAAGCATTTTTTGAGGCTATGTCAAAAAGTTTTGAAAGAGTAGATTCGAAACTACGCTCATTCATTCTACATGAAATCAGTTCGGTTTTGCGGTTTTTCTTCAAAGAAAGGTATTCTTCATACAACATTGAGAGTTTCTTAACGCAAGAGTCTATTAGCTGTGTGGGAATTCGGGCTCTTTCCCATACTTTTATGACTTTTTTCCAAGCGAGGTTGTAACTTTGTGTCAAAGTCATTGACTCCACTTGATGGTGGTACTGAACAACACGAAGCACATCACCACATGCTGGTAGTCTTGCAAATGAAAGCTCACTAGTAGGATGTCCTAAAAGCCAGACTGCCGCAGATGAACGAGTACTTCTAGCCATAATCTGAAACAACAGAAATAAAAATTTATTGTAACTGAGTTATCTCACGGTTCCCCTCCATTTAGTTATACTTAGAAGATATTTTTTTATACTCTAAAATATCTAAATATTCAATATTCATGAAAGAATAAGCTTTCATTTGATATAAATAAATAGGCTCCTGTGTTTGTAAAAAATTACGGCAGTCATGCTTAATTAATATATATATATATATATATATATATATATATATATATATATATATATATATATATATAGAGAGAGAGAGAGAGAGAGAGAGATATATATATCCATATGGAGCTCGGCCGTGAAGCCTGCATTTAATATTGAGGATAAATCCCAGAGCCACGAGAAACGGATGTAGCATCTTTTAATTTTTCACTACGTTTCGAAAACTACAAGTTTTCATCTTCAGGCTAGAATAAGTTTACAAAGTTAATATGTATGAAGAAAACTTGAAAAGGCCAACAAGACATTATTTTACAGGTGACCAATTACAGAATATCAGTAGAAAGTACTACAAGTTAAATTAAATATGACTTGGCAACAGTTAAATTTGCTTTAAGACTGACTCAAAAATTAGTTCATAAATTTAAAGATTATTGCAGAAATTAATTACAAACTAAGAGAAATTGACTTGGCATTATTTAAAGATAATAAATTTAAACTTTTTTAATTTTTTTTATTAAATTTTGTAAAGACTGTAAGAGTTAAAAACATTTAATATAAAAACGGAAAATTTGGGTACTTACTAAAGCGGATCCATCCTAGAGAGTGAATGGTAGGTTTAATAAAGGGGCTAGTATATATAGGTTACATTGACGGTTGGTTTATTAAAAGGCAAACCAACTAACAAACTGTAGTTAAAATTAGTTAATTAATGATGATATTGCACTTAAATCTTCATTGAGTGTAGGTTTGTAGTGTTTTATATATAGAGATTCGAGGGTTCTTAGGCAATGTTTGTTGTTGTTAAAGGCTAATACTTTAAAATTCTCAATAGAAATGTTAGTTTTACAGCTTATGGTGTGTTCCCTAATAGATGACTTTTCCTTTCTATTTAATATTTTGCTTGTACGCCAACTAATCCCCATATGAGCAGAGAACCTAGCTCCAAGAGACCTAACAGTGCTACCAATGTAAGAGGCTCCAGTACAACTGGGACATTTAAATAAATAGACATTATCACTGCGGAACTCCAAAGAGATAGGATCTTTACTGTTAAAGAAACTTCCTATCAATAGTTTGTTTATAAAACTATTTTGGGGTTGATTTGGGGAAAATATCTTTTAAAAATAAATAAGATTTTTCTTTTAAAAGTATCGTTCAAAAAACCCATCTCTGAAATTAGTAAATATATGGGCATTTTAGGAACTTTTATGCAGGGTTGAGGGGGGTCAATGAGATTATCAAATAGCTTTTTTAAAACTCTATCATATAGGTCAAAAGGAAATAAATTATTTATAAAATACTTCCTAAGAAAAATAAATTCATTATGGATTGATTGGTAAGTGGATGATAGCGAGAAACTTCTATGTATTAAAGTTTTTACTGTGGATATTTTATATCCGAAATCACAAAAACTAAAGTAGTTCAAACCTAGTCCTGTGAATGTTTTTTTTTTTGTAAATGGTTGTTTGAATTTTTCGTTGGTCATTATCTCGGTTGATTAAAAGGTCAAGAAAGGGCATCTTATCATTTGACTCCACTTCCATGGTGAATTTGATGTTAGGGTGTAAAGTGTTCAAAAAATTAAAGAAAAGTTGGCTATGTGCAGGATTATTAAAAACTGCCAAGGAATCATCAACAAAACGGCGGTAGAAGGAGGGTTTGTAATCTAAATTAATGGAAAACATTTGATCTTCGAGATGTGTCATAAAAAAGGCAGCTGCAAGTGGTCCCGTGTTTCGAGTGCCGGGATTAGCCCACTCGAAGAAAAAGTTATCATGATGCGCAACTTTGACCAACCCACATCACGCAAACAACTCTGACATTTCTGTGGCATGGTCAATTTCTACCACAGATCCATTCCGAATTTTGTCCAGGTCATGCAACCTATAAACGCCATGCTCTCTAAGACCAAAATAACTCTCCTCTTGAATAGTCTACTAAGGCGTGCGATTCGTCTCTCGTACCAAAGAGGCTATTGCCCGCGCTGTGGAATTGGCTCATCCTTCTCCAGGAGCCCCCATCAGCATCTCCTCGGACGCACCCTAAACTCACGTAGGTGCAACTTTGCAACAAATGATTGGTGACCAATGGCAACTTTTTCTTTCTTACCCCGCTCTCTTTCTGACTCTCAAAAGAGGTATATTACTTTCTCTTGCGAGCTCCTCGGAATTTACCTCACAATCCGCAACGTCCGCCATTATTTGGAAAGCGTGACTTTACTATTTTTACTGACCATAAACCTTTGGTCAGTGCACAATGCAGTTGATAGTCGTTACCTTGACTTTATCCTGCAGATTACGAGCGATATTCGCTATGTTCCTGGCTCTTCAAACGTCGTACCACACGCGCTTTCCCGCATTTCCGCGATTTCGGGCATGCAACTCTCTCACACTGTGCCCATCGATCATGCAACAATAGCACTGGCTCAGGAATAGGAGGAAGACACGAAAACGTTGCGCCACTCTTCCCAACTCGTTGTTCGCGAAGTCGAATTACGAGACAGTCCTTCCAGGCGCATCCTGGTCGAATATTCATTGCCTGACTGGACTCGTCTTCTCATTCCTCTCGATTACTGTCGGCCAATCTCAAAACCATAGTGCCGAAAGAGATGACAAATTGTTCACATGTTTTTGCCCGTCGCGATTCAACTCGCACTTCTTTGCAACCAGTCTATGACAGACCCTTTCTTGTCATCTATAGGAAGCTGAAGTTCTTCGTCCTTCAGTTTGGCACCAAACAGGATACTGTTTCCATAGACCCTCTGAAACCAGCCTTTATTGAAAACGTACGCCTCGAAACTCTTATTCCCATTTTTTTCTGCCACTATAACCCTTTATGGTTCAGGACGTCCCCAATAACCTCCAAACAACCATTAAGAACATCCCACATACACAAACTTCACCTTCCGTTTTGCTGCCTTCGTCTCTTGTGTTGCAAAAACCCTCGTCGGCAGCGGTGGTCAGTCAGGAGCAAATCTCTCCACCACTGGTCACCCCGTCAGCGAAAACCTGGACTCGAGACTCCCATGTCCCGCTTGACGCCATCTCGGAAGGAACAAAAAAGCGGATCACCTTCGCTCCGTCAATCTCTGCTTGCGCCGGTGCCTCTATCAACGCAACTTGTACTGCCAGAGCGAATACGTGTTCCCGTGCTCGCAATCAAACCACTAGCACTTTGATAAGCTCCAGTCGGGTCATAAGGAGACCTTGGCGTTAGCAGGAGTAACAAGACCATATTTAAGAATAGGGTGGGGGACTTTCTTTGGTGGGGAGTATTTGTAGCACTACCAGATTCTTATTAATCCGAGGTACTCCCAAAATAAACAAAATAATGTAAGTGTATACAATGATTCTGTATTACTCAAAATAATTAAAATCAATTTATCATTCAAAGCAACTTGTATCTGAATGTAAATCTAACTTGAGAAGTCAAAATAATATATATATATATATATATATATATATATATATATATATATATATATATATATATATATACGAGGGGCGGTCAATAAGTTTTGCAATTCGGATATAAGGAAACGAGATATGAGGAAAAGTGTTTTATTATTTTTCAATATAACTACCCTCGAATTGAATGAACTTGCGCCACTTATCCCTGAGGCTTCGAATTCACGACAACCAGAAATCTCCCGACTGCTGTTCAATCCACTCCTGGACGGCGAGTTGGACATCTTCATCGTCCCCAAACTGGCGTCCACGCAGTGCAGCCTTGAGCTGGCGGAATAAAAAGTAGTCGCTAGGGGCCAGATCTAGACATTAGGGGGGGATGTTTGAGCTCCTCGAATCTGCACTCGCGCAGGGCAGCTTGTGCAACTCTGGCTTTGTGGATTTTGACGACGTTGAAGGCGATCATGGGGTGTGAGGTTTCTAGAGACACAACGGGCATATACCTTGGTCATGGACAAATTGTCGTGAATGATGTTGATAACACTTCCATGTGATATTCCAAGTTCTTGCTTGATTTCTTCGACCTTCATCCGTCAATTTTCGAGGATCATCCTGCCCACACGGGCCACATTGTCCTCGTTGGTCACGTCTGATGGGTGTCCTGGACGGAGGTCATCTTCAAGGGACTCACGACCATGGTGGAACTCCCTTTTCCAGCGAGCAATGGTTGCATAGGAAGGGGCGGTGTCTGTGTACACTGAAACCATGCGTTCATGGATCTCTTTTGCATTCTTGCCTTCCTTGGTCAAAAAATTGATCACTGCGCGGTGCTCAACCTTCTCCATTGTTGAACAATTTGTGACTGACGATCTGCGATCAGCTACTGCTTCTTAAATAGACGAGGCAGGAGCGTGCGGCTGCAGGTCCTGACTTGTCATAACACCCCCACAAACAGCCATCCCCCTTCCTCTGTTTTGCCCTACCGATTCGCAAAACTTATTGATCGTCCCTCGTATATATATATATATATATATATATATATATATATATATATATATATATATATATATATATATATATATATAGGTAAAAAAACCCAATGGCGAGTTATGGTATATGATAGTGAAACCACTGTAAAGAAGCCAAAAGTTTAATTTATGAGACTAGTTTCAGTTTGTAATTTATCATACCCTCTTCATTCGTATACTGAGAATGCAATTCTTACAAAAGTCTATAAATAGCGTACAAATCAGAAAAAAACACAGAAACACAAAACGGGGGGAAAAGGTCATTAATCAGGGGGTGTAAGTCTAAGATCGTTGACTAAGCTGTTTACGATGAGGTTACGAGAATGGGGGCTGCATTTCAATTGCCCATCTGACAAATTAAAATTGGGAATTTCTCCTATTAATATAGATTCTACTATTTTTCTTTTACCGAAATCTTTACAATTATATATGATTTGTGATGTCAGACGAGGCAGGACCGCATCCAGTATTTTTAATCATATTAGCAATTTCAACCACCAAATTGACTATTCAAATGCTGTCTATCTTTTAACTACCTAAGTAAAACACTTAACTAATCACTATGTGATAAATATGGTGTTGAATCAAGGGACAAACTAAAATAACTAGAAGATTTAACTTCGTCAACAATGAACGCATGGACCTTTTGTGCCATTAGTTGAATTAGTGGCCTGCTAAAAATGAATCAAACTGTCTGATGAGTTTAAGCAGTCCTAAAAAAAACATTTTGTAATGATTCAAACCTTTCTTCTGTTCCTCGAAAAGCCAAGCCACGTTCAACTAACGTACAAATAAAGCTATGACATGCCTCAACACATGTTATCAGTAATCACACTCTTCCCGATTTTGTTTCTCCAACTGTGACTTAACCTCGCACCTTGTTTGCGAGTTAAATATGTAACAATGAGTCTCAGTGAGTAGTGCTTTTCTCATGCTTATCAATTACAAGAGAATTTCGCCAGTCACTAAATTTTTTTCTTGTAACTAAATTTGAGAAATTCTTATGAGCAAACAGTTTGCAAATAAAACAATAAACGGATCCTGTTAAATGGTGAATACTGTAATTACTCTCTCTTCGATTTCTCACAATTGGCGTCACAGATATCGCGAATCAGGTAGTGCGGAGATTCATATGCCCCGAGAACACCCAAAGTGCTTTATGAATCGCTATAAATCACAATACGGTATCCGAACCGGACACGTCACGTTATCTCCGGTACCGAGCGGTATATTGCAATCATCTCGGCCGCGAAGACAAATGCAACGCCTGGCAGAGCCCAGCTGACTTCAAAAAGAGGAGATACGGCGTGGAAGCCGACTCCCTCTTGGGACTTGGGGCAATTCGTATACACTAGCACGGTTTGCAGTCTTGCACTCTAATTCCAAAATCTTCTCTTGTTTCTTGTTTGATAATTTTCGTTTTTGTCCACCACTTAACTGAATCCGTTTCATCTTGGTTCTTATTGTTTGTTAAATACAGAAATAAAATGATTACTTTGTTTGAATTATTATGCGGCAATAAACACAGATACAAATATCATAGGCAGAACAATACGAACAGCTTCCCACGTCGGAGGACTACTGTTAGCCAGCGGCGAATCCACTCGGCCATCCTGAGTCTCCTGAAAGACTCATTCAAGCGAAACTTTTAAGCCGCTCGCCTGCACTTCTCATACCCTACACTACCTTCCTCCTAACGCACCTTCCTCCCTGGTCTGGGCACCATTGTAAATAGAGGAAAGTGGAAAAGGAGCAAAGAAAAACTAATTGCGTAGGCGAGTTGCGAACAGTTTCCCTGAGTCGCTGGCCTACTTTTAGCCAGCGGCGAATCCACTTGGCTATCCTGAGTCTCTGGAAAGACTCATTCAAGGGAAGCTTTTAAGCTTATCGCCTCCACTTCTCGTACGCTACAATGCTATTGGAATAATCGTTAAACAACCTAAAGCAAGAATGAGGTAATGAATGCACATGCAATTAATACCCGTGACAGTTGGCAACTAAACTAAGAACTTACTAGACTACACTTGCCCGTTTCAAACGCGTACTAGACTTGGTCAAAACTTGTATAACTTACAATCTGCGAGCATAGTGTACTTTATTTTGCAGGATAAACATGACACATGAGAAAACGCTTTATAAACAGAACTTATTCACTTTTCTTTAAATTTTGAAAATAGCTATAAATTTAATCAATTTAATTTGAATGGTAAATTTCTCATATATATATATATATATATATATATATATATATATGATAGTGAAACCACTGTAAAGGAGCCAAAAGCACGTGCTTATTCTGCATACAGAGTATCCCATAAGTCTGGACCCATAGGGGTTTTTTTATGCTGCAGGTAAGCCAGTTAGTTAGTCAGCGCCAATCCTTCCATGATACTGGGAGGATCCCAGTAAACGTTTGTTTTTTTCCTATTCATTTTAAACATCTCTACTTTTTCCTTATCTGGCAATACTTTCACACTTTAACCACGCCAAAAACAAATCTTTTTGAGGCGGAATTCGAGCACGAGTGAGATTCGTTTTCTTTGAAAAGGACGCCGACGAGGGAAAATATTGCCAGATAAGGAAAAAGTAGAGATGTTTAAAATGAATAGGAAAAAAACAAACGTTTAAATGGAATTGACAAAGGTGTTTAAAATGTTTGTGGGGGGTTACATATTTTAAGACGGAGTGTAATCCACTACAATGTACTTCAATATATAATCCATCGATCATTAAATTCCAATGTCAAGCTTGTAGTAGTTTGGTTTTCTCTTCCGATATTTTCAACGGCGCCATCACGTAGTGATCGTCAAGAGCCTTGTGCATTCCATCCATCTTCCTCTATTCTTAGGTTTAATTTAAATTTTGTAAAACTCATTCTTTTTTATTTCAAATATTATCGAAGTGTAATCAGGTACCGAACCGCCTTACATTCAACCCATTACTTTGATCAATTTTCAGAAGCGGTTAAAAAACTCAGACTAAGTTCCTTTAGCCTGATCAAGCTCGTTCAGGTGGAACTGGAAGCGTTGGGTTTAACGCCACGCCTTGAGCAGATAGTGCATCTTTATCCCCCTGGGATATTCCAAATTCCGATAAAAGTAAGATGCAATGGTAAAAGGTTGAGTGAGAGCTTAGCGAGCAGAGCTCAATCCGATCACTGCGGTGGACAGAGAAAGTAATTCATAGCCGTTCTGGTGAGCAAAATGTTTTAAAAGTAGATCTGGATTGGCGAGACCGATGATCCAATCTAAGGTCATGGAACGCACTAGTGGTATTATAATAAAACAATTAGAGGTTGATATATATATTTATATATATTAAGATTAAATATTGATTTATAAGACTAACCCATAACAAAGGAGCCGTATACCAAACCAAACAATATTTTGAAAGTGGGTTTACAATTTTTTAAGTGACAATAGTACGATTGGAAGAAAATACTTAGGCAGGAAGAATCTCCATATCTGCCACCGGCAATTGTCGTAAAAGGCGATTTAACTCAGATAGGGGCCACTGGTCTGTGCGGCAAGCGCCCGAAACTTTGGTTTCTGAGATCGCAATACCTACTGAAATAGGGGTCGCGGACACCGTCCCCTCAGACAAGGGTGGTAATGGTAATAAAAATGAGAGAGAATACAAGTCCAAGATGTTATATTTCCATCTCATATTTATCCACATTTGTTTTATAAGTTGAGCATAAAATGAAAAATATAAATAAACCTTATGAAAATAATGCAAAAACATTAAATTAAAATTCGATTGACTAATTTAGTGCAGGCATTTTTTATATTTGGGAGACCAGTACGTGAGGCTAAGATTAACGTCTTGGGACGTTAATCAGAGCTTTGATGCGCGCCGAGGCTTTTTGTATGGGAATGGTAGGGTGATGTTGACTTTTCCAAAGTTCGTAGAATTATTTTTAAAGCTTAAATGCTGCCTAACATTTACTTTTTACCATGATATAAACAATTTTCTTCTTCACAAATGATAAAATCAAATTGATTTCTAAGACTCTAATGCATCACTAACCGAAAATCAGGTCGCTTGATTCCTCAATTTATCAGATTCCAAATAGAGGATATTCATTCATTGTTTAAATTTGCATTTTAAAAGAGGGCTTTTAATAAACTTTAATGGTTTTAATACCCTTATATATTTTGTTTTCAAAGAAATCAATTAAAATTTAACAAAATGGGGACAGATAGGGTGTGCCTTAAACAATTTTTCTCTGTGTAAAATTGAATGGCGAAGAAAAACCTGGACCTACACAAAAGCAAACGAAATATCGTGTAAAATAAGCCAAACTTATAATTCATAGTCTTAGCAGCTTATTATTGCATTCTTTTTGTACATAATTTGTGTTGCTTAAACCTTCGTCTATGTAAGCCTGCATTCTATCATCTCTGAGCGAAAATGGTAATCTGGTAAAAGTTTATAACTACCATGCAACTTTATAAAAGTAATTAAATTTGTATCCCTCGCAAACTTTATGTACCTATGTTGTCTACATTTATTTATCATTAAGAAAATAATGAAAATATATGTTTATTAAAACAGTGTTAAAAGGCACACTACATCAACTCGCTTTCAAATTTATCATCATCTATAGACGTGCGAATGAAGTAAAACAACAAAAACACCCCAAAACCATCAAAAACGTATGAAACGTAGGAGTTGGAGGGAAATGGCATGATTCATCTCCTTATTCACATTTTCCTAAGTTAAAGGAAATGGAAATGTCTGCAAGGTACATATCTCGAGCAGTCATAAGAGACTACCTACTACTAATGAAAGTTGGGATTCGGAGCGCCTCAACGCAGATCAGCCCCGACGAACTCCCCACCCCCCCTAACCCAATTCAAGGATATTCAATACATTCATCATAGAAGAGTGAATTCCAACCCAAGATCACCACCCATTGCATGCGTGGGCGTTGTCATCATATTGGGTTGTCTTTTAGGATGCAGAGGTGACAGCATGGTGGCGGTATTCTTACTTCCCCACCACAGGGAAGTGAGTATGATAAAAGACCCAATTTCAAAGCAGTCGCTTCACTATACCGAGGTCCAGGAATCTCTCAGAGGCAACAAGAATGGTGGTCTTTGGCGCGTGCTAGCAAAACAGCGTATCCTGCGTAATAGCTCCAGCCAGACGAAATGACTTCTTTAAGATGACTGCGTAGAGTCGCTGAGGAAGCACTCGACTGTGGTCAGCTGGAAAGGCAGCATGGGCACGGAGGAGGTATTCCCTGCCAGCTGGTTTTCCCAGTTCAACGTCTCGCGAAGTGGGAGTATTGTTGGGACCACATTTAGGGGAGGGCATCTTTTGTTTCTCAACTGAGAGCTCTTCCGAAAAGGCAGACTGAGAGATCAAAAGGTTAACAAAAATTAGTTGCTTACAAAAAAAGGAAAACAACGATAAAGATAAACTTCTCAGACGGCGCACATCACTCACTAAAATGACCCTCCCCATAGACTTATTTATCCCCTATTAAGTACTTCAAGACTCCAACTTCGACTTCGAACCACCTCCACTCACACATATCATACACTTCCTCAATCAGCTCATTTTCGGTCAAACACTCACTCAATCACATAATTAGGCGACTTTTTACGCAGTTTTCCAACCCTTCCCACGCCCAGACACTCTCCTATATTCTCTTTACAAGTCGATTTTCATTCCATTCTTCTTATATACCCATACAATCTCAGAACACACTTACCCGCTCGTTCATCACTCTCTTTACTTTTTCGCACACCAAACATGCTCTCACTCGAGATCTTTCCTTCTCCTACCATACAACAACGTTGGCACCAGCATACACTCATTCATCTTTCTGGCATAATCAACACTCAAACCCTTACTATTCACTAATGGATTTGTACCACTCTCATTTACACTTGTTTAAGTGTGACATCACGGAATCGGATATCACACCAGCAAATTATAACTCCCAAATACTTCACTCTTTTCTGCATTCACTTTAAGACCCATCCCCACACACACTGTCAAAAGCTGCAATCAAAATTTACAAATCCTATTTTCACACTCAACCACCAACACCAGGTTATCAGCATACACCAGCATAGAACCCAACCCACATCAATCTCTCACACCTTTCCATCAGTCCAATTAGTACTTCTCTCGAAATTCCATTCATAAAAAGACATTAAACAGCCATGGAAACATCACACAACCTTGTTTTACACCCCCAACGTATGTAAAACCATTCAATCCGGCTATCGTTCACCCAACACACAAACGTCTTACTTGCGACATACTTTTAACATCTAATAGTTTACAACTCAATCCGTAGATTCTTAGCACCTGCCATAAAACTCAACTCTTCACATGATTATAAGCATTCTCCAGATCTATGAATCCATTTTTTTTAATGTGGTCATCTGGCGATTGCCTTGAAGGGCATAAGTCGAGGTAATTAAAATTTCAACCTAGAACTAGGCGACTTTAAAATTCTTGGGGCGAACGCAGTCGTCGCAGTAAGGTGCAGGCGAGCGATCGATCAAATGGCGGTGCGTCCGCGAGTGTGCCCAATTCAAAGAGCACAGTGCGAAATTAAGCCTTCGCAACATTGTAGGTAGGTCCATGTAGTCGGTGCGAGGAAGAGTAAAGCGATGGGGTGGTCACACATAACTTGCGGACTCTGGCGCTTTCATTGGCGCTATTACCACGTGTAAAGGAACCCAACAGAAGGTAATCTCGACATCCGCCGGGCACAGGGAACTCATGATGTCACGGATACCGGGAACCAGAGGGTGTGGAGATTCCAATGCCGTGCATTGTGAGTCGCTAAAGATCGCAATCCGGTCTCCGAACCGGCCACGACACGTTTAATTAAACCAGCTCGGCCGTGAGGACAGAAAGCGCCTGGTAGAGACCCGCTGAGTTCAAGCAGAGGAAATACGGCGAGGAAGTCGATCCCATACTGGGACAGATCCAGAGTGACAGGAAGTGTGTTTCAAAAAGGACAAATGCAATATTCCCGGTGCTGTGGAAAGTATCCATGATACCGTATCGCTATGCGGTATCATAGGCCTTCTCTAGATCGAAAAACACCGTGGCGTAGTGCAGTATACGAGGGACTAGGTTTTCTCTGAATGGCATCAAGGCACTCCTCGCAATTCCTATATGTCCAGGAACCCAGCAGAAAATAATCTCGACATCCGCCTGGCTCGCCAAAACCGTGGCGTCACGGATATAGTTAACCAAAGGATGCAGAGATTCCAATGCCCCGAGAGCACTCAGGGCGCTTTGTGAGTAGCTATAAATCACAATCCGGTCTCTGAACCGGGCACGTCGCGTTATCTCCCTTACCGAGAAGTGTAATACAACCAGCTTGGGCGTGAAGATAGACGCAGTGCCAGGCAGAGCCCCGCTGACTTCCAACAAAGGGGATACGGCATGGAAACCGACCCCTTCTTAGGACTTGAAACCATCCGCATACACAGGCACAGTTCCAGCGTGACACGAATTGTGCTCCAAAAAGACCAACGCAATACTCCTGGCGCAGTAGATGTTTTGAGAGAAGAGGCGTGGCGATAAATAGTCAGAGATGGTACCCTCCAGGGTGGCGTCCTGGGCAGAACCAGGGGCTATACCTACCTCTCAAAGGAGTTTCCTAGCCCTAAACCCAAAGGGCTTAGGGCATGACTGGCGTCTCTCGGCGGCATAGGCACCGTCGAGATTCGTTGGAGATGCAGTGAGAGTTGTTGGCGACAGAGGGAGGCGCCGGGCTCGCGCGTACAGGCGAATAATGCACTGTGCACGGCGTAGAGCGAGTGACATCTCCCCAGCATCGACAAATAGTCTCAATGGGGGAAGTGCAGAAGGCACCGGTCGCCAGGCGAAGGCCGGTGTGGTGGATCGAGTCCACCTTCCGCAATACACGCTCGGCTGCGGATGCATAAAACTCGCATCCGTAGTCGAGTAATCCTATTTGCACCCGATACGCTGAACTTCAAGAAACGAAAAATATCCATGACGAGAGTGCAAGAGGCCCTAAGGTTGCGAATATGAGCCTCCCTCCTGAGGAGTCTGTCAAATACAAGATCGGCCTCGGCTGTCCAGAAAAAAAACTCATCTAACATTTACCAATTTCTCCTTCAACTTGCACACGCAGAAGGTTAGAGAGATTGGGCGGAAACGGCCCGGAGTAGAGTGATCTCTCTCCGGTTTGCAAAAAACGAGCACAGTAGCGATTCGCCAGGAATCTTGGGAGGATACCCTCTACCCAGAAGCTGTTGGGCAAATCTAACAGCAAGGTAATGTCTCGCTCACCCAGGTATCGAAGAATGGTATAGGGGACCTCATTTGGACCAGAGGCGGTGTCCGCAGACGAGGAGAGAGCAGAACGCAACTCATTCAAAGTAAACCTGTCGTTGCCTCTGGAAGTAAAGTCCAGTCAGCGGCCTTCCGCGACATAAAGATGCGCATTAAATGCTGACGGAGCAGCATCCCGGCTAGAGAATGCGGTCGCGAAGCATTGCGCCAAGGACGCGGGGTCCGAGATGTGGTCCCATTAGCGTGGAGAAAGGGAGGGGGATCCTGTGAGAACTTGCCCCGAATCCTTTTGACTCGCTTCCACACCTCTGTTAGAGGGGTGTTTTCCCTTAACTGAAGACACGTATGCCCGCCAAGAATAATAAAAATAATAAATTTCTTATAATGCGCTCTTCAAGGCCAGAGGCCTTCACAGAGCGCACGTTCGGCTGTGGGCTAAGAACAGGTGGGTGAGTAGGCAATCCTGAACAGATGCGTTTTTAGGAGTCGCTTGAAAGTGGTAAGTGAGGCAGCATATCTAATTACGGCTGGAAGAGACGTAATATAACGGAACCTAGCCCTAGCTCGACGAAATTCAACGACAGTGAAGTCGTTCGGGCGGCGCCTATAACGCATGTGGCATAACGCTTCTGTTTGAGGGCCACCTCACACTCGGCTGACCACCATGGGAGCGATCGGCGTGCAAAATGGCCGGACGTTCTAGGAATAGTATTTAGGCCCACAGCGATGAGGTTGCCGGAGAAGAACTCAATGGTCTCATAAACCGACCTAAACTCCTCGACTGAGATAGAGAAATCAGTTATTTCCTGAAATGCGGACCACCGCGCCCGCGCCAAGCACCGCTAAGCGGGCTCTCGGGCGGCAGGGGCCCAGAAAATGATATCTGAATGGGAAAGTGATCACTACCATGGAAGTAATCGACCACCCCGCTACACAAAATAAGGCTGTGCATCCGGAGAGCATAAAGATAGATCGAAGCAGGAAAATAAAGCGCTTCTCGGGCAGTGATGCGTAAACTCATTCACATTTAGGACACCCATCTACAGCACATCGATCAGGTCGGCAAGGACTTGACCCCTAGGACTAATCAAGTAGTCTCCCCAGAGGGAATGTCTACAGTTTAGATCTCAGAGCAAGAGAAAGGGCCTCGGCAACCGTGCCACGACGAGGCGGAAGTCCCACGCGTAGAAGTCGGCTGACGATGGAATCTAAGCGAAAATAACAGTATACCTCCTATCCAGGTGCAGTTGCACAGCCACTGCCTGAATGGAGGTATCTAAAGCGAAGAGAAGAACGGAGACATCATGCCCGTTGTAAATCGTGTATTCTCTCGCCCGGCCCCACTCCCGTAGTGGTGGGATCGCTAAACCATTATAAACTGGGAGGCTGGGAAGGAAGCACGAGCCCAGCATGGTCTCCTGCAAAAATATAGCTAACAGGGAACGGGTGGACACGAGCCTCAGCAGCTCCTCCCAGTTGACTCGGAGTCCGCGGGAATGCCATTGAAGGAATATGCCCTTCAGGCCTTGCTCGGAGGAGATGCGGGGGCCTTCTTCGAAGAGAAGATGAATGGCCGTACGCTTCCCGGAGGCAGAACTCCGGGCGCTGTGGCGAACAATGCGCTGTCGCCAGCTTTACCAGGGAAGCACCCGGGGTAGGTAGAACCCGCAGAAGGGTTCCGACTGGGCGCGGAAACGACCATGCTCGTAGGCCTGGAGAGGACATGAGTAGAGGGCGTCTTAACATTGAGGCATAAGTCGCAGGCAGCGGCATGACCATGTTCTTACTTTCGCGAAATGAGAGCCGATCCGTGGCCTGAACAGCCAGGATTTCGTTCTCAAGGAGTTACGAACCATATTGCTTCGAAAAAGCGGGGTGCAGCTCTCCGCAATTGACACACTTGGCCACACACTATTTGGACTTATCGTTTGCGGGTTTGGAGCAACTTACATAGATTTCGGGTAACCCCGACTTTGCCAGTCTACAGGAGCGATTACTATGGCCCAAGCGGTGACAGTAGTAGCACCTCCGCGGCAGTGACACGAATGCCTTCGGCCGGTAGCGAAACCAACCGGTACCTACCGACTCAGGGAGCTTGTCACAGTCGAACGTGACTAAGAATGTAAGGGTGGGTCTCGAGGCTCCTCACTGTTTTCTCATCACACGTTCGACCTTGACTGCCCCATGGTCGGCCAGCTCTAAGGTGCTGTCATCTATGTAGTAGTCCACGAGTTCCCTCGCATAAACTAGGATTTCCACGAAGTTCATGGTAGAGTGCGGCGTCACACTCACCGCGGTGTCATCAAGTGTCCGAAGAGCACTTATCTTGGCCGCCTCAGAGAGATTCGCCAGAAGGCTCCCGTCCGAGAAACGGGTCACTTTCGGCTCTCTACCAATCACACTAGCTAGAGCTCTCCTCTGATGGATCATATTGTCCTTAGCCAACATGCTGCCCATCAGTGGAGCGAATAACGGAAGCGTTTGAAGCCAGCAGGCTCGAAAACGCCTGGTAGCCTCTGAATGAGAGGCCCCGACGTAATCGAGGCTCCGCTCTGCGCACTTCTGGTCTTCGTCTGGGACTCCCCACCCGGGGGAGCAATGGGGTCGGACGTGCCGATCTTGGCTTGGTCGCTTACCGAAACGGAATCAGACCCGTCCAACCCCGTGGCTCCCACGGAAGGAGAGGAGCCCCGAGTCTTCTTACTCTTTTCCTTTTTAGGAGAGGAGGGCGGGGAATGAACCCGCTTCTCTCCTCCGCCGGAAGGAGCCTCTAGGCCTCAGCAAGATCATTCTCTGAAATGGAGAAGGTCTTGCCTGCCATAGGGGCACCAGCCGGGAAAGGAGATCCCTCATCTCCTTGTAAGGCCTCGGGGGCTCGAGCCGTCTGAGAAGGTCCTTGTACAGGGGTGGACTTGGGTTCAGTGCTTGGCCCAGAGCCCAGGTTCGACCCCATGGAAGGTCCTACCATCAGAGGCTGGGTCACCTCAGGGACCAAGTCCATCTCAAGGGGGTCTCCATGTGGCCATCTCTCCCTAACACATCACAGGGGTACACTGACCCCCTACAATTTTGTCACGCCCACCTGCAGGATATTATGGGATACCAGCCGCTGTGCCCTGGCGTCCTTTGCTCCCCTAATGAGGTTGGCCCTATTGAGCAGCCGCAACCGGGAGCAGTCAATTATCGGCTGCCTGCCTCCTTTCTTGTCAGTCCCCTTGGAAAGTAAAGGGGGAAACTGCCGCTGGAAAAAGTGACAGAATGAGGAGTAAGACTCCTCTCCGTTTCCGGTAGAAGAAATTTTGAGGGTCCCCTGAGAGAGCACGGGGTGGATAGGGGGGGTGAACCTCCATTTTTTTAGTGGAGCTGCCCGAAGGGGGCTCAGATTATGGTAGAGAAGACATTTTTTTTCAATGGACTCATCATTGGGCATGGTGACCCTTTGTAATTAACGGGATGCGCACGATCACCACCCCACGCAGTAGCCCACTGTGCGAGGGGTGAATACGGGGTCGGCAGAACCAGCTGCCGCCATTTGAGGCCACTCCTCCCGCCTAGTGACCTGGCAGTCCATCGGCATGAAGTAAAAATGATAGATAGTAAAAGGAGAAAGAAAGGGGATGTGAATGTAAAGGTGGGGGTAAAGCATGTTGTTAAAACCCATCACCTCAAACCGGACCTCAGGGGTGAGGGGGTGTTGTCCCCTCCCCCATCAGCCCCGATCCGGGATGGTTGGCTGAGAGGAAGCTGGTCGGCGTCTACCCTGTGAAGTTAGAGACGTACCAGAGAAAGTTGTGGGAGAAGTTGTATGGAAAGTGAGGAAGCAGGGTAAGAAGACAGGGTGTCTGAAAGGACAAGAGAAAGCTGGGGCCGGACGGGGCGCTGAGTCCCGTCAACACGGCGGCCAGGAAAGCAAATCGCCGCGCCCCTTACCTGGCACCCTCTTTCGAGGGGGTCTCAATTCTGTAAGAATAAGGGATGGTGGGGAGGGACACCAACAACCTGATCCAAGGTCATGCACGGGAAAATTATACCAAAAATCGCGTTCCTCTTTACAGCTGTTCGGTCCATTTCACGCATGGTTATGCTGTGAATCAAGTTGTGACAAACTGTTCTGAGGTGGTGTGGACAGGTAAAGAGAGTACGTTAGAGTGCCAAGGTGTGAGAAGGGCTCAAAAACCGTGTATAAGGTGGGTTGATTTTGTGTTGAGAGAGAAATGGCTGACCGAGGAAGTGGGTGATCTTGTGTATGATAGGTGCTCATAAAGAGGGATTGTGGGGTGGGGGCGTGCTTGTGTTAATGTGCCCAGGGATAAAACTTAAATTAACAAAATGCAACAGCACATAGCACCCATTTGCTATGAAGGGCTAATTTGGTGTGGAAAAATTATGGTAACTTTAGGCTTAATAAACGGGGGTAGGGTCGTTGAATAGCACAAAGCCGACTTTGCAGGAAACTGGTTAATGTTAAAATCTTGAATATAAATCAAAATACCAACGAGGGCGAATCCGAGTGAAAGTTTGTAAGATGTGTAAAGTAGTGAAGCTAAAACTAGTGAAAATGTGTAGAAGACAACGGCAGATCCTCCTCGAAAGGTCAGCGGAAGCGTGGGCGATCATACTACCGACACTTGACATCCCCTAGCGGGTGAAAAGTGACGCATGTAAATATCCCGTCTCTGTGCCATCATGGTTAGGATGACGAGAGAATCCCAATTTTCCTATCTCCACTTGAATACCCCTCCTTACATTCCGCGCGTCCGAAAAGAGCTTCTTAATGACCGATGCTTGAAGTCCTTTAGGGCCTCCGTCCAAGGTCACTTCCGAAAACTGGAGCAATTTCATAACTAAGCTTTCAAGTGGGGAGAGATCTTCCTTCACGTCTCCAGAATCACCTCCTTCCGATTCCGATTCAGGCGGGGTCTCACAGGTAGTTTTGATGCTCGCCGACGAGACTTCTACGTGGCCCAGTAACTTTCGTCGCAAACTCTGCGCTTTGGCGATAGATCGCTCAATGACTTCGACTTGTAAAGATGCAGATCGATACCTGAAAGCAAAAAAGAAAACCCACTGAGGAAAAGGAAAGCGAATTAATCTACCAAGCATTTAATTAATCTAAATCGCGAGGTTCGACCGGATGGTTATAATGCTTATACACTCAAGTGCCAAGTCATGGGTTAGCTGTAATGGTAATGGTGGACAGCACCACCGTAACATGACATCATGGAAATTCACAGACCTGTATCAGGTAACAACAAGGAGTAACAAGGAAAGGAAGTACCCTAGGAGACCTTACGGTCCATTCAAAGAGGGTACCTTTGGACTAGCAATAGAGCGGGCACATGGCTGCTCAATTGTTTTGCGTCCCTAAACGGCCACTTTTCAAGACTTTGTCTAGTCTTGACTTGAACTGGTCAACAGATTCACTGTTGACAACTTTCACTGGAAGTGCGTTCCACTTACCGCAGATACTGTAGGTGAAAAAATTTCCACACAGATTGCGGTTGTAACGCTTCAGTTCAAGTTTGAAGCCGTGATTGCGCGTTCTGTTCTCACTCAGTGTGAAAATAGCCCGGTAGTCAACATTGTCGAACCCTCGAAGTATTTTGAAAACTTCGATGAGCTGACCACGCAGTCTACGGGTTTCCAGCGAGAACAGATTTAATTCCCTTAGTCTATCCTCATAACTTTTATGTCGGATAGAGGGGATCAGCTTGGTTGCCCTGGCTTGTACGCGTTCCAACCTTGCGATATCCTTTCGAAACGAATGACTCCAAAATTGTACGGCATACTCCAGGTGCGGCCGAACGAGGGAGTTGTACAGACAAAGTACTATCTCCTTGTTACGGTATCCAAACTGCCGCTTTATGTAGCCTAACATCCTTTGGGCTTTCTTCTCTGCCTCGATGCACTGTTTCGAGAACTTGAGGTCGCTAGTAATAGTTACACCCAAGTCCTTCTCAGTGTCCTCAATTCAAGAGCAGTGCCCTTAAGGATATACTGAGATTGGGGGTTTCTGTGGCCGATATGCATTACTTTGCATTTGTTCACGTTAAAAGGCATTTGTTACGCGTCCGACCACTCCCCAATCTTCCCAAGATCTTCCTGCAGGCGGGCAGTATTTCCATCCTTTGCAACGTTCATAACAAGCTTGGTATCGTCGGCAAATTTGGAAATCTTGGCAACCATGTCACCGTCCATGTCGTTGGCGTAGATGATGAATAGTAGTGGTCCCAGGTCAGAACCTTGAGGCACCCCGCTAGTAACGGGCACCCACGCAGAAGCCTGTCCATTCACCACCACCACCCGTTGCCGTCTGCCACTTAGCCAGTTCTCGATCCAGCCGGCTACTGTTCCGTTTATGCCCAGCGCTCGCACTTTCCGGAGAAGGCGGCGGTGTGGTACCTTATCAAAGGCTTTCTGAAAGTCTAAGTACACCACATCCACCGCCTTGTCCCGATCGTGCTCACTGAACACGAAGTGGAAGAATTCCACAAGGTTCGTCAGGCATGACCGTTGCCTTCGGAAGCCGTGCTGGGAACTCCTCAGTAGCAGCTTTGACTCTAAATACGACGTCATTTTGTCCACCATCATACTTTCCATGAGTTTACCAACTATCGAAGTCAGACTGATAGGTCGGTAGTTTGACGGTTAGCTACGGTCTCCTTTCTTGAAGATAGGATTCACATCCGCTTCACGCCAGTCTCTAGGAACGCATTCGGTCCGGATTGACATGTTGAAGATTGCGCTCAGGTGTCGTGACACTTGATCGCGCACTTCTTTCAACACTTTAGGTAGAAACCCATCCGGGCCAGGTGACTTATTCGTCATTAGGTCACTGATCTTCTTTTTTATTTCCCATTCGGTGAAGTCCATATCCTCCAGCTTTTCCCCCGAGTAGGAATCCATTGGCTGGGGGATGGGACCACACTCTTCAGTAAACACTGAAGAGAAGTAGTCGTTGAGGAGGTTAGCATTTTCTGCATCTGAATGCTTTAATGCCCCCTCCTCATTTCTCAAAGGGCCAATCGTTCGACGGATTGGTTTACGGCTGTTCACATATCCAAAAAACTCCTTGGGATTCTCTTTACAGAGTCTCTCCACTCGGAGTTCCTCAGACCGCTTAGCCGCCCTTATGCTGGACTTCACTCTCCTGGCTAGCCTCCGGTATTCGTCAAAGTCGCCCGAGATCTTCGATTGCCGGTACACAGTTCTCTTCTCCCTAAGCAGTTGGCCAATTTCTCGATTAAACCACTTTGGTTGAACAGAAGACCGACGGGGACATTTCAGAGGGATGAAACGTGATTGAAGACTCATGAACTTATTTTTGAAACTGTTCCACGAGTCTTCAACAACATCGCACACTTCTAGCCTCGAGGCAATCAGTACAGCACGAAGACCTGCAAAGTCTGCTCATTTCAAATCGAGTTTCCTCGATTTACTAGTTGCAGGCCCTGCCTTCGGGACTTTGACTACAAATCTAATTAGTCGGTGGTCACTGCCACCGACCTCTTCGCCAACAGAGAGGTCCTCAACGATGTCATCCTCAGAGGTGAAAACCAAGTCGAGGATATATTCTCCTCTCGTTGGCTCTCTCACCCATTGAGTCAGGAACTCGTTGTTCGCGAACTCCAGGAGTAGTGCGTTCTCTGGTTTCCCAGTCAACTTGTGTGTTGAAATCCCCCATGACGACGCACACTCTGTCTTCGACAAGTTCTCCTAGTAGCTGGTACAGATCTCTGTCATTTTCAACGAGTTGGGCAGGTCTATAAAGCACCAGGGTCCTGTATTTGGCAGGACCTATCTCTAGGTCAACACCTAGTAGTTCATGGTCGGATACCATGTTGCAATCCGTCGAGTTGAGAGTATCCTTGACATACAACATGACACCGCCACCCTCTCTGTCTGGCCTATCTTTCAGGAAGAGCTGGTAACCGGGAATCGTGAATTCACCTTCAAAATCTCGGCTTGAGGTTTTTATCCACGACTCCGTTATGGCCACCATCTCAAGTTCTTCTGTTGCTACGAGGCCACGAAGTTCTAGAAACTTGTTTCTGATAGACCTCGCATTAAACAGAAGAACTTTGAGGGAGTCTACGACTGTAGGACTCCCTACGCTCTTCCGTTTCCCGCTTTCTTTCTCTGTGGCGGGGTCACTCCCCTCTTTGTGACTTCAGAAAAGGTGGTTCCTGGAGTAACACGGGCGTACTGGCGTACGTCCTCCTTTACTCGGGGTCTGACACTTCTTTGGGTCCGCTCCACACCATCCTGGATCATGTTTGCGAGTGCAGCTTTCCCTTTAAAGGAAAGATGCACTCCGTCCCTTTTGTACAGGTCATTTCTCCCGTAAAAGGTGCGGTAGGGGTCTACAAAAAAGACTCCTTCCGCCGTACAAAGATCTCCCAGGCGTTGGTTTATGGAGACGTTCCTCGCGTGAGCATTGCGGGATGGACCTCGTCTTGGGAGTATTCCGACCACGAATCGTCTGCGGGTTTTTAGCCCACAGTCGTCAACTCCCCCCATAACCGTGGTCAGGATCTTCCCGCTGGCGCCTACTTTACCTCCTCGTAGGTAGAGATCGTTGCCACTTGCCATGAGGGCAACTACAGAGTTCTCAGAGATCTGAGATTTCTCAGCCTCCACCGTTATTTCTCCGTTCCCCTTTCCTGGAAGGCAGCTTACCTTCACACTGGTGCGAAGGCGGGCCGCTAGCAAGGGTTGTTGATCCCGCGCTTGGGAGTCACCGATCACGATGACCCTCGCGCATTTGGCTTCAGAGGACAGAGGCTTCCCTCCCTTTCAGTATGGGCTCTTTCGATTCCTCTTTCTTCCCCACTTTTTGTTTTTTTTTTCTTCTTCGTTTTTTCTTCCGTTTCTACTTTCTCTTCTGTTTTATCTACTGTTTTTCCTTTCTTACTCTTCCTTTTCTTCTTTTTGACGCCCTGAGTAACCCCAGCAGCTGCTGGCTCTGGGACGTCGGATGGTCGGTCTATCTCTATCGACGCGGTGCTTGAGGGCTCAACAGAGGAGCCATCGGCGTCGTTGGGAGTTTCTTGATGCTCTTGCTCTACCTTGGTGGCTGTCATCTCTGCAATGATGGCTTCGAGACGACGGATTTGAGTCACATGCTCAGATTCAAGGATTTTCACCTTTTCTTCCAGCCGTCGAGTTTTTTCCGCAGATTTAAAAACTTCCTTAAGCTCCTGAAGTTCTGCCCTTAGGACGCAGTCCGTGCAGATACTTCCAGGGTGGCATTTTGAGAAACACCCCTCCGGAAAATCTACGCACCACTTGTCCTTTTGGCATGTCGAGCAGGTATACTTTAAGGCACCATGGCCTTTCTTTCCAGTCATGCTGAACAATTTATATATCTGAATACTTTGTGACCACTCAATAAAAAAGAGAAAGGGGGTGGTGAGTAAAGCCCCGCGTGAGTCGCTCCTGCCTATCGATCGGAGAGGTTTCGGATATTTCAGAAGGCACGCTCCTTGTGCTGCTGTTCGTCCGACCGAGTCGTCAAAACTCGGCGTGCCGTGGCTCCCAACCAAGCAGCACTGACGGTCCCCGAAGGGGCCATCGATTTCTCACCAGGTGAACAACGGAGCTAAACTCCTACTAGTTCCCTTCACGACGGCCAAGATTTCGGAGCAGCGTCTCACACTCGGCCGACCACCACGGGAGTGGTCGGCGTGCAAAACAGCCAGACGTTCTAGGAATAGTACTCAGGTCCGCGGCGATGAGGTTGCCGGAGAAGACCTCAACGGCCTCATCTACCTACCTAAACTCCTCGAATGAGATAAAGAATTCAGTCATTTCCTGAAATGCAGACCACCGCGCCAAGCACCACCGGGGCGGGCTCTGAGGCGGCAGCGGCCCAGAAAATGATATTTGAATGGGAAAGTGATCACTACCATGGGGGTCATCGACCCCCCCCCCAATCTAAATCAGACTGTGCATCCGGAGAGTACAAAGATAGATCGAGGCAGGAAAATGAAGCGGTTCTCGGGCAGTGATTCGTAAACTCATCCACATTTACGACACCCATCTCAAGCTCGTCGATCAGGTCGGCAAGAACTTGACCCTGGGGATCAATAAAGTAGTCTCCCCAGAGGGGGTGTCTACCGTTTAGATCTCCAAGCAAGAGAAAGGGCCTCGGCAACCATGCCACGACGCGGCGGAAGAAGTCGGGTGACGGTGGAATGTACGCGGAAATAACAGTATACCTCCTATCAAGGTGCAGCTGCACAGCTACTGCCTGAAACGAGGTATCTAAAGCATGGTCTCCTGCAAAAAGATGGTTAACAGGAAACGGGAGGAGACGAGCCTCCGCAACTTCTCCCAGTTAGCCTGGAGTCCGCGGCAATTCCATTGAAGGAATATGCCCTCCAAGGAGATGCGGGGGGCCTCTTCGAAGAGAAGACCCCCACAGGAATGGCCGTACGCTTCCCGGAGGCAGAACCCCGGGCGCTGTTGGCCAGACAATGCGCTGAAGGCGTTGTCGTCTTCGAGGACTTATTGGGGGAAAATTGGGCTCGCCATGCGAGTCTTTTCCTCCTTTCGCCTCGAAACCTTAGGTGGGGGTCCTCTTTTAAGATCGATGTTTCCGAGCCACCCAGACCACCACTGGGCGTGGGCGAAGGAGCTGAAGCTCCTTTAGTGCTGCCCTCCTTTCGGGTGGCAGTTTTAGGAACCCCGGAAGATGGCCTGGCGATCAACTTCAGGGGTGTTGTCTCCTGTGAGTCTAAGACTCGGTGGAAGCCCGTGGCCATTTCGCCTTACGGGAAACGGTCATGTTGAGGGAAACGGGGGGGGGGGGGGCTGGTGGAAGGGGGGAGGCTGGTTTTAGCCGGGGCTGGGTGTGGACCCTTTGTGCCGCCAGCCTTACCAGGGAAGCGCCCGGGGTGGGTAGAACCCGCAGAAGGGTTCCGAATGGGCGCGGAAACAACCGTACTCGTAGGCCTGGAGGAACCAGGAGCAGAGCGTGTCTTTTTCAACATTGAGACATAGGACGTCCTGGGCAGCGCTGGGCGCGCCAGAACAAGTCCCTAGCCTCACGAAATAAGAGACGATCCTGAACCTGAACGGCCAGGATTTCCTTAAGGAGATACGCACCAGATTGCTTCGAAGAAGCGGGGTGCGGCTCTCCGGTTGGCACACTTGTCTACACACGATTTGGACTTATCGTGTGCGGCCTTGGAGCAATTTACACAGATTTCGGGTAACCCCGACTTTGCACGTCGACAGGAGCGATTAGTATGGCCGAAGTGGTGGCAGTAATAGCACCTCCGCGGCAGTAGCACGAATGCCTTCACGCGGTAGCTCTAAAGTGATGTCATCTATGAAGTAGTCCACGAGTTCCCTTACATAAACTACTCCTTTCACCAAGTTCATTGTAGAGTGTGGTGTCACACTTTCAGGCGTGCCATCAAGTGTCCGAGGGGCACTAATCATGGACGCCTCGGAGGGATTTGACGCATTCGCCAGGCTCCCGTCAGGGGAACGGGTCACCTTCGGCTCTCTACCAATCACATTAGCTAGAACTTTCCTCTGATGGACCATGTTACCCTTAGCCAACATGCTGCCATCAGTGGAGCGAATAACAAGGAAGCGTTTGAAGCCAGCTGGCTCGGAAAGGCCAGGTAACCTCTGAATGAGAGGCGCCGCTCTGCGTACTTGCACTTTTGGTCTTGCTAAGGGATTCCCCGCCCGGGGAAACATCGGGGCCGGACGTACCGATCTTCGATTGATCGCTTACCTA
This sequence comes from Ceratothoa steindachneri, assembly GCA_963969495.1. Lineage (NCBI taxonomy): Eukaryota > Metazoa > Arthropoda > Malacostraca > Isopoda > Cymothoidae > Ceratothoa > Ceratothoa steindachneri. The sequence goes on from OZ018322.1 coordinate 60,601,589, forward strand.
AGTGGCAGCGGACCTGTCCGTCCCCGTGGCCGCTCAATCTTTTTTGTCGTGTTTTTTTTTTAGGAGAGGAGGGTGGGAAGGTCTCAGCTGTCACAGGGGCACCAGCAGTGGGAGGAGGTTTCTCCTCTCCTTGTGAGGCCTTAGGGACCCGAGCTGTAAGAAGAGGAACTTACACAGGGGCAGCCTCGGGTTACGTGCTTGGCCCCGAGATCGGATTCGACCCCATGGAAGATCCTACCGTCTGGGGTGGGTCACCTCAGGGACCATCTCCATTTCAAGGGAGGCTTCCATTTGCCCCCCGACCCCTTAAGACGACGGATCCCATTCGAAGTACCCTTGGTCGTCTCGTCATCAATCAGGGAAGAGAAGGGGGGGCAGGTGCGCCGGCAACCTTTAAGGTGGTCTTAATGCACGAGTGTAGGACGTTAGAGGTCAGGGGCTACGGGGCCCTGCCATCCCTTGCTTCCCTAAGAGGGCTGGCCCTATCGAGCCGCTCCCACCGGGTGCGGTCAATATTGGGCCGTCTGCGTATTCTCTTGGCGGTATCATGTGAAAGAAAAGTAGGGACTGCCGCTGGAAAGAGGAAAGTGCCCAAAGGCGCCTCCAGAGAAGGGGGTGAGGGGGAGTCCCCTGCACTCGTATGGCTAGGAGAGGAGGGTCCCCTGGAGCTGCCCGAAGGCGGCTCCGTCGCTGGGAAAGGGGAAGAATTTTTTATTTTCATTCATGGGCATGGTGTGGGAGAAAGTGTTGGATAGTTAATATTGATCAATGTCAGTTTGGGTATAGGGCAGGAAAGTCAACATTGGATGCTGTGTTTATTGTAAGAGAACTCCAGGAAAAGGAGGCTGAGGAAAAGAGAGCTTTATCATGTATTTGTGGATTTGGAAAAGGCATTTAATGAGAGTTCCGAGGAAAGCATTGGTTTGGGCGTTACGAAGGCAGCATGTACCAGAGAGGCTGATTAATAATGTAATGGAATTGTATGTTGGAACGAAATCAAGAGTGTGTGTAGCAGGAGGTTTGTCGGAGAGATTCAGCATTGAAGTAGTACACCAAGGTTCAGCTTTGAGTCCACTATTGTTCATACTGGTCATGGAGGAAGCAACTAGTGTGAAGGCGAGGTGATCAATGGGAACTCTTTTACGCTGATGACTTAGTTTTAACCGCAGAGAGTAAAGAAGAAGTGGAACGAATGTTTGTAGAATGGAAGCAGGTAATGGAGGGAGCAGGATTGAGAGTTAACATCGGTAAAACTAAGATAATGATAACTGGAGAAGCCAAGGAGGTTGTGCAGTCGGGGAGGTACCCTTGTGTAGTTTGTGGAAAGGAAGTTGGAGTTAACTCCATTATGTGCACTGAATGTTTCAAGTGGTTGCATAGGAGGTGTTCAGGCCTGATGAACATCAATCGAGCTCAAAATTTTGTCGGTTCAAAGTGCGTAAGGAGGAGAAACACTGCCCCTAGAGTGGAGAACACCATTGTTGTTGATGGACAGGTGGTGGAGGAAGTTGAACATTTCTGTTATTTGGGTGATGTACTGGATGGCGAGGGAGGTGTGGAGAGAGCAGTTTGTGGCAGAGTGGCAGCAGCGTGGAGGAGCTGGAGGGAGGTGGCTGGATTGCTTATCAACAGGGTAATCCCGCTTAGGAACCGTGGAAAGGTCTATGATGCATGTGTCAGACCAGTCTTACTTTATGGATCAGAGATTTGGGGACTCACACAGAGGTTGGAAAAAGTGCTAATAAGCTGTGATGAGAGAATGTTGAAGTACATGGCTGGTGTAACATAGAGGGATAGAGTTCGAAGTGAAGAGGTAGCTAGTAAGTGTGGTGGTGATGAGCTAGACGTAGTTCTGAGGAGAAGAAGATTGGGATAGTTTGGACATGTGAAGTGAAGAGATGAAGAGGTACTTGGTAGGGTGAGAGAGTTAGAGGTGGATGGAAGAAGGCCAAGAGGTAGACGCAAGAAAACATGGAAGAAGAATATAGAGGAAGACATAGCGACGTTAGGAGTGCAAGAAAACGAGGTGTATAATAGATAAAGATGGGAGCAAATCATCAAACGTCTAACCTCAAGAAATCAAAATTGGGAACATCTAATACAAAAAGAATTAAGTTAAGTTACGCCATGATGACCCTATTAGTGACACGGGACGCAAACGCTAATCACCCCGCGCAGTAGCCCGCTCTGCGCGGGGTGAAAAGGGGGCCAGCAAAGTCAGATGCCTCCATTTGAGACCACTCCTCCCGCCTAGTGGCCTGGCGGATCCACCTTAAGCCTGTTGTAAAATCGATAGACAGTGAAAGGAGAAAGGGAATGTGTGGATGGGGGTGAAGCAGGTTGTTAAAAACCCACCACCCCAAACAGCTCAGCCCCGATCCAGGATGGTTGGATGAGAGGAAGCTCATCGGCGTATACTCTGTGAAATTAGAGGCTGACCAGAGAAAGTTGTGGGAGAGGTAGGGTAAAAACACAGGCTGTCAGAAAGAAGAGGCTAAGCTGTGGTCCGACGGGGCGCTGAGTCTCGTCAGCAAGGAGGCTAGGAAAGCAAATCGCCGTGCCCCTTATAGGGCCAGTGAAGGTAGAACCCCAAAGACCACAGCTCTCAACTAAGCAGCCAGAGAGGAGGGCGACAGGGTAGATTCCTTTACTAGGTCGTACTAATCGTCAACACGACGGCCAGGATCGGGATCTGTTGTGGCAGACCCAGAGACGGGACCTCGTACTAGTACTGGGACAGCGTGATCCAAGATTCCCCAGATCTTGACACTCAACAAGAATGTTCCCAAACAGTTTCCCCAGCATCACAGTAAAGTGCAGGGGACCCCTCTATCAAAGGCTACAGAAACAAGAATGTGCAGAACAGTCTGTGGAGCAACGCAGTCGTTGCAGTAAGGTGTAGGGGGGCTCTCCATCAAAATGCGACAGGGAGCGAAATGAAGCCACAGCATTGGAATGTACATCCACGGGAACAGTCGCGGCGCGATGGCATGCTACTTTAGGTTACTGTCGGCCGTCTCCCGTTGGTGGTGAGAGCGGAGCCCCTCCCCCCCCCAACACACACACCAGTATTGTTAATAGCCTCGTACACTCCAAACACCAAGGTCGGGAAAGCTTTCACTGATTAGGAAGCTCGAATTTTTTTTTTTACAAAGAAAAAATTGCCTATAACGCTTGCTGTATTAACGTATTAACGCACAACCTTTATATAAAGGGATTGGTTAAAGATCAGAAAGAAGCAAAATGTCGAAGCCTGATTGTAAGATTGAGGAGAAAGATGCATCACTTACTGAGCAATGGTGGGTGGTTGTCTTGAAAGGCGTGCCACTCTTTTGGCAAGAAGTTCCAGCTGAGCCACCAGACTGTCCTCATGCAAGGGGCGTGGGAGACTCTCTTCTTTCACTGCTCCTAAAGTATATAAAACGGCTTCCTCAGCAACACGACATAAACCTGCATGCATCACCACCGGCAGGAGTTCCTGACACAAGGCCCCGGGAGTCGTGTGATGGAACCAGTGCATCACCTTCTCGGCTTCTCTTGTGTCGTCAAAGAGTCTCTTCTGTCTCCTTGCAGGTACTGGTTTCGCGTTTTCCCACACCTGTCAAAGAAAAGGGTTGACCAAAAGAAGTGCCTTGAGCAGCTACACAGCTGAATCAACTGATTGACCAATGACAAGGGGTTGTCATGCATCAATGCTGTAGGATGGGGGAAAATTACGATACAATTTAAAGGTAGTAGTCCCATTTGTACCGTGCATCGAGGAAAAAAACCTCGACTGGATAATGAAATGAATATGAAGATCTAGGTGACAATCACTGGTGAGCTTGAAGAAACTAGGGGACAATCCTCATTGAAGGGGTGTATGGTCCTGGGCTTTAATGCGTTTTTGACACCAACCAGCGATGGGTATAGGGATGAGTGTCCCCAAAAAGGACACTAATACCCTATTAATACTCCACTCTTTACCTAGATCTACTATCTCCATATCTTTATCACCAACACTACTTCCATCAGGAACAGGAGATGCTTCCCTAGCTACCCGTTTCTTTCCTCCACTCGCTACCGTCTCCTTAGCCCTACTGCTAGGACTTAGTGCTGAGATCCCTCCTCAGCTCAATGACTAACTCCTCCAACCTAGCTATCCTTTCTAAATCCTGCACTCTTCACTCCTCTAATTCCATTAAGAATGATGATAGTTTCTAAAAAGTTTTTCCTTTTTTGCCCTTTGTGCACCATTAGCTCACTTTAAGACATGAACTTAAGGGGAGTGATACCCAAGTTAGTGTTAGTGGGTTGGATATACATTGGCCAGTGCCAGTATCATTAAATTAAAAAGTATATAAAACATGAATAAAAAAAAAGACCCTCAAAGCACAGCTGACATCACAAGGGTACCATTCTTACATCTCTCTGAGTATCCTACAAAATATTCAACCTCATGAATGAGAGCGAGAGGCTTCATCAACAACTAATGAGGATTACCTCTTTCCAAAGGTTACCAGGGAGAAGCATTCGGTTGCTAAGTCTTCCTTGTACAGTTCGATTGCCTTCTTCATCAGAGACCTCTTCTTCAATCCAGTCTCGGGGCGAATACCATCGAACGAAGTCCTCTAAAAGCGACCCTGGATTGGCTACCTGTTAAAAATAGAGCGTGTCTACATATCTTCAGCCATACCAATCACAAAACTAAAATATGAAGGTTTCTCAGGGGTCTCAGGCTTAAGAAAACAGTCACCATAGGACACTTCAACTTTGCCTGTTCACAAATATTGTCAGTCTCTTTTTTATGTGCATTCTATCTTTCAGTCATTGGATTTCATCCACGATGTGAGGGCTAAATGGTGTAAATTACTACTTACAAAGATACTCAACATGACTATGAGTAGGGCATATGTGGCAAAAGATAAGAGACATTTTTATGTTACTGCACATGGGGATTGTGAGGCAGGATGCCCTAGGCCTTACCCAGGGGATATGCCTTAATTGGATGATGCAGTTCATAGCATCCAATAGCTATGGAGGGGCAATGGTGTGAGGGCAAAGGATGAGTAATTTTGTGATTATAATAGGGAGAGAATATGATTATTTTAATATGTAGAAAGAATTCCAATACCACCTACTCTAATGCACCAAAAAAAGGTGACTAAGCATAGATAAGAGCTGCTGAACATGGAAATTAAGCATCACTATGTTTTTTTCCTCTGAGCACATAACATAATGGTGGTTAATTGGGAGGTTGTGGCAGATCCTATCCAGGCATGTCGTACTGGCATCAATATGCACCAAACCCACCTTGTGGGAATCAGTTGATTAATCATTATTTGCTTTTCTTTTTAAGAAGGGTGTATGAATAAGAGGTTCTAATTAAATTCAGATTTACTTCTTGATATGTGCAGCTCGTAAGAGCAATCGAGCGATAGTGACTAGGGTCCAAACCGTCCCTACCGGGCTTGAGAAAGGGAAGAACAACCCCCACACGCCAGGAGGACGGATAGAATCCTTTGACACAAAGCAGGTTGTAGAGGTCAACCAAAAATAACTCTGAGTGGGGATGGAGACGACGGAGAAATTCGTAGTGGATGCAATCATCACCGGGAGAGGTGGAGCCACAGTGAGACAAAGCATCCCGCAGCTCATAGACGTAAAAGAGAGCATTATAAGAGTAGGTGGTACACCTGGTAAAATCTAAAAGGCGAGACTTTATGGCGACCTTATGATCGAGAAAACGTCGAGGATGGCTACCAGCGCTACTCACCGAAGCAAAATGGTCAGCCGGAGCTTCGCTGACCAACCAGCCATCGGACACAAGCGAGCCTCCAATGTCCAGAGTGGGGATGGCATGATCAGCGTAGCGACCACGGATCTTATTGACCCGCTTCCAAACCCGAGTCAGCGGCGTGGACGAAGAAATGGAAGATACGTACCGGCGCCAAGGCTCACGGCGGGCACGACGGAGGGTCGTTTGACGGATGGCACGAGCCCGGTTCCGATCGACTCTATTCGAGACGGTCGGGTTACGCCTATAACGTGAGTGGGCCACGCAATCCTTCGACCACCAGGGGACGGTGGAGCGCCCCGCAACAGGGCAGCTCAGCGGGACAAAGCGCTCAGCAGCCTCTAAAATATGAGACAGTTGAATCTACGGTATCGAAGGAAGCCCGGGAGGTATCAATAAAGGAAGCCTCCCGGAACCCAACCCAATTTGCTGGCCGCAGATCCCAACGAGGGAGAGAGGAAAAGGCACGGGCCAGGAAGATCGGGAAGTGATCACTCCCAGAAAAAGTCGTCCCGAATCGACCACCGGAAATCAAGGAAATAGTCAGGCGAACATAAGGACAAGTCTACAGCACTAAAAGAATCGGTTAGTATATGGTAAGAAGTAAAATCGCCGGAATTTAAAAGACAAAGGGAATCGGAAAATAAGAGGGATTCAACCACTCCGCCCCGGATATTACGGGCAGTATCACCCCAAGATAGGTGGCGAGCATTAAAATCACCAAGTAATAAAAACGGGGTATGTAACTGACTTGTGAGCTCTAAAAGGTCAGACCGACTAAAATTAAAATCCGGGGAATGTACACATAACAAACAGTTAAAAGCTTGGAAATAAAAATCCTCGCAGCAACAGCCTGCAAGGTAGTACTGAGGGGAAATGGTGCAGAGAATAGCGAAGAGGAAATAAAAAGAGAAGCACCACCATGGGACACGCCCCCAGCCGGGGGGGAATTAAACACCCGGAAGTGCGCAAGTACCGGGAAAGGGTCAGTCCCAAGCATATTTTCTTGCTTGCAAACAGACCACCAAGGGCCGAACACTAGAAAGCAAGCGCTGGAGTTCATCCCAATTGGGGAGAACCCCTTGACAATTCCACTGTAGGATGACAGACATTACTGTCATCTCGACACCGACGTCGAGATTATAGTGACGGAAACCGTCGAAGGTTCCCGACTACTAGAAGGCTCAGAAGGGGCAAGCGACAAATTGTGATGAGCCGGGAACGGACCCGGCACAGACTTGGCAGCGTGAACGGCGGGAGGTGACAGCTGAGAGCCAGACCGAACCCCCAACGTGGAGGGCTCATGGCCCATAGGGAAAGGGAGATCAAGCAGAGATGGACGAGAACTAAGATGCGAAGATGGAACATGGACAGAGGGTGAGAAGGGAACAGGGTCAGAGGGTAAGGAGGGAATTGGATCAGATGGAGAGGAAGGAACAGGGTCAGAGGGTAAGGATGTAATTGGATCAGATGGAGAGGAAGGAACAGGGTTAGAGCGTAAAAGGGAACAGGTTCAGGAGATGAAGGAACAGGGGTAGGATGCAAAGGAGACGAAACTGGGGTAGGAGACATAGAAGACCACAGAGGTAAGAGGTAAGGAAGAAGGGACCGGGGTAGGAGGCAAGGAAGACGGAACCGGGTGAACTTCCGCCCGGACAATGACATCGGTGATGCCAACGGGAGGCCAACGAAGACCGGGGAAGAGAAGACATAAAAACGGAGGACGCCCCAACAACTGACTCGGGGGCAAAACCAGCCTCATCAGAGGCAGCGCGCTTGTACTCCGAACGGGGTGAGGAGGAACCCTTCCGTTTGCGCTGAGGCAAAGGAACGGGAGGAACAGCAGGGGCAGACGCCTGGAGGAACTGCCGGATATCCTCCAGCCTCTCAGCTCGGTCGGTCTCACGGTCCGCGACAGAGGGAGAAACATAAGAGACCAATGGCAAAGGAGAGATCGCAACGGAGGAACCGCGAGGAGGGACCAAAGGCAGGGAAGAGGGGAGAAGGACGGCCGGAGGGGGCGAGCTGCCCCCGCACCCTACGACGGGCCTCACGGAAGTCCAGCTTGAGGGAGTCTCGAAGAGCCAGGACCTCCTTCTCAAAGAGGAATACGGGACAAAAACGCGAAGCCGCGCTATGGAAACCTCCACAATTGGCGCAACATTCATGATTCCCACAAGAGGAGCCATGATACGCCAACGCACAGGCCACACAGCAACGAGCCTGCCTACAATTCCTGCTCATATGGCCAAACTGGTGGCAATTAAAACAACGTCTGGGAAGCTCGACATAACGGGACACGAAGATAACCAGGCAAGGGTGAGGCACAACCGAAATGGAGGACAAATCCTACACGGCACCACACTGCTCTCGCAAAGATACCTCAACCACAGGCCCACATAGGGCGGGGCGCACCGCAACGGGACGCAAACTCCTCATTCAAATCAAACACGTCCAATTTAGAAAGCGGGGACCCGGAACTCGAATTCAGCACCAGGTAACGAGGATAATCGAAATCAGGATCTATCTCTTCTGCGAAGGGATCTAACAAGCGCGGAAAAGAGGACTTATTGACAGGCGTAGTACGAGAACCAGAGGAGAGAAATTTTGTATTACCCATATAAAATAAGAGTATAAAAGGGGGTGCGAACTCGCGCAGCGCAGTCACTGTCTACCGTCGAGGCACCTACTCGGAACGCCGGCCCAACCAGGAGGGTAAGCCCGTCGACCCCTGACCCAACCATCGCTTTTTAAAATGTCCGGCCAGCCTCGGAAATGTACCGGTGGGAAAGCAAAGACCCCCCCCCCCCCTCCCAAAAAAGCGCCATTCCGGTTCAGGCACCCAGCCATGGGGTCGCGCCCCCTGACGGACAGCTTTGATACACCGAGATCGACAAACAAAACATCAGCACGGCGGCCAGGAGAGCCAATCACCGTGCCCCTTACGGGGAGAAAATATTTACACTTGAAAAAAATATTCAAGTGATTTTTAACATATTTCTGACATGCCTTTCACTACTCAGACGATTACATGTTTGCCTGAATTTATAAATAATGTAATTTTGAGCTTTGCCTGTGTTGAAACACTTGTTTATTGATTGAAATCCATTTTGATGAGTATTTGCCCTATCCGCAACATTGCATCTATAAATGGCTCTGGGCTTAGCCAAGTAGAAACACTGCTTCTGATCACAATGAAGTTAAGCCACACTGGGTATGGTTAGTTGTTGAATGAAGTCTCAATTCACATTGACTTCACAGTAGCTGCCATACAATGTATATACTCGTGGTTCAGAGCCAGATGGGCTCCTTAAAAAAATCCCACGCTAATCAGTAGGTCCTCACTGAGAAAGAAAATGCATCTTAAATAAATGGCAGATCAGTGGTAAAACCCTTACAAATTTCTTTTTTGCCATTTTCTAGCTTTATGTCATCTGCAAATTCTGTGATTTTACTTAGCAAACCATAATTGTGAAATTGGATTTCTTCTGTAAACTAATAAGTACCTTACTTTACTAAAATGTTCTGTGAAGAGTCAGAGGACAATCTCACAATTACACTACGGAATATGGTCAGCCCAACACTCAGCTTCATCCCCATTTACCAACCCAAGACCCTTTTCCCTTTGCCCCTCCTCTCTATTAGCTTTATAAACTCCCACTCCTTGTCTATAAATAATGCTCATTTTATGGTGACTTTGGCATCCCTCACCATAGTCCAATTCAAACTCTACTCCCTCTGTGAAAATGTCTACATCCATATACATGGAAATACACCTGATCTCGTCTCCTTTCTAACTCATAGCCTCACAAAACATCTCAATGGCAATTTCTGACCACTTCCTGATCCAGTTGTTTCATTCTTCCCTTGCATTTAACCTTGCTTACCTTCTGCCACCCTGTCTCTTCTTCATCAGGTTTCTTCCGATGACCATAAACGAAAGGATCTAGATCTTGTCTCCCTTCTTCCTCCACCAGAATCTACCACTCATACAGTTTACCACAATTACTCCTTTCCCCGGATCATCTCTACTGACTTCAGGTCCCTGCATTTTTCTTCTTCCCTCCTCCCATCAAGGATGTGGTCCTTAGTTTTTAAATGCTACTTGGAGAGCAAAGCAGGACAAGCGAGTCTGAAAGAAGTCTTAGGGCAGCTCACGCTAAACCTACTGAGATGGCTGTTGCTTCCTCACTTACACCCGTTGTATCATCACTGATAACAAAAACAAACCACATAGTTTTTTATGGGAGCAGAGTTAACTGCCGAACACACTGGATTAAGCTTCTTATGCCTCTCTCTTCCTATCTGACATCCTAATCTGTTCACTCTGACACTCCTGCATTTTTATTTGACAAGAGAACTCATATTCCACCTGGTACACCCTCACCATATGATATTTTCGCCCTACCCAACTTTTCTATTTCACCCATGTGACCTCTTCTCCTGAGGAAGTAACCTCCCCTACTCTTTTCCAATAAGACTTGTTCTCCTTTTGAACCGTTCCTTTCAAGTCTTCATCACCAGTTCCTTCCCTTCAGGGGTTATAGCCGAAGTAAAAGGAAACATCGCTTCCAATGACATCAAAGTTAAACTGTATTCGGGTTGATAACGGCGGCTGCTACACGCCTTAGATACCTCTGGTTAGGATTCCACGTTAATCATTAGGTTCCCATTGCGAAATAAAAGGCCTCAAAACGGGTGTCGACTAGAAGTAAAACCCTTGTCTAATTATTTTATCTTCTCCCTCACCGCCTTGATATCTTCAACATCTTCCACTCATCTGATTTAAAACACTAAATTGCTCGCCCAATTCTACAGAAACCCACACAGGAATCATACAACCTGCCAAGCAACCAATCAATTTCTCAACTCCAGTTCCTTCCTAAAATCTTTGACAGGGTGGTGTCAGCACATTGTAGATCACAGGTACTCCTGCAACTCGATGAGATCTCCCAAATATAAATGACCTCCTGGTCAACATTTAATATTGTAGATCACTGTTCTTTATTTGAGAAAAGAAAAAGAAAGAGGCCCTCTTCTCTCAACCATTTTCCAATGGGTAGGCAGGCGCTCTGTGAAGGCGCATGTGCCTGAAAAGTGCCATACAAAAAGTATTATTAACCATTCCCCACAAGGTGGGTTGGTATGCACTAATGCCACTAGACTAGGGTATTCTTTCTGCTCCACATTATTAGCATAACCTCTCCAGAACGTGCCACTCAGCCCCCTTGCGGAAGGGTGTGGCGAACAAAAAATTAATTTTGCGATCTTCTCTTGGCGACAGCCAAGGAGGCCATCACCGGGGTGCAAGAAAATACCACTAACCTTGAACGATTCCATATCTGACAAGAGGGAAGCGGACATGAGCTTTGCGCGCTGACACGATCCGGTCGAGTCCGAGCCGAGCTTCAGGAGCTCCTCCGTCTGCTCCTCGAGCATATCCTCGGTGTTAGGGGCCGCTTCCTGAGTGACGGGTACGTAAATGAAGTCCTTCCGCTTGAGGAGGCGCGCGTTGCCGAAGCGTTTCAGCCGCCCTTCGGGTTTGTCCCAGGAGGAGTACTTGTCCACCTCATCGTCCTGGTCCACGTCATCCTCGCACTCGTAAAATTCATCTTCCTCGTCAAAGGTCTCGTCCGGGGCGCCTGGACAGAAGAGAACCAGATTTTGGAGTTTAAATCGAAAGGAAATATGGCGCCTATCTTTGAAGTCACGCACCGTCAACAGGGAACATGGTGTTCAGGAAAGACGATAAGGGTATCAAAAGCCAGAATTGGGGGATGGGTGGGAAATATAAGGGACCCTAAAGAGCACAAAAGTCACTGGGGCTTATTATGTCATGGGATTCACACCCTGAGCTATAGGACACCAAACATGCCGCCTTCTACACTATCTCAGCATTTAGCGGTGACATGCTTTGTTCTCACGAATTCGCTGTCGCAACAATGCAACTAAAACTACCCTCCTTATTCTACCTGTTAATGCTCTATTAACCACAAACTACCCCTACTTTACTCTGCGCCATTGACCTTTCACTAAAATGGGTAAGCAATACAGAGAAATCTTTGCTAAAGGCAGGCGCCCCTAGAAGTAACACTATTATATCCTCATTGTTTCACAGAGAACCATGACACAAACACCCAAAGGAAAAAGAGCAACCACTTGTTTCGGTACTCTGCGCAAGAGTGCCCCCCACCCCTAATCACGTACATCGAAAAAATCATCCTCGCGCACAATCTTAAAAAATTCAGTGTACAGTAAAACCCACTGTCAAAGCCACTTATAGACCATTTGAAACGTGGCAACTTAATAACACTACAAATATAATATATTTTGGAGGAAGTGGAGATAAAGGACATTGATTATAATCATACATTGATAAAATGGGTACCATCCTGAGATGGGGGAGGGGGTATACAGAGACCACTTAAAGTGCTAGGTCCTCACTGCGATAGGCATCAACCAAAGCAAATGGGAGGGAAAGGGTAAACAGCATAACAAGACATCATTACATTCAAATATCAACCTACTCCGTTCATTCTTCATCTCGCGGTTAATTTTGTGCTCGATGCAGCAGTTTAACATTTGCAACTTTTGATTGACGATGCAAGATGCCATGTCCGGGGGGCCAGCTGTGAGGCCAGGAATCAGGATTGCGTTGTCCCAGCGGAACCTCAGTTCGAGCAGAATCTCATATAAGAGGTGAGCAACGGATGTGATCCCCCCGAGAGAATGGATCACGTGGCAAAAAGCGATTGTTAAACGCCACACGAAGGAGTCAACATCACATGACTTCATCTTCCTTAAGACGTTCTAGGTATAGAGAAAGAAATGACACACATTACATATAAAAGTGAAATAGCGAGAAAAAGGAAAGATCAAGAGAACGAGGGCGGTTTAAAATGATAGATCAGAAACTGGATGGGTGTGAGAAGAATGAAGAGAAATATCTGGAGTTATAAAAGAATACTAATGATTGATGGCAACATTTTGAACCAGTTTGTTCATGTTGAAGGAATGAAGACATAAAATTAAGTTAAAAAAAGGAGGTATGATGCGAGTGTAGTGGGAGAAAGGGCTGCGGAAGGAGAGGAAAAAATGGATTAGGAAATAATGGTACCTTAGTACATGGGGAAAATTGTGTAAGATATACATGTTTGTAAACAATTTATGAGGGCATGCCTGAGTGTGGGGGGTATGAAAAATACCCATTCTGTCTTCTGGCACGTGTCGTAAAAGGCAACTAAACCCAGATAGTGGCCACTGGCCTGGGAAGAGGCACACCCAAGTTTTGTAATTCCGAGAGCGATACGCAATGGTGGTAATGAACGGGGATGTTGCGGACATCTCCTGACAATAGTGTTGATGTGCGCCAATCCCACCTTATTGGAAAGCGGTTGATGATACTTGAAGTCCTCTCATATGAGAGGCAAAGTCAAGTTTTGATTGCCATAGCCAAAAAACAGCGCCTTTGCGTGGAAAGGGTCATAATCGGCAGGGCGGCGGGAGGTGTAACATATGTAGGAGAATTGTGGTTTCCATTTTCTCACATGAATGGGTGTAGTGATGACAAAATTGTCAAGGGTACATATGAAGAGAAAAATAATAACGTCACCCTGCTGGGTCACACAGGGAATGAAGAGCCCGAGGGACTCCCAACTAGACGCACTCATATGGCATCCTGTCACAGGACAGATTCCCACACGTAGGAGACGCGGGCCAGAATGTGTCGATCAAGATGCACCAAGTAGACAAGCATGACCTTGTACAAGACCTACAGAGATAAAAGTGCTGGATCTATGGGAGAACCCCCCGCCCAGTCGTTGGCTGCAGCCTCACGGGTCAGGAACCTTTTTGGCACAATGCCAACGAGGGAATCATTCGCGGAAAGTTTGTAATGGAAGATATGTAAAGAAAGTGAAAATGTGAAGAAGATTTATAGCCGCAGATCATCCTGCGACCATTGGGGCGGGAAGAGCAAACTGTGGGTGTTGGGGCTGGGAAGTCACACAAGCCTCCAAATGTAAGCTGCAGCAAGGTTGTTTATGATACACATGGTAGAGGCCAGGAAGAAAGTCCCTAACCCCAATTACCCATCGAGATCGCGTTGGTATCAAGAAGCAGAAAAGAGAAAACCAACGAGGGTATTTCCGTCAAAGTTTGGGGAAAATTTCGTGGATACGATGGATCAGGAAGGCACACAACTCTCCTGAAGTTGTACCCCATTCCACAGGGAGGGAGTAGCAATCTGAGATTGAATTTCCCTTTCTATGGGTGTTTAAACAAAAGGATAGGAGTGGAAAAATGAAGGAGCCACAGAGGGACACTTTTCGCATTGCCATAGTAACGTTAGGCGCCTTTCTTAGGGAAAGGGAGGTAGATTTAGGACCACGCACCATGAACTGCCTTTGAAACACACTGGCACTGGTCTTTTGCAGTCTCCTTTTCTTATGTTATGTTCTTATGTACATGAAACCGTTGGTTTTCGGCGTTTTATCAATTCCTTCCGCACGGAGGAAGCTGGAAGAGAACTCTACTTTCAATCAGACTTAAAGTGACGGAATTAATCTGTAAAGCGGTATGGACAACAGAGGAAGGAGGGCGCATCCCAGTTGTAAAGAAATCTGTAGTAACACGCACCGCCACATATTCCACCGACTGCGTGTGTGCAGAGATTCCATCGGCGCTCACCAAGTTCATGAAACCCAAGTATACCTAGACACACACACACAAAGGTCGCCTGACGAAGAAACAGTCACATTCCATACAAACTCAGTCAATGCCTCTAAGCCAACAGGGGGAAAGAGAACGATAGTGGTGGTCCGCGAGAAAGGTGCTAATTAAACAATCTGAGACAAAAGGGTTAAATACACTGCATACTAACTCGAGCCTCGTTCCACCGAAATACACTCCATTACATAAAATACTGTGGAATCAAGGTTTTACGCAATCATTACTTACAGTATCACAGAAGTAAGGACGCAATCTTACTTCGTTACGACTAGACTCCTGAAATACGCCCCCATCGAATTACCGTCAAAGAAACTCAGTATTAACGCAACCCAACTTTACACCCGAGTCTAAGGCAAACACGCTACTCACGTGAGTTGGGCAACCCATCTTCACCGCCCGACACTATGGCAGCCTCCAAATAACTCCTCTAAAATCCGTCGCGAGAGGGTTTTTAACATTCTCACCCCTTTCTCCTTCTACAACCTCCATCTTCTTTTTCCTCTATGCACCCGTAAGGGGTAACATGTATAGCATAGGCATTCTTGCTGCAGCTGACATCTGGAGGATTGTTTGCCCTCTTAGCCCCAACACGCGCAGATTGCCTCCAAGCCCAAATAACTTGGAGGATCTGCGGGTATATATCTTCCACTTCCTCTAGCCCCACAACTTTCATTACGAACCTTCTGCGGGAGACGTCCTCGTTGATATTGGTCTTTAGAATCGAGGCAAAAAATCACTGCAAATTTATTCATTCATCATCAAACGCTTTCCCACTTAGTGAGGTCAGTGGGCATCAATGCTACCTAAAACTACCATCCTTCCCGTTTTACTACGCCCATTACCGCTATTGGGTATTGTGTTAGCATGAACAAAACTTTGGGTTGCGTAGCATTCCAGGCCAGCGGCCCCTATCCAGGTTTCGTCACCTTTTACAACCACCGCCGGCCTGGGTATTCTTCCTAACCCACATACAGGCAGATCATCTAAATCAATTCCACTTTTTATCTTTACTTAATTTTTTGCTTCCAATAATAATATTCCAAAGAACAGGCATAGGAACAGACATGGTGAATAACTTGAACCACGCATCATACATCAAACACCTTAACCTCCACTCTTACTCACCTACCTTAAGAGGATGCTCGATCGACAAGCCATCTACGGGAGGTACCCATCTGGGAACGTGGCTGAAGGAATCCGGCGAGTAAGGAGCGGATTCTTCCTGCAGGCTCTGCGAGTCCGGGAACAGGAAGTTAAGGAGAAGAGAGAGCGTGTCCTCGGGGATAGGCCCATGCTCCACCTTCGGGGTGGCCTTCCAAGAGCGGGGCGAGACGGGCGCGAACGAAGAAATAGGCGATGAGGTGAGGCGATCGAGCGCGTTTATGATATTGGCGCCATCTGACGCAAAGAAAAAAGCGCGCCATCAGCTGCTATTTGGCGGGAATAAGCGGGGCGAGGCCAGCGTTTAATTAGACTATGTTTATGCCTGTAGGTTAGAGAGGGAGAATACCATACCGTCCTCCGCCACATATCGTAGAAAGTCAACTAATCCTGGAGAGGGGCCGCAGTGCTTTTGAGTGAAAAGTGGCATGATGCAATGGTTGGTTATAAATGTGCGAGCTCATATTTTTTTTTTACTTTGCCCCCCCCCCTCCAAGAGTTCTCTTCAGTCGAACACTGAAGTGGTCTGGAAGAATGCCACGGAAAAGGGTCTTTTCCACAAGTCTCCTAGAGGGGTTATATTGAAATTAAGTGATTCTGAGATGTTAATATAGGATGGGGGGAGATAAGATGCGATGAGCAGTTTTTCAGGTTGTTGGACAGTCAAGGACTAATCTATAATATAATCATGCTGGGAGGGGTGGAATCCTGATCGCAGGCGGGCGAGTGAAATTTAGATTAGTGATATCTAGGGTTACTTGGGACTGATGAATAGTGGGCGGGGGAGTGGAGATTAGAGTACGGCCTTTGGCCGAGTCTTTTCAAGTGATATGCGGGTAACAAATATTTTTTATATTCTAAGAGAGGCCTGGTGGTGAAGCCCAGTCGGTGGCCTCCAGCGAGACCACGACGTACTGTAAATGCTGGCGAAGCAGTATACTGGCTAGAGAATGCAGTCTATAGGACTCCGATACGGGCGCAGGACCGAGATTGCGGTTCCGTACTACTGGAGGACGGGATAAGGGGCTCGTGCAAGAACATGCCCCAAATTATGATGACACGCTTCCACACCTCTGCAAGGAGGGTCCTTCCCGTTGAGGAAAGAAATATGCCCGCCAAAAAGAGTGAAGAGCATGCTTCGAAACTTACCTGAACCTAGCCCTCGTCGGACGAAATTCACTAACGGTGAAATGGCTCGAGTGGCGCTTGAAGCGCATGTAAGCATGTTGATTCTAAGGGCCTAACGTTCTCGGAATGGTAGTTAGGCTACGCCGATGAGGTTGCCGGAAAACAAGTCAGTAGCCTCATCAACCAACCTAAACTCCTCGACTGGGACAGAGAAATAATTAATTTCCTGAAATCTGAAATACAAACCACCGCGCCCGCTCCAAGCACCACTAATGCGGTTTCTCAGGCAGCAGCGTCTCAAAAAATGATATTTGAATGAGAAAGTGGTCGCTACCATGAAGATCATCGACCACCTCCCACCCCATATCAAGCTGTTTATCTGGGAGCACAGGGACAGATCAAGACAAGACAATGAAGCGCTTCTTGAGCAGTGATGCATAAGTTCTTCCAATTTCATCGCCAACTCTTCGAGCAGGTTGGCAAGGACCTGACCCCTGGGATTGATCGTATAGCCCCAACAAAAGGGTGCCTACCGTTCAAATCAACGAGTAGAAAGGGATTCGACAACCGTGCCATAATGCGGCTGAAATTCCTCGCTTCGAATGACGGTGGAATGTACGCATAAATGAGAATATGCTTGCTATCCAGGTGATGCACTGCCATTGCCTGAAAGGAAGTTTCAAAGCGAGTAGATTAACCGAGACCAATGGGTGTAAATGGCGCATCAACCTGACCGGACCCATCCCGTGGTGGTGGAGCGGAAAAATTCTTATAGCGAGAGTGGGCAGGGACTACGTGCTTGGCATGGCTTTCTATAGAAAGGCAGCTAACGATAAATGAGAGGAAACAAGCCTCCACATCTCTTCTCATTTGGCCCGGAGTCCACGGTAATTCTATTGAAATATGCGATTCAGGCCTAGCTCGGAGGATATGTGGGCCCTTATATGAATAGAAGACCCTCACGGAAATGGCCGTATACGTCCCGAAGGCAGAACTCCGGGAAGTACAGTTCGTCGAAGGCTCTGACACCTCCTAGTACTTACTGGAGGAGGTTAGGCTCGCCATGCGAGTCTGCCTCCTCCTGCCGTGGAACCGTTGGCGGGTCTTGCGCCTTCGAGTCGCCGCATCCAGCTTTGGGTGAGAGCCGAATGGGAGTGGAAACGACCGTGGGCGTAGGTATGGCAGTGGGTCTCGCGAGTGTGTCCAATTCGGAGACCGACAGAAAGTAACCTGAAGCCGTCGAGGCATGGGAAGGGGGGCATGGGAACAATTGCGGCGCAATGGCACGCAACTTTAAGTTCCCCTTGGCCGTCTGCCACCTTCCTTGCAGAGTAGCCCGGAGGGCTGACCTGATCCTGCCACGTCGTCAGTGTGAGGAACTTCGAAACGCTGGTGTGGTCACCCAGCCCTCGCGGAAACTTTGGCGCTCTCATTTCATGCAATCTCCAAATGTCCAGGAAGCCAGCAGAATATAAGTTTTACATCCGTGGCATCACGGTTAACATGAACCAGGGGGTACGGAAATTTCATTACCCTTAGAGCACTCAGGGCGCTTTGTGAGTCGCTAAAGACCACAATCCAGTATCCGAACTGGGCACGACGCGTTAACGCCCGTATCGAGCGGTGTATTACAACCAGATCAGCGGGTAGAGTCCCGCTGAGGCATGGAAGCCGACCCCCTCCTAGGACTTGGAGCCATCCGTATACACTGGCACGGATCCAGCGTGAGACGAATTGTGCTCTAAAAAGGTGGAACGCAATACTCCCGGCGCTGTGGAATGGGAGCCAAGGCGTGGCGACAAATAGTCAAAAGTGGTACCCTCCAGAGTGGTGTCCGGGCAGAACCAGAGGCACCACCGGCCCGAGAGCTACACCGAGCTCTCGGAGTTCCCCAGCGAAAGGCATAGGTCGCAAGGCATAGACCAGTGTGGTGGATCGGGTCCACCTTCCGCAATACACGCTTAGCTGCCAATGGATAAAACTCGCATTCGTAGTCGAGCTTCGAACGAACAAAGGATCGATAAAACAGTGAGGCAGTAGCCCTATCAGCACCCCCAGGCGCTGAACGTCACGGAACGGAGAATATCCATGGCACGGGTACCAGAGATCCTCAGGTTGCGAATATGAGCCTCTCAGATGAGGCGTGGGTCAAATACAAGACCAAAGAAACGGTGCGAGTCCACCACTTCCAGCCGAACCCCATTTAGAAACAAGTCCCTGTCAGGGTGGAGCCATGGATGGTGGCAGAAGTGCACCATCCAAGGAAAACCGAAAACTGTGCGCTTCGGCATAGCGAGATATTCGGTTCAATACCTGTTAGATGTTGAGACCCCATCTGGCGACTGCCTCAATGCTTGTTGGATGGAGGGCAGGATTGGGGGGGGGGGGCACCTTTTCTGAGGTGGAGCTGCCCGAGTGTGGCTCAAAATATTGCAAAGGGGAACTAAATGCAACAGGCTATAATACAGGGTACCCCCTGTGGGGTCACAAGTCAACCCAGTGACGGGGGCATCCCTAATTTACACTCAGGCCAGGAGGACGTGCAGCTCTTCCATGTACCAAGTGTAAAAGGCTATACAAGGTACCTCCTTTCCTAGGGATAGGCAAAACCCCATTAAAGCACGTTTGTTATGGGCAGTACAGCCTAAGGCACTCAAGAACGGCTACATAGGGGTAATCAGACTATTATATGTAGGGAAATGGTTAAAGGGCATAAACTGCCTCCCCAATTAGTAGTGCTCCAACGCCCAGGTCCCTGGTGGGCATTGTTTATAGAGGTTCCAAAGCCTCTCTTTTGACACGACATGAGGTAGGTGGTCACCTTCTTAATACTGTAGTGGCCACAGTGCAATAGGGCTGGGAGGGAGTGGTGTACCTCAGGATTCTATGTGTAACAGTGTACACGCGGCATGCCCCCCTTGCGGGGTATAGACCAAAGAGTTTAGAGAGGCTACTTGGGGCCCTAGAGGCCGGGAAGGCGCGCAACTCTCCAGAACCTGCTCAACCTCCACAATAAAGGCAAATACCCCTGACAGCACGAAATCCTCCAGATGGCAACTGCAGTATGGTTGTCCATGCTAAACCTGTAGAGTCTAAGTGACACATTTAGTCGTCTACGACGCGCAACTACCCTCACAACCGCCCCCCCCCCTTGTGTAGAGGAACTAACCGTCGAAGGTGGGATCAAAGTCGGGTCCGATGATCTGGACGATGGAGTTGTTGTGTTCGCAGATTTGGAGGAACTCGGTCAAGTACTCGGACAGGAGGCAAGGAGGGGGGAAGGAGGAGCCCAAACGTGCGGACCACAGAGGGGCGGACGAGGGGTTCAGGTCACTCTGGACGTCGCTGTCGATCAGGCTATATTCGCCCACACAGGGCCATGTTGTGGAGACCTGTAGTTCCCTGCAACGGACCACAACTTTACGTCACTTTAAAAAAAGATTAAAAAAACAACGGGTGCATGTTTGCCGAGAGATTTGTAAGAAAAAAATGTTCATCAGCAAAGGGGTGTTGTTTAATGAAAATGTGAGGGAGGTATTTACAAGCTATCTGAAGTACTAGGGTAGAAGGAGCACAACTCTCCCCCCTTTATTCTGCAGTGAAGGCAAATCTCCGTGAGAGGGCCACCGTAACACTGCATCGTCCTTTTAACCTCAGTGACCAATAAGGGCTGCTTTGGTAGTAATTTAAACACAAATTCGCACTTCAGAAGCCTATCTCAGTGGGTTACTGTATTTTAAGGGGGACCGAACCACGGGTTGCTACACCACACGGTAGACACCGCAAAGTTGACCACAACACCTGGACTCCCATTCAGTAACTAACTATAACCAATGTGACTTAAATTCGTTAATTCCGGGAAGTGGATTTCCACTCTAAGCCTAGCCTTGTACGTGTTGGCACACCTCAATACCAAGGAGTCAAAAGAAAAGAAAAGTTGCCCAATCCAAGGTAACTCGATGCATTCATGAGATTATTATACAGTTAGCTTGCATTTTTTGTGTGACACACACTATGGAAGAGTGTGTTTCAAACCGAAAATCATTACGAATCAGTAGTGTTGGTATTTTACTCCAACTCTGTGAGAAACAGGTGTTGGAGGGAGGGGGGGGGGGTCAATTCTCAGTAATCAAGTTATTTTTCCTGCCAACGCAATAGGAAGTCGAGTGGGGACATGAGGGTCTACGAGACCCACTACTAGCAGTCACGTGATCATACATCTAGACTCATATAGATCTTTGTGCAACTTACCCAGAAGAAACTTGTGCAACTCAGTAAGGGAAAAAGAGAGGAAAATAGGTTACCAAAACAATTAATAGACGTCGGAAAGTTACTATAGCAACAGTAGCAACCACAATTGATTGGACTGAGAAAGTCTCAAGGATCTTCTATAAAGGAAGTTACAAGCACGCAACAATACAAATTCAAACCCTTTGAAACACTGAAAAACGACCGTTAAGTCTTCTAAGTAGAGCAAATTGCTGTTATAAAATGTTCTAACATGAATATACGATGCGGCTCATCAGCTTATAGTTTGTAACTCTAAGGGGCATGGCCTAATCGCGAGGAAACACTACTTCTCACACTGAACAAAGTTAAGTCACATTTGGTACTTATATTAGTCGTTGGATAGAGTCACAATTAGGGACATTTAAAGAGGATGCGAAATGGTGTAGTGATTTGTGCTTCAGATCCCGCATTACACTGTCGATTCCTACCGAGATGCACCAGAATATGCGAATTGATAATAAATTAGTGGCAAAACCAATCAATACTAACAGAGATAATATGATCATTTTATTAATTTTCATTCCTCTCACTACAGTTTTATAGTTTTCGTTGCTTTGTTCCCCTAACTGCTGTCTCAATATCATAAGATTAGAGTCTAATTACGAGCCTTTCTTTTGGAGAAACCTTCAACCGAGAGGTAATAGAAACTCTTTGCTCTTTATTTTTTCTGTTTCCTATCTCCTTATTGAAACCAGCTGTCGAATAAAGACTATGTGAAAACCTCTTCTTAAGGGAGGCATCATAACGCCTGCATGTCTCAGGCACAACCAAGGAAATTCTCCACTACGCCAAATGGCAGTCATAAAACTTTCCCAATGAAAAAAAGAAAAGGAATATCAAATGAAGGATTATTTTTCCTCAAATTTAAAGGACGTATCACGCCAGGAGGGCAAACTGCAGGTTGGGGGGCTGGGACAGTCAAAGCAAGGTTGCTCATGCTACACCTGAGATTCCCTTGTGGGTAAAAAAAAATGATAGATAAGGAAAATAATGATAATGGCAGCAGAAGGAGAAATGGGCGGGAAAAATATATGTTAAAAACCACCACCTAAAGTGGAGTCGAGGGTGAGGGGTGAACTAAAACCCCTCACTCCTGGCCTCGACTACGGATGAATGGACAAGATTACCTGACCACCAAGAAAATAGTACAAAGAAGCTTGTGAAGAACCTATCTAAAAAAGGTTAAGATGGAAATGAATAGGAATAAAGCCATCGTAAACTAAATCTAGTTTGAGACTGCCAGGGGCCAGGAGGGTGCGCGGCTTTCTCGGTTATTAGGTGTAACTCTACATAGGGAACTCTCCTTGCGGGCTATCAAATGAAGGCATCTATGAGTACTAACGTAACTGGATCACTTAGAGCACCGAAAGGAAGTTTGCCTAGCTCCGAGAATCCTATGTCGCTGAGTATGGCATCGAGGTCAGGAGGCTGCTGGGACCAAACTGAATGTGGCCAATCATTCAAGATGTAGGTGAATCGAATCGAGACCAGGACTGGCGCTGAGGCCAGTGTAATTCCGATCTTGCTTTTGAAGACATCCAACAAACCTATAATGAACAGATTTTGCAAATACTTCAGCCAGATCAGTTCACAATTACCACACAGTTAAGGGCAGGAGTTTAATAAATCTGTTCCCTTAAAATATTGCTTCAATATTCCAACCTTCAACATCCTCCACTCTTCAAACAAAGTGAGTTTGGCACGCATCAATGCCACTAAATCAACCTGCCCACTTCCGAACTTTATGCCCTGTCAAGCACAAAGGCACCCATCGTTATTCCCACACCAAATTACCCCTTCATAATGATGGGGTTCTGTCTGATGGAGCATTTCGTCCAGTCATGCTTCATACCTAGGAAGAATGACCCGAGCACACCCTGTCACAAACCCTCTTCAAGCACATCTATCCTACACAATATCATCCCTTTGATCCTCGGTTAACCTTTTCTCTCATACACATAACCAACCCACCTTTTATGAGGTCTTCCAACCCTTCTCACACCATGATACTACTCACTCTCCTATATTCTCATAGAGTCTAGTTCGCTCCATTCTTCTTATATAACAATACCACCTCATTCATACCATAAACCTCTCTTACCCAGCTCTTATTCCATTTCTCTCTCCTTCACACACCAAACATATCTCCCAATGTGTTCGTTTGAAATGCTCTTACTCAAGATTGATCCTTCTCCTCCCATACCCCAATGTTGGAATCAGCATTGTCTCATTCAGCTTCCTTGCACAGTCCACACTCAAACCTTTAGCATTCACTAACGCTCTAATCGCCTTAAAGAGAGTTTCCTACCATTTAAAACATTGTGGTTGCAATCTAATTCATATGTACGACTATTAATTACAATGCATCCTAGATACTAAAAACTTTGCAGTTGTTCGAGGGTGACACCACAGACTCCGATATCATACCCCAAACCATTCTCACCCCACCTAATACTATTACCTCCTTCTTTTCTGCATTTGCTTCTAGAGTCATCCTCTCACATACCCTGTCAAAACATGAAATCAATATTTTTAAATGACTCTCACTCTCAGCATATAAATGGAGAACCCATTCTCTAACCAATCTTAAACTCCTTTCCCTCATTCTCATATACTCTCCCCTTTATCTTTGATGAAATAATGTTTCACTTCTGATTCTCCCTTGCTTTCCAGCTTCCTCAAATCTTCTCATCCATGCACCAACCAGTCTAACCCTATACAGCCCAATCAATTGATCAGTCACCCCTATTGATACTTTAAACAGCTTTCACATCAAATACATCCTGCATCATTTTATTTCTTACTAGGCACAGAGCAATCATACTCTCAACCAAAGTGTATTTATGCACTGTTTACTACAAATAAGTTTCTTTCAGCACAAAACTTTACGACCATCTCTCCATTTTGATTCCATCAGGCTGTACCAAAAGATCCAAATTATCACCTCTCTCATTCTGACAATTTTTCGAACATTCATATCTGATACTAAGAGGGGACATCAACCTATACACAATTCTATCCATCACTTATCACAAGTCATTCCAGAACCTTTCTCAACTTCACTTTTATCATTACATGGTTCTTAAACTACAACCATGGTTTTGCCCTTGCAAATTTCAACTTCACTCACATAATTACCGAGTTCACACATTCCACCAAGCCATTGCATCATGCTAAGTATCACTCAAAAGCACTGCTACACCCACCACCATTCACTCAATCCCACACAAACTTTCCATTCCCTTTCATGTTTATCTCACATTAAGCAAGCATCTGAAACCTCCCTGCTTAAAGACATTGGCTACCAGTCCCCTCTTTCCCACATCACATATATCCTCACATTCCATGCACACAGTTAAGGGGTAATATAGAATTAAAAAACAAAACAAAAAAAATAGTGTAATGCTCATTTATATCCCCCAAGGGACATCCACACTTAAAATAGCTGTTCTGGGTGAAATGAAAGTGGAGGTAAGACTAGAAGCATGACCCACAGAATGTCTATGAATTGTAAGTGCCAAAAGTCTTTGAGACAACATTATTATTCTGCCATCTTGCCATAAGTCTTTGTAATCATATATGCTAAGCTTTGGTCAAAAACTTCCATGGGGTTCAGCAACAGGGTTCCATTCTCATTGGCCACAGTTCTCACACACTATTAGATTTGGGCAGGTTTGATAAAAAAAATCTTATTTAGATATAAAATTACCTGAAAGATGTGTACATTGGGGTGGTGGGGTCTTGATATGAGCCATCTCAAAATCTGTACGTACACCATTGCCAAAACTCACACCCAAATAGACTTTGTCACTCAGGTCACCAATTTGCAAGAAGAGGGGAATTTGGCTGGGTAAAGAAACAAATATTTAATCCAATGTTAATCTATATAGTTAAACTTGAGTAGAATAAAGAAAGATTAATTAAAAGTATTAATGAAAATGGTATTGGAAAAGAAAAATATTATCACCTGAGTACACTTTTGTAGGCATACAGCAATGCCAGATGAAAAGTAAATTATTAAAGAGATAGAAATAGAAAGCCACACTTAGCCTCCTGTATATATCTATTACAGATACTAATTACTCCAAGGAATTAGTATCTGTAATAGGTGGGTGTGAGGAACGCTGGTGTGTTGTTCCGTCCTCGCAGACTCTTTGGCGCTGTCATCAGCGCACTTTGTGGTGATAAAGCTCACAATCGGATCTACGAATTGGGCAAGACAGGTTATCTGACAAAAAGAGCGATGTATTGCAACCAGCTCTGCCATGAAGACAGACGTAGCTCCTAGTAGAGCCCCGCTAACTTCAAACAGAGGCAATATGGCGTGGAAGCCGAGCTCCATAATGGGACTTGGAGCAATCTGTATACACTGGTATGGATCCAGTATGACACGAAGTGTGCTCCCAAAATGTCAAACTAAATATTGCCGGCACTGTGGAAGTATTGGGACCAGAGGCATGAAGACAAATAGTCAAAGATGGCACTTTCCAGGGTGGCATCCTGGGCAGAACCTGAGGTGCCACCGGCCCAAGAGCTACACTAACCTCTTGAAGGAGTTTCCTAGCCCTAAACCCAAAGGACTTAAGGTATGACTGGCGTCTCTCGGCGGCATAGAATATAGACCATTGAGATGTGAATCGGCTGCGGATACAGTGAGAGCCAGAGCCGTGTGTATACATAAGGCAGTATACACGACACAGGGCGAGTGGCCTCTCCCCAGCATCGACAAGTAGGCTCTCAATGGGGGTACGTCCATCTTCCACAATACTCGCATCCGTAGTCAA
Organism: Ceratothoa steindachneri; assembly: GCA_963969495.1. NCBI lineage: Eukaryota > Metazoa > Arthropoda > Malacostraca > Isopoda > Cymothoidae > Ceratothoa > Ceratothoa steindachneri. The sequence goes on from OZ018322.1 coordinate 60,627,458, forward strand.
GATTCAAACGAACAAAGGATCGATAGAAAAGCAAGAAGGTCACCCTATCAGCACCCTAGTTGCTGAATATCAAGGAACAAAGAATGTCCACGGTGCAGGTACAAGACCCTAAGCTTGCGAATATGAGCCTCCCAGGTGAGGCATTGGTCGAAAACAAGACCAAAGAAACGTTATTAAACCACCACTTTCTAGGCGAACCCTGTTAAAAAAAAAAAAAAAAAACGGGTCGGCGTAGAGCTGTGGTTGGTGGCAGAAGTGCACCACTATAGTCTTGGGCAGGAAAAACCGAAAGTTGAGCGCTTTGGCATAGCGAGAAATGAGGCTCAATGCCTGTTGGATTCGATGCTCAAAAGTTTGTATCTTGGCTGCACCACAAAAGAGATTGAAAGATCGTAAACGTAGAGCGTAGCGAGAACATCTTCCGGCAGCAGCAAAGTAATGCCGTTCATGATCAGGGCAAAGAATGTGACACTGAGGATACTTGTCTTCAGGACAACCTCTTCCTGTTCCATTGGGTCTTAGAGGGCTCCCCCGACTGAATTTGGATCTATCATCTCGCAAAAACTCCAAGATAAAGATTGGAAAGTGTCCCCTCACCCCCATCGTATGGAGAGTATCCAAGATAACATAGTGCTGTCTATCAAGGAAGGCCTCGCAGACTTCATTTTCCAGTAGAAGCGGAGTGGAACTTGCGGAAGCCGTAGTGTGCAGAAGATGGGTAGCTTCCACTGCCCAGGAAAAAGTCTAGTGTAACATTTACCAATTTCTCCATCAACTTCTACATGCAGGAGAATAAGAGATTAGGGGGAAACCGGCCGGGGTAGAGTGATCTCTCCCTGGTTTGAGCATTCAAGGACTTATCAGGGGAGTTTGGCTCGCCATGCGGGTCTTTTCCTCCCTCCGTCTCAAAACCATAGGCGGGCAGGGCAATTTCAGAGGTGTGGGGTCCTTGTCAAGGATCCACCATCTCCGAGCCACCCAGCCTATCCCTGGGTGTGGGGTAGTGTAGCAGGTCCTTATCCGGATTAAATACGAGATGATCCGCAGCCTAAACTGCCATGATTTCCTTCTCCACGAGAGACGAACCACATTGCTTCGAAGAAGTAGGGTGTAGCTCTCTGCATTTGACACACTTGGCCATACACAATAGGGACTTATTGTATACAGCCTTTGAGCAACTTACACACACTTCAGGTAAACCCAATTTTACACATCTACAAGAGGGATTCACATGGCCTAAGAAGTGGCAGTAAAATAAATGCATTCATGCAGGAGCTATAACAACCAGCATGAAGTGTAGGGGTGGGTCTCGAGGCACGTCCCTGTTTTCTCATCACACATTCGACCTTGATCCTCCTTGGTCAGCCAGCTTTAAGGTGATGTCATCTATAGAGTAGTCCACAAGTTCCGTCGCATAAACCACTCCTTTCACAAAGTTCAATGTAGAGTGCACCGTCACTCACCATTTTTTTTTTATCTCATCTAGCGACTGCCTTCGAGGGCATAAATCGCCGTACTCAACCTAGCCTAAATCTAGGCTATATTAAAAGGCACAAAAAAAAATATATATATACAAACAGAAAAAACAGAAAACAAAAAACAAATTGAAAAAATATAAAGCGAGCTCCGTAGAAGGGGGAAGGCCCGCCCTCACCCGGCGAAGAAGAACGCGATACATAGTCAAATATTAAATAACGAGGAAAAGGCCAGCCTCCTCCAAAAGGTCTAAAAGTCCACAGGTCGGTGTGCACGAACACATCCCGAGTACAAGGGACAGGTGGTAGCGCCCCCCCCCATCCCGGTACCGGGACAGGTAACGTGCGCGGAGATCGCCCAGAATGGGACATTCAACAAGGTGCCGAACAGTCTGGGAACCAACGCAGTATTTACAGTATGGCGTGACGAGGGCTCCATCAAATGGCGGTGGGTCCCACAAGTGTGTCCAATTCAGAGACGGCAGAAAGCAACCTGAAGCCTTCGCGGCATTAGGAGGTAGGTCCATGAGAACAGTCGCGGCGCAATGGCACGCAACTTTAAGTTCCCCTCGACCGTCTCCCATCTTCTTTGCCAGGCAGCCCGAAGAGCTGCACGTATTCCTGCCATGTAGTCGGTGAGGAAGAGCGAAACGTTGGTCCGGTCGCAGAGTCCTCGCGGACTCTTTGGCGCCCTCATTCCCCGCAATTCTTATATGTCTAGGAACCCAGCAGAAGATAATCTCGACATCCGTACGGCTTGCCAAAACCGTGGCATCACAGATATCGCGAACCAGGGGATGTGAAGATTCCAATGCGCTGAGAGCACTCAGGGCGCTTTGTGAGTCGCTATAGATCACAATCCGGTCTCCGAGCCGGGCACGTCACGTAATCTCCAGTACCGAATGGTGTATTGCCACAAGCTCGAAGGTGAAGACAGACGCAGCGCCTGGTAGAGCTCCGCTGACTTCAAACAGAGGGAATACGGCGTGGAAGCAGACCCCCCCCTCTTCTGACTTGGAGCCATCCGTATACACTGGCACGGTTCCAGTGTGACACGAGGTGTGATCCAAAAAGGTCGAGCGCAATACTCTCGGCGCTGTATAAGCTTTGGGAGCAGAGTCGTGGCTACAAATAGCCAAATGTGGTACCCTCCAGGGTAGCGTCCTGGGCAGAACGAGGGGCGCCACCGTCCCAAGAGCTATACCTAGATCTCGGAGTTTCCTGGCCCTAAACCCAAAGCGCTTAGGGTATGACTGGCGTCTCTCGGCGCCATAGGCACCGTCGAAATCAGCTGCGGATGCAGTGAGAGCTGTTGGCGACTGAGGGGGGTGCCGGGCTCGCGCGTACAGGCGAATAATACACTGTACACGGCGTAGAGCGAGTGGCATCTCCCCAGCATCGACTAGTAGGCTCTCAATGAGGGAAGTGCGGAAGGCACCTGTCGCCAGGCGAAGGCCGGTGTGGTGGATCGAGTCCACCTTCCGCAATACACGCTCGGATGCGGATGCATAAAACTCGAATCCATAGTCGAGCTTCGAACGAACAAAGGATCGATAAAAAAAGTAAGGCAGTAGCCCTATCAAGGCCCCAAGCGCTGAACGTCACGGAATATACATATACATAGCGCGGGTACAACAGACCCTAAGGCTGCGAATATGAGCCTCCCAGGTGAGGCGTCGGTCAAATACAAGACCAAGGAAACGGTGCGATTCAACCACTTCGGCGTACCCCATTAAGAAACAAGTCTGGGTCAGGGTGGAGCCGTGGATGGCGGTAGAAGTGCACCACCTTAGTCTTGGCAAGGAAAACCGAAACCTGTGCGCTCGGGCATAGCGAGAGACGCGGTTCAATGCCTGTTGGAGTCGACGCTCCAGAGTTGGCATCTGGGAGGCGCCAAAAGAGATCGAAAGGTCGTCCACCCACGTAGAGCGTAGCGAGAACATCTTCGGCAGCACCGAGGTGATTTCGTTGATGCTCAGGGCAAAGAGTGCGACACTGAGGACACTTCCCTGCGGGACACCCTCTTCTTGCTCCATTGGGCCGGAGAAGGCTCCCCCAACCCGTACGGGGAATTGACGATCTCGCAAATATTCAGATATAAAGAATGAGAGGCGTCTCCTCGCCCCCATATGTGGAGAGTCTCCACGATACCATATCGCCATGCGGTATCATAGGCCTTCTCCAGATCGAAAAACACCGTTGCGTAGTGGTGTATACGAAGGAAGGCTTCGCAGACGGCATTTTCCAGTCGGAGCAGAGCATCCGACGTGGAGTGGAACTTGCAGAAACCGCACTGTGCAGGAGATAGATGGCCTCAGCTGTCCAGAAAAAAAATTAATCTAATAATTACCAATTTCTCTCAATTTTCACACGCAAGATGTTAGAGAGATTGAGGGAAAACAGGCCAAGGTAGAGTGATCTCTCCCCGGCTTGTGAAAAGCGAGCACAGTAGCGATGATAAATGGGATAAATAACAATGATAAAAATGGGAAAAACGTAACAATTAGAAAGCAATCTCCGGCGTCGGGGAGAGGTCCCCTCACCCCGGCGCAGGAGCGTGCAACCTACAAAGAAAACAATAACAAAAAACCCACTTAAATAAAGGGGAGAAGCCCGGCCTCCCCCCAAAAGTCAATGTGCACGAACTCGTCCCTAGTACAAGGGACAGGCGCTAGCGACCCCGCCCATCCCGGTACCGGGACAGGTATCGTGCGCGAAGATCACCCAGACTGGGACATTCGACAAGAATGTGGCGAACAGTCTGGTGGATGACGCAGTCGTCACAATAGGGCGCTGGCGAGCGCTCACACGCCAACCAAAATCAGGCTGTGCATCCGGAGAGCACAAAGATAGATCGAGGCAGGAAAATGAAGCAGTTCTCCAGCAGTGATGCATAAACTCATCCACATTTAAGACACACATCTCAAGCTCGTCGATCAGGTCAGCAAGGACTTGACCCCTGGGATTAATAGAGTAGTCTCCCCATAGAGGGTGTCTACCGTTTATATCTCTGAGCAAGAGAAAGGGCCTCGGTAACCGTGTCACGACGCGACGGAAGTCCCCCGCGTCGAAGTCGGCTGATGGTGGAATGTACGCGGAAATAACAGGATACCTCCTATCAAGGTGCAGCTACACAGCTAGTGCCTGAAAGGAGGTATCTAAAGCAAAGAGAAGATCGGAGACATCATGCTGGGTGTAAATCGCACATCCTCCCGCCCGGCCTCCATCCCGTGGTGGTGGGGTCGCAAATCCCTTATACCACGGGAGGGTGGGCCGGGGGCATGCGCCCAGCATGGTCTCCTGCAAAACGATAGCTAACGGGGAACGGGAGGAGACGAGCCTCCGCAACACCTCCCAGTTAGCTCGGAGTCCGCGGCAATTTCATTGAAGGAATATGCCTTCCAGGCCTAGCTCGGAGATGAGGGGGCCCTCCTCGAACTGAAGACCGTCACGAGAATGGGCGTACGCTTCCCGGAGGCAGAACTCAGGGCGCTGTTGCCTTCGAGGAGTTATTGTGGGAGGTTGGGCTCGCCATGCGAGTCTTTTCCTCCCTCCGCCTCGAAACCTTAGGCAGGCGGGGCGGCTTCGGAGCCGGGGGGTTGCTCTTTTCGAGGATCCACCGTCTCTGAGGCACCCAGACCACCACTGGGCCTGGGCGAAGCTCCGTTAGTGCTGTCCTCCTTTCGGGGGACAGCTTTAGGAACCCTGGAAGAAGGCGTAGCGACCATCTTCAGGGATGTTGCCTCCTTTGAGTCTAACGACTCACTGGAGGCGCGTGGCTGTTTTGCCTTACGAGAGAGCCCTGGTTTTAGCGGGGCTGGGTGTGGCCCCTTTGTGCCGCCAGCTTTACCACGGTAGCGCCTGGGGTGGGTAGAACCCGCAGAATGGTTCCGAATGGGCGCGGAAGTGACCGTACTCGTAGGCCTGGAGCAGAGGGTATCTTTCTCAATATTGAGGCATAGGACGGCCCGGGCAGCGCCGGGCGTGCCAGGACCAAGTCCTTAGCCTCGCAAAATGAGAAACAATCCTGAGCCTGCGGCTCTCCGCAATTGACACACTTGGCCACACACGAGTTGGACTTATCGTGTGCGACCTTGGAGCAATTTACACACATTTCGGGTAAACCCGACTTTGCACGTCGACAGGAGCGATTAGTATAGCCGAAGCGGTGACAGTAATACCACCGCCGCGGCAGTGGCACTAATTTCTTCACGCGGTAGCGATACAAACCGGCATGCACCGATTCAAGGAGCTTGTCACAGTCGAACGTGACGAAGAGTGTAGGGGTGGGTCTCGAGGCCCCTCCCTGTTTCCTCATCACACGTTCGACCTTGACCGCCCCATGGTCGGCCAGCTCTAAGGTGTTGTCGTCTATGTAGTAGTCCACGAGTTCCCTCGCATAAACTACTCCTTTCTCAAAGTTCATGGTAGAGTGCGGCATCACACTCACAGGTGTGCCATCAAGTGTCCGAACAGTATTAATCATGGCCACCTCGGAGGGATTCGACGCATTCGCCAAAAGGCTCACGCCCGAGAAACGGGTCACTTTCGGCTCCCTACCAATCACACTAGCTAAAGCTCTCCTCTGATGAATCATGTTGCCCCTAGCCAACATGCTGCCATCAGTCGAGCGAATAACAAGAAAGCGCTTGGAGCCAGTGGGCTGGAAAACGCTGGGTAGTCTCTCAATGAGGGGCCCTAATGTAATCGAGGCTCCACTCTGCGCACTTGTACTTTGGTCTTTGTCAGAAACTCCGCACCCGGGGAGGCAATGGGGCCGGCCGTGCCGATCTTGGCTTGGTCGCTTACTGAAGTAGCAGACCCATCCATCCCCACATCCCCCGCAGATGCAGAGGAACCCCCAGTCTTTTTCATACTTTTCTTTTTTGGAGAGGAAGGCGGAGAATGAACACGCTTCTCCCCTCTGCCGGTAGGAACTCCCAGGCCGGATGGACTGGCCTCAGCAAGGTCCTTCTCTGAGATGGAGAAGGTTGCGGAAGTCACAGGGCACCCGCTGGAGGACCTTGCAAACGGGCGGACTCTGGTGCGGTGCTTGGCGCCGAGCCTGGATTCGCCCCTATGGAAGGCCCTACCATCTGGGGCTGGGTTGCCTCAAGGACAATGTCTATCTCAGGGGGAGGGGGGCTTCCATGTGGCCATCCCTCCCCAGGACATCACAGGTCCCATTGGGAGTGGTCCCTCTAGTCGGGTTAGGTGGGGGGGCACGTGCCTTGACCCCTGCTAGGTTCAGTATTCGAGCCAGCAGGTCCTTTGAGGGAAGCGCCCGATGGGCCCTGTCTTCCCTGTCCCTCCTAAGGAAGTTTGCCCCACCGAGCCGCTTCAACCGGGAGCAGTCGGTTATAGGCTGCCTGCTGGCTTTCTTGGCAGTCCCCTGGGAAAATAAAGGGGGGACTGCCACTGGAAAGAGGGAGCCCCCTGCATCCGTAGGCAATGGAGAGGAGTAAACCTCCTATCCGGTCAAATTCTGGAGGTTCCCCTGTGAAAGCACAGCGGGGGGGGGGGGACCTCCATTTTATCAATGGAGCTGTCTGAGGGCGGCTCCAACGGTGGAAAATTAAGGGGTTTTTTTTTTTAATCTCACCATTGGGCATGGTGACCCTATTATTTTCATGGGATGCAGACGTTAATCACCCCTCGCAGTAGCCCCTCTGCAAGGGGTGAGTACAGGGCTAGCAGAGCCAGGTGACGCCATTTAAGGCCACGCTCCTATCTGGTAACTTGGCAGCCCTTCAGCATGGTGTAAAAAGATAGATAGTAAAGTGAGAAGGAAAGGGCATGTGAGCAAGGTATGGGTGGGGATGAAGCAGGTTGTTAAAAACCCACCATCCCAAACTGGAGCTCAGGGGTTAGGGTTGGCCGAGAAGAAGGTCAGCATCTACCCTGTGAAACTAGAGGCCAATCAGAAAAGTTGTGGGAGAGGTTGTAGGGAAAATGAGGAAGTAGGGAAGAAACACAGGCTGTCTGAAAGAAGGAGAAGAAGCTAAGCTGGGGCTGGACGGGGTGCTGAGTCCCGTCAGCACGGCGGCCAGGAACGTAAATCGCCCAGCCCCTTACGGGGAGTTGGCTGAGAAGAAGGTCAGCATCTACCCTGTGAAAATAGTGGCCGACCAGAGAAAGTTGTGGGAGAGGTTGTAGGGAAAGTGAGGAAGTAGGGGAGAAACTAAGGCTGTCTGAAAGAAGGAGAACAGGCTAAGCTGGGGCTGGACGGGGTGCCGAGTCCCGTGAGCAAGCGGCCAGGAAGGCAAATCACCGAGCCCCTTACAGGGGGCTTTGTTGAAACTCAAAGGTAGGAATCCAGCTGTACCAAACGAGATTGAAAGATGTGTAGAGCATAGTGAGAACAATTTTTGGCAGCACCAAGGTAATACCATTAATGACTAAGCATACTTCCATGCAGGATGCCCTCTTTCTGCCCTAGTGTATTGGTAAAATCTCCCCCAGTCATATACGAAATTAAAAGTATTGCAAGAAGGTGTCCCTTCATCCCCATAGTATAGAAGGTCTCTATGATACTGTATCACTACACATTATCATAGGCCTTCTCCAAATCAAAGAATACTGTGAAGTGCTATCAATGAAGGCCTCGCAGATAACATCTTTCAGCCAGAGCACAGCATCTAAAATGGAGTGGAAATTGAGAGAGCCACACTGTGCAGGAGACAGGTAACCTACAGTGTCCAACATTAACCAATTTCTCCAACTTGCATACACAGTAAGTTAGAGAAATTGGAAGAAAACCAATTGGGGTAAAGTAATTTCTTGCTGGCTTGTGAAAACAAAGCACAGTAGCCATTTGTCAGAGATTTAGTAAGATACTCTTCATCCAGATCCTATGCAACAAGGCTCACTCATACATATGTCAAAGCTTGGTGTATAAGATTATCATCTGAATTACTTGTGCCACTATGAACTGAGGGCCTCATGGGCATGAGCAGTGTTTAGATATGGGTTGGTAATGAAGATCAACTACAAACAATGCAATAAAAGCTATCTCAAGAATTCACTAAGTGAATGGGGTATATAAATAAACTAAGTAAATTTTTTAGCCAATCCCATTATCAAGCTATGGAGTTTGCCAGATCAAACCATCCTGTTTTTATTGGAGTTAAATCTAAAAAAAAAAAGTGATAAAAGGATGAGAAATAATAAAAGTAACTGAAAGCTTGCTTCAGCTTTAGTTGTTGTAGAAGAGCTAATGTACATGGATGTTTTTAGAAATACTGTATAATTGGAATCCTCCTAAAAATAAAACAAAGTAAATGCTGACCAACCAGTTTGTGTTATTTGCTGCCATTGCGAGTGAAGAGAGAACAACTCTCATTTTGGATGGAGAAGTGATTGGTTGTGTTGAAACAGCTGGAAGCAAAGTTATAAACTCTCTGAGACCAAACCACCGAACAAGACAATGAGCTTTGCCAGGAAAGTCATTCTTCATATTCATAAGGTCAGAGATGTACTGAGGAAGTTCAGTGTTATCATTCTGCTCTAAAAATATATAAAAACAAAATATCAGAAGTAGGAAATCAAGGTCAAAGACAGCTAATTTCTTTCTTTGTATGTGTTTCTAAACTAAACAGCTATTAGAATATTTCATTGAGTTGCTTTATTAATTCCTTCAAAAATGTCAAATATATAACTCTTATAGACTCATGCGATAATTATCAAGTGTACTTTCAAAATCAGATGGAAGGTCAACATATTTTACTCAGTTCACTACTTTTAATTATAACATCTGAAAGGATGCAATGACAAGTAAAATTATAAATATAATTTGTATATACCTTTAGTCATTTCTGATGTACTTTGTTGCTCTGCAGCTTCTATATGTTCATATGTTATGAAATGATGAGTGATGGTAAAGGCATAATCTGAAAAGTGGGTAAAATTAAGATTAAAAATTTGCTGGAATAAAGTTCCAAGCATGCCTCATAGGTTTGTGTTCTTGACTAAAGCCTGATTGTGAAAATTCCTCACAAATATTTCGCTCAAGTACCTTGCATTCAGATGAGAAATTGTTTATTCATTGTCAATCTTTGTCTTTTCCTCTCACTATTTCCTATTCTCACTTTCCCTCATGAGAAAAGTTAAAAAAAGAAAGAAAAAAAAGTAGAAGCCTTATCGGAACTCCAAGTGCTGAATGTAATGGAATGTAAATATGGGCCTCCCAGGTAAGTTATCAGTAAAAGCAAGACCAAAGAAATGATGAGAGTCTACCACTTCTAGGTGAGGAAAATGCAATAAAAGATGTATGGTTACTGGTCTAAAGATATCAATGTTTACCTACAAAAGAGTCAGTAAAGTACCAAAAGGTTCAGGATCGGAAATTTGTAAAGAGAGCAGTGAACTTAAGTGAAAGTGTGTGAGTATAAAGCATGAATATCCCAAAGAAGATTACTTGTGGTGTTATGGACAGGGAGGATGTGCAAATCTTCTAAACCTAATGCATTCAAAAGCTTCTGTAAATGAATGATTAGAGCTTTCAACTGACACCAAAAGACCTATATTGATGATGGGAGTTTAAAAGATTCTGGGAAAATGATTAAAACTAAAAATATATTGAACAGAAAGTTTTTCTACAAAAGCTCCATACAATTCACAACAATTTTTTAACTTGTTCACAACTTTTTTTTAATACTTTCATGTACAAATCGGTCTTTTGAAGTAAACCAGGTTTACACCTCTTCAAATGACAGAAAAATAAGCCCATTTTCTTCAAATTGGAAAAATGTAGTAGTAAGGTGGGGCCAAATCAGGGCTGAAAGATAGATCTGACAGCAATTCATTAAAAAATTGTTGCAGTTTTGACATCACAAATTATGATAAATGAGCTAGAGCAGTGCCATGATGAAAGAGAACTCTGACTTAAAACTTTCCCCATTTTTTCCTATTTTCATAAAATTAAAAAAAAACCTTTTTGATTTGTCACATTAATAGTTTTCTCACTTTCAAGAGTCTATCAACAGTGTACTTTATGTTCTGTATCCATTTAAACAATTGCCATTACTTTTCTTATCCACATTTCTAACTTTCCTTTACTGGGCCCCTTGAACCCTCTGTAGCCATTGCTATGAATGTTCTTTATCTTCAGGATCATATTGGTACAGCAATGTTTCAGTAGGATTAGAATCACATTCAGTTAAAACATTAAATTGAAAGATTGGCCTTGTTATGAGTTAATCTTCAGACGACAATTTCAGTACTCATTGCCAGGCAAAAGGGTGACCTGCAGATAGGTACACCTGGTACTTGGATTAGTGGCAATCGTCCAGCTTCAGTGCCCCTAGCAGTCTCAACGTAAATTAAGAATACCTGGGTTAGTTTTCATTTTACCATTTTTCCACCACATTCTTTACAAGTCTCTTCTCACCTCTTTTCATAGCTACCAAGAAGTTTCACAGGCTGGTCACCAAACACCTTCCGTACATTCATCGGGGCAAGAAGAGTTCATCCCTCTTGAAAGGCTCCAGTCAGGTTGATGGTTTTTAATATGCCTGCAATCTTTCTACATTTGCTCCTATTACCCCCCACCCTTACCATATTTTTTTTAGGCACCCGCAAGGGGATGACATGTGTACCATGGGAACTTACTGCAACTGACATCTGGAGAATTGTATGCTCTCCTGGCCCCGAATATTCAAAGTTTTCCCTCCCAGCCCCAATACTTGCAGGAGGATCCACAACTATTTCTTCCATATATTTTCACTAACTATCTTCACTTTCTTCATAAATCACTTCTTATGGAGGAGATGCAAGCATTGGTATTTCACATTAAATTTAAGAGAAAAGAAGATCGTAATCATCAAGGAGAAAGCTTGTTTAAGTCAAGATGATCCTTAAAGATTATACAAAAAGATCCCAGTCATGTTTTGTTTTGATGCTATGATTGTCACAGTACAATGCAATATTCTTCCAAAGTGCTCTTACACAATCACTGCTTCCTTTGGTGATGAAGAGTTCTGTCACATCAGTTGCCATCTTTAAGATCCTCTTTTCCAATTGAGAAGTGATTTTATCAATTCATAAAGTGTAGTTTACTTGTGAGCTGAGTCCATAAACCTTTGTTACGCTAGTAATAATACCCTTTTTTTATCAACAAAGATTTTAAAAATTCATGCGTGTGTTGGAGGGGTCATTTTTAAAGTGATTTAAATCCTAAAACTATTATTTATTACTCCTTCAAATGGTACAAGATTTTGACATAAGCAAAAGATATTTTCGGTGAATGTTTTGAATCCATTTCATATATACTAACATCTACCACCCTTACCACCCTATGCAATTCAACACAAGTAGTGCAGAGTAACTAATTGATTCTACTTCCAATGCCTATGTAACCATGCTATACTAAATAAAGAATTAAATATTAATTTATTTACATACCTGAAAACTTGATTGTAGTAGTTTTTTCCTGCCATTCGATTTTGGGGGACTGAATATCAAAATTAGCTGGAGCATGCATGCGATCATTACTAGGCCTTGTGAGTTGCCACTCATGTAGGACTTCTTCCACACTTGCTATAAATCTTTCCCACTCTGAAGCTGTTGTATAATCCTGAATTTCAAATACTTCTTGTTCCTGAGAATATGTAACAATAACCAAATTTATTAAGGGTTTAAAGTAAAGAACTAGTGGGTTGCTGCCCAATCTAAGTGGATTCTATATGGCCAAATTTATTAAAGATTCCTGGTATATCAGAACCTGGGTAATAAACTACAAAGGGCAAAAACACCTTTTGTAGTCAAATCCTGTAAGATTTTGATAAAATAATTTATCAATTAAAAAAACCTAAAAATATATTTATAAAATAATATTGTTACTATAAAACAAATCTATTAGTAACCCAAGGGTTATTCCTAAAAAATTTCATTATATCATAAGCTCTCTTTCAAAGAGAAATAACTGGACTGATATCAATTAATCCTGGCAAGGGAATGTTAGTATCAGGTCAGTCTACAAGTTTGTACATTTTTTTGAAACATACTTTTGAAATTTTAATTTTTTTTTAAATTTTAAGATTTTTTTTATTTTAGGAGCCTATCTGGCGACTACCCACTTGGGCACATTTAGTTTGTTGTTTTTTTTATATCTCATCTGGCCACTGCCTTCTAGGGCATAAGTGGCCGTACTCATCCTAGCCTAAATCTAGGCTATATTAAGAGCCAAATAAAAGAAAGAAAAAAATACAAACCGAAAAAAAGAAAGAAAAACAAACAAATTGAGAAAATATAAAGCGAGCTCCATCGACGGGGGAAGGCCCACCCTGCCCTGGCGAAGACGCATGCAATCCATAGTCAAACATTAAATAAGGGGGAGAAGACCGACCTCTTCCAAAAAGTCTTAAAGTCCACAGGTCAGTGTGCACGAATCCATCCTGAGTACAAAGGACAGGCGGTGCCGGGACAGGTAACGTGCTGAAAGATCACCCAGACTGGGATATTTGACAGGAATGTGCCCAACAGTCTGGGAGACGACGCAGGCATCACAATATGGCGCAAGCGAGAGCTCCATTAAATGGCGATGCATCCCACGAATGTGCCCGATTCGGAGATGACAGAAAGCGACCTGAGGACATCGCGGCATTGGGGGATAGGTCCATGGGAACAATTGCGGTGCAATGGCACGCAACTTTAAGTTCCCCTGGACCGTCTCCCATCTTCTTTGCCAAGCAGCGTGAAGTTTTTAAAAAAAATTTAGGAGCCAATCTGCGACTACCCAATTTGGCACAAGTCGCCTCACTCACAACAGCCTAGCACTAGGCTACTTTAAAATAAGAATATGCAAAAAAAAACAATAAAAAAGGGAAAATGGCAACAAGGGGGAAGCAAGGTCCGGCGTCGGGGGGAGGTTCGCCCCCCCCCTTGGCGCAGGAACGTGCGGCCTACAAAGAAAACAACAAAAAAGCCTAGTTAAATAAAGGGGAGAAGGCCAGCCTCCCCCAAAAGTCTATAAGTCCACCAGTCAATGTACTTGAACTTGTCCTGAGTACAAAGGACAGACGGTAGCGCCCCCGCCCATCCCGGTACCGGGGCAGGTAACGTGCGCGGAGATCGCTCAGACTGGGACATTAAACAAGAATGTGCCGAACAGTCTGAGGGACAATGCAGTCTTCACAGTAGGGCGGGGTGAGCGCTCAATCTAATGGCGGTGCATCCTGCGAGTGTGACCAATTCGAAGATGACAGAAAGCAGCCTGAAGCCTTAGCGGCATTGGGAAGGGAGGTCCATGGGAACAGTTGCGGCGCAATTGCACGCAACTTTAAGTTCCCTTCGACCGTTTCCAATCTTTTTTGCCAAGCAACCGAGAGAGCTGCCCGTATTCCTGCCATGTAGTCGGTGTGAGCAAGAGCGAAACGCTGGTAGAGTCGCCGAGTCCCCGCCGAGTCTTTGGCGCCCTCATTCCCTGCAATTCCTATATGTCCAGGAACCCAGCAGAAGATAATCGCGACATCTGACTGGCTTGCCAAAAGCAGCATCCAAGCTAGAGAATGCGGAGAAAGCGGTCGCGAAGGATTCCACCACGGACGTGGGGTCCGAGATTGCGGTCCCATTCTCCTGGAGAATGGGAGGGGGGGGTCCTGCAAGAATTTGCCCCGAATCCTTTTGACTCGCCTCCACACCTCTGCCAGAGGGGTCTTCTCGTTAAGTGAAGACACGTATGCCTGCCAAGAAGAGCGGTGGGCGTGCTTCCAAATATACCGGAACCTAGCCCTAGCCCGACGAAATTCACTGACAGTGAAATCGTTCGGGCGGCGCTTATCACGCATGTAGGGCAAAGGGTTTCTGCTTGAGGGCAGTCTCACACTCGGCTGCCCACCACGGGAGGGGTCGGTGTGCAAAGTGGCCAGACGGCAGAGATGAGGTTGCCGAAGAAGAACTCAACGGCCTCATCTACCGACCTAAACTCCTCGCCTGAGATAGAGAATTCAGTCATTTCCTGAAATGCAACCACTGCACTCGCGTCAAGCACCACAGGAGCGGGCATTCGGGCGGCAGTGGCCCAGAAAAGGATATTTGAATGGGAAAGTGATCACTACCATGGAGGTCATCGACCACTCCCAAATCAAAATCAGGCTGCGCATCCGGAGAGCACAAAGATAGATCAACGCAGGAAAATGAAGCGGTTCTCGGGCAGTGATGCATAAACTGATCCACATTTATGACACTCACCTCAAGTTCGTCGATCAGGTCGGGAAGGACTTGACCCCTGGGATTGACAAAGTAGTCTCCCCATAGGGGGTCTCTACCATTTAGATCTCCGAGCAAGAGAAAGGGCCTCGGCAACCGTGCTACGACGCGGTGGAAGTCCCCCGCGTGTCTAAGTCGGCTGACGGTGGAATGTACACAGAAATAAGAGTATACCTCCTATCAAGGAGCAGCTGCACCGCTACTGCCTGACCGGAGCTATCTAAAGCGAAGAGAAGAACAGATACATCATACCATGTGTAAATCGCACATCCTCCCGCCCGGCACCTATCCGGCGGTGGTGGGGGTCGCAAAACCCTTATACCCCGAGAGGATGGGCGGGGGGCATGCACACAGCATGGTCTCCTGCAAAACGATAGCCAACAGGGAACGGGAGGAAACGAGCCTCCGCAACTCCTCCCAATTGGCTCGGAGTCCGCGGCAATTCCATTGAAGGAATATGCCCTCCAGGCCTAGCTAGGAGGAGACACGGGGGCCCTCTTCGAAGAGAAGACCCTCATGGGAATGGCCGTAGGCTTCCTGGAGGCAGAACCCCGGGCGTTGTTGGCCAGACAATGCACTAAAGGCGCTGTCGTCTTCGAGGACTTATTGGGGGAGGTTGGGCTCACCATACGAGTCTTTTCCTCTCTCCATCTCGAAACCTTAGGCGGGCGTTGCAGCTTCGGAGGCGGGGGCCCTCTCTACGAGGATCCACCGTCTCCGAACCACACAGCACACCACTGGGCGTGGGCGAAGGAGCCGAAGCTCCTTTCTTGCTGTCCTCCTTTCGGGGAGAAGCTTTAGAAACCCCGAAAGATTGCCTGGCAACCAACTTCAGGAGTGTTGCCTCCTGTGAGTCTAACGACTCAGTGGATGCGCGTGGCCGTTTTGCCTTACGGGAAATGGTCACGCTGGGGGAAAGGGGGGACCCCTGGTTTTAGCAGGGCTGGGTGTGGACTCTGTGCCAACAGCTTTAACAGGAGAGCGCCCGGGGTGGGTAGAACCTGCAGAAGGGTTCCGAATGGGCACAGAAACGACCGTACTTGTAGGCCTGGAGTGGCCAGGAGCAGATGGTGTCTTTTTCAACATTGAGGCATAACACTATCTAATAAGCTTTATACTAGATACACATACATACATGATTATATGGCAAATATTTTAGAAAGTTATAATGTAAACTTTGGAATTTTTATACATTTTTATACTTGCTATACTTAAATCTGATGCCCAAACTTGAGAAAAGAACTTACTTGACCATTTGCACCTTTTCACTTATATATTTTTAAATATAATTTATTTTGGATTCATATTTTATATTTTTATATAAATTATTTCTATTCATTTATACAGCAGATTTTTAATTAGAATTTAATATTTTTTTTTAATATATTTAGAATGTTTGGTTTATTTAACATATGTTCTGTTATTCTTAAAATAAATGTGTTGCCATTTTGTGCAATAATGGTTATAGTTGTTTTTTTTTATCCTATATTTGGGTCTTTTGCCTTTATTTAGTGACTGCAGAGAAATAGGGAGGACTAGCAAATGACTGTAGGTCTCATCCAAAAATGGGTATGTAAAATGAATAGATGTACTACCATACCGACAATCCACCCACCCTTCCCCCTTAAAAATGATGAATTTCTTATTGAATGTGTGAACTTTACGTATTTTGAGTTTCATAATGTATCTTTAGTGATTTTGCAATGTTTTACTATGTCTTGTACAAAGATGTGGATTTAGAATTCTTTGCGAAAAAAGGTCTGTTGGATTTAGGTGGTTTTGACATAAAAAAAATCTAATTTGTTAAAAAAACATAAATTGACATTTTTGAAAACAAAATATTTGATTCACTAATAACTTGAATCAAACAGAAAAGTGGTCAGATGGATTTAGAAGGTTTTGCATCTGAACTCTTTATTTTATCTTGGAGCAATTGGCACGGATATAGGGTACACCAGACTTTGCACATTTACATGAATGATTTGTGTGGTGGAAGTGGTGGCAACTTTATGGCAATGACATGAATGCTTCGACACCGTAGCAATAGCAAGCAGCATGCACCAACTTAAGGAGCCTGTCACAATCGAATGTGCCTGAAGAGTGTATGGATGATTCTCGATCCTCCAGTCCGCCCTATTTCCTTATCACATGTTTGAAATTGACCACTGTCTGGTCAGCCAGCTCTGATGCGATATCTTCTCACATAAACCACTCCTTTCACAAAATTTAACATAGTGTGGTATCATTTACACAGCTGTGCCATTGAGTCTCCAATGAGTACAAATAATGGTCACCCGGGCATGATCCATTACATTCACCAGAATGGTCTTGTTGGTGACTGCCTACTTAGGCATAAGTCACCGCACTCACCATAGCCTACTACTAGGCTATATTAAAAAACAAAGAACAATGATAAAAATAGACAAAGGTTAAAAAACAAAACAAAAAAGAAAACAAAGCAAAAAGACAACAAGAAGGAAATGCGCTCCGGTGTCAGAGGTCAAATAAAGTGGAGGAGGCCAGCTTCCTCCAGAGTCATATGGTCCATAAGTCGCATGTGCGCATGAACCAGTCCTGAGTAGAAGGGACAAGTGATAGCGGCCTGGCTCATCCCGGCACCGGGACAGGTAACATGCATGAAGTTCACCCACTGGGACATTAGACAAGAATGTGCCGAACAGTCTGGGAGACAATGCAATTGTCACAATAAGGTGCAGGCGATCGCTCCATCAAATGGCGATGCATCCCACAACTGTCCAATTCGGAGATGAAAGAAAGAAACCTGGAGCTATCATGGCATTGGAGGGGAGGTCCATTAGAACAGTTGAAGCGCAATGGCACGTAACTAAGTTTCCTTCGACTGTCTCCCATCTTCTTTGCCAGGCAGCCGAGAGAGCTACCCGTATTCCTGCCATGTAATTGGTGTGAGGAAGAGTGAAATGCTGGTCTGGTCACCCAGTCCTCACAGACTCTTTGGCCCCCTCATTCCCCACAATTCCTACATGTCCAGGGACCCAGCAGAAGATAATATTGACATCTTGTTTGAGAAACAAGTGATCTTTGTCTCTCTACTTGTAACCTTTGGACAACATGCTGCCATCACTGGAGCAAGCAACTAGTAAGCATTTGAAGCCAGCAAGCTAAAAAATGCTGGGTAGTCTCTCAATGAAGGACCCTGATGTCCCCCTACTCACAACTTTCAAGTTCTTACTCTTAGTCTGCCTCCCTCTACCTGAGGAGGGTACCCTGGGGTCAGATGTGCCAGTCATGATCTGCTCCCCTGTCAAAATAGCAAGGGACCCCCATCAATCACTCTGGCACCTGTCGAGAGGAATCTGAGTCTTTTTAGTATTTTTTATTACCCACACCTTGAAAGGGAGGGGGGAGAACTTTACCTATGAATCAAAAAGAATTAGCATATATATATATATATAGCTGATATATCAAATGATAAAAACAACTAGTCTGAGAATTTAGAGTAATTGTTCTCTCACTTCATTTATGGGCCATTGTAATTAAGTACTAATAAAAAGATTTAAGCAAAAACTTCTAAATTCATTTGTTTCAAGAAATGTTAAAAAACTTATTAGTAGAACCAAAATAAAATTCATTGAAAATATCACTATATTTTCAACTTGTTATGATTGTGATGACTGATTCACCAAAGGAAAACAATGAAAGGTGAACCCTGTTTGAATAAATAATCTTTAAGTCAAATTTTCATAAAAAAGAAATGCTCACAGGTTGGATTGAATATCTTAGCAAACAGATACAGCCCTGGGGCCATATGGTAGTTTGTTATCTTCTATTTGATAGTTAACCTAAATTAAATTCCATTTTGGTTAAATATTCAATTAGATAAATGAAAAAAAACATATGAAACTTTAATAACTTACATCAGCATCCTTTAGTAAACTTGCCATTATTAAGAGTAAAAATTTGAAATGTTCATAAAATATCAAGCAAGAATTTTCCTTAAAATAGATGCGTTTTACTCAAAATTGTATATTATACATATATACAATTGCCAAATATAATAATATTTGCAAGGGGGAATACAAACTTCCTGAAAAAGAAAATATAATAGAAATAAATTCATATGTAATGTTCAAATAATAGTGAATATTAATGAGTTCATATAAAATTATCCTTTTTAAAGTGATGCATGGCTTTCTTTACCTTTTATTGGATGAGGGGAGGACATTTCTTTCACCTTTCCCAAATATTGATTTGAATGCTATTTCATAAGTGATTTTGTATTCCTTATTGATCCCAAAGCTTAGTTTGATCTGGGGAGCTATATATCTTCCCCCACATTCTCACTTCTTCCATCTTCAAGACTTTTACAGATCTCACCTTACAAATACGAGGGGGAGTCAATAAGTTTTGCGAATCAGTAGGGCAAAACAGAGGAAGGGAAATAGCTGTTTGTGGGGGTGTTAGGACAAATTATGACAAGTCAGGACCTGCAGCCGCACGCTCCTGCCTCGTCTAATTAAGAAGCAGAAGCAGAACGCAGATCATCAGTCACAAATTTTTCAACAATGGAGAAGGTTGAGCACGGCGCAGTGATCAAATTTTTGACCAAGGAAGGCAAGAATGAAAAAGAGATCCATGAACGCATGGTTGCAGTGTACACCAACACCGCCCCTTCCTATGCAACCATTGCTCGCTGGAATAGGGAGTTCCGCCATGGTCGTGAGTCCCTTGAAGATGACCCCCATCCAGGACGCCCATCAGACGTGACCAACGAGGACAATGTGGCCTGTGTGGAGAGGATGATCCTCAAAAATCGACGGGTGAAGATCAAAGAAATTGAGCGAGAACTTGGAATATCACATGGAAGTGTTATCAATATCATCCACGAGAATTTGGTCATGACCAAGGTCTCTGCCCGTTGGGTCCCTAGAAACCTCACAAAACCTCACACCCCAAGTGCGGATTTGAGGAGCTCAACCACCCTCCCTACAGTCCAGATCTGGCCCCTAGTGACTACTTTTTATTCCGCCAGCTCAAGGCTGGCACTGCGTGGACGCCGGTTTGGGGACGATGAAGATGTCCAGCTCACCGTCCAGGAGTGGATTAAAGAGCAGTTGGGAGATTTCTGGTTGTCGGGAATTCGAAGCCTCAGGGACAAGTGGCGCAAGTGCATTGAAGTTGAGGGTAGTTATATTGAAAAATAATAAAACACTTTTCCTCATATCTCATTTCCTAATATCCGAATTGCAAAACTTATTGACCGCCCCTCGTATTTTGGCAACGATGTCCCTCTCAGTTTTCTTTGTCTTTAATATTTAAGTCACAATTTCATAAGGGATGAACAATGAATTAGAGAGAGAATAACAGAGTTCCACTTAGTGGGAAAATGTTTGGTGAACAAGGTGGAATTATGATAATGAAGTGTAATGCTAATTTCCTATTTCAGTCACCAGTCTTGCAACTCTTTTAATTATACGATTCTAGTAAAAAAGTATAAATTAAATTGGTGGGGAGTTTAATGAAATTGTAAAACAATTGAAAATCATGGCCATGCTTCCTGGGCATGTTTATAGTTCTTAATAGGATTGTGGGGTTTTAAGTGAAAAGGGGAAAGTAAGGAAGCAGCTTCCATATCCATAATGTGTCCCACGTATTTATCATGAATGTTTAACATAACATAACATAATTTCACGGATTACAAAAGCCACAAGGGCCTATCAAATGTCATCCATATCCATCAAATCCCACCCACATAATGCATCCATAGGATTTTGTCAGATCATGCATCTACAATATCTAATTTAAAGCCTCCATAGGAGGCTGTCTAAAACAAAATCAAAGTCCCCCAAAATATACAATAAAAAGAAACTGCATCCACAGGAATGAGTCAAGAAACATACCCCCATACCAAAAAGTAAGAAGTTAACCCTCCATCTCCACATAATCATCCAATCTGTGCTTGAAAACATTCAAATTTGGGCTGTCTACAGTCTCAGGTGGCAAACTATTCCAATAGTCCACCACTCTGTTAGTGAAAAAATATTTTCTAACATCCAGTCTGCACCTCTGTTTTTTAATCTTTAAGTGGTGGCCTCTAGTTCTATTACTACCTTCTAACTCAAATAACTTGCTGAAATGCAATTTATCCATCCCAGAAAAGATTTTAAAACGTTTAATCATATCTCCCCTCACACACCTTCTTTCAAATGAGAACATATTTAATACCCTCAGTCTATATTCATATTCAAGGTGCTTCAGGGATGGTATAATTTTTGTTGCCCTCCTTTGTACTGATTCTAACAAGTTTATATCATGTCTAAAATGTGGTGACCATGCTTGTATACAGTACTCTAAATGTGGCCTGACATAAGAGTTATATAGTTTAAGGATAAACTCCTTACTCCAAGAAAAACAATAGGAACAATTCTTGTTTCTTGACTGTGTTGGTTAGAAAGAAGTATATTCAGGGGGGCTCATAACTTGATAATAGACATTTCACAAGATAGGGAACCCAGCCACAAATATAAAAGCAAGGTCTGTTGAAAGGCATGGGATAGTGGGAAGTGGATCACTTTCCTAAAGGGAAGAAAAAATTCTCTATATATATAAATCACAGTCATGAGGAACAAGGGCAAAGGTCTTGCCTCAAGTATATGATCTATAAACATATAACAAGTTTTTTTGAAGAGGAAAATTGATTACATAATGCATTAAATATCAATGGATAAATGCAAAATTTTAAAATTCATGATATCAAACAAAATAGCAATAACAGATCATTGAGGAAATGAACAAATATACATGGTAAAATTGAAGCAAAATAATAGTGGTACCTTGACTTGTGAGTTTAATTTACTTCAGAAGGTTACTCTTATCTAAAAAAAAAATGTACCCATAAAAAAAATGAAAAACCCATTAATCCATTCCACAGCCCAAAAATATTAATATAAAAACAAATTAACATGAAATTTTATAAAGAATAAAAAGAATTTCTCTAACAAATACTTTTAAACATGTAATATAAAAAAATCAATGAAATAAAAAATATAATATGCAAAGACAAATTAACCTACACTGCCTTTCTAGAGTCAACAAAAGGGATCGAAAGGTGGTCCACGTAGAGCGTAGTGAGAACATCTTCCGGCAGCACCAAGGTGATGCCATTGATACTCAGGGCAAAAAGTGTGACACTGAGGGCTCCCCCCCCACCCATATGCGGAATTGACCTCGCAAAAATTCAGATATACACTTGGGAAGCGTTCCCTTGCCCCCATGATACCGTATCGCCATGCGGTATCATAGGCCTTCTCCAGATTGAAAAACACTGTGGCGTAGTGCTGTCTACGAAGGAAGGCCTCACAGATGGCATTTTCAAGTCAGAGCAGAGCATCCAACGTGGGATGGAACTTGCAGAAGCCACACTGTGCAGAAGACAGATGGCCTCCGCTGTGCAGAAAAA
The DNA here is from genome assembly GCA_963969495.1 of Ceratothoa steindachneri. Lineage (NCBI taxonomy): Eukaryota > Metazoa > Arthropoda > Malacostraca > Isopoda > Cymothoidae > Ceratothoa > Ceratothoa steindachneri. The sequence goes on from OZ018322.1 coordinate 60,649,577, forward strand.
AAGCTAATCTAACATTTACCAATTTCTCCATCAACTTGAACATGCAAGAGGTTAGAGAGATTGGGCGGAAACCAGCCGGAGTAAAGTGATCTCTCCCCAGTTTGCAAAAGGTAAGCACAGTAGCGATTTGCCAGGAATCTGGGAGGAGACCCTCCACCCAGATCCTGTTGAACGAATCTAACAGAAAGGCCATGCCTCGCTCACCCAGGTGTCAAAGCATGGCGTACGGGACATCGTCCGGACCATAGGCGGTGTCAGCGCACAAAGCAAGAACGGAACGCAACTCACTCAGAGTAAAACTGTCGTTGAAGGGTTCTCCGCCTCTTGAGGTAAAGTCCAGTTGGCTGCCTTCTGCAAATCACGACATGCATTGAATGCTGGCAGAGCAGCATCCCAGCTAGAGAATGCGGAGAAAGCGGTTGCAAAGGATTCCGCCATGGACGTGGGGTCGAAGATTGCGGTCTCATTCTCCTGGAGAACGGGAGGGGGGTCCTGCGAGAACTTGCCCCGAATCCTTTTGACTCGCTTCCACACCTTTGCTAGAGGGGTCTTCCCATTAAGTGAAGACACGTATGCCCACCAAGAAGAGCGGCGGGCGTGATTCGAAATATACCGGAACCTAGCCCTAGCCCGACGAAATTCACCGACAGTGAAGTCGTTTGGGTGGCACTTATAGCACATGTAGGCATAACGCTTCTGTTTGAGGGCCATCTCACACTCAGCCAACCACCACCATGGGAGTGGTCGGCATGCAAAACAGCCAGACATTATAGGAATAGTAGTCAGGCCCGCGGCGATTAGGTTGGCGGAGAACTCAATGGCCTCATCTACTATCTAAACTCCTCGACTGAGATAGAAAATTCAGTGATTCCTGAAATGCAGGCCACCACGCCTGTGCCAAGCACTACCGAGGTGGGCTCTCAGGCGGCAGTCACCCAGAAAATGATATTTAAATGGGAAAGTGATCACTACCATGGAGGTCATCGACCCCCCCCCCCAATCAAAATCAGGCTGTGCATCCAGAATGCACAGAGATAGATCAAGGCAAGAAAATGAAGCGGTTCTCAGGCATGTTATTTGAGTCATGGCAATTATGTGTGAAAAATAATATCGCCTAAATGTCCACCAAGGCTTCAGCGGCACACCTCCACTCGATGGTCAAAATTTTTGATGACGTCTCTGCATAGTTTCTCCTCGATCTGACCAATATGCCTTATTGTCTCATCCTTCAGCTGTTGAATTGTTGTTGGCTTGTTGGCATAGACCTTACTTTTGAGATGACCCCAGAGAAAGAAATCTAAAGGCATCAAGTCACATGATCGTGGTGGCCAATTGACCTCACTGTTTCGAGAGATGATGCAACCTGGGAACTTCTCATTCAATAAAGCCATTGTTACATTAGCTGTGTGGAATGTGGCACCATCCTGTTGAAACCACAAATCTTTTACATCCATAGAATTCAATTCAGGCCATAAAAAGTTGGTTATCATGGCACGGTATCATTTTTGAAGAAATACGACCCAATGATTCAGCTAGCAAAAAATGCACACCAAACAGTGACCTTTTGTATCCGGATGCAGTGGCTTTTCAACAATCTTCCTGGGATTTTCATCAGCCCAAATGCGACAATTCTGCTTATTAATGAATCCACCAAGATGAAAATGGGTTTCATCACTAAAGATGATTGTTTGCAAAAAATCATCATCGGCTTGTCTTTGCTCGTGCACCCAAGTGACGAATGTACGGCGCTTCAAGTGGTCAGCAGTCTTAGTTCTTGTGTCAATTGAATTTTGTAAGTGTGTAGAGACAAATCTTTTGTCAAAATTTGATGTAACGTTGTTGTGGGGGTTCATTCTTGCGCGCGATGATGAATAGAGGTGTCTCATGCACTGCAGCAATGTTTTCAGCTGAACGGCATAAACGAGACTGCAATGGCATTTTCATATATGCCACCAACCCCATTTGTTTGAATTTACAAACAATTTTCCCAATTGCTCTCTCAGTTGGTCGATTATGTTGACCCCAAAAATCGCAAAGTGCCCTAAATCCGTTTCTGTTTGAACGTCCATTTTCATAATAGGCTTCGATAACTTTAACACATTGTTCGATTGTTAATCTTTCCATGGTTGAAATTGACAAAGACTGAAGTTGTTAAATCTGAAAGAAAAAGAAAAAAATCATTAGATGCTTAAACTTAACTCACATTTAAAATCAGTCCCTGAGGCTTCGAATTCCCAACAACCAGAAATCTCCCGATTGCTGTTCAATCCACTCCTGGACAGCGAGCTAGACATCTTCATCGTCCCCAAACTGGCGTGCACGCAGTGCAGCCTTGAGCTGGCACAATAAAAAGTAGTCACTAGGGAATCCAAGTGATGGACCCACGTTTCATCACCTGTCACTATGCGTGATTCGAATCCCGCCGGTTCTTGGTTGTACAGGAGCAGCAGCTCCTCGAACTTTGACAACATTGAAGTCGATAATGGGGCATGAGATTTCGTGAGGTTACTAGGGACCCAACGGGCAGAGACCTTGGTCATGGCCAAATTGTCGTGGATGATGTTGATAACACTTCCATGTGATATTCCAAGTTCTCGCTCGATTTCTTCAACCTTCACCCGTCAATTTGAGGATCATCCTCTCCACATGGGTCACATTGTTCTCGTTGATCACATCTGATGGGCATCCTGGACGGGGGTCATCTTCAAGGGACTCACGACCATGGTGGAACTCCCTATTCCAGCGAGCAATGGTTGCATAGGAAGGGGCAGTGTCGGTGTACACTGCAACCATGCATTCATGGATCTCTTTTGCATTCTTACCTTCCTTGGTCAAAAATTTTATCACTGCGCGGTGCTCAACTTTCTCCATTGTTGAAATATTTAACATAACATTCATAACATAATTTCACGGATGACAAAAGCCACAAGGGCCTATCAAAGGTCATCCGCCTCCGTCAAAACCCACCCACAAAAAGCACCATCACCAGGGGAAGACAAAATCAAAGTCCCCCACAATATAATATAACAGATGACAAAAGCCACAAGGGCTCATCATAGGTCATCCAAGTCAAACGGCCTCTTTTTTAAGGCACACAAACTCCCAGGAAAACTACATCCAGAGGATTGCATCCAGAAACAAGGGTATCACCAATCAAGGCTTGTCAAGAACTAAATCCTGCAGCTATAGCTATATACAAACAATATTAATATATACAAAACTTAGGAACCATCACAACCTTCCCTCTCCATAAACTCATCCAACCTACTCTTAAATACATTTAAATTTGGACTACCTACTACCCTCCGCGGCAATTTGTTCCAGAAGTCTACCACTCTATTGGTGAAAAAATATTTTCTTAAATCCAACCTACACCCTTGCTTTTTAATTTTCAAGTGGTGACCTCTAGTCCGATTTCCATCATCTAACTCAAAAAACTTGCTAACATCCAATTTATATATCCCAGAAAAAATTTTAAAGAGCTCAATCATATCCCCTCTCACACACCTCCTTTCGAAGGAGAACATATTTAATACCCTCAGTCTATCTATATATATATATTCAAGGTGCCTCAGGGAAGGAATAATCTTTGTTGCCCTCCGTTGCACTGACTCGAGAAGATTAATATCGTGTCTAAATTGTGGGGACCATGCCTGTATACAGTACTCAATTTGTGACTGACGATCTGCGATCAGCTACTGCTTCTTAAATAGATGAGGCAGGAGCGTGCGGCTGCAGGTCCTGACTTGTCATAACTTTTCCTAACACCCCAACAAACAGCCATCCCCCTTCCTCTGTTTTGCCCTACCAATTCACAAAACTTAATGACTCCCCCTTGTAGCTATTCTTTTTCTGTTATTTTAATGCTTTTAGCATTTACTTTTTGAAAAAAATGATAATAAAACTGGGGGGGGGGTTTCAAGAAATGAATGCTACTTATCATTATTTTATCCAAAATTCATATTTATAATTTCAACAAATATATATCAAATTAAGGTTATTTCTCTGATACTGACTCATAATTCATCTCTCCTTCTACAGGTCATGGCTATCATGGGTACTCCAAATTCTCGATCAGTGATCTGTTCTTACTATAATATAATTATTAAACTAAGTAATTATTAATATTATATAAAAATAGAGGTAGCTATTCTTTTTCTATGCTATTCTAATGCTTGTAGCATTTGTTTTTTGAAAAAACCCAAGATTTGAAAAACCTACGTTTTATTGTTTTTTTCCAAATTTGGGTTTTTTTGCCAACCTTGGTGCCTTGACCCATGCTAGGTTTAATATTCGAGCCAGCAGGTCTTTTGAAGAAAGCGACTGATGGGCCCTATCATCCCCCACCGCTGTAAAGGGGTTTGCCCTACCGAGCCGATTCAATGGGGAGCGATCAGTTATGGCCTATGGGGTGCCTGCTGGCTTTTTTGGCACTCCCCTTGGAAAGTAAAGGGGGGACTGCCACTAGAAAGAGGGAGGCACCTGAGGGCACCTCCAGACAAGGGGGTGAGGGGGAGTCCCCTACACCCGTAGGCAAAGGAGAGGAGTAAACCTCCTCTCCAGTTAAAGACATTTGGAGGGTCCCCTGTAAAAGCACATGGGGGGGGGGGGATACCTTTACATTTTGGGTCGCCATTTAGTAAAATCATGTTAGATCTTTCCATAATATCTAATACGTATCTACCATTTTGATTTAAAGTTTGTTCACCAATGAACCCTAAATGTCCATTAAAATCTCCCAGGACCAAAAGATTAAAATCCTTATATTTCTCTATTAATTGGTCCAGGTTTCCTCTAATTCCGTTATTTCTGTTTTGGTCACTACAAAGAGTAACACAGGTTCTTGTGTCCTGTCTTCTCCTCCATTCCATCTGTATGTCCTCTCGTTCACCTCCAAAGATACAGTCCATGCCTTGAATAGTAGCTGGCTTGCAAAACTCCCATCATACATATTCTTGATGCAAGGCTCCTTTTTGCCTCTGTATACATTCAGACTTCTCTTTCCATTTATTCTTCTTCTCCAGAGCCTTTCTCCTGAATCTAATATTTTTTGTTTCAGCCTTCCTTTTGCTGTCTTCTATATAGATTGCTTCTAATTCATATTTCGTATCCACTCTCATTACCTCTTTGCACCACTCAGTCCTATCGTAGGCAGCATACACATAGCCTGCCCACGTCTCTATTCCCATCCTTTGCAGTCTCAACTTATAGTTTGCTTTCATCCTTGCTACCCTCTCCTCATACCTACTCCAGCCCATTTCTCCTCTCAGTGCCTCTACTGCTACATAGTGATTGGCCCCTAGTGCAATTCTTGCCACTTTATTTTGGATCTTTTTCATTCTCTCCAATTCTGTCTTTGTCACTTTGCAGACTTGATACCCATACAGGCTTCTTGGGACTGCTATCCCTTTCCACAGTTCCCTTATCATTTTATACTTATTTGCTTGCTTAGTTGCCATGTTCCTCAACATGCCAGTCATTCTAAGCATATTTACTTCATTTTGTCTCTGATGCTTCTCAAATATACCCTTCTGGTTACATACTGTCACACCCAAGTATCTATATTAATTTACCACTTCTAGGATGTCATTTCCTAGGATCCATCCTTCTTCTCTTTGTTCTCCAAATATCATTATTTTGCACTTTCCTCTACTAAATTTTATTCTCCATTCTTCCCCATACTGGTACACCACATTCAAAAGTCTCTGCAAACCCTCTGCTGTTTCACTAACCAGAACTATGTCATCTGCAAATCCCAGGGTTGTCAATATACGGTCTCCAAACATAACTCCTTGGCCTTCCCTCTTTACTCTCTCCAACAGTTCTTCAATGAATAAGCTGAACAAGCTAGGAGACATGGTACACCCTTGTCTAACCCCGATGTCGTTCACCATCCAACCTGTTTCTATGTCCTTCAGATTTAGATTGACTTTGTTGTTTTCATATAGTTTTTGTATTACATTTAGAATATTTGCATCCATCTCCAAGTCTCTTAGTCTTGCAAACAATTTTGTTCTATCCACTCTATCAAAGGCTTTCTCTATATTGAGAAAGCAGACATATAGCACACCCTTTAGTTTTCTTGTCCTCTCTATTACATTCCATAGTATATAGTTATCCACCAGTTTTTTATCTTTACCACTTTTGGGCAACAAATTAATCCTACTTTTCTGCCAAGTCTCAGGCACCCATCCGTTCCCCAGCATATCATTAAATAAGGTTGTCAGTAACTCTTTCATCCTTTCTCCTCCATATTTCTTGGGATTGGACGTGTTTTCAGCGATCTCTCTATTCATTCAAATTCACTCGCATTATCATTAAATTTATTTTAACAAATTAAAATTGTAACAAAGTGCCTTTTGGAAAGGCTACGGAAGCCTGTGTGATAAAAAAACGAGTGTGATAAAAAATGAGTGAAAAACAACAAAAATATGTCAACCAAAAATGTAAACAATGCGGCCACCATGCGATGTGGCACGTGTGGTGACAACGATGAGATGAAATTCACCATGCACTATTCCTGCACTGGCCTACCAATATACCAACTGCTGTGTTTTGCTCACTCACAGCGGAAATTCACGTGTAGCAATTGCAGTTTTGATCAATTCTCTGACCCAGAGTGGATTACAAAGGCTGTAAATGCCATGGAGAGGCAAAAGAAACGGAGTGCTGCACAAGATAGCCCCAGTGCAGCAGCATCAGCAGCCTAACAACAACAACAACAGGAAATGAGCTCAGGGTACGACTCTACACCAGGAGGCCAGGTAAATACCACACCAGAAAGTTTGGAAACTACTGACCCTGGCCACCCTGCATCCCGACAAGACATCTCAGTATCCACTCACACCAATAACCATACACTCTCGAGCGGCATCATGCTCAAAATCAATGCCATCAACCAGGCTGAGCCTAATACTGCCTCAGCTACTACAACCCAGGCGGAATCAGACACCTATCACCGCTGAAAATAGTGGCGATGTAGCCAACAGTGGTAGCACTATGGGGCCTGACATTACCACAGGGACCCAGACAACCCAACAAGGTCCTTCTGAGCGGACAATTACAGGTAGGGAGCCATCCCAGCAAACTGCCTCCACTCTGGAGGACCCAGTCAGGTCACCGATCATGTGCAAATTCTACCGCAGAGGAATGTGTAAGCACGGTGCATCAGGAGAAACCAAGTATAGTCACCTGAAACTGTGCCGTAGACTACTCAACCATGGTATAAGTGGAGAGCATGGGTGCAAACTGGAAAACAACTGCTCCATGTTCAACCCCAAGATGTGCCCTGACTCTCTGAATAGTCGCATGTGTCTGAAAGAATCATGCCGAGCCGGACACGTAAAGGGCACCAGGAGAAAGAAAAGGCCACTCCCCCCACAGACTATGGCTCTTGCCCATACAGGTGCCCAAACATACGCCCGCACGCTGGCCGCAGCTCCCCCCCCACACACACACACTGTCACCTCACCACCCCTCCCCAAGCCAGGAAACTCTGAGCAACGAACATTTTTTAGAAATGGTGACAGGGATGAGGGTGGACATGGCGAACCTCTTCAAAATAATGGAGTCCCAGAGCAGACTGCTGTCTGGCCTCCTACAAGAGAACAACAACAATATCAGAGGAGGGTGGCAACAATCTCCCCTACAGGGACTGAGCCACCCCTGGCACAGCACCTTCGCCCAACACTAGAAGGCATTTTAATGGGCAACATTCAGGGCCTCTACTCAAAATCAAATCAGAGTAAAGTACCTTTTTTGGAAGAACTGGCGATAGAAGAGGACCCTATGTTTATTGCCCTGGCGGAACCACACTTAAAAAGTGACGTAAAAAATGCTGAAATAAATATAAATAACTACATACCATTTAGGGTGGATAGGGTAAACAGGAGTCATGGAGGCATCATTCTGTACATACGAGATGATCTCGCCCTAAATGAAAAACAAACCCTGTCTCAAATGGTCAAGTGGAATTAATTGCTGTTCATCTTGCCTCTCTAAACTTGACTATAATAAACTGCTACCACCCTACCCACTGAACTTTAAAGCAGCAACGGACAGCATAAAACCTCTGATAGAAGATCTCCCGCAACACATGCCGGATATTATCCTATGCGGGGACTTCAACTTCCCAGGTATAAACTGGGCTGATGGAGTCGTCTCTGGTGGTACACTTGAAGATCAAGCGCAGGCAAGGGCCTACTGGACCTCGCAGACAGGGCATTCCTCCTACAACAACTGGCAACACCCACCAGATTCAACAATATACTGGATCTATTATTCACCAATAAGCACCTACCGAGTGGAGAAAACCATTTTCTCAGACCATAAACTGGTCACCCTGAACACAATATACAGGAAAAGGGGTGTTGAGAACCAAGTAGCCAACCCGCCAGGATCCTCTCCCTTCACTACTTACAACTTCTTCAGTGACACCACCAAGTGGGAAGAGGTTCAGAAAAGCATCAGTGAAGTGAACTGGGAACAAGTCATGGAAGGAGATGACCTCAACTCCATGCTGGCTGCCCTGAACACTAAACTGGTGGAGCTATGCAGTGAACATAACCCGGTAAAAGGAGAAAAACAAACAAATGCATGAACATCCCTAGAGACAGAAGAATTCTCATGAGGAAAAGGGCTTCCCTCAATAAGCAGCTTTTGACAGCACACAACCAGGGAAGGTGGAGTGCAATTACAACAAGAATAAAAGAAATCAAAAAACTCAAGCTGTCCCACACATCTCAACGGGCGAACAAAGAAATCTGGGCGGCAAGAAACATTAAACGTAACCCAAAATACTTCTTCAGTTACTGCAAGAGATTCTCAAAAACAAAAACTCAAATCGGGCCGCTACGGAACAATGAAGGAGAACTCTCAACCAACCTGAAGACCACCTGCCAGCTACTGCTGCAACAATATAACACTGTAAGCCTGACACAGATTGTGGACATAGATATCACAACGAAGGACATAGAAGAGGCCATAAAGGAACTGACACCAAACTCGCCAGCTGGTCCAGATGGAGTGACAGCCATCCTCCTCACCAAATGCTACAAATCCATGGCATGACCAATCCGCAAACTGTGGCGATGTTCCCTGGATGCGGGTGTAGTTCCAGAGCAACTCAAAAAAGCTGCGGTGTGCCTAATCCATAAGGGTGGTGATAGGAGCCTACCAAAAAACTATAGGCCGATAGCCCTCACCTCCCATCTCATAAAAATCTTTGAAAAGTGCGTCAGGAATAAGATAGTTAAGTACATAGAGGACCACTGCCTACTAAACATCAACCAACACGGCTTCAGGAAAGGAAGGTCCTGCCTATTGAAACTATTAGCGCACTACAACTGGGTCCTGCACAACCTAGCTGAGGGGAAGAACGTGGATGTCGTGTTTCTCGACTTTGCCAAAGCTTTTGACAAGGTTGACCATGTCATCCTTCTGCATAAGATCAAAGCCCTCGGAATAACAGGAAAGGTAGGAATATGGCTACACAACTTCATCACATGATGCCGCCAGTCAGTAACTGTAGATGGATACAGTTCAGAGGAAACAGAGGTGATCAGTGGGGTACTACAGGGCTCCATTCTAGGTCCTCTCCTCTTCCTGTTCGACATGGGAGACATTGGCGAGGGAGTAAGAGGCTCACTCCTCACCTCATTTGCCAACGACACCAGCGTGAGTCGTCCCATCGCCGGTGCCGAAGATGTGCCCAGTCTCCAACAAGACCTAGACACAGTGTATGTCTGAGCGACAGCAAGCAACATGAAATTTAATGAAGATAAGTTTGAACTGTTGAGACATGGACACAACAAAGACATAAAAGAGACAACACAGCTCAAAACAGAAGGAGGGCAGGACATCATCCCACAGGGTAGCGTCAAATGTCTGGGGGTGTACTTCAGCAAAGACTGCTCCTTCCACCACCACATTAGGGTGACAATCAAGAAAGCAAAGGGTATGGCAGGATGGGTGCTGCGTACTTTCACCACCAGAGAACCTGAGACCATGCTGACTCTTTGGAAGGCTCTGGTCCAGCCCCTGCTAGACTAGTGTAGCCAGCTGTGGTCACCGCACAAAAAGGGTGACATCCAACAATTGGAAATGGTTCAGGGGTCCTTCACACTGCAAATCAGGGGGTTGAGGGACCTCAACTACTGGGGTAGGCTCAAAGAGCTAGGGCTCTACTTGCAGCAAAGGAGAAGGGACAGGTATCGTGCCATATACATTGCCACTTCTGAGCACAAGCTAATAACTTATTTAAGTCACTCTGTATGTGACTAATCTATGATTGTGTGAAGGCCTGAGGTTATAGATTAACTGAAGATAATTTGACAAACTTATACAATAGGCTTGATATTGCAAAATGGTGAATAAAAGAACAAAAAATTCAGATTTATGTGGAAAATGTAAAATTAATGTGAAACAGTCAGAACCTGCTTTACTTTGTGAATATTGTGGACATTGGTTCCATCCAATTTGTGAGAAAATTGAGGATGATGTGTACAATGCTTTGAAAACAATTGTGAAAGGCAAAACTCAATGGTTTTGCTCAAACTGTGACTCGAAGGCTGTAGATGTCTTAAAGTTGGTAACTGAACTTAAAACAAAAAATGAGGAAATAGAAAAAAAGGTGGATGAAATTGATAATAAGGTTGAAGATGTGATTCAGGTAAAAAATGAAGAATTCAGAGGAAATAAAAGAAAATAGCTAGAGAAGATTTTTTTGAAAATAGACGAAGACAAGAAAAAGAGAATTGCTTGATAATAAAGAATATGAAACAAATTAGTGAGATGGACATCGAGGAAATTAATAAAAAGAATTTGCAGAATGCGAATGATGACAGGGATATATTGAATAAACTTTGGGATATCTTACAAACGGAAATATTGAAGTAGTTGAGGCAAAAAGGTTGCTGAAGAAGGAAAATTATAGAAATAAGCCAAAGATGATGTTTGTAAAAGTGAAGGAAGCGAACATTACTCCATCTATAAAGGGTCAAGAGCACCAAAAAATTCAGTATCGTCCTATAGACCAGTCAGTTTAACATCTCAAGTCAGCAAAGTTTTTGAAAAATTACTTAGAAAAGATATGTTAAAACACCTAACATAACATAACATAATATCACGGATGACAAAAGCCACAAGGGCCTATCAAAGGTCATCCGTATCCATCAAATCCCACCCACATAATGCATCCATAGGATTTTGTGAGATCATGCACCTACAATATACAATTTAAACAATCCATAGGATTATGTCAGACCATGTATCTACAATATATAGAAGTCTGTCAAAAACAAAATCAAAGTCCCCCAAAATATACAATAAAAAGAAACTGCATCAACAGGAATGAGTCAAGAAACATACTGCCATACCAAAAAGTAAGAAGTTAACCCTCCATCTCCATATAATCTTCCAATCTGCGCTTGAAAACATTCAAATTTGGGCTGTCTACAGTCTCAGGTGGCAAACTATTCCAATAGTCCACCACTCTGTTAGTGAAAAAATATTTTCTAACATCCAGTCTGCACCTCTGTTATTTAATCTTTAAGTGGTGGCCTCTAGTTCTATTACTACCTTCTAACTCAAATAACTTGCTGAAATCCAAATTATCCATCCCAGAAAAGATTTTCTAAAGCTCAATCATATCTCCCCTCACACACCTTCTTTCAAATGAGAACATATTTAATACCCTCAGTCTATCTTCATATTCAAGGTGCTAGTGACCATCAGATAGTTCGTTTAAACTTGGGAATTGAGAAGGGTAAAATAACCGAGAATGTTGTAAAAGTTCCCAATTTTTATAAGGGAGATTATGTAAAACTTCGAAGCTTGCTAAATTTGAAAGACTGGGATGTAGAATTCAGAGGTAAAAATGCTTATGGGATGTGGGATACTTTCAAGCATATAATAAATGTAGTCCAAAGCAATGTATCCCAATGAAGGCCATTAGGAACAAAAGTAGGAAACCATTATGGTGGATTCAGGAGATAGCTAGAAAAATTTCAGAGAAGAAAAGGGCATACAAAAAATTACAGGTAGAAAATAATATTCAAAATTTAAGTGATTATAGAATGGCTAGGAATGAGTTAAATAAGATTATAAAGAAGAACAAAAGGGTGTCAGAAATTAAAGTAGCTCAGGATAGCAACAAAGATCCTAGAAAGTTCTTTAGTTACTATAAAATTAATAACAAGTCTGGCAGAGTTAAAATAGGACCTATCAAATATGAAGGGGTTGTGAGAGAAACTGATGAGGAAATAGTTGAGGTACTAAATGGTCATTTTGCATCAGTATTTACAGAGGAGAAACTAAATAGTCTTATGTATAGTACTCATGAGTCAGGGAAAGAGGTGTTTACTACCATTAGTGTGTATTGGAGGATGATAAAAGGACTAATAGGTGAGTTAGATGCTACCAAGGCCTACGGCCCTGATAATATTCATTCTAGGATACTTGAAGAAGGGGTAGAAAGTATCTCAATAGCTCTGGAGAAGTTGTATACTAGGTCACTGGAATATGGAGAAATACCCGATGATTGGAAGAGAGCGAATTTATTTCCCATTTTCAAGAAGGGTGGAAAAGAGGATCCAAATAACTTTAGACCGGTTAGCCTAACTCCTGTAGTCTGTAAAATTCTTGAGAAAATAGTTAAAAAAGGGATTTGCCAACATCTAGAGAGGGAGGGTTTCATTAAGAGAAATGTCCGTTACAAAAGTAAGGAGGTTATTCTTAAACTCTATAACTCTTATGTTAGGCCACATCTAAAGTACTGTATACAGGCATGGTCCCCACATTTTAGACACGATATTAACCTTCTCGAGTCAGTGCAACGGAGGCCCCCTAGATTATTGCTTCCCTGAGGCACCTTGAATATAAGATAGACTGAGGGTATTAAATATGTTCTCATTCAAAAAGAGGTGTGTGAGAGGGGATATGATTGAGCTGTTTAAAAATTTTTCTGGGATAGATAAATTGGATGTTAGCAAGTTTTTTGAGTTAGATGATGGAAATCGGACTAGAGGTCACCACTTGAAAATTAAAAAGCAAGGGTGTAGGTTGGATTTAAGAAAATATTTTTTTACCAATAGAGTGGTAGACTTCTGGAACAAATTGCTGCGGAGGGTAGTAGGTAATCCAAATTTAAATGTATTTAAGAGTAGGTTGGATGAGTTTATGGAGAGGGAAGGTTGTGATGGTTCCTAAGTTTTGTATATATTAATATTGTTTGTATATATCTATAGCTACATGATTTAGTTCTTGACAAGCCTTGATTGGTGATACCCTTGTTTCTGGATGCAGTTTTCTTGGGAGTTTGTGTGCCTTAAAAAAGAGGCCGTTTGACTCAGATGACCTATGATGGGCCCTTGTGGCTTTTGTCATCTATTATATTATATTGTGGGGGACTTTGATTTTGTCTTCCCCTAGCGATGGTGCTTTTTGTGGGTGGGTTTTGACAGATGCGGATGACCTTTGATAGGCCCTTGTGGCTTTTGTCATCCGTGAAATTATGTTATGTTAAGGTACATAGTATAACCCTCTAGTTCAAATTCACTCCCATTATCATTAAATATATTTTCATTAACCCATGATTCAACTATACATATTATATCTATATCTTCATGAATGATATAACTAAATAATTCATCCCTCTTATTTCGAAGATTACGAGCATTTGTGTACAGACAACTCAGCCCACCTATCCCTGAAGCACCTGAGAGCCTATCTCCTCTGCATCTCTTTTCTCTCCTTCCCTGACCACTATCACTACTCAAGTAATTTAACCCTAGAGCACTTCCATTAACCTGCCTACCTTCCACAAATCTGTGTTTGCTTCCTTTCCCTGCCTCACTTTGAGCCATTAAATTTCCCAGACCACTATCAAAACCTAGTTTCCCGCCTCTAAAGACCTAATAACAGTATCTAATTCCTGCCACGAAACCTCAACCCCATCTCAGCTCAGATGGAGTCCATCCATCGCATACAAACCCTTATTCCCATAAAACCCACTCCAAACATCTACAAACACCAATCCTGACTCCTCACACAAACCTTTCACATATTCATTCAACCCCATTGCACGAGACAACCATTCCATCCCCACATCCATTCTCAGAAGTACACCTGAAATGCCTTTTACTCCACTTTCACACATCCTTTCAATCAGCCTTTTATACTGCTGTCATAACTCACAAGTACCCATCTTCTTTACATCGTTTACTCCAACATGTGTAATCACAACTGCTTCCCTCTCACACCCAGACACCAACCTATCATACTCTCACACACATCATTTACACCAGCTCCCAGGAGACAAACTCTCACTCCCTTCCATTTACTTTCACTCAACTTCCTATCTACATACCTATTCTGAGAGTCACCCATCACAGTCACCTCAGTCATTCTCCTATTCTCTCTAGGCCTAGTATTACCCTCCCTCCTGCTCTCTCACTCGACCTCCTATTCTACTTTCAGGCACAGCCACACCAGACAAATCTCTTTCAAATTCTTCCTCTCTCAGGGCATCAAATCTGTTAGTTAACCTAACAAGTTCTATGTCCCTCTCATTCACACACCTAACCTGTCCTAACTTATCTATTCTGTTCACTTTCACCCACCACTCATCATCACTTACTGCTTTCTCTCCAGTCCCTGTTCTAGGCCTAACTTCCTCCCTCCTGGTCCCAATCTGACTCTTCAAACGTACACCGGCATCTTTTCTTACTTCAGACACTAAATTGTTCAGTCTCAAGCATTCCACACATAATCAACTCACCTCCTCAGTCAAAGCACATACACAGCACTCAGACACATTCACTCTCCTCTCTATACCACAGACATCACACACTACATACACACTACTTTCAAAAGGCATACTCTCTACATCCAAACAGTCAGCCATACTTAAACAAGAACAATAATAGAAACAAAAAAAACTTACGAACAACAAGAATTTGACCCAAATTTATGCGCGCAAGTTTAAAACTTTTTACCTAAAAAGTCTTGTCTGACAAATCTACTTACATTTTTTGAAAAGGTAATTAAACATGTTGATGAGGGGTACCCAGTAGATATCATATACCTGGATTTTGCGAAAGCATTTGATAAGGTGCCTCATCAGAGATTATTACTCAAATTGAGGAGTCATGGTTTTGGAGAAGGAATAGTTGTTGTTGTTGTTGATTTGGGCTGCTTGGATGGTAGTCACATGAGCCCTGCTGCAAGTAGTTTGTTGCATGTAGGTTACTTGGTCAAGTTATTTTAGATGGTACTTAATTAGTAAGAGTTGTGACTTAAGTTTATTTCTCATATTCTTGAGAGCTGTCCACTGTTGGTGATGAATTTTGCCATCTCATTGAGGATTTGTTGACGGATGGGGGGGTCAAAACCTGCTCCATCTAGCAGGATTGCCAAGGTTAGCTGACGGATTCCCAGGCTTGATAGGAGGGCCCTCAGTGTGATACGGAGGCTGTAGAAGCGATGGCAGTGTAGCAGGAAGTGTTCCCTTGTCTCCTCCTGATTCTGGCGCCACCTGCAGTATGGGGAGTCTGTCAAGCGAAGTTTGTACCTGTGCCTGTTCAGGCCACAGTGTCCAGTCTTCAGGCGGAATAGGGCCACATCCAGGCGACGGTGCTTGTGGCGGCTCCAAGGTGCAGGGGAGGTGTTGCTGCGGATTTGTCCAAGGCTGGTGTCTTGTAGCGCAAGTCTAAGTTCGGTGTCCCACTTCTTTTTGATCTCTTTCCTGGTAAGAGTTCGGGCATCGTGGTATTCAAGTTGGAGAGGTTCCTCTGTGTCTGGAACCGCCTCCCTTGTGGCTTAATCAACAATTTCATTTCCCTGAATTCCAACATGTGATGAAACCCATTGCAGTGTGATCTGCCGTCCTCCTTTTTTAAGGTGGTGTAGTTGTGCCTGTATCTTGTGCACCAGGGTAGTGTAGGTGCGGGTGAGCCTATTGGTAATTAGTGCCAGACTAGTTTGGGAGTCAGTGTAGATCACCACCTTGTCAATTGTTATAAGGTTGATGTTGTCCAGGGCACACAGGATAGCATGGAGTTCTGCAGCTATATTAGAGTGGCTGGGTGGTAGCCTCCAGGTTCTGCAAAGTTTGGTGATGGGGAAATAGACTGCAGATGATGAAATGCCCTTTTCTGGTGAGTGGGATCCATCTGTAAAAACTGGGGTGTGTGAGGAGTACAGCTCATTGTGCCTGTTTAGGAAAAGTTGCTGGGCAAGTTGGGGTGGGTCCATTCCCTTATGGAACTTGAGGTCTAGGTGGAGGGAGATTTGGGATGCAAGATCATACTGTGGTGGAATTGGTGAGACAGCTGAGTTTGGGCCTGGTATGTGGGGCAGAGGGAGTGAGGCATCTTGAAGGATTGAGAGTGTTTTTTCTATCAGGGGGAGGTTCTTGATGGGGCCAACTCCTGGAGACTTCAGGGCATCATTGAGTATTGTGGTGACTGGGTAGCTGGGTGGAGCTGCGGATGCCTTGTAGATTGTGTTGCACATTTTCACATGGTGGGTGTGGTCCAGTGGCAGGAGTCCTGATTCCACGTAGAGGCAGGGGATGGGTGTGGATATAAATGCCCCAAGAGCTATCCTCAGTGTGGCGTTCTGCACAGTATCCAGCTTTTTTAGGTTGGTAGGTGAAGCAGGACCATAAATGGCTGCCCCATATTGTAATTTGCTGAGGATAAAGGTTCTATACAGCATGAGGAGTGTATCCCTGTCAGCTCCCCAGCTGATCCCCGAGACCCGCTTCATGATGTCCATGCGCTTGAGGCAGGCAGTGCGGAGGTATGTGATGTGCTGCTTGAAAGTGAGGATGGGGCCATCAAAAACTAGGCCTAAGAGACTATGTGATGTGACATATGGGATGGCTGCCCTTTCTATGGTGATTGTTGGTAGCTGGGAAATCCTCTTCCTTGTGAAACACATGAGGTGGCTTTTCTGTGGATTTATCTTCAGGTCCCATTGTGTTGTCCACTGGTATAACAGGTTTATTGTTTCTTGCAACCCCTTTTGTGCCTGTAGGAGTGTATCAGCTCTGTGCAGTATGGTGATGTCATCTGCATAGACTAACAGGGTGGACTGTGATGTTAGGATGTCTCTCATCAGGATGTTAAAGAGTGTGGGGCTCAGGACTGATCCTTGTGGTATGCCACGCTGGAGTGGGTGTGGTGAGGAGGAACTGTTTCCCACGGCAACTGAAAATGTCCTGAGGGTAAGGAAATCCTGGAACCATCTTAGGGGGGACCATTCAATCCCATTATTGATAGTTTCTGAAGTATTCCCCCATGCGATGCTGTGTCAAACGCTCCCTGCAGGTCGATGAAAGCTGCGAGGAGGACAGTTTGGGTCTGGTAGGCTCTCCTGATGTTATGTTCCATGATGAGGAGGAGGTCCTCTGTGCCTCTCTGAGGGCGGAAACCAAACTGGTATACTGGAAGAAGGTTGTTGTGTTCCAGCCACCAGGTAAGACGAGTGTTGATCAGCCTCTCCATCAACTTGCCCAGACATGAGAGAAGACTGATGGGCCTGTAGGAGTTGGGGAGCTTTGGACCCTTGCCTGCCTTTGGTATGGGGATCAGCATTGCATGCTTCCACAGTGTTGGGAATGTTCCTGAAGTCCAGCTTTGGTTGAAAAGTGTGAGGAGCTGGGCACGTGCTGTGTTGGGAAGGTTGGTGATGAACTCATTAGGTACTTGATCTGATCCCACTGCCTTCCCTTTTTTTAGGTTCTTTATTGCACATTCCAGTTCATGGAGGGTGAGTGGAGATGATATGCTTGTTGAGGCGTGCAGAATTTCTGGTGTTTGGGGTGGAGCCAAGAAAAAAACAGGGTCTGGGAGGCCATAAATGGTGTTGTAGTTCCGCTTGTTCAGATGGACGTAGGACTCTTGTGTCTGGACCTCTTAGGGGGAGAGAGGAAGGGGTGGGTCGACCAGACATGGCACGGATGAATTTAAATGTTTGAGCTGGACTGCTATGGAAGGATAGGGATGAACAATGGGTGATCCATGAGGCCTTTTTGCATGAGCTATTGTTTTTCTCTTGACCGCGTCGAGTCTGCGCTATGTGATTTGGTGGTGTAGGCAGGGACACTTCCTCCAGGCACTCCAGGCTCTTCGCTGATCACGTACCGCCGTCTCACAGAGTTCGTTCTACCAGGGGACTTGAGGATGGGGGTCGTATGTACTGTTTGACTTTTTGAAGTATTTGTGGCCTATTTCAGTCAGCTGGGTTGTTAGGTCAGCTGCCATGCTCTGTGTTTGGGGATGTGGGAGTTTGTATTGCGGCGACATCTGCATTAAAAGCTTCCTATTTTCCTGTATTTAAGAGCCAGCGTGGTCTCAGGGAGATTGGTGGGGGGGGTATTGCCTCCTAGATGGATGAACACTGGGAGGTGGTCACTACCCATGTATGGGCCTACTTCAACTTCTGCATCACTGAATAGCCCACTTCCCAGGCAGAGGTCTAGGGTAGAGTGGGTGCCCCTGAATGGATCAATCCTTGTGGGTAGGCCTGGAGGAGTGAGGAGGGTTATTGGTGAGGTGAGCAATGAATTAAAAAGGGAATGACCCGTAGGGTTTATGGTGCTTCGGGGAATACCCGGCTGCCAGTGTGGGTGTCTTGCATTGAAGTCCGCCATGACTAGTGTTGGTGAGGTTAGCTGGTTGAAGTAGTGAGTGAGTTCTGCTTCTGTTAAATCAGTGCATGGGTTATAGCATATAAATATGGTGGCCCATCTCCTGTTCAAAGATATTTACACTGCCATGGTTTCAAGTGTCCCTCCCGGGAATTGCTGCAGTGAGAATTCTGCACATGCCATCTTCTTGTGGGTAAGTAGGACCTTGCCTGTTTTGACGATCCTTCCTATGGATGTTGTAGCCCTGGAATGATATACTGAGGTGTTGTTGGAGCCATGTCTCACAAATTCCTATTAGTAGCGGTCGGCACCATTTTGCTTGCAGTTTGACATCTGATAGCTTGCGGGAGAGTGAGCGAGCATTCTAGAATATGATGGTGTTTTGCCATGATTACTGGGTAAAGATGGCAAGAAAGGCAGGGATGAGATGGCGGAGGATTGATAATATGGAGCAGCCTTCTTGGTAGAGTGAATAACCTTTTCGGAATATGTTGATAAGTGAAGGGACCAGTGACCACCAGTCGCCTGTCTTCTCCAGTATTTGGGGTGCGGGACTGGTCCTAGATTTAGTTCCTTTAACTTTTTCAGCATACGTTTGATAAGTTGGTTGTTCACTTTTCCTGGTGGTAGGTGTGGGGTGGACCTCAATGTCAGCAAACGGGTGGTGTGCGCTGGAGAGAACGTGCTGGCGGGCCAGTGTGTTGCTTGTAAAACGGCGGTGTGCTTGGGGGGGGGGGGGTCAGTGCGCTGAGAGGTTGTGGCGTCTGCCTCGCATGTGTACTGATCCTCATCTATCGTGTCATTAAGGATAGCGAAGGAATTATTTAGAATCAAAGTGGTAGGCACTTTGTTCAGTGCAGCAGGAGGAGGGATGCGAGTTCTTTGGGTGCGTGTACTGGTGTTAGATTGTGTGTTTGGGGAAATGGGCTTTGGTCTGATTTGTTTGAGTTTTGTGTCCTCTGTGTTCACTTTTTGTTGTCTGCAGTGTTCATTAATCTCTTCTGCCTTCAGTAGTGCTGGACAGTTCTTGCTTAATAAACGGTGATCTTCCCGGCAGAAGTAACAGTATGGGGTGTTCATGCACTGATTTCCCTCTGGTGTCTTGAAGGGATGGTAGCCACTGCAGTTATTGCATCTGACTTTGTACCTGCAAGCTAGTGCTCCGTGGCCAAACTGATAGCATCTGCGGCCCCGGAGGGCTGGTAATTTGAATTCAGTCACATTCTTCACTTGGTGCTATTTGCCTGGGGAGCTGAGTGCCCTGGAAGGCCAGCCTGAAGAATCTGGACCCATCTGCTCGTGGTGGTAAGGGTAGGACCTCCTTGAGAGCGACACCAACATGGTCAAGGAAGTCAAATTCTTCGGCCAGGTTCTCAGCAGTGTACTGGGGGCTGAACGGTCCCACCTTACCATACAGCAAGCTAGGGTTGAGGCCTCTGGACTCCCAGCACTGCACCCTCCATGGGCCAAGGGTGGTGATATCTTCTAGTCTGCAAGCCAGCTTGTTCAGGCCATCACAGGTCACCTCCAACTGAATAGCCTGGCCGGTGCCCAGCTCCCTGACGTGGCCTTGTAGTATGTATTTCCCCAGCGGGGATTCATTAAGGGCCCTGGTCAGGGCTGTTGGGTGGGCAGTCAGCATCTTACCTTCAGTGGACTTGATGTAAATTTTTACATTTGCCTGTTCTTCACCTGGTCCACCCTCTCTTGGCTGGTCACCGTCATGGTAATTTACCCTTACCAGCTGTGGTGGGGGCTGGTTTGCATTCCTAGCAGATTTTGAGGTGGGTGGTTGATGGTCACAGTCGGCTTCCGCCTCCAGGGGTCGCTTAGCTGCCGGTGCGTGATTTACCTGCATGGCAGCAGCTGGTTCGTCTTCCTCTTCATCAGATTTACCCATGACACACTAGGTATACATCCGGATGTCTTCCGTGTTGTTGCTCCAAAAACGATTAGGGAAAACAAACGAGAGAGAACCGGTACGAAGAAATCTCATCGAGAAACCTTTCCGAAAAGGCCTATTATAAATACAGACCTTTGTTTTTCAAAACGCGATATCTTCCAAAAATCTGAAGTACCTCCGTCGTCTGTGAGTCTTTAGAATCGACCATGGAGAAGGAATAGTAAGATGGATAGGTGAATGGCTGATTTCCAGAAGGCAAAGAGTTGTAATACAACTCTTTGATAGATACAGATGACCTTTGATAGGCCCTTGTGGCTTTTGTCATCCGTGAAATTATGTTATGTTGTAGCGGCGGGATCGCGAGTCCCTAGCCAAAAGTTCCCGCCGCCCTGACAAGGTCCGCTCGGTGGTTCAAGAAGAGGGTATTGAGGAGAGAGAGTATTATCTAAATTTAATTTACACACAAAAAAAGAAATCAACCACAACCCCAGAAAACAAAAATGTAAATTAACCCAATTTCCAAAATATTAACTATCTTAAACCACAACCAAAGATATTTATATATATATATAAATATCTTTGGTTGTGGTTTAAGATAGTTAATATTTTGGAAATTGGGTAAATTTACATTTTTGTTTTCTGGGGTTGTGGTTGATTTCTTTTTTGTGTGTAAATTAAATTTAGATAATACTCTCTCTCCTCAATACCCTCTTCTTGAACCACCGAGCGGACCTTGTCAGGGCGGCAGGAACTTTTGGCTAGGGACTCGCGATCCCGCCGCTACATATTTTTGGCGCCCGAATAGGGACTGCCCGGTGGTTTGAGGAAGGAGAGGAGTGAGAGCCTGTGTCTTTTGTCCCTAATGGAGGAGGAACAGATTGGGACCATGGAGTTGGAGATGAGAAGACTAAATGAGTTAGTGCGGCAGAAAGACAGAGAAAATGCGCATTTGAGAGAAGAGAATGATAGTTTGAAAAGGAAAATGAGGGAGATGGAAGTGAGAATGGAAGAGAGGATTAAAGACAGTGAGGTGCGAATGGAGGAAAGATTGATGCGAATGCTGAATGAGAAAATGGGAGAATCAGGTGCAATTGGTGGGGGTGTGGCCTCGACTCCACTTGGAATTGACATGACTGATAAAAATCTGAAGTACCTCCGTCGTCTGTGAGTCTTTAGAATCGACCATGGAGAAGGAATAGTAAGATGGATAGGTGAATGGCTGATTTCCAGAAGGCAAAGAGTTGTAATACAACTCTTTGATAGATACAGATGACCTTTGATAGGCCCTTGTGGCTTTTGTCATCCGTGAAATTATGTTATGTTATGTTAAGGGCAAAAATTGACTTGGAGTAATATAAGTAGTGGTGTGCCGCAAGGTTTAGTATTGGGGCCAATATTATTCCTAGTTTTTATTAATGATTTGACGAAAATATTAAATCAAATTTCTAAAATTTGCTGATGATATAAAGATCTTGGGGACTAGCTCAAATGATGAGGAAATTAGAGTGCTTCAGGAAGACTTAAGAAAACTTCATAAATGGTCAGAGGATTAGCAGATGATTTTCAATATTAGAAAGTGTAAAACTATAAATGTATGATTTAATAATGTAAATGCTGTATATAGCCTAGCACAAGAATATATTGAAAATGCTGTTACAGAAAAGGATTTAGGTATAATAGTACATAATACTTTAAAACCGAGTGAGCACATAGCCAAAATTGTTTATAAAGCAAATTATATTCTGGGGACAATAAAAAGAACAATTAACAAGTCAAAATTTAATATTATAAATCTTTTCAAAAGCTTAGTCAGACCTATTTTGGAATATTGTTCACAGGCGTGGAGGCCTACTAATCAACAAGACAGATAATATAGAAAAAGTGCAAAGAAGAACTACTAAAATGATTACTGATTTATGAAATGAATCATATGAAAATAGATTAAGAAGTTGTAATCTTATGACATTAGAAATGTGACGACATAGAAGTGATTTAATAGAGATTTTTAAGATAATGCATGGTTATGAAGGATTAAGAAAGGAAGTTTTTTTTTACAATAAGTGATGATAGAAAATCCTTAAGGATAGATCAAGATTGAATATCAGAAAGTTCTCCTTTAGTCAAAGAATTATTGATGAATGGAACAATTTAGATGATCAAACGGTCTATGCAAGGTCAATAAATTCATTCAAATCAAAAATTGGCAAATTATTTGAAGAATGTCCGGAGCTACTAAGTCTGAGAAGGCTGCCTGCTCCATTAACAAGAAGACCCTTGGATGCTGCTTAACCAGCACTGGCGGGGCTGGTAAGTTTACTTTGCCTTAGTTTTCTTAGATATTTGTTCATCTTTCTCCACTTCTTTGTTACATCAAGGGAGTACAGGGCACCGTACAGCGAGTAAGAAACCTGGCCCAAAACTCCTTCACGTACAATGGGCCCCGCTTATTCAACTGTCTCCCGCAAGAACTAAGAGACCTGAGTGGAATTAGCCCTGAAGCCTTCAAAAATAATCTGGATAAGTGGCTTCAAGGACTAGAAGACAATCCAACAACACCAGGATACCCCAGCCGTCACCACAACACCAGGATACCCCAGCCGTCACCACAACACCTTGCCAGAAGTAATTCAAACTCTGGAAAGGGAGGAGAATGTGGGATCAAGCGGGTTAGGCGGAAGCCGACTTCAGCCTTGCCATTAACAGGCAGAATTCACCGAAAGTATACCGAAAGTAAGTAAGTACCCCTTGCTTGACCTTTTCCCTCCTGTTCGGATCCATTTTCCCCCAATCTTTTGCATTGCCACCTCTTTTATTTTTCCTTCTGTGTATAATTTACCCTTATATCCTCAGAGATTATTAGTCCTGCCAATGCTTCTTCCATTCCATTTTCATATGCTCTCCAATCCGGCCCTTTTCGTTTTCATATATTTCTCCACTTTCCCCCTTTTCATTTCCCATACAGGGTCCCATTTTACTTTCCCTATTATAGCTTTATGGTCAGTTTGGATCACTATTTCCTGATCCACATCAATACATATGCCTTCATCTATCTCGCCACACTTTCTGTTCATTATAGCAAAATCGATTGCACTCTTCCTCTTTCCTTGTTACCAGTTTGGGATTCCTTGCACTGATTGATTCTTCCGAATTACATCGCTGTCTATATCTTCGTTTGATTGTTGTTGTTTATTTCTTCTTTGTTGCGCTATTGCACACGGCTCAGCTCGCTGTAAACTGATAAAACTTTCATTGTGATGTCATCAGATGAGAGCTGGCGTGCCTGCGTATATGTGCTACACACCTTTTGTCCTAGCTTGTCTCTCGTTTGCATTGGTTGAAACTGTTATGAGTATCTAATCAAGTGAGCTAACAAATAATAATAAAAGGACAGAGGTAAAAAACAACCGTAACAAAAAAATCAAGTAGGAAGCGTGTTCCTGCGTTAGGGTTAGGCCCGCCGCCCCCGGGATCAGAACATGCGACCTACAAAAATTACAACATCAGTGAAATAAAGTGGAGGAGGCCAGCTCTTCCAAAAAGTCGTATAGTCCACAAGTCTGTGTGCACGAATCCGTCCCGAGTGCATGGGACAAGCAGTATCGACCCCACTCGTCCCGGTAGAGGGAGAGGTAGCGTGTGCAAAGATCACCCAGTTTGGGACATTCAACAAGAATATGCGGAAAAGTCCGGGGGGCAACAAGGTCGTCACAATAAGGCGCAGGCGAGGGCTCCGTCAAATGGCGGTGCTTCCCGCGAGTGTGTCCAACTCGGAGACGACAGAAAGCAACCTGAAGCCGTCGCGGCACTGAGGGGTAGGTCCATGGGAACAGTCGCGGTTGATGAATGGCACGTAGTTTTAAGTTCACCTCAACCCTCTCCCATCTTCTTTGCCAAGCACCGGGAGAGTAGCCTGTATTCCTGCCATGTAATCGATGTTAGGAAGAGTGAAACGCTTATCTGGTCGCCCAGACTACTCGCCCCCATCGTGTGGAGAGTCTCCATGATACCGTAACCTTATGTGGTATCATAGGCCTTCTCCCGATCGGAAAACACCGTGGCGTGGTGTTGTCTACGAAGGAAGGCCTCGCAGACGGCATTTTGCAGTCGTAGCAGAGCATCCCACGTGGAGTGAAACTTGCGGAAGCTGCACTGTGCAGAAGATAGATGGCCTCTGCTCTCCAGAAAAAAAGGCTAATCTAACATTTACCAATTTCTCCATCAACTTGCATACGGAGGAAGTTAAAGAGATTGGGCGGAAATCGGCCGGGGTAGAGTGATCTCTCCTCGATTTGAGTAAAGCGAGCACAGTAGCGATTCGCCAGGATACCCGCGCCTAGATCGTGTTGAACAAATCTAACAGACAGGTCATGCCTCGTTCACCCAGGTGTTAAAGCATGGAGTACTGGACATCACCCGGACCAGTTGACGGTGTCTGCGCACTAATTGAGAGCGGAGCGCAACTCACTCACAGTAAACTTGTCGTTGAAGTGTTTTCCGCTTCTGGTGGTAAAGTTAAGTCGGCGGCCTTACGCGACACCACGACGAGCAGTGAATACTTGCGGAGCAGCATCCTGGTTTGAGAATGAGGAGAAAGCGTTCGCGAAGGATTCCGCCAAAGATGCGGGGTCCGTGATTGTGTCACATCTTCCTGAAGAAAAGAGACGAAATGCTTGTGTGCTTTTTTCCTGATTCTGGGATAGCGCTGTAGTCGCATGATCGATGTGTGCAGTGTGAGAGAGTTGCGTGCTAAAAACTACTGAAATGCAAGAAAGCGCGTCCGGTACGACGTTTGACGAGCCAGGACATAGTGAAGATCGCTCGTCATCTGCAGGATAAAATCGAGATGACGACTATCAACTGCAGTGTGCACCGAAGAGGTGGAATGAGACGAGCAAGCACCAACCAAAGGCTTATGATCAGTAAGATAGTGAAGTCACACCCTTCCAAATAAGGACGGAAATGTCGGATTGCGATATATACACCAAGTAGCTCGCATGAGAACCTACTATACCTCTTTGATATTCAGAAAGAAAGCAAAAGAAGAAAGCAAGAGGTTGCCATAGGTCACCAATCTTCTACTGAAAGGTTGCACCTACGTGAGTTGAGGGTGCGTCTGAGGCAAAGCTGAGAAGAGCTCCTGAAGACAGATGAGCTAATTCCACAGCACAGCGATAGTCTCTTTGTGCGACAAAATGAATCGCACGCCTCAGTAGACCACTCGAGAGGAGAGTTCTTTTTGATCTTAGACAGCATGTAGTTGATAAGTTGCATGGACACAATTTGGAATGAATCTGTGGTAGAAGTTGACCATGCCACATAAACGTCTGAGTTGCTTGCGTGATGTAGGTTGAGCAAAATTGCGTATCACGGCAACTTTGTCTTTGAGTGGGCTAATCCCGAAACTCGAAACATGGTGTCCCAAGAAGGAGAGTTGCGAGATGCCAAAAAGACTCTTAGAAGTGTTGAGTACGATACCGTAGCAAAAGACAAAGGGAAGATGTCTCAGAACTTGGTCCATGAAACTCTGGAAGGTCTGGCCAAAATTACGCAAACCATAGGGCATTTTGATCAATTCAAAAGAGCCAAATAGAGTGGCGATCCTAGTCTTTGAAATATCCTCTGGGTTAATAGGGATCTGGTTGAAAGCATGAACCAGATCCAGGCGAGAAAATATTATACGTCCGGAGAGAAATGAGGGGAAATCGGCATTGAGTTGGTTGAGTAAAAGTTACATTATACTCCTCGGGATTTAGATTAATGGCGGCCAGTAGCTCGGACTTAAGGGTAGAATAATCCACAGACGGCTCTGATGGTAACGAGATGAATATATCACTGAGACGGGTATTAGGTAGAGACAGTAATCTGGCGATTCCGTCTGTTTCTATGTCCCAATGATTCACCTCAAAGATTTTCTCGAAGTGTGTCGCGTACAAACACAGATTTTCGTTATCTTTATATGCTGGGAGTTTCATCGTAGGTACCTGCGTAGCTCCAGGCAGAGATCCAACGGAAATGAGTTCCACCTGATCCTTGCTCAATGCCCTTTTATGTGCACGTATTCGTTCTCTCTCTTCTGCTTCCTTCTGAATTCTTCTTTCTTCTTCTTCTGTTTTCGCCTGTTCTCTCTTTTCCTCTCTTTCCGTCCTTTCTTGTTCCTGGGTGTAGGCAATTAGTTCTTTGCCTGCTAGTCCAAAAGTTTGGCCTTGTTGGTGGAACCTTTCGAAAGACGACCTTTACCTATGTCCGTCAAAAACTCACTGATGTACGCTAATGGTACTTATGCAACCATGACACAAGTAGCGCTCTGCCTAACCCAACCTTACCACGCACACTTTCTGTTAATTGGAATACCACTACCAAATAAAACCTAATTAACACCATTAACGGGCTAATCACAATCAATTAAAAAAAAAATCTATACCGACTTTATCATCTTATTATGTTTAATTTTCCTCGAACGCTTAGGCACAAATTTGTTACCAATCAAAGGGATGCAACACAATAAACTATTATTGAGTTCTAAATACCCCAAAACCTGTCACCAATTTTATGTCGTGGTTTACGGCCGAGTACGTATGTACATCTGATTCGCATATGAGTAAATCCGTTCCATTTTTCTCTAAGAGTGCTCTAACTTAATTCTTTAATAAGGGAGGATTCGCATTATTGTGTATCTATTGCCATTTGCAACATTCGAGGATCTAATTAAACAACTCCGACAAAATATACAGTAAATTACATAAAAAATAAAATATTAAATCTTTAAATATACTGATGGTATAATAAGAGGATTTAATAAGAACTAACACTATCAATGAGTAATACGCGATGGTTGACGCAAAAATCACTTTAGCACGGAATGGTAACTAACAAACATGAATAAGTTTTGGATTCCTTTTACCTTTAACTAATAGGGAGTCGGCAGTAGGGTAACCTTGAACGAGAACCTCCACGATGAGTTGATTAGAGGCGAGTTGGACTGGAGCCTTCCTCGCTGATGTGATAATGGTTGAGAAAACAGCTGATGCTTCTCACTAAGTGAAGGAGACGCGTGGCGAGTCTATTTGGGAAAGACAGCTGATGCTTATCCCGAGGAGGTGGAGACGTGAAGCGAGACTTCTTGGCTTGAAGATGTAAGTGAGGGGATCTTGTATGAACAGAAGTTATTCCGATCCCTGTGTTATAAATTCGGGCTTCTCGATTATGAGACTTGACCAAGAGGGGAATCTTTTCTCGAGTGGGAATTCACGTTGGTATTCCTCGATGGTGAGGGGTATCTCCGTTTTTTTCAGAAAACTGAAATAAGGTATTTTCTCTTGACGAGAATAGTATGAGAGTTGGTCTCGATACAACTGGTTTGCTCTTCTAAGGGACCAAAGGAACGGCCTCGGGAGGGAAAATCCAGCTCGGTTCTCTTCCTGATTTCCTGTTTGACTCAGGGACTCGACTTCTCTCGATTGATACGCGGATTCTTTTATTCATTTCTCAAGCTCGAACTATATATACGTCGATTATCCCCTGGGGGAAGGGGAGACGAAGGGGTTTAGGAGGAGCGAGCCCACACTATCCCACAGTTAAGTCTCTTCTAGAGCATAAATTTTCAGCTTTTTGACACTTCGCCCTTTCTGGTTTACGCACAGAGAAAGTGAGATTTCATCTATTTGGCGTAAATAGACATAAACAATCGGAGGGGACAGTGAGCCTGTTCATAGATTTTTATTCTAAAAGCTATAACACCCTCCTCTGTTTATACTAATGGACTGCGAAATCTGCTGACTGAAATCCATCTTTGCGAGCGACGCTCGAAGGGCCTTTGGGGCAGCGTTGAAAAGAGGAGGGGAGGGGGGGAAAGTCATGGCCGATGTGGAGCGTAACGGTTGACGTTGTATAAACAAACTAGCGTCTGTTTGTCCTTGTGATATTTATTCCCCAAAATCACAGAAGATTGCTGAGGCCGAAGCCGTAATCATTCAAATGAAGAACCAGCAATTAACGTGCAACTTCAGCCGGAAACCATACTCCCAACATCTTGGGGTCCCCGAGTTGAACCCTGTTAAAAGAATCACGTTTTCAAACTTGATTTACCTTTGCCTCCTTTGTCAGAGAACTAGATCGGAGCTACAAATAGTCGAACAATCTGAGCCTTCCAATTTTAAATGTTTCTTGTAGCGATTACTTTCCCTTTAAAAACTTCCCGCGTGATGATTGGCCAATTTTTGTAATACTTATGCTCGCGTAGAAATACTATATATAATGTACCAATTTTTAAATAATTTCATTTCTGTTCATTCCCGCAAGATGACCTAACATGGCCGAAAGGAGTCTAGCAATAAAGAATGTCATTCGCGGATGTTTTTTATCACCTGAAGACCCCGTTAAAAAAACTTGTAAGAAATATTAAGAAAATACAAGTTAAAATTAATAACACTGCCACAGCTGTGGACTTTAATAGAATCTGCATACAACATGGCCTTTTACCTAATTATATATATATATATATATATATATATATATATATATATATATATATATATATATATATATATATATATATATATATATATATATATATATATATAAGGTGTCCCAGAAAAAAGTTAACCGTACTTTGAATTAGTATAACTCAAAAACTATTGGAGACTTTTGGATCCTGCAAAAAGTGGTTTATTTACCAACTATTTATCTGTCGATTCTATAAATTTCATTAAATTTCCCTTTATGATTTTGATACACTAATGGGTTTAGTGGAGGCTATCAAAAATATGTTTGCGCAATGAAGTAAAATAATGAAACTTCGAAGTTAATATCAACAAATATATTTAAATCATTTTTGACAATAACACCTCTTCATATGGGTAATACAAATTCATTTTTTAATTTTCTAAGCACCGTTTCCTTCCACATCTCCTCAATTTTTTTTCTAAGCACAGTTGCGCCTTTGATAGCATTGATTAAACAACCTTTATGATTAACTTGTGATTTTCCTTAAGTCTATTGACTTCACGTGTGATACTATTGCTTAACTGGCTGATGCTTTGTGCTGGAGTAGAATGCACTTTATTCTCTTGATATCCCCATAAGAAATAATTGCACAGTGTTAAGTCAGGGGATCTTGGGGGCCATTCAATTGCATGATTTAGCGCGACAATGTGGTTGTCAAACGTTTCTCTTAGTTTTGTTCTTACAGCAAGTTGTCTATGAGCTGGTGCGCCGTCCTGAATCCACCAAAGTCTATTGAATTGATAGCCGTAAATCTGGCGGAGTTCCGGGAAGATCCTTTCGTGGATCATGCTCAGGTAGGCAGCACCATTCGAGTTATTCTCGTACAACAATGGGCTGACAAGGTAGCCATTCTCGCATATTCCGATCCACAGAGACACTTTCTGCTGCCAAATACATGTGTCAAAGTTGAATGCTGAAGGGGGTAAAGGTCAGCGGCGCATACTGCCGAATGTTATGGCTATTTACCTTTCCATTATGAAAAAAGCTGCCCCATCACCAATCACAATGTTTTCAAAGAAACGAACAGGTTTAAGGAGAAGCCATTCTTCAAATTGTCTACGACGAGGAAAATCAATTACAAGAAGCTGGTGTCTTGCATGCATCTTATAGGGATGCCATTTTAAGTCATGTTTAATAATGTAGTTAAATGATGACTTTGACAATTGCAACCCATTCTTTCTGACTGATACATGTGGATTTTAAAGAAGTGTCATCGGAACATTTTCGATATTTTCTGTTATTCTCATACGACTCGAACGACGTTTGTTTAGATTTAAGGATGTTCCTTCATGTTGCTAGTTGTGACATTTTTCCCGATTGTGGGCTTGCTTGGTGGGTGCCTACCTGTAAAAGGTTGTTCCAATGAATCTTGTACTTTTTTAATATTGCCAGTCTTAATAAAGTTTGTAAATGCGCGTTGATCTTTTGCATGATTAAAAAGGTTCTATGGAAGTAAACTTTTACACAGAAACGCTTTGATTTGCTTAGTAAGCAATAATGACGAGACCAACCACTCTAAAATGGCCTAGGATTTGCTTGAAGAATCGCACAGTAACCTAGGCTACCTAGGCTCCCTACGCTTCTCTTGAAAGTGTACGGTGGCTTATCCTTCCTAAGCTTCGTTTGATTATTTTACTTCCTTGCGCAAACATATTTTTGATAGCCTCCACTAAACCCATTAGTGTATCAAAATCATAAAAGGAAATTTAATGAAAACACTTTTTGCAGGATCCAAAAGTCTCCAATAGTTTTTGAGTTATACTAATTCAAAGTACGGTTAACTTTTTTCTGGGACAAACGGTATATCCAACTTCACTGCAGAAAAGAGAAAACGGAATAATTTTTCTTCGGAAATAGTCATTTCTTATTTCGAAAAAATCCGAGCGGGGTGGGAGAGATTTGAAACGTGGACATTTAGGCAACCAGCAAACGCTTTGATCTCAATTAAACCCCTCTTTAGACCACTTGGCAACGTGGTCTAAAGGGCGGTGCACGGTTCAAATCCCACCCCAGCTCAAATTTTTCGAAGTGAGAAATAACTATTTCCGAAGAAAAATTATTCTGTTTTCTCTTTCCTGCGGTGTAGTTGGATTTATTTCATATGATTCTCTCGCGCTCATGATATATATATATATATATATATATATATATATATATATATATATATATATATATATATATATATATATATATATATATATATATATATTAGTGTAGTTGGGTAGCAGTCTTTCCTGAATGCAAATTTTGTTGAAGACCATTGTGTATTTTGCCTTAATTAATTTTCTTTGGCAACTTTCTCTTCGTCTAACTATCTTTTTATTCCATCTTGTAGATGGTGGATCACTTTTCCAGTATTCATTTCTTTTTTTAAATGAATGTGTTTGGTAAAACACAAACTAAGTTGCTGAACTTTCGATCTTATTCAATCATCTTTGGAGAGTTTTGATTTGTTCTTGCCTCCTTTCCCGATGTAATGAGTTGAGTGAGGATCTGGCAGATTGAAAATAACGATTTTTAAGGGGTATTTATTCCGCCTAGGTTGAACGTAACGTTAGAGGAAATGTGCCACTTCGGTGAGTGGAATTTTAAAATAATTTTAATGAGCGATTCCAGCTTGTCGCTTGACCGTTGATGGCCGGCTAATCTTCATTTATTAAAATGGCTTCTAAGATCTTCAACCTCGCTTTATTGACCTTTTTTATTTAATAACGGTGTTATCAACGAGCATATCTCTCGTTTGGTTAATATTATGGGTATAGCAATGCCTCTGGGCATTCCCATAATAAAATCCTCCTGTGAAACTTATATATATATATATATATATATATATATATATATATATATATATATATATATATATATATATATATATATATATATATATTATTTAGTATGTATAAAATTCAAATCATTCAATTCTTTTTATTTAACATTTGTTAATTAAATCATTCATGCAAATTATGTACAACTTAATAATTAATTCATTCATTTATTTTAATTAACTTTTTGTCGATACAGTCATTCAATTAATTTATCCATAACTTTTTGCAATTGAATTATTTTATGTAACGTTTAATATTCAAATATCCTGTGACGAAATTCTGATTTCATTTAACGTACTACTGGTTCAAACAACATCTCTTAGAATTACACGCACAAACCAACACACGCATTTCACTACTTTTGAAATAACACGAATTCTCTCTCTCATTTGCCTTTGTGTCACCATCCATTCCGAATAAACTTTACTTTAAATCAAGGTCCTTTATAAATCCACCCACACTTATTCTCTCCAAACTGCCATTCGAGAGTAGGTCCTAATTCTACTTACTTCTCGCATTTGCAGACCCCAATTCAGTCCATCATAGTCATGTTTTGTCATTCTTACTTCATTTTCACTTCACATCTTAATTTACATCTTGTTACTTTAAATCCTATTGTACCATATCTTACATTGTATTCCTAATCCAATTTATCTCATTGTGCATTCGTTAATTTTGTGAATATATTTATTTTGTTTAATTGTTTTTCTTACAAACCTAGTTCAGAAAATTTATAAATTCATTTCATGTCAGTCATAAGGCCTAAACATTAGCAGACGACGAATTTCCATATAAACTCAAAATTCATGGTAATGGTTTTCAATTAGCTATTTTGGCTGATTTATTAAAAAAAATAAATCCCATTAATAACCAAATACCATAATGGGCATTCTCCATATGATTTTTTAGGCCCTCCGCTTTTTAGGTGCATAGTTAAACGACTCGAAAGTGTAGTGATTGTCATGCCAATATATTTTTAGTTATTATAAAGCTTACAGTCTTTATCGGGGCAGATGAACTCGTAAACTATGTTGGTTGACTTGAGATTCGAGATGTTTAGGAAGGTATTGTTTTTCATCAGGAGATTGCTGGCTTTTGTTGTTTTATAATAAATGATGAGTTGGATTTTAACCGTTTGATTTTTAACTTTGATGTTATGGTTAATAATCTCTTTGATGTTTTTCATCTATTTTATAGGCCGTGGACATCTGGTTTCTGTAATACACTTTGATGTTGACTTCTCCCTGATTACTTTAAGTTTTATCGCATGTTTGCAATGGTTATTTAAAAATAATTGGAGTTGTTTGTCATTCATGCTGTTAGAGAACCCATTATTCACGAGTATTTGTTTTACTCGTGTTATCCCTTGGTGGAAAAGTTCACACGTAGAGTAGCATTTATAAGCTCGGCGGATGGATGAGCCGATTACGCTTATTTTTCACTTTTCAGGGAATTCACTCTCCGCATTGAGGCATCTTCCCATCTCCGTACTTTATCTATGTACTTTAGTGATGTAGCTGCCATTGATGTTTTCCTCAAAATGCTGCTTGATGTTTATTAGATGTTTTTCGTTTTGGACGTTGATGTAGATGTCATTTATGTATCGGCAATATATGTGATGAAAAACAATACCTGCCTAAACTCCTCGAATCTCAAGTCAACCAACATAGTTTACGAGTTCATCTGCCCCGATAAAGACTGTAAGCTTCATAATGACTCAAAATATATTGGCATGACAACCACTACACTTTGGAGACGATTAACTATGCATCTACAAAGGTGTCACGGAGTAGAAGCCAACCCCCTACTGGAACTTGAAGTCACCTGTCTACACTCGACGATTCCAGCGTGGCACGAAGTGTGCTTAAAAAAAGTCGAACGCAATACTACCGGTGATGTAGAAGCTTTAGCAGCAGATGAGTAGTGAAAAATTGTCAACGGGAGTACCATCCAAGCCTTCTTCTTGGGCAGAACAAACCGTGCCCCCGGCTCCAGGGAGACACCGAGTTCTCAAATGAGTTTGTTAGTGCTAAATTCAACGGTCATAGGGTATGACTGGCACCTCTCAGCGAGATAGGCACCGCCAAGATCAGCTGCGGATGCCTCGAGAGCCATTGGTGAATCAGGGAAACTCTGTGCCTGCCGGTACAAACGCACAAGGCACTGTATATGGAGGAGGGAAGTACTGAAGGTACCGGTCGCTAGACGGAGACACTAAGCTTGGATTGAGTCCACCTTCCGTAATGCACACTCGGCTGCGGATGAGTAATACCTGCCTCCATAGTCTAGCTTTGAACGAACATAGGATCGGTGAAAGAGCAAGGCCGTAGCCCTGTAACTACCCCCAAGTGATGAACGACACAGAACGAATAATATTGATTGTGCTGGTACAATAGACTCTGAGGCTGCGAGTATAGGCCTCCAAGTGAGTTAGTTCCAGGCAATCCCCATTTAATAACAAATGCATGTCAGGGTTGAACTATAGCAGGTAATTGGTGTTATTAAATGCGTACGAGTTGTAGGGGTCGATAGTATAGAAGCGCCGAACCTTCTTGTGGTAGACTTCGGCGCCTAAGATAATTCGTTTGACCGAGGCTTGCGATTAGGTAGGCTGAATTTTAAAGGATCAATGCGGACTACCTGTAGCATGGAAATCACAAACGGGTGGATTTCGGACTCTTTATTCGGTCGTAGAACTCGGGTAGCCCTGGGCCTAAGGAGGATTCGAAGACTGTCGTGTAGTGTGTTTTAGTGGGACGTATTACTACATGGCGTATTTCTGACTCGTGGAATAACCGACTCTCTTCTGCCTGTCTGTCTTCTTACTTTCTAACGCTTATACGCTCTTCTAACTTTGCTGACTCTGTGAGTTTAGTAGTATATATTTGTGTCCGGAGACAGCGGGTGTGGCCTATTTTTATCCACTAGTGTTGCTTGGGTGGAGCCTTTGTCATATTTTTGGTGGAGCCTCTTTCACTCGTATCAATGGAGATAGAGATTTTGTTTCTGGTCAAAATATTAAAGGTGCGACTGACTTTCGCTGTCCCCTCGTAGCAAACAATGACCGCTGCTATCGTGTTTTTAGTGCTCCACCTGCATCCCAAGCTTTGTTTGAACAGCTGACCTCTTTTGTATGTTTGTGTATATGTGCATGTGTTTGCTTCCGTCTCGAATTCATTTTTCTCGCCTCGAGAAAAATACATATATTATTTACATTGATGTTTTCTTAACTCATATCTATTTCTCCTATAAGTGTTTCTCTCTATTCTAGATGGGTTCATTATTACATGGCATATTATTTTAGTAATTAATGCGTGTGCCAAATTTCAGTATTTCATAGGTCCACAGGGCGTTTGTTGGGAGGTTTCTCGCTGGGCCTACCTATTTTGTAATTTGTGTTTCACAGGCCTACTTTACTTTCGATTTGAGCGCTACAGATCGTGGATGGCCGCTAAATTGCCCTATCTTTGTCTTGCGGCACTTATGTCCAGGATCGGTAGCGCTTCGTTTCATCTTGTCGCATGGTCGATGCATGATAACACCCCATAACTGGGAACCCCACCCTAACTAGGAACCTCCATAAATGATCACCCTGGAGTGACAAGACTTGGTGAATTTAAAGGGGTTCCGTAAACGCTAATACGGTCATGGCAATGCTTAGTGACAATTATAATGTTTAATTCCCCCTCTCTCTCTATTCCTGTCATTGCTCGCCTATATATACAGATTCATTTCTAGGGGGTGTAGCCTAGATTCAACTCCGGGACAAATCTGTCGTCGAGCTCATTAGTTCCACCCCTTAATGGCAGAGTTTTGAACAGATGTGTATTAC